>BTPG01000001.1:156930985-156985985 GCA_036245525.1 Semisulcospira habei | reverse complement strand
AGTAAAATAAATATATACTAGAGATTTTCAGATCGCCTAAATTAATAAAGCCGCATCGCATCGACCTCCCAAAAAGGTTAATTAGAATATGAACGATCACAGCGATCAGCTGTTAAACCAGACAGCGCACAAGACAAGCCTTAGTGTGTTTCTGAGCCCTCACACTATTACTAGTCAAACGGAGATTTCCAATAGACATAATGAGACCGGGAAAACCACATAATTTTTATGAGCCGCTAGCGAGTCACACACACACACACACACACACACACACACACACACACACACACACACACACACACACACACACACACACACAAACAAACACACACACACACACACACACACACACACACACACACACACACACACATGGAGACAAAAGCCCAGAGAGTGGGTTGCCTACCATTTCATGTGAAAATGGGTTCCCATATTTCTATTTATTCTAGGGCTCTGGAGTTGATGCGAATGTTTAGAACTCACATTATAACTTAGCTCTACAACTTAAAATAAAATAGACATTCTGGAAACAGAGCCACTGGATGGAGAAAAAATGGGTTTCTACCAATGTAGTGGGTATCTGTCAAACAAAAACTGGCATTACAGTTAAATTGGGTGTCCTCTTGAAATCATTCATTTTAGCATGGACTGTTTAAAAAAATTAGGCGTCTGTAATAAGGTAAAGTTCACGGAATATTTGATGCTTCTTTTCCACATTTATTTGATTGTTGTCATTCTTTTTTCAACTTAATATGTATTTGTTGTTTTTTTCCTGCATTAAAATTTTAAAGCACAATGACAACACACAATGAACAAAATACCTCACTAAAAATACCTCTGGTTGATTTTATTATGATTGTTTGGGTGGGGTTGTGGGGGGGGGGGAGGGGGGGGGGGGGGGGGGGGTCATCACTTTTGGTTTTATACAGCTGCTGAATGCTCACTTATGAATGAAAGATTTTCATTATCAGTGGAATCAGTAGGTCATTTCAGAGGCGTGCACCGAGTTGCACGTCGAACCACTCACAAATACACATTTAGAGTGCACCAGATGGATCCAGTTGGCCAAGTCCCACATTACACACTATAGGACAGCTAAGACTGAGAAGCAATCACGGCGTTTATGGCGCGGTACAAGGTTTAAAAATAAGAAACTGTTGTTTTTGGAAGCGTGTAGGGCAAAGGTTTTTATTAAAACTGTTTTAAAACCTCTTTTAACTCAACTTTTGTTAATGTTAAAAGTGTTTTAATTTACAAGCGTGTCGTAACTGTTATGCATCTATTCCAACGAATAGTGCTGGATATTTTTCCCATTGTCGCCTTCTTTCTTTGACCTAGCATTACATCCGAAAATGGCCCATCCAAGCCTGCACTCTTTCTACTGCACTAAACGAACGACTGCAGCAGACGACGCACGTAACGACGCTGACTGTGTGACGTCATTTGCATTCAATCAATTTGTGCATACAATTCAAGAAGAGATGCAGCCAAGACGGAAGCATTCATAACACCGACAAACCTACAAACAAAGCAACAGGTTGAACCAAAAGGTCGGGCAGTACACAAGACAACAGCAGCGTCCCCCGAAGTGCACAGCCTATCTCACACTGTGCACTCATACGATCACTTCACTCCATAGCAAATTGCTGGCGCACACATACTGACATTGCCCAAGTCACTGGCGTATATATATATTGCTCTCAAAATTGCACCTCCCACCAAGAGTCCAAAATAGCTCATGCGGTTAAGCGTCGGAGCAGGAGATCGAAGGGAATCGCCGGGTCGTGGGTTCGAATCCCCGTCCCGCTCCAGTAGCTGGACTCGCAATCCAGGGGGAAAAGTCGGGCTTGTTCAATAGCATGTCCGTTGAAACGTCCTGGTAAATCAAAGTGGCACAGTTGGAGTGCGCCTGAGTTGATCAGTGTTCGGGTTGTACTCCATAGGTAATAGATTTCCCTGTCCCCTATAACCCACCCATCAGGGCCGTCCATTATCACTTCAATGTCGTGGACGTTAAACCCGAACTAACCAACTAACCACCTCCCACCACATCACACCGGAAGCACAATACAACTCAACACTTTTTTTTTTTTTTTTTACAAAACAACCACACCCTTAAACAAACAAACATCATTTGGCAGCAACATAAACAATTTACTCCTTCACACAACTACAATACCCTACCCCCCCCCCCCCCTACCTTTCGTATCTCTCTGTTTCACTTCGGCTCACCAACGCAGTCGACCAATCAGGTATTAAGTTATTTATAGCTGAGAAGAGTGCTGTCGCAGACACACACACACACACACACACATTTTAGGGGTTTTGTGCACAAACACACACTCTCTCTCTCACACACACACACACACACACACACACACACACACACACACACACACACACACACACACACACACACACACACACACACACACTACTGGGACAAGTTCAAATACACTAGCAAAGTTTTTTTTATAAACACAAATGTGCATGTAAAAATCCCAAAATAGGAAACACTGATGTTTTAAATTTTTATAACTTTTTACCACAAGACAGTGCAGAAACAACCTTCAGAAAAACATGGGTGTCTGACTTGGGCACCCAGAATTTTACACACACCCAATTTTTTTTTTTTTTGTCTGTCACAAATTTCATTCCAATATATTCCGCAGTGTGAGGGTATCCAAAGAAAATCGATCCCTATTCCTCTGGACATAATACAGCTCATAATATGTTTTATTTCATATACTAAATCTTTTCTAATGTTCCAATCCCAGCTTTTTAGACTATATAGGACAGATTTAGAATCGACACAAATCAAAATGTTAAATATATCATAAGGTAAAAGTTGAATAAAATTTAGTGCCATGAGAATCGCATACAGTTCAGATGTAAATATAGAAAATCCTCTACCGAGATAAAAAGATTTCTTCATTTTGAGGTCTGGAATAACAAAGCCTGCACCACAGTCTGAAGAATCTAAGACAGATCCATCTGTGAAAATTTTTAAATGATTAAAATATGTTGTCTGTAATTTTTGTTTCACTAAATTTGCTAAAACGTTCACATCCTCATCTTTTTTCAAATAAATAATAATAATAATAATTATAATACCGTTATTATATAATCTGTGTAATCTATATCGAAAGTAGCATTAATATGTTCCCACGGAGGTATAGTAGGGGTTACTGGAAAGACGGGAATAGAATTGATATCTATATTGCAGTTTGCAATAGCATCTTTGACATAATTACGTATAGGTAAAAGATACGGGATTGTTTGCGCTCTCTTCGGGAAATCCAAATCTGCATCTAAAAATATGTATGCTCGCACTGAATTTTTGACGGACAGGCTTCGGACAAGGTATTTTGCAGTTGGTAATTTACGTTGGTCAGATAAAGACAGAATACCTGCTTCTTTATAGGTTTGTACAGTATTAGTATGAACTGGCACTCCAAGGGCTAATTTAACTGCTTTACTGTCAATGCTTTGCAGCTTCTGTAGATGTGTAGCTGGGGCAGTAAAGTAGACTTCCTGACCATAAATAAGTGTTGATCGAACTAAAGATGTACCAAGGTGTAAAACAGTTTTAATGTCCTGACTCCATGGTTGTGAGTTTATAATTTTTAACAAGTTAAGTCTTTTTCTTGCTTATTTAATATGGCGTCAATATGACTTCTCCAAGATAATTTTGATGTAAAACATACACCTAAAAACTTTACACAATGTTGGTAGTTTAAAGGCGTTCCGTCTAGGGACAATTTAGGTAACGTTTTAGCACTTTCCCCATTATTGAAAAGCATTAGACATGTTTTTTCCCCAGATAGTTCTAGACCATTTTCTTTCATATAGTTTGATAATTTGTCCAATTCAATCTGATAAATTATTTGAACGTAATCTACGATTCTTTTTGGGGTACGTTTTCTAAGATTAGTGTTTATCCATACAGCAATATCATCTGCATATTGTACCACAGTTGTGTCCTGTGAGAGAGATTTTGGGAGGTCATAAATTAACATAGTGAATAAAAAGGGTGAAATGATTGATCCCTGAGGAATACCCATATCTATTTTCTTAAAGGTTGAATAACTTTTACCAACTTTGGTACAGACAAATCTTTCAGACAAAAAGCTTTTAATGTACTCATACATAAACCCGGTTATGCCAATCTGTTTTATTTTGTATAAAATTCTAGCATGCCAAACACTATCATAAGCCTTTTTTACGTCAAAAAAGGTTGCTAATATACTTTTTCTTCTAGAAATTTTTTTTTAAATGTTATATATATATTTTCTATTTTCTATAAATAGAGAAAACTTAGCAGTTTGTCATAATATGCAATTATCTCTACATGAAATATACTCTGTGCTAAACAGCTTTTTTCACAAAGTTGATATGAAATATACTTATCATGTTCCACCTTGTTCAAGGAAAACAGCTTCATTGATATACAGGTTAAGACTAAATTCTTGGAAAACAAAATTCGCAAAAGACATCAAATGCGAGTGCTTAAGCCCCATCTCTATTAAACATACAATCTGTGAGTGTCCTATTACAATGAATCTGTTGAAAAAAAATAACATAACAGTTGGTCACTTAGCAGAAAATTTGTATGACATCTTACATAGAAATATTGCCATTCCAATATTTAATATAATATTTCATAGTCTGGTGGGTAAACTATTATAATATGTAATTTGTGTGTGTGGTTGGATGTTAATTATTGCTATTCTTTGATATTCACAAGTTTTTTTTTTTTTTTTTTTTTTTTTTTTTTTTTTTTTTTTTTTTGTCTAATATCACCAATGTGTGAAAAGACGTTAAATAAATTCCTGATCCTGATCCTGACACACCCAATTTCCATAAGGATGGTAAAGAAAGTCACCCATTTTAGGGCTTTTGTGTACACACACACACACACACACACACACACACACATGCACACACACACACACACACACACACACACACACACACACACACACACACACACACACACACACACACGAACGCTCTGATTGTGACGTCAGTGTCACTAAGAGAAACCGCCAAATGACAATCCCCGCTAACACACAAGCGCTCTGATTGTGACGTCAGTGTTGCAATAAGCGACTACTACGTGTCAATCGCGTGCATGAGCGGTCTAGTCAGTACTGCGCCGTCTCATTTCAGAACACAGTTGTGTGAGAGAAGTACGTGTTGTTTACAGTTTCTTTGGAGATACCACTAAATGACGACTTTATAGCTGTGTTATCACTAAATTTTGCTGCATATTACTACGATGAGATCGACATTTAACTGTTACTAAATGGTATTTTTAATTAACAAAAAGGTTAGTGAACCGAAAAATTCTTACTGATAGATCGTCAGCCTAACTGAATTAGAGTAAACGAGTGTAATACGTTCTCAGTTTTATCGGATAGATTAAAAACATATTTAGTGACCGGCTGCAGGTTGTTACAGGATACTAAACATAAAAAAAACTGTCAGTTATTCTCGTCAGTTGAGCGATTTAAGGCTTAGTCGCGGGCTAAGCCAGTCCAAAGCGGGTCAAACTCTGCTGAGTAACGATAGCGTGTGTTGAAGGGTGTAAACAGAAGATTGTGCCTTAACCTAAGAGAGCCATTTGCTATCACTTCCGTCTTGTGGACAACTAAGAAATCAGAGACAGCACACAGAGTTTAATTCCTCTTAAAACAAACTCCTCAATCTTCTGTTTACACCCTGCATTTTAAGCAAACCTCGGTTTCTATGGTAGACAAAGAGAACTGTCCTTGCCAACCAGCGCTGTCGGTGTAAGGCAGGGTGTAAACAGAAGACTAAGCCTTATCTAAACAGAACCATTTGCTATCACTTCCGTGTCGTGGACAACTATGAAATGAGAGGCAGAACACAGCCTTAAATGACTCGTAACACATATCCTCAATCTTTTGTTAACACCCTGCAGTTTGAGCAAACCGCGGTTTCTAAGATAGACAAAGAGAACTGGCGGTAGCAACCACCACTGGCGGGGATAGCGCAGGGTGTAAACAGAGTCATTTGCTATCACTTTTGTGTCGTGAACAACTACGAAATGAGAGGCAGATCACAGAGCTAAATGACTCTTAATACAAACTGTTTACACTCTGCGGTTTAAGCAAACCACGGTTTCTAATGCCAGGCTGTCCTTGCCAACCACCCCTGACAGTAAACAGGGCGGCCACAGACTAAATGTGCAGTGACAATTTGTGTACAACGGGGATTCGCAACACTCGCAATGCGGAAGTTGTCAGTCCACCCACATGCTGTATTTAGCAGTCTGTTGATGACTCGTTGGCAACCAAAAAACAGAGACAGAACACAGAGTTAAATGACTCTTAATACAAAATCCTCCATCTTCTGCTTACACCCTACCCTGTGGTTTGAGCAAACCGCAGTTCCTAAGGTAGGATTGTGAAATATGATACAGGGCGCAACACACAATGCGAAAGTTGTCAATTCTACATGTGACAACTCGCTCAAACTGAAGTGTGGTGATGTGTTCTGACTGGAGTCCAACATTCATACATGTTGAATAAAGATTTCGTGGGTGCGTGTGTGTATGTGTGCATGTGTGCTTGCGTACGTATGTGTGTGTGTGTATGTGTGTGTGTTTGCGTGTTTCTAAATGTGCATGTATATGTGTGTGTGCTTGCATGTATGTATGTATGTGTGTGTGTGTGTGTGTGTGTGTGTGTGTGTGTGCCTGTGTATGTGTGTGCTTGAGTATGTGTGTGTATATATATATATATATATATATGTGTGTGTGTGTGTGTGTGTGTGTGTGTGTGTGTGTGTGTGTGTGTGTGTGTATGTGTGTGTGTGTGTGTGTGTGTGTGTAAGAGATAGCAAAAAAGGTAATCCTGACCATCTATATCATTATCTCTAAGTCAATACCCTAAAAACAACGCTATTTTTTTTTAAATGACCATGCACAACTCACCAAAAAATTGTTATCAAGTACCTAAATGCACTTGACAACAAATTTCAAAGTTACCTACATGCACTTGATTACAAATTTTGAAAGTTACCTACAGTACTTGTTAACAAAATAGTTACCTACAACTTTACAGGTAACTTTGTAAGTTCTTATAAGTTAGTTGACATAAGTTGTTATAAGTTCTTGACGCAAGTCATCATGTTACTCAGTCAAATTTGTCAGGTTACATGGACAAGAAAATAACTTTTTTTTTGTCAGTAATACTCTGGTGGTTCAGGTTGTACACTGCTTAACGTCCCGACAGCAACAAGACTTTCTTAGGACGTGCCTGCACTGCTTGAGAAAAGAAAAACTAAACAGAATATTGAATGTATGCTGCCAGCTGGTCTAATATACTAAATAAACCTAAGACCATTTAGCAACACACATCCAATACCAAGAGCTTCAGGCAGCGCAGACAGTAGGGAGAGTTAAAAAATGAAAATACAGGTGAATGGACTAAGGGTAGACAGAAACACATGCCCCAGAATAGAGGGGCTGACAAGGGTGAATCTGGGAACTAAAAAGTAGTTAACTCCACCCAAGTCCCCCAGGACAGACCCAGGTGGGGGTACTCTGGTGGTGGATTTGATGGGGTTAAATAGTTAGGCATGAGCGGCATGTCATTTTTCTGTGAAGCATATGATAGAAATAATGAACGATTACCAAAACTTATCTTTACTTGGTTAGAAAACCTTGAACTTTTTGCATGGTCTCTTTTACCCCTATCTTTTTCCCTTCTTCTAAAAAAAGATGACTTTAGGTCTTCAACATTCATGGGTTGACTACACATTTTGTTTTGAATTTCAGACTTATGTTATTTGTAATTGGCTAAATCATCCTTCACTCTCTTAACCCTTTCATCCCTGAGTAAATAAGAATTCTATATACCCTTCTGCACTGACTTTATTTGAGAAATTTCTGTTGAAAATGGATGTGCACTGTAAAATATTTGTAAATAATACTTTACAACAGATATCCCCATAAATATAAATATGTACAGATTTGCCATTGGATGGACTACCGTTTTATGGATTTGACCACACTGTGTCAAACGTGTCGTAATGCCTGGTGACAAAAATAGTGAAAGTGACAATAAACTTGAAAAAAAAGTCTTTTGTGCATGACAGGTCGCTGTTATTTAACATACTTCACTAAATAGGGTGTCTGTTACTGTGACACATTAGTGTCCATGCATTTCCAGCATGCCGATACACCATAAGGTCCCTACCTTGTCACCAGAGGTCAATGCTTACACCTGCCACTGACAAGGTATATCCACGGTCTAGACAACATGTAAGAAGCGGCATCGAACGATGATCAGTGTGTCTGTGTTGTGTCTCATACATGATCAGATGGAAGTACCAGTGTTGTAAGGACTATACACATGTGACCAATGTGTGTTGTTGGTGTCCACAGCCACCTACAGGTGCACCAAGGTATGGCATCAAAAGAATGGAATATCAATTAGAACCTCCGAATTCATCATTAGAATCATGCTGTAAGTCATTGGCGTTGTCAGTGCCTCAAACGTCGATTGCTCCAGCTGACACTGCCAACACATGGTTATGCAGCCACGCAGTAGGTAGGCACACATGTCCCAATACATCAAAGCTATCTGCTTTTGAAACCATGTCTCCAAACACAAAATTGTATCAATCTGAAAATCTACACATCCACTCACCATTCTGACCATAATTCCCATGCTAGCACCGCAAAACTGACTGCATACCACAGACGAACGTACATGCACACTTTCAGGACCCTGTAGTGTAAACAGGATGTGTCAGTGTGAAGGCCAAGGTCACCACACACACAGCGAGGCTTGCTCGTCACTGGGTGCATGATACAAAACACTTGACACTGCTCGAGTGGTTTGCCGGGCTGAACAGTATACAAGACTGCTAACCGCTACAGCGGTTTGCCAGGATGAAATGGTTAAACTAATAATCATCAATTTTATTCTCCTCTAAAGCTTTACTGATCATAAGTTTCATACTGTTCAACATAGCTCCAGCAACAGTGCTCAATGCTTCATGCTTTTGCAGCTTCTTATGAAATTGTTTGTTAAGGGCTTCCAAACCAAAGCATGTCAGGCATGTAGCAGTGCTAACGCCCTCAATAGCGATCCCAATCACACTACCAATCCCCGTTGCAACAGAGCTACACCCCATACAGAGCATCCAGATGAAACCATACCCACAACCATTGTTGTGCTTTGAATAGAATTGAAAACTGTGCTATACCATCTTTTACACCTTGAATATTTTGCCTCTTCACCTTCCAAATACTTCAACGCATCTGTAATATTTATGAAATGAAACAAATATGCACTTTCAACCTATAATCTTCTGTCAGGCACAAGCAATGGTATTTGCGGATATAAGTTTACCATTTTTTTTAATGGCAATTTTTTTTATTTAATCAGCGATTACATTTTGCAACTCCTTTGGGGAGTATAATTTGCTAGCATAATAAAATGAAACAAGATCTATGTGTGCCAGGTTTATGTAATTTAGATAAAGTTGTTTTATCGACTACTACCTTAACAGCTGTGTTACTACTCAATACTTCTATATCTGCTCCTTTTCTAATAGCAATAAAGACTTTTGCTGAATCTGTCACTGAGCTATCCCATGTAAGTTTGATTCCTTGTGCAACATCTGCTTCTTTGGCATCATCCAAAGGTGTCATGATAATTTCAAAAACTATTGTGCTTCTCTAGCTACAGTAAAGTTTGCTGGTGTAAACACAACAGACGGATCAGATCCCCAAGATTACTGGCTTCCCTACTTCATTCTCATCAGAAAGTATAATCTGGTTAGGCTCAATAGAACAGAAACAGTTTAATGCCTGGACCACTTTTGTCTTAAACAGAAGTGATGGGTTTACTCAAGGAGGATTCAAACGCATTAGTGAGTCTATCAGATCATATGTATGGTGTTTACTAGGAGCACAAGCTCAAACAAAATCAAATATCCTAAACGGGAGTGGCAAATTTGAAGCACGAAAACAGTTTCTTGCAAACCTGAAAAATGCAATAAACTCAGTAGTTGATCTCCCATCACGCATTCAACGCTACCAAGACGTTTTCATGTATGCCAGATTAAAAGTTGACTTTGTGGTCAGCATTGGGTTAAACATGTTGCCATCTGACCTTGAATTCCAAATGGGGACAATACAAAATTATAATAATGAAATAATTGTTGCAGGGCATGATCAGAAATTATGACTCAATCAGTCAATAAACTTGGGTCCATCAACAACACACCTACAGTCACTGTCAACACTAGTAAAACCATTTATAACACCAGTCACACCGCTTGCGTCATTGTCCATACAGTCAGTAACACCAGCCCCGGCACCAGAGCAACCGCTTGCTCCACCAGCTCCAGCAAACTCACATGAGTCGGAGAGAACTGCATTGGTAATAGGCCTTACTGGATTAGGGATATTACTTATCTGTTTCATTAAATATCTAGTGATTAATCATCCTACTGTCACTAAGAAGACCCACACATGCTCCGCCATAAATCCTACTACATTTCCTGCTGTACTGATAAACCAACTGACAACACTCCCTATTATACCAGGCACAGCATCCATTGCTTTCACAGCCAATTTTTTAAGCAAGTCTGAAAAATGTGACAACTGTGTTGTTTTTTTTTTTTAAAACATGACTGTAAGCCTTTTGGGTCTGACAGTGGAGCCGATGGAGCCAAAGGAGGAGGACTACCACCACCCCTGGGTCCTCCAGTTACAGCCAATACAACAGTACTGATAATAAATCCAAGAGCAGTAATTAAACTTGCAATTGTGATACCTTGCTCTCTGAAATGTGTTTTCAATCTCTCACCCAAAGTTGTGTCTTCAAGAAGTATTCTCTGAATAGTTTCTCTAATCCTGTTGACCTGTGTTTTCAGTTTGTCTACCCCAATTTCAATTACTTTTAGCAGTGCGGATCTTTCTATCTGCAAATCCTTTAATCCCTGTTGTATTTTTTTCTTTTATTTTAGTGCTATAATTCTCCTCATCTGCTCTATCTAGTTTTTTTCATTTCTATGTGATTATCAAGCTCACCTAGTTTGTCTACATTATTTACCAGTTCACCTCTGATTGTTTGTAATGCTTCATTCAACCCCATTATCTCCCACATGGTCAAGGGAGGGTCATCTATTGTTTTCATTACTTCACCAGTAAATGAGTTTTCTTGTATTGCTTTGTCTGCTATTTCCGGCAGGCCTTTTACTTGTCATTTCAATTTTTTGTACTGTTGGCAACTTTTTTTTGCACATCACGGAGATCACTTATCAGTTTGATTGGTAATTTCTTACTACCATCACCAAGGTAATGCTGCAGTGATGCCTCACCACCGACATCAGTTTTGATTGTACTTGTAGAGATAATAGAAAGTACTTTCCAAAGACTTCGAATTACCCATTGTCTTAATTAACCCCAATAATTAACTAATTATGGTCGTTAACGTCCACACTGTCGTTTCTCTCAAATCAAACCAAAATCCTGACAGTGCAATCTATAATAGACTAATGACTTTTACACACACCCCTGTCAGAGTCGATTTCTGAGAAACACGATTTTCTCAAGTAAAACTTTATACGTTACTAGCAAGTTACAACTAACTTTTAAGAACCTGCAGAGGTAACCTTTAAGTTACTTATCATAAGAACTTATTAATTACTTATCATAAGAACTTATTAATTACTTACTGTAAGTTCTTATAAGTTCTTACAACAACTTGACTTAAGTCACAACTTACTCAGTCAGATTTGCCAAGATACAAGGACAATAAAAAAAACTTTTTTTTCTCAGTAATACTCAGGTGGTGGTGCTGATGGGGTTAAATAATCAGGCACAAGTGGTGTAAATGACGTGTCATCTCTCTGCGAAGCATATGACAAAAATATTGATTGATTACCAAATCTGATTTTTATTTGTTTAAAAGATTGTGTAGTTTTTCTGTGGTTTCCTGTACCCCTATCCTTTTTCCCTCTGCTAAAAAACTGGCCTTAAGTTCTTCAACATTGACGGGAGATTGACTACGCATTTTATTCTGTATTTCAGATTTCTGTTTCTTGTAATTATTTAAATCATCCTGGACTCGCTTAAATTCTTCATCATCAATAAAATTATCGTTTAATGCCTTACTGATAATAAGTTTCATACTGCTCAGCTTTGCACCAGCAAGCGTACTCAATGCTTCATGTTTCTGTAATTTTGTGTGAAACCTCTTGTTCAAGGCTTCCAAACCAAAGCAAGCCAGGCATGTAGCAACGCTAACACCCTCAACTGCTATTCCAGCCAAACTCCCAATTCCTGTGGCGAACAGAACAATACCCCCTACAGAACATGAAGCTGAAACTGCACCAATAGCCATAGAAGTGTTTTGAACAGAATTGAAAACGGTCTTATACCGTCTTTTGCACCGTGAGTACTTAGCCTCCTCACTCTCCAAATATTTCAAAGCTTCTGTAATATTATTTAATCTGAATGCGTCTGCCTGTAATGTTTTATCTGAAGCAATTGGCATATGTGGATCAGGCGCAAGTGTTGTTTTAGTCGTCACATTTGTTTCAGTCGGATCAAGCGTTGGTAGTTGCGGATAGAAGTTTACCATTTTTTTTATTGACAAATATTTTTTTTTATTTAATCAGCAATTTCATTTTGCAACTCTTCAAAAGTATACAATTTGCTGGCATAATAAAATGCAACAAGATCAATGTGTTCAAGGTTTATGTAAGTTAGACGAACAAAAGTTGTTTTGTCGACCACCACCTTGACAGCTGGAACACTGCTCGAAACATTAATAACATCATTATTTTTTGTAATAGCAATAAAAACCTTTGATGATTCTGTTACTGTTTCGTTCCATGTAAGTTTAATTCCCTGTGCAATTTGAGCCTCTTTAGCAGTAGTTACTGATTTCATGATAATTTCAAATACTATTGTCGCTTCTCTAGCCACGACTAAGCTTGCTGGCATAAACACAACAGAAGTATCTGATCTACCCTTTCTAGTTGTAAGAAGATACCGCCGTCTCTCATAATTTTCAACTTTCAGTTTTTCTCTGCTATTGTTGTCTGGGGCAAAGCTTGGAACAAGGCTTACAATAAGCGGCCCCGAGTTAACAACC
The DNA here is from genome assembly GCA_036245525.1 of Semisulcospira habei. Lineage (NCBI taxonomy): Eukaryota > Metazoa > Mollusca > Gastropoda > Semisulcospiridae > Semisulcospira > Semisulcospira habei. The sequence continues at coordinate 156,972,837 of BTPG01000001.1, read as the reverse complement.
TTCCTAAACTCTAAGGCGCCTTCATCATCAGTGTATACATAAGGACTAATAAATTCCAACTTTATGTCCCAGTCAATTGTGGGTGGTGGAACAGGCACAGGTGAAACCACCCACTTATTTCCCACATGTATTAAGTTGTAAGGCGCATTATTTACAGGTGGAGTAGGTACAGTGACATCACAAAGCTTGCCAAGTTTAGGAATCTGTTTTTCACCGTCTTTCATGTCGACAATTACTTTCCTCTTGTACATGCCATTTGAATCAAGTTCAAAACCATATATTTCTCCAATTTCTCCCTCCTTCTCAAAATCCTGGACGTCTGCCAAATCTTTCAATTCTGTTACTGGACATGCAACTGGTATGATTCTCGACTTTGGACCACCACTCATTTTTTATAAACAAAAATAAAATTATTTAATTTCCAACACAACACTAAAATCATGCATAAGAACTGGTTTGTCATCCTGATTAGTTACAGATATACTCAGTGACTCAAAGAAACTAGAACCTAATTTCTTAAACTGCAAATTAGGAAATCTAACAACTACACTTTCACAATACGGAGCAGTTCCAGTTGGTAAGCATCTCAACAAAGTTGAAGGCTTTCCATTGTGAACATTCTCAGATGTGTTTAGTTCTTTCAAATAAACATTTAGCACTGTGTGTACTGACAAATTGACAGGACGTTTTCCAGTTATTTTTAGTTTTTTGATCTTCATTGTTATAATACCAAACTTAAATTCATCTAAATTATCTGATCTAAACCAATCTTCGTCAATATAAAATCCAAGTAAATATGCAAATTTATCTGAGATCCTTAACCAATTTTGTGTCAAAAATTCTAATGTAACAAGTAGGTTAGCTGGATTTAAAGTTGCTTTAATTTTAAAATTACTTTGAAACCATTCAGCTATAGTACAAAAGTCATAATACCCGGGTGGTAAAGCTTCAGTCTTACCATCAAAAATTACTTTATTATATATATTATCTTCAATATTAAACCATTTTACTGTGTAGAACAATTCATGGATAGCTGCAGCCTTGCTACCATCACGATTATCAATCCCATTAGTTAACCACACTGGTTTGCTTGTGTCAAGATTTGTTAAGGTAATAAACATTTTTATTATCTCATATAAAAAGGATGGAATTTAAATCACCAACCATTACCACTACAAACGCATTTCAATTTAATGTGGATGCCAAATATAATGTTGCACCTACTTATGAACAGAAAATAATTCAACTAAATCAGTTTGACATAGCTGTGTCTGAACAAGATTTATTTCAAGTCAAAGTACCAAACCCATTTGACCATTACCTAAACCCTCCAATAACAGATGACTCAACTGCAAGAAAGTGGTCTTCAAGTCCACTACAGATGTTTCAAAACCAACTCAACTTTGCAATACTATGCTCAACTACAGGCTGTGGTGTTTCATTTACAGACCACTTGAATCACTCAAACAAACTGATTAGGTCTGTGTATCGTTTTCACACTTATTACCAGCTTAGACGTATACTGTCAGAACTTCATACACCACTGCCCACTGAATCCAGTTTCAACAGGTTTAATAACCCTATGGATATGAAAGCATTTGAACGCATTTGTAATGAATTTAACATTAACCCTGGCACTAAGTATGACTTTACACAAAAACTTGATGATCACAACGGCATGGGTACATTGTATTATGCTATGAGCCACAGACAATACCCTCAAGATTACTACCCTGGGTACACTTCATTCTCATCAAAATCACAAGTCTGGATAGGATCAATAGAGCAGAAGCAGTCTAACGCCTGGACCACATTTGTCTTAGATAAATCTGACGGGTTTACTCAAGCAGGAGTGGAGCGCGTAAATGAGTCTATCAGAACATATGTCTGGTGTTTACTAGGTGCACAATCACTAACAAAATCAAACATTTTGAATGGAAATGGTAAATTTGAAGCACAAAAACAGTTTCTCGCTAATCTTGAAGATTCAATCAACTCAACAGTCGATCTCCCATCTAGCATACAACGCTATCAAGACGTTCTCAGATATGCCAGATCAAAAGTTGACTTTGTAGTTGGCATCGGGTTATACATGTTACCATCTGACCTTCAACTCCAAATGGGTACAATAACAAATTATAATAATGAAATAGTTGTTGCAGGTGTTGGTCAGAAATTAGGACTCAATCAATCTGTAAACTTGGGGGCCACAACCACACATGTACAGCCATTAAAATCATTACAGACGGTAACACCCCCGGCCCCAGCCCCAACACCGACACTCATACAACCAGTACAGTCAACACCAACCCCTGACACACATGAGTCGGAAAGAACTGCATTGGTAATAGGCCTCACTGGATTAGGAGTATTACTTCTTTATCTGTTTCATTAAATAACCCACCATCAACCCTCCTACTGTAACCAAAAAGACCCACACATGTTCTGCCATAAACCCTACTGCCTTTGCTGCTGTAGTAATCAGCCAACTGACAACAGTGCCAATTATGCCAGGCAAAGCGTCCACTGCTTTCAGAGCCAATTTTTTAAGCAAGTCTGATATGTGAGACAGTTGTTTCTTTACCCATGACTGTAAATCTTTTGGGTCTGTTGGAGTCGGGGGGCCAGGGGTTGGTGGTGCCGGGGCTGGCGGTGCCCCCCCACCACTGCCGGAGACAGCTAATACAACAGTACTGATAATAAATCCCAGAGCTGTAATTAAACTAGCAATTGTGATACCCTGTTCTCTGAAAAGTGTTTTTAGTCTCTCAGCCAAAGTTGTGTCTTCGTGAAGTATTTTCTGAATAGTTTCTCTAATTCTGTTAACTTGGGTTTTCAGTTTTCCTCTTGCAATACTAATTGTTTCTAACCGTCCTGATCTTTCTATCTGCAAATCATTTAATCTGTGTTGGATTCTTTCTTTCATTTCTGTGTCAAGATTTCCATTGTCTGCGGTAGCCAGTTTCTCTTTTTCACGTTCAATGTGTTTATCAAGCTCACCTAGTTTGGCAACATTGTTTACCATCTCACCTCTTATCGTCTGCAATGATTTATCCAAGCCCATAATCTCCCTCATTGACAAAGGTGGATCGTCTATTGTTTTCATAGCGTCATTTATTTGTCCTTCAGTAAATGAGGTTTCTTGTATCACTGTGTTTGCTATTTCTGGTAGGCTTGTTACTGGTGCCATTTCAATCTCTTGCCCTGTTGGCAACTTTGTTTGCGTGTCGTGAAGAACACTAGCCAGTCTTGGCGTGACAGGAGACCCACCAATACCCAGTTGACACAAGGCACCAACACCACCTTCATTTTTTATTGTACTTAAAGCCCTAAACCTACTAGGGTCTTTTTTGTTAGTCAATAGTACTTTTCCTTTGTCAACAGTGTTTAAATATAAATGACCCTTGCCATCAAGTTCAAACTGATTAGGGTCTACGTTGTCTGGGCGGCCACCAACATGATCATAAAATGAGTTCACTTTGGTTTCTAAAAGTTCATGACGTAAACTGTAAATATTTCTTGTACCAGTCATATCTGCCATATCTGTTGTATTACCAAAATCATACGTGTCATCCATTTCAAAATTTTCATGATTAAATCCTCCCGCGGCCATTGTTTTATTAATTTATTATTTTTTATTGTGCATAATAAAAATGACACAATCTTACGGATCAAAGTTAGACCCATACAGAAAACTACGTGAGCCTCTGGGTGTTAAGGGCATAAGACAATCAATCGTCATCACGAACAATCCAAGCACCATAGACCAGAACCAAACACTTACAGTCAAGTTTCCAAACCTAGGTCCCAGTGACGTTATTGTTCCTGGCACTGCACGCCTAGCATTTAATATTGAACTATCATCAGACGCAGACGTAAACAGAACACTGGTTGACAATCTTGGCAGAGCAATTGTTAGGACTATTAAAGTAAAACTTGAAGGACAGGAAGTGTTTAGTCTTGACGACTCAGATGTGTTCTACTGTTACAAGGATCTTTGGCTCACAAGAGAAGAACGAGAAGACCGTGTTTACCAAGGCATACAGTCTGATAACGTTGGTAAACTTCGAATCAATGCTGGAGACAAAACAACTACTGGGGTACCAAAGGAAGTTATTATAGCTGAAACATATGGAACCAGATTCTACATTCCACTTGAGTTTGAAATCCTAACAGCTCATTTGCCTTATTATCAAGGGGCACTGAATGACCGTCTGAGCTTTGAACTAACTTTCAATGACTACTCCAAAGTTATAAAATCATCTGCCACAGATGCAACATATAAGATCTCTAACATTTCCTTGGAATATGAAATTGTCACACACACTGAACTAGCCAGACTCATTCAAAATCAATACCAGTCAAGACTTCCAATTTATTATGACCGTGTGATTAGACATAGTTTAATACCCAAAGACAAAAGCGACCCAATGTGGAACATAAACTTGAACACGCCTGCCAGGTCACTGAAAGGTATTCTTATGTTGTTTGTTGAACCGGTGAGTCCATACAAAAGAGATTCAGAAAAATTCTACAATCCTAAGATTACACATTTGTCCTGTACAATCGAAGGCCACCCTAATCAAGTGTACGCTTCAGGAATGTTACCTTATCAACACTATGACGAAACCACAAAGTATTTTGCAGGAGGAAGGATTAGAGATAAACCTGCAAACATTGCGTGCAAAGATCTACATCTGTATGACGTTAGGATTGGACAATACCTTACAAACAAGTATGCACTGTGGCTAGACCTTCGTAGTACAGATGATGATTACCTTCATGGGTCAGGACGAACTGTCGAGAACGGTAGTGACGGAATAACAATTCAGATACAAAAGAAGGTTGAAACTGCTGCAGCCATAAACATATATTTGTACCTGATATATGACGCACAACTCAATATACAAGACAGTAGACTAAGTGGACACATATATTAAAATTATATTGTGTATTAAAATGAACCGGAGCTTAATGACCCTTGACCCACACTGTGGATTATTTTGTGGCACCACAGGGTGTGGTAAAACTGAATTTGTACTTAACCTATTACAAACAAGATACATCCACCATTTTGAAAACATTGTAATATTTTGTCCTACAATCAAACACAACAAAGCTTATCACAATCGTTTATTCATTTGGACTGACAGCAACATATACTTAGTCGACCCTGAGAAAAAACTGAATGACTACCTACAATATTTTTACAAGCAATTTGAAGGACAGCCAACATTGTTTATTGTTGATGACTGTTCTGCAGAGAAAGACATTGTCAAGAAGAGAAACACATTAGCAGAACTTGCCTTCAGTGGCAGACATGCTAATGTAAGTGTATGGATTCTCACTCAGAAATATAATGCTGTACTGAAAGATTTTCGAGAACAGTTAAAGTTTATCTGTTTGTTTTACTGTAAGGATCGTGACAGCTTTGAAGACTGTCTCAGAGAAAACGATGTCATACCAAATAAACATGAACGAGATGATGTAAAAAATAAACTGAAATCAACTAAGCATCTAAAGCTCATTTTAAAGACAGATCAGCCCACAGGGTATGGGTTAGTAAATTGATGTAAATTAATTTATTCTTTTGTTTGTCCAATAAAAATGACAGACGGACAAATCATACAGGTGCTTGATCTCACACACCTTTTCAAAGATGTTATGCACTTTACTGATTTAATATCACCCAAACAGACTTACATAAGCCTTTCAGCACCATCAGAAATATATGTTTCATATAGTGTGACTTTGGATTATGTCGATGAGCATCCAAATGTGGAGTGCATGACAGTTGATTTAAAGACACCTACTTTTAAAGTTCATGATACCAACTATGGTTGGTTAGGAGAAGTTTGTTATAGCATATTTAAACAACTACGCAAACTAAATGTTTATATTGACAGTGTTACAGTTAGTAAAGTGGTATTACACAAGGTGAGCCAGCAGAGTTAACGTTAATATTTTTTATTTATTATTTTGTCGGTCAAATAAAAATGACGGACAATTCACAAAGCCCTGGCCCATCAAACCCTGGCTCATCTAGTTTAAGAAACATGTTTCACACAACAAACTTACCCATATCCAATACTAATAATGTTTACGAATCAATAGAAAACTCTTTTTCTGTAATACAACAAAATCTTCTGACAGGCAGTGTTAAGATTCAGATTGTTGCAAAAATCGAATTCACTAGGGTGGACGGTGAAGTGATTGTATCGTACATATCAACAAGACAACACACAGTTAACACAAGAAGAGAACCGGAGGTAGAGAACGTGTTTAGAGACAGACTATTACCAGACTTTCTACAAGCAATTGACAGTGCAAGAATGAAGGGGTCTGGCTGGCACGAAGGACATGTACATGAACTGCAACTAAAGCAGTCTAGGTATCATCCTATATTAGGTAAAGCATGGTTGCCACTGCCAACAGAAGTAGTAAACAAAAAGGCTGTCGTCAACATACAGAACAATGACAACTATTGTTTCATGTGGTGTGTGCTTGCTAAACTACACTTTGTAAAATCAAAACCAGAACGTGTATCTAACTACATCAAATTTGTAAATGAACTTGATTTTAGTGGCATTGAGTTCCCTGTTAAAATAGAGGACATAGATTTGTTTGAAAAACTAAATCCTGGTATATCTGTAAATGTGTATGTGTGGGATAATGAGTCTATTGATAAGTTACAACCCATTAGAGTATCACCACTTGCTCCAACATATGGACAGTCAGAAGATAAACATGTTGACATGTTGCTAATCGGCGATGACAATAACTTTCACTACACAATTATCAGGAGTATGTCACGTCTAATTCATAATCATGTATCAAAATATGGTAGGAAACAGGAAGTGTGTAAAAGATGTTTACAAAGATTCTCTTCTATTGCTGTGGCACACAAACATGTTTTACACTGCAGGTCAGCTGATGACATACAAACTGTACTTAAGTATCCAGATCCTGGTAGTCAAGTATATTTTAAAAACTATGGGAATCAACAAAAGTTGCCGTTTGTAGTGTATGCTGATTTTGAATCACTGGTTGTTCCGTATGACGGTCCTGTTCCAGAGTCATTACCAAAGACTATAAAACTGAGTGACCAAGTGGTGTGTTCTTTTGGATACATTATTGTTAGGTCAGACGGTCTTCATTCAGAACCTGTTATCTACAGGGGTGAAAATGCAGCATGTCTGTTTTTAACAGAAATGAGACATCTGTATAGTCAGGTAGTACAATATCTCACAACATGTCAGATGCCTTTGGTGATGACAGAAGAAGACAAACTGAAATTTGATATAGCTGAGACGTGTTGGATTTGCGAACAACCTCTGGGATGTGATAAAGTTCGTGACCATGATCACATAACTGGACGTTACAGAGGCGCTGCACATAACAATTGTAACTTATTATTAAAAACAGATCCCAAGACATATAAACTGCCAATCTTTTTCCACAATCTCAAAGGATATGATTCACACATTATCATGCAGGCTGTAGACGAGTCGTACAAAAACATAAGTTGTATTGCCCAGACAACTGAGAAATACTTGACTTTTAGATTGGACAAATTAGCATTTTATGACTCCATGCAACATTTGTCTTTAGGGTTGGCTAGTCTTGCAGAAGGACTGACTGAGTATCCAATAACAAGTAAATATTTTGAGCCAGACTTGATTAAGAAAGGTGTGTATCCATATGAGTACATCAGTGAGTGGGTTGTGTTTGAAGAAACAAGACTGCCACCAAAAGAGAAATTTTATTCTACACTAACTGGAAAAGGCATTTCTGACTCTGAATATCAACACGCTCTTGATGTGTGGGGTAAATTAGGATGTCAGACAATTGGTGATTACCATGACCAGTACTTGAAAGCTGACGTTTGTTTGCTAGCAGACGTATTTGAAAGTTACCGTGAGAAGGGTTTGTTACACTACAAACTTGACCCAGCCTGCTACATAACTAGTCCTGACATGACATGGGATGCATTTTTGAAATCCAGTAAGATATCTATAGACCTGTTGTCTGATCGTACGATAGGTGAAATGGTGGAACGTGGATTGAGGGGAGGCATTAGTATTGCATCGAACAATAACGCCAGGGCCAACAATAAATATCTGGACGGCCTGGGGTTTGACCCCTTGAGGTCAAGGTCATTCATTACGTACTTGGACGCTAATAATTTGTATGGCTGGGCAATGTGTGAGTTATTGCCCTTGAAAAACTTTTGTCTGTATGATTTGTCACAGTATGACATAACAGAGTCAGGGTTAACTAACAATATTATGAATCTTGACCAAAACGACGCGAAGGGTTGGATCTTTGAAGTAGACCTAGAGTACCCACGTCACCTACATGATTACCACAATGATTATCCGTTGGCTGTTGAGAAAATGAGTATGACAGGGAAAAAAGAAGACACCAAACTTGTGCCAAATTTAAATGATAAATTTAATTACGTTTGTCACTATCGTTTGTTGCAGTTTTACATCAGACATGGGTTAGTACTAAAGAAAGTTCACAGAGGAATTCAATTTGATCAGAGTGCTTTCATGAAAGATTACATAATGAAGAACACAACCCTTCGTGCCAGAGACGGCAACACTGCATTTGACAAAGACTTCTTTAAGCTTATGAACAATGCCTGTTTTGGCAAGACAATGGAAAATCCTCATCACAGAAAAGATGTGAGACTGGTCACAACTGAATCGGGTGCAATTAAACTTACAGGTAAGCCACAGTACACAGGGTATAAAGAATTTCATTCATCATTGTATGCCGTGTCACTCAAAAAAAAGATTGTTAAACTGGACAAGCCAGTATTCATTGGTATGGCAATTCTGGAGTTGTCAAAACTGTTGATGCTTGAATTTTATTATGATTACTTCAAACCAAAGTATCCTGACTGCCGTCTGCTATACACTGACACTGACTCTATGATCATTGATGTGTGTACTGAAGACTTTTATGAAGACATGAAAACAGAGTTACACATGTATGACACGTCTGATTACCCTAAAGACCACCCGCTGTTCAGCACACAAAACAAGAAAGTGCCTGGTAAGTTTAAGGATGAACTAAATGGTGTGCCAATAGTTGAGTACGTTGGACTGAGGTCAAAAATGTATTCTATACTGCACCAGAAAGGTAGTCAGTCAAAAGCCAAAGGAATTAAAAAAACAGCAATAAAAAATAAAGACATTCGTCATGAACATTACAAGCAAGTGTTAGATGGTGCATTAATGCCTGATTATCCAAACAAGTCACTGAGATCAAACAAACACAATCTTGAAATAATTCAAACACACAAAAAGTCACTTGCAGTTGGAGACACGAAACGAGTGTTTCACAGTAAGGAAAAGGCTTATGCACCCGGACATTACAGGCTCAAGTTATCTGAAGACATTTGTGATGAACTGGTTGATGAATTAATTGATGACTTAGTTACTGAAATGAGTAACGGTGTCTGGGGGAATAATCTGTAATTCTTCTCTGACAAATGCCCTCTGGGGTGCAGGGTCATACAGGTAATATATTGTTGCGTCTGGACCGGGAATTATTTTTTTTATATTGTGTACAGACGTTGACCAGATGGGGTCTGTTGCCCTGCGTCTGTCGTCGTTCTCAGCCTCCCCTGGCTGATATAAATATCTCACCTGTTTAGTAAATAAACTTGTGTCTGGAGGTGGGGTTGGTCCTGTTTTTGGCTCTGTAATTGTTTTCAATTTAATAGCATCAGCAGGCTTAGGGTGTCCTTCGTTATTCATTGCTTTTATCACATGTGGTAATCTCTTTACCCACTCCGTGTTACGGGTGTCATGCATGAGTTCCTTAGAATACTGGTAACTGAAAAGACATTCTGATAACTGTTTGTTAAAGTTTTCTACAATTGCCTGCGATCTGTGTACGCCTGGAATGCCTCGTCTGACCAGTATGCCATGCTTTGCAAATAACTGATTAACTGCACCTTTGAATTCTGATCCATCATCAACTTGCACTAGTCTGGGGTATCTTAAAGGGCCTCGACCATATATTTTTGTTAATGCTGTAGCAACTGTACTGGCTGTTTTGTCAGATATGGGTTCAGCGTCTTTGTACCTTGAAGCAATGTCTACAACAGTTAATGCATATTTGTATCGTTTCTTTCTTATTGTGTCATGGGGTAAGAACAGGAGGTCCATTTGGTGTGTGTCATTAGGTGTTGTGTTCTCAAAATGGGGCCTCGTTATCTTTCTTGGAGCAGGAAGATATATCTGCCAAATTGCTTGTCTCTGTAACCATTGTTTGACTTGATTGAGTGATATATCTCTGCCCACAGCGGCATGTAATTTCTGAATAGCTGTTGCTCCTTTCCAATAACCTGATGGTGAGTAATATATTTTCGATAGTTTATTTTCGGCTGCCATTTTTTCTAGCAATGAAAACTCCTGTAAAATAAACAAATGTCATTCCCACTAGAACAAAGATTATCTCCCCGTTTCTTTGTTGTGTGCTTGGTTTGTAATAGTCACTTAGTTTTGGTTTCGGGATAGACATGTCTTCACCTGTGACAAGATAGTATTCCCTGATTGCTTCGTCTGTATTTGAAAACGTATGTTGTGCGTGGCCTTCAAGCCTGAGTTTTTCATTGATGAAATCAAGTTTTTCAATTCTATTCTTTTCATATTCTTGTTGAGCTTGTGCTAATTTTTCTGACGCCTCATTGTGTCGTCTCATCTCCAGAGCAGATTCTTCTCTACCCATTTTTGAAAAGAGATAATTAGAGCCACTAAATGCCAGAGCGTTAACCATCGCTCCTCCTATCATAATAGCTATCGTCGCCATATTATTTTTATTTACATAGAAACATTTTCGGGAATAATTCCTTGCTTGACAAGAAAATCTTTTGTCGCAATAGACGCTGTGACAACTACAATTAGCTTAGCACTGTCTTCAAAGTCAAGTCTACTCAAGTCTGCTGATTTCATTTTGAGTAGACTTTTTCCTAGCATAGAATAAGCTACTGCTAATCCGCTGATTATGGCAGAGTGATACACAAGGTTCATCATGTTCTTTGTGTCATTCATTTCTTAGGCAAGAAAAATTAAAATAATATTTTTATTTACTGCATATAAAATGGGTCAACGGCTTTGGGTGTTACTGGTAATGTGGCGACTTCTGGTTTTGTTTTTGGAGTGTCTGATTTTTTGGTCACTGTACGAGTCTGTGGTTTGTATTTTTTGTATAATTGATAACCTACGTAACCAAATCCGACAACAAATCCGGCAATTATATATTTTGTTGATTGAGGTTCGGGGTCAGGGTCAGGGCGGGGGTCAGACTTAGTTGTTTGTCTCTCACTTTGATGAGGGTGTGACGGACCTGGCTGTCCTGACGGTAGTGACACCAATGATGTTATTGACGGTGGGTCATTTACATGTACCTTTTGCAGTAGTTCTAACTTTCTTTGTTTGTTCAATGCAGCTACTCTCTTTCCAGCCTCAACCCTTCCTGGACTTTTAGCCTTAGTCACAGTTTGAACATGTGTCAAAACAGGGTCAGGGTTCGGTTGTGGAGTCATCTGGGTTTCGTCCATTTTCTTCTGCAGTAAAATTTATTTTTGAGAAATCAATATGGCTCCCAGTAACTAGTAATGTTACGACAGGAGCAAGGTAATTTCCAAACTTGTAAAACATGACACATGCTAATTTGCCAATTGAACTTGAAACAATAGGATTACTTTCAAGGTCATGTGATAAACTGTCACTATCCACAGGTAGAAAGTGACTCACTGCTTTTGTGTATAGGCATACAAGAGATCGACTCAAATCACGTGTCATTAGTGAGGCAATGTGGTTTTCATATTTAGAATGAAGCTTGATTAGCTCGTCAGAGCTTAGAGATTCAATATCCTCTGTCATGTATTGTCTACCCAGATAAGCCTTTGATTTGCCTGAGACAATCACAGACAAAAGCCGCTGTTTTTTTGAGTCTAAGTCTTTGTTCTCTACAGCATTGATATCATTTAATAGAAGGAGTTCGTCTTGGTTCATTTATAATGTAATTAAAAAAATTTAAAACAAAAAACAAAAATTGTTATCAAGCAAAATCATGTTTCCTAGGAAGTACATTAATAGTAAGTTTATACGTTTGTACCATTCAGCAAAATGTAGCCAATAGTTTTTGAGTTTACCCCAGACCAATATTGTGTCTCTCTCAGTGGGCTTATAAATGACATGTTTCACAGATTTCAATTGTGGTGTCATGTTCAATAACCCTGTCTTTTTAAGCAAGCATACCTGACACAGTATTGGAGATTATTGGCTTTGCAGTAAATTAAAAATCACACACCCTGGTCAAGTGAGAGCCAAATGAAACATCTAGGCAGTAACATAGATAGTAACTTGTTAATTTTACCCATGACTTGAGCACCAGAAAAGGAAGAAATCATTCCTGTTCAATAACAACATTTTCTGAGTAAAAGTTAATACAAGGGAAGTAATTTTGTAAAAATTTCAGCAAGACAAAAAAGTTACTTCCCTTGCTCTATTAAATTATGCTTTAATTCTTGACTAAAGTACATTTTTTGTCAAAATGAAATAACAAATTGTGCAAATAATTACAATAGATAATAGAATAAAAATGTTGTTATTTGATTTTGTTAAAACAATGAGTGATTTGTTTTTTTATAAAACCAAATTAAACATTATTTTGTAATTACTTTTTGTCACTTTAACACCTGCTTAAATGTTTTTTTTTTCAAGTACATGAACACACTCGCTAACAATGTTTCTTATAGCCATGTTTTTAGGGTATTGACTCAGAAATAATGGTATAAATGGCTTTTTTCTTAAAGCCTGAGGCTAACTAGCGTGGATTGTGTACTTGAGTGATTTGTATGAGGGCTCTCAAGTCTCAGCCACAGGTGGGTTTACCCGCATGCGTCACTCCACAAATGCATGACTTGTTGACGACGGGATGTATTAAGCTGACACCTCTCAGCTATAAGCGTGCTGCATTTAAAAAGATATGTCCCTTACCTCAACTGTGACATGTGGTGTGTGGCGTTAAAGGTCCTGGTTCAGCAATTAGTCAGTTGAGGACAGCGAAAAAAAAATTTCGAAGTCCCTACCTGACTTGAAGTGCAACCCTGACAGGGCCTCATCAGATGGGATCCCCGAACATTCACGTTACTATAGCTGCTGTAGAGTGTCAGACGTCCTTGACGGCTGTCACAGTTCATGCAAACAGGTATACGCCACTCAGCTGCCAAAGGTCACTTCCAGTTGCATCTGTCCGTACACGGTAACACCCACAATTCTCGTGCAACAACAACGAAAGATGACTATCCAACTTTCACTTCTGGGCCGGTACTGGGAAGCACTGAGCGACGTCCACAGCGTCCAAAAATGGCCCAGGGAATGGTGACGGTACGTCGAACATGCTATATCGTGGTCTTCTCATTTCTTATGTCCTCGCATTTATCCAAAACAAGGTTTCCTCGAAAGCGTTTGCAAACAACAAGTCTTTATGGTAGTCGCCATTTTTACGAAGGGAAGCTACTAGATAATGTGTGTGTAAGGGACAGCACTCCCGTGCTAAGCAACGCGCAAACGCCCACCTCAAAACGATTTTATTTTTCACAAAAGCCTGGGAGATAATTTACAGGTCATCATGCAACAATGTGATGTGCATGGGTGACAGTGCGAGAATATGAAATGAATGTAAACGGGACATAAATATGCCCCATAAATCCATGGCCAGCAAGCGATATACATTCCCATGAGCTCCTGCGGATGCAGGGGCTCATGAGAATGTATGACTTTTGCATTTGGAACAGGCTGGCTGAAGGCCTGTTCTGTCTGAACCAAACAGCTGAAATTCAGCTTTTCGGGATTTTGAAAAGCTGAATCAGCTTCTAGTAGTGAAGACGGTCACCCATTGATGTGATTGTGCCTGTTCGTGTGTGTTACACGGACATAAAATTTGATTCCATTATAAGAATCTAAGCACTAGGTAATATTTTGCTTTGTCGTTTACTTCTCATCTTTTTTTTTTTTTTTTTATGTATCACAAAAGATAATTACCGTCTGCAAACTTGATGAGTTCAGTGATAATATTTTCTCCCCAGACCAACTGCTGTCTATGCACACGCAATGCACCCTGCCCAATGCATACCTCATGCAGGTGCCTGACAGCAAACACCGATACACCAACTACAAGCTAAAGGGTGCACGAGCAAACGAGAGGCAAGTTTCAAAATAATTAGATACAGGGCCGCAGCAGATGGTTCCGGCCTTCGCCATACCAATAATGTATACATTTTTTTGACAAGACCATATAATTATGTCTGTTTATGCCCTCGACCCAAATTAATTTAAATGTTACTAATTTTTCCATTTTTGGGGGGTTGTGCGAATTCTTCCCCCCCCCCCCCCCCCCCCCCCCCGCCCGATTGACTTTAGGAAGCAGATGAAAGCAAGCTGGCATCATGCAGGCATGCACCCCTTCGGCTGGAGCATTAGGTTTCTTTCACCTTGTGCTATGGTTATGAGATATGAAATAAATGTTAGGAAACAGATATATATATATATTATGTAATTGGTATTCTAACCACAATATATTTCATTCATAGTTTATCTATGTTTGCACTGACAGCAAACCATGTGGGATTTATTTCTGATTACTCCATATAGCAATGTTCTCTATCAGAAAACTGAAATGACTCAACCCGCAAAAATAAATATCAAGGAAATATATCAGTTCACAACAGCAAGAGGTATATCTCACTTGATCTTCATTTTGTGACAAAAACATTGTTTTCAAATACACTTCAACGTATGGTTTATTTGTTTATATCTGTACTGAGTGAAACTGTTAAAAATGCCTTTCATTGTGAGGCTTCTCTTATGAGTTTACCAAAATCGTCAAGTACATCAATAAGTGTCTCTTGGCTTGACTTCATGAACGAAGATTCTATAGGGCTTGCCCACGTCGTCTGCAGGCATTTTCGTGGCTGCGGAGGCCAATCCGGGACAGGCAGGTTTACATCAATAAGTGTATACATAAATAAAACACAATTACCATGATTGTCATAATTCCTAAAAATACAGCTGATTTTTTTTATGAAATGAGTATGTCTATCCTCAACAAGACCAAGTAGTCTATGTACCCTACAGAACCACATAGTCCAGATCAAAATGGTGACTGCGAAGCGTGTGTAATGCTGAGACGAACTCAACGAAAAAAAGAAAGACGCTTAGAAAAGACAGCTACAACACAATTTTATTCATATTATCTAGTAATAAATTGTGTTGTAACTGTCATTTCTAAGCGACGTTCTTTCCTCATAGGGTTCTTCTCTACAGAACAACATACATGTGCACTTTTACTTCCTGCACCATATATAACTGTAATAATACATGAGGCAAAAACACAAACAGAACAGAGACAACCATTTTAATTATAAAGAAACAATTTCAGTGATGTCATTGAATTATATGCATGGTATATTTTGCTTATGATGCTGTCATTCAAACTTGGTCACTGTGTTTTGGTAAGTGAGGGAGAGGGAGGGGGGGGGGGGGCTGGAGGGGGCGGGTACACATGCAGGCATATATATATATATATATATATATATTATATATATATATATATATATATATATATATATATATATATATATATATATATATATATATTATATATATATATATATATATATATATTATATATATATATATATTATATATATATATATATATATATATATATATATATATATATATATATATATATACCGCAACGATTTCCTAATGTAATGTTACATATGGTAATATAGTTCTATCATCATATGCTAAATTTTGCTATCCACCAAAATGCTAATATTGCCATGATTCCACAGCAGACAGACAGCCTTCATGGACAGGTCCAACCAGTGAAGAGACAACAGACTGGCCAGTGTCAAACATGTCACCAAACTGCAGGGGCGTTAGCAGCAATGTCACACAGAAACTTTGGAACAGCAAACAGCCTGATGCAGTGCAGTGTGCCCCAACTTGCTCTCAGCAGGCAGCTGCAAGACAAGAACAAAGGTCAGTTAGTACATGTGAAGATGTACTGCAAACACTGTTCTAGATGAGTTTACTTGGCTACCGGGTATCAGCCAGTATAATCTACTCAACATGAAACCAACCGTAATGAATCAATCACAGCCAGTGTAATCAATAAACTCCATACAAGACAGATTTGCAAAATAACTTTTACAAACAATTTCTTTGTCTCGGTGATGGTCAAACGATTTATACAGTTTTGTTCTAATAATAAAAGACATTGTAGCTTTGCAATGCTGCTTGGTAACATGATATTATATGAATATGTTTTCAGGCCAACATAACCAACTTTTCCCTGGGGGAGACTAAAGATGCACTCAACCGATGAGCAGCCCCTGGTGACCATATCGAATGTGGGAGTAGAGGCGACACCTTATCAGCGCGTGACCAGTGAAGACAATCCGGCCTACTGTTTGTGTGGGAATCATCTAATAATAATGGACAACAAGAACTACTGAATTTGATCCAGCTGATCGAGTTAACAGAAGAACCAACTTTTCTAGATATTTGTAAGAAGCAGACCGAAGTCAAATTTTGCAGCGTCAAAAATTATAGCATCACATTTGCAAATAAAATTCCCACATTATAATAGCAATCAAACATCACCAACACTCTACATACAGATTTTTTTCAGTTGTGGCATGAGAGCCATATGGGGCTTGGCAACAGCAAACACTGTTGCTCTTGTCAGGTGGCCATAATCAGATGGCAGTTTCTAAGCCCCAATCTAAACTACCTGAGGGCACTATCTGGTTGTGTATGTATGTGAAACCAACCTCCAAGTCTTTACTTCTGCTGAAAAACCACATCCACTCGTCGCTCAATCTTGTCATCTGTACTGCGTAGGTAATGTAACAAACTGGAGAGCTTCTCATCAGTGAGGCATTGGGGATACAAGGCCACGGAGCACATTCCTTGATGAGAAAAAAACAGAATGAAGAGAACATTTTCATTAACTTTTAAAATTTACTTTCTGTCACGGAGATTGTTTACATCTGTTTGTACAAGTAGTTGGGACATGAATAAATGGACACATGCATGTAATATATACTCCATATTGTGCACTTTGTACTCTCTATACAAGAAAGTATTAAAGTTGAATGTAAAAGCAAAATGTTGGACATTTTTTGTTTTCAATACATTTGGACATTCTTCTTCATAAATTGCATACATGTCTGCTTTCATTTTTCATCCTTGTTATAACTACATACTGTAAACAGTGCACATGAACAGGAATTCTGCACCTGACTTGCCATAAGAAAGAATTAGTTTTCATGGTCAGTGTCACAATCCTAAATAGTATATTTCTACAAATACATGTACTGTAATGATACTGAAAATGACATGTACAATACTGCATTTGTACCAGAAATTGCACAAGTGTGTAACATACATGTACTATGCATATTTCTGCTGTGCTACCTGGTATGCCACAGAGTGCCTGTTGCTAATCTTGGTATACTGCTTGCATACTTGGTGGTTGAAGTCAAGGATGGTAAGCCTGTTGCGCATTGTGTAGCCTTTGTAGCCAATGAAAGTTTTTGGGGGGGCCATTTCATTTTCAGCCACATAGATACATCCCCTTGACTAACACTCAAAACACTAAATGATGAGACTGAAACATATCTAAACTCTAAGTCAAAATAAGTGCATAAATAAGACATGATACCTTGATCATGCCTGGCAAGGACACTCGTAATGTGTGGTGATGGTTGATAACAGGCTTTATCCCTTGTTTCAAGTGGTGTTTAGCCTTTGGCAGCAGCAAAGAAACTGAAAACAGATGGCCAATATAATAGATAAAGCAAAACCTGAAAGTAAAAAAAGCACAAAAGTGAAAATGTACCAGCAGCAGTTTATACTGAGTAGGTTATTTCGATGACAGGACAGTTTCGTGTGTTTTTGTTCTGCATACACTCAAGGATATAATCCTCCATGTAAACACACAGCTCAACTCAAACCTTTTATGCAATTCGCTTGCCTTTGTGCCACACATCAAAGTAATGATCCAGATGTTTCAGTGGCTGCGATCAAGTCAGTAATAATATACAAATCTATTTCATACTGGAAAAAAGATACATGCATTACAGAGTGGCAAACTGACCGGTAGCTAGCACTAGCTGTTATGAAGACTTGGGAGAAAAACCACCATGGCACCATGATAATAATGTTTACTGTCAACTTGTAAATATACTTACAGTGTGGAGGTAGCAGTCATATGTAAATCATAACTTAGTGTTGTGACAGCAATATTTCCAGGACACTATAAGCTACTTTATGTGTGATGTGATAACACTTTTACAAACAAAAATGATTTTGTGCAAGCGCACGGGTGTACCATACTTCAAAATCAAATGCCACCAAACTGATAATTACCTGAAAGTAGCAGGAGATTACAGTAGAACTCTGTCGGTGACAACTTATCGGACAGGTCTTGCTGTCTTCAGAAACTCGATGCCATGCTGTGCATTCACCAGTTTCAAGTCACCTGACCTTGTGACAGCCCTGCTGTCTAGAAACAAACCATAAACACAGTCATGGATGGACAAAACCTGTTGAAAAAGAAATAAATACAGAAAATAGGCATGTGTGCACATACGCATGTACGTGTGGCTTTCTAAAAATGGCTTAGTCACAAAATAGCAGCACATTTGAGTGTTATGATATGGAGCAATATATACATACATGTATTTACATGATTCACAGAAAAACTAGCAATAAAATATTTTGGTATACAAGAATGATAGTATAAGTTTTTGTCACTCATATTTCTCCTGTTCATAAGCTTGTGGTTTCAGGAAAATATGAGAAATACATTGTATCAGTGGCAAGCCAACTTACAATAGACCATGACTTATATACCTGATTGTGAGTTTCATAATGAATTATGCACATACATGTATTGCTCTATTTCATCACACTGAAATGTGCTGTTATTTTGTGAACAAATATATTTTAGGTTGATTATAGTGGTATAATTATTTTATCCTTACCTAGACCTGTTGATTATATTCTCATCCAGACAATTGCTGATGTTGTTTTCATACAGCGAGCAGCTGTACATTTGTTTTCATTCAGACAGCTGAACATTTTGTCTGTGTTCAGACAACTGCAGGTATATTTTGTTTTTTATTCAGACAGCTGTATATTTAATTCTATTCAGACAGCTGTATATTTTGTTCTAAATATAAGCCAGCTGTACATTTTGTCCCAAGCATACACACACACACACACACACACACACACACACACACACACACACACACACACACACACACACACACACACACATTTTAGGTTCACAACTTACCTTGCCACTGCGATTATCTGTTATGTATTGTGATGAGATTGGGCGTTGTTCCATTACTGATGCACCTTCACTTTGTACTAGCTTCACAAATGTATCCACAGAAATAACACATTAGCTGCTTGCTGCTCTGTGAGCTCATTTGGTGTGGCACTGAAAAAGAATCAAATGACTGGTATTTGTATAGTTATGTAATGCACACACGGGTCTTGTACTAGAAAATGGCGTGGCGTTCTGAAGATATTTACACAAAAACTTGACAACCACCACGAACCCCCAAAACAAATCGCAACTAAAAGTGGAAACTTCTAAATGTACATCAGACCAGAGCTCAGAATATATCGCATATTTCATTATGTATATAACACAAATATGTGTAATAGAAAATTGCCCAGAAACTATTACACTTATTTATAAAGGAGAGAAAATTTTAAAACAAAGTTTCAGGCTGTTACTATAGTGACGTATATATAGTAACTACAGAAGAGACGAACAGTGAGGCTAAGATTTCCAATCTATTCTTCGTCTTGTTCATCGATGTATTCTGCCTACTTCTCACCACTGTCGTCTGCTGTTATTTCCTCAGTCATCATTTCCCCGAAATTAGTGTCCTGTACACCAGAACACACATAACATTACGATCGCTAGGGCTTCTTGTTGTTGACAAGGAAGTGGTCATTAGAGTGGTGTCCCCTGATAATACATATTTACGAGTACCTTCCCTTTGTAAACATGACGTCAGCTACACGCGCATAGGTGTTTGTTGTTGTTGGAAATATACTTACCAACAAAAGTAATATTTGTACCACAAAAAGTGAAAAGACCACACCATATCATGTTGGACTTACCGCCACCATTCGCTGGACCTTTTTTGGACGCTCTGGACGTCGCGGCTCGGTGCAGGCTTCACCAGTGCGGCAAAATGAAAGTTGGATATTTTTCAGTCGTAGTTGCACGGGAATTGGATGTTACCGCGCACGGACAGATGCAACTGGAAGTGACCTTAGGCAGCTGGATGGTGTATACCTGTTTTCGTGAACTGTGACAGCCGTCAAGGACGTCTGACACTCTACAGCAGCTATAGTAACGTGCGTGCTCGGGGATCCTATCACACGGGGCCCTATCAGGGTTGCACTTTCTGTGTCAGGTAGGGACTTTGAAATTTTTTTTTCGATGTCCTCTACTGACTAATTGCTGAACCCGGACCTTTAAGGGCAGAGATTTACTAGTGTTTGTCAGTTGACATAAGCACAGACCTAAACCAGCAAGGGTAAAAGGTATTATGATTACTGTCTTTATGACGGGCCTCTCTCTGTGTGAGGTGGAAAGAGAGAGAGCTATTGTGTGTGTCCGAGGTATTTCCGTGTGTCTGTACATGCATGTGTGTACATATGCGCGTGTACATATGTGCGTGTGCGCGTGTGTGTGTGTGCGCGCGCGTGTGTGCGCGTGCGTGTGTGTGTGCGTGCGCCGTACCGGCACTGCAGTACGCAGAAAACCGAGACACCTCACAAAACCTGTTCTACGAGTCTACGTGTCTACGTGTTGGAGCGCTAAAAATTTCACGTTCTTAAAAGTCTGAAACCTTTTTCATGCTGAGATAAAACCGGATCGATTCTTTTAATCCATACATAGTGCTCTAATCCATTCATGGAATTTCAAAAATATCCGGCTGAGCAATGGCGGCTGCTCTGTCATACCGGTTAGTAGTTGGCTGTATGTGTGCCTATTTTGTTTGTGTCTGTGTTAGTGTATATATATGTGTTTGTGTATATGTATATGTGTGTATATGTATGTGTGTGTGTGAGTGTGTGTGTTTATGTGTTTGTGTGTGTGTACGTGTATGTTTATTTATGTGTTTGTGTGTGTGTGTATGTGTGTGTGTGTATGTGTGTATGTGTATGTGTGTGTGTCAATGTGTCAGTGCGTGTGTGCGTATGTGTGCGTGCTCTCGTTACCATGTTTATTTAATACCACCCGGTAGATTCCCTCGGCAGAAGTGTCAAAGTTCGTGATTACTTTAAGATATTGAATAAAATGGTTTCCAAAAAACGGACAATTTATCGCTTTCGGCATTCACACTTAACAGTCACTCGTAGCACAGTCTAGCAATTCTAACTATACAAATACATCAAAAACTTGTTTTAACCCATATCATACTGAGGCTAAAAGCTTCAAATTTGTACACTGCCATATGCAAGCTACTTTATAGTACTTACAGATAGGGATATAGACCAATGGCTTTAGTTCAAGGGTGGTGCCAGAATAGCTTGGCACCTAGAACTATTTTAGTCAGTGCATTCAGATTGTGCGTCCTTTTATGCGCAGATAAGTCAATAGCAACAGCAACAGCAACGCGCGCGTACATAGAAACGCCGAGGCTTTTGTCCACGCATGGGCTGATTTAAAGCGTCGTGTACATGAAAGCACTTAGATGTCTGCATAGACTTCTAAAGTTATGTTATAAACAGAAATTATACATACGAGTACTGTGTGTACACAGTGAGAGTTATGCGTCTGTTAGTTTCCAATCAAAAATGTTGTGAAACGGAGCTCATGTGAATCTATGAATCTAGACCTCAATGAACAGTGGTAGACAAGATTTAAAAGGCCTGTGATAAAAAGTGTTATCTGTGTCATTTTACATCAGTGTCACAGTCAATAAAATAGCTTTTGTCATAACAAGCCATTATGTTCGGGCTGTGCCCGACGCTTTGTGTACACAGTGAGAGGGTAGGCTAACTGGTATAGAAAATCGTGTTCCTCGGAAATCGACTCTGACAGTGTATATCACATGAAATGTTATTTTATGTAGATAGTGTGTGATTGTGTATGTATGTGTGTATGTATGTGTGTATGTATGTGTTACCTACCTCTACAAAATCAGATGAGATTTTCTGGTCCCACTATTTAACATGGTCCCTAATCGATTTTCTGAAAAGTCAGATGAACAACTCTTTTCCAGCACATGTGCAGGCATTGACAAGTTTTGAACACGACCTGAGCAGAGCTGTTTTCAAAGAGGTTTTCAATAAAGCTGCACTGAGCCACCTTTTGTTAATAAGTCGCGGCGACCTGTCCCCCCCCACTCTGCACTGAAAAGAGTCAGTTTGTTTTGTCAAGCGTGAACTGGAATATTATGTGTTAAACAGAGCTTGCGAGTTTTTCGGAAATCGACTCTGACAGTATTGAGAGACAATGAGGAGTAATTTTTTAATTATTTGGGGTGTGTAAAAAGTCATTAGTCTATTATAGATTGCACTGTCAGGATTTTGGTTTGATTTGAGAGAAACGACAGTGTGGACGTTAACGACCGTAATTAGTTAATTATTGGGGTTAATTAAGACAATGGGTAATTCGAAGTCTTTGGAAAGTACTTTCTATTATCTCTCTTGTACTTAAAGCTCTAAACTTAGCAGGGTTGTTTTTATGGGTTAGATACACTTTACTTTCGTCTGTATTTACAAATAAATGGTCCTTGTCTTTTTCAAACTGATTAGGATCTATGAAGTCTGGATGGTCTCTGACACTATTATAAAATGAGTTTTCTTTGTCTTATAACATTTCATGCTGCAAACTGAAAGTATTTCTTGTACCAAATATATCTATTGTATTATCAGTCATAATGTCATTCACTTCAATATCATGGCCAAATCCTCCCACTGCCATTGGTGTATTTTTTATTTAATAATATTTTTGATTTTGCATAAATAAAATGACACAGTCCTACTGATCCAAGTTAGACCCATACAGAAAACTACGTGAACCTCTTGGTGTTAAGGGCATTAGGCAAAATCAATTGCTAGCACCATAGATCAAAACCAAACTCTTACTGTCAAGTTTCCAACCTAGGTCCCAGTGATGTTATTGTTCCTGGTACTGTGCGCCTTGCTTTTAATATCAAACTTTTATCAGAATCTGATGACAACAGAATACTAGTTGACAACCTAGGTAGAGTAATTATTAGAACTATGAAAGTTAAACTTGAAGGCAATGAAGTGTTTAGTTTGGATGATGCTGATGTATTTCTACTGCTACAAAGATCTGTGGCTCACTATGGAAGAATGAGAAGACTGTGTTTACCAAGGCATACCATGAGATAACGTTGCCAAACTTAGAATTGATGCAGGTGATAAATCAACAGCAGCTACAAAGGATGTTATATTAGTAGAAACATATGAAAGTAGCTTTTGAACTTGAAATCCTAACAGAGCATTAATTGCCTTTTTACCAAGGAGCACTGAATGGTTGGTTGGTTGTACATTGCTTAAAGTTCCTACAGCAACAAGACTTTCTCAGGACGTGCCTGCATTGCTTGTGAAAAAAAAACTAATCAGAATATTGAATGTATGTTGCCAGCCGGTCTAATAATAATGCTAAATAAACCTAAGACCATGTGGCAACACATCCAATATCAAGAGCTACATGCAGCACAGACAGTAGGGATAGTTTAAAAAATAAAAATACAGATGGATGGACCAAGGGTAGACAGAAACACATGCCCCAGAATAGAGGGGAAAACCCACCCATTTGGGCTGACCAGAGTGACCCTAGCAACGGAGCACTGAATGACCAGCTAAGCGTTGAACTAACTTTCAATGACTACTCCAAAGTTATCAGGTCTTCTGACACAGGCGCACCATATAAGGTGTCAAACATTTCACTAGAGTATGAAATTGTACACATATTGAACTAGCTAGACTAATACAAAATCAGTACCAGTCAAGACTGACGATTTATTATGAACGTGTGATAAGACACAGTTTAATGCACAAAGACAAAGGTGATCCAATGTGGAACATCAATTTAAACACCCCTGCTAGGTCACTGAAAGGCATAATTATGTTATTTGTTGAACCAGTTAGTCCATACAAAAGAGAGTCAGAAATGTTTTACAATCCAAAGATTACACGCTTATCCTGTACTATTGAAGGGCATCCTAATCAAGTGTATGCTTCAGGCATACCTTCCCAAACATTATGACAAGATCATAAGATGGTTGGGTGAAAGGCTTAGAGAAAACCTGCAAACATGACATACAAAGATCTACATCTGTCTGAACTAAGAATCCACCAGTACCTGACAGACAAGTAAGCACTTTGGCTGGACTTGCGTAGTACATATGATAACTACATACATGGGTCAGGTCATACTGTCAAGAATGGCAGTGACATGATTACAATCCAGATACAAAAAAGAGTGAAAGAACTGAACCAAAAAAATATTTATCTGTATTTGATTTATGATGCACAACTAAACATTCTAGAAAGCAGACTAAGTTGTGCGGTGTATTAAAATTATATTTAGTTTTAAAATGAACTTCCTGACACTGGAACATCACTATGGTTTGTTTTGTGGTGCCACAGGCTGTGGAAAAACTGAATTTGTACTTGATCTATTACAAAGAAGGTACATCACCATTTTAAAAACATTATGATATTCTGCCCTCCCCCCCCCCCCTCCCCCGCCCCCAACAAAGCTTATCAGAAATGTTTATTTATTTGGGCTGACAACAACATTTATTTAGTCGACCCTGAGAAAAAACTAAATGACTGGCTACAATACTATAAGATAAATTTCAAGGGCAGCCAACTTTGCTTATAGTTGATGATTGCTCTGCAGAGAAAGACATTGTGAAAAAGAGAAACACTTTAGGAGAACTCGCCTTCAGTGGCAGACATGCAAACATTAGTGTTTGGATTTTCACTACAAGATATAATGCTGTACTAAAGGATTTTTTTGAGCAACTAAAGTTTATCTGTTTGTTTTACTGTAAGGATCGTGACAGCTTTGAAGACTGACTCAGAGAGAACAATGAAGGAGATGTTGTAAAAAACAAACTGAAATCAACTAAGCATCTAAAGCTTATCTTAAAGACAGATCAGGCCACTTGGTATGAATTAGTGAATTAATTGATACTTTTATTTTGGTCATAAAAACGATGGACAGACAAGCAGAGCAAGCGGATCATGTGATTGACATTACTGACTGCTTCAGAGACATTCTACACTTTTATGACTTAATAACATCTCCCAAACAGCCTGACATAAATCTCTCAGTACCAGCAGTGATATATGTTATATAATGTGACTTTGGAATATGTTGATAAAAATCCATTTGTGGAGTATATAACTGTTGATCATAGGACAAATACCTTTAAAGTTAATGATGCTAACTGTGACTGGATTGAGACACTGAGTTATAACATATTTAAACAACTATGCAAACTGCATTTTCATATTGAAAGTGTTTCAGTCAATAAAGTGGTATTACATGAGCTGTAATTTTTTCTATTCATTATTTTGCAGGACAAAAAAAAATGATGGACAACGTTGAAAGTGCTCAAAGCCCCTAAAGCTTGCAAAACGTGTTTTACACAACAAACGTGCCTATATCAAACACTTACAATGTTTATGAATCAAAAGAGAACTCTTTTACAAGATAATCTTCTTGCTGGTAGTGTAAAGATTCAGGTTTTTGTTAAAGTAGAACTAACAAGGTAGATGGCAAAGCCATAGTATCATTTATATCAATGAGACAACACACTGTTAATGCAGGAACGAACGAACGAACGAACAAAACTTTATTTTCCAAGGATTGAGATATTATGCTCGCAGGCCTTTCTTACAATCTGTCCTTGCTAAGCTACTTAAGGAACACCAACCAAACAACAAAAACTAACTAATAATAAACGTCACACACACGCATACACACACGCACACAGACACACATATACATGTACTCGTGCACATGTGCACTTTTGTACATACACATAAACACGTACGTGCGCACATAATTATCTAACATATAAGTAGGTATGATATTTTGTGTACTCTCAAAAACAAGTTAGAAAACTGAACAAACAATTTGGAGGCTAGATGAAAAAAAATTTTAAAAAAATTTAAAAATTAAAAAACATGAAGCGTATTATGTCAAAAAACAAAGAAGAAGAAAGGATCAGCATAACAATGTCTTAGGAAGGTAATCATGTACTCTACTTTTAAACAGAGAGAGGGACATGGTTTGTTGAATAGTGGGAGGAAGAGAATTCCATAAAAGAGCACCTGAATAAGACAGGCTAGATTTGAACAGGTCTATACAGGGCCTTTTTATAGAGAGACTGTTCCTGGAGGTGCTGTATTTTTTTTCAGTTGGCGAAAAAAGCCTAGATAAGTAAGGTGGAGCTTTCCCCTTAAGAATTTTGTGCATCAGTACACATTTGTTTAGTGCGAAGTGCTTAACCAGAGGGAGAAGTCCGATGGCCTGCAGCTTGGCATCAGTGGATAAAGACGGATCAGGGAGGATAAGCTTAGCAGCGCGCTTGTATAATGAGTTTATCTTCTTGAAGTGATTTTCACTACAGCCATCCTATATTGTTGAGGCATAATCAATGTGTGGTTTAATGTAGGCATTAAAAAATAGTTTGTGCGTCTTAAGGTCAATGATCGTTTTAAGTTTGGAAAGTAGAAACAACTTTTTGGACAAATGTTTTCTCATATAATATAGGTGGTTATGCCAGCTTACATCATCATCTATTATTACTCCAAGCAGGCGGTGTTGACTGACCTGCTCAACTGAGATAGAGTCCAAAGAAAGGTTGAGTGATGGAGGTTTGAGCTGATGTTTCTGGCGGGTTGTGATAAGCATGCTTTTTGTTTTTGTGGGATTTACAAGCATGCGATTTTCATTACACCACCGAGAGACTTCATGAAGACTCTCTTGAAGATTATTTGCAATTTCAGGCACAGTTTTACCAGCGGAATGTAATGTTGAGTCGTCGGCAAACATGTCACACACAGTCTGACTACACATTACATGTCACTGTAGATCGTTAACGAAGATACAAAACAGTAGTGGGCCTAAAATAGACCCCTGGGGCACTCCATACTCCACAAATTGTTCAGAAGAACATTTTCCGTTGACATAGACTGTTTGTGTTCTTTTTGTAAGATAGGAGTTCAGAAACGAAAGAGCTGAGGGGCTCTTTTTGTTTAAGTAGTTGGCAAGCTTTTTCAGTAAGATGGTATGATCGATAAGATCGAACGCTTTTCTTAGATCCAAGAAGACAGCACCAGCCATTTTATTATCATTTATGCTGCTGACCCACGAATTCACTATTCGTGCGAGTGCAGTGTGGCATGAATGCTTGGGACAAAAACCTGACTGGTAATGATAATATAATAGGGACCTTTTTTCAAGAAATTCCAGAAGATGTTTGTGAACATGCTTTTCCAGAGGCTTCGAGAGAACTGATAGAAGGGAAATGGGGCGAAAGTTATTAATTTCAGAAGAATCGTTTGCTTTAGGAACAGGAACTATTTTTGATTTTTTGAAAGCTACTGGGAAGACATTTTTTGTATACATAGGTTATAAATGTATGTAAGAGGTTCCACTATGTATGGTTGCGACAGGTCAAGGATATATCCATTGATACCATCACTGCCAGAAGACGTTTTCTTTTTTAGGATAGAAATGTATTTGCCTACCTCGTGTACAGCAATATCAGGGATGACGAAAATATCATCTGAGGACAATCTTTGCTTACAGAACTTAGTTAGCTTTTCTGGTGTGGAATATATCGACTGATTGTGATTGTGAGAACTGAGTAAGTCTTTGGGGGCTGATAGAAAGTGGTTATTAAACTCCTCAGCGGAGAGGTTTTCTGGAATGGTTTTGCACTGTTTACGCTTGTTGTTGGTAAGCGTATTAAGTGCTGTCCAGATAGAGGAAGGGTTTCTGTCTTCTTCGACTGTTTTGGTTACAAACGATCTCTGTGCCTCTCTAATTAAGTACTTAACTTTATTTCGCAATCTTTTAAATTCATGAAAGTTCTTTTCTTTCTTAGCCTTATTTCTATCATCCATTGCTTGTTTGATTTCGTCGGTTATCCATGAGGGAGGCTGGCGGGATCGGACTCGCTTTCTTCTTACTGGCACATGTTTGTTTAGCACCCCTAGGAACAGATCAAGTAAGAGAGAGACAGCCTTATCTGGGTTGGTACAATTGTACACATGATGAAACGGTGTAAGGCTAAGATCGTGTAAAAAAGCATCTTTGTTTAGTTTTTTAAAAGACCTAT
Source organism: Semisulcospira habei (assembly GCA_036245525.1). NCBI lineage: Eukaryota > Metazoa > Mollusca > Gastropoda > Semisulcospiridae > Semisulcospira > Semisulcospira habei. The sequence goes on along the minus strand of BTPG01000001.1, from coordinate 156,944,357 downwards.
AGGTAATGTACACATGCTGATCCCTCTTTTGTTTGGGCATCTTGCACGACCATGTACAGGTGATGGGAAAATGATCACTGACAGCTACTGGGGGGACGCTGGTCTCTAGTACTGACTTACAGTTGTTGGTATAGATGTGATCAATGAGTGTAGCAGATGATTGGGTTATTCTAGTAGGAGCTTGGATTAGTTGCTTCAACCCAAAAAGAGTTGTTGTCGATTGCCACGTGGGATTTGTTTTCAGTAAGTCAATGTTAAAATCACCTAACAGCAGTACATCTTTGTCAGTATCATTCACTTTATCCATCATCTGCACAAAGTCATCATACCACTCGACAGTGGACGATGGATTTCTATATACATAACCCATTATAATTGGCGATGAGTTATTAATTTTTACTTCTAGCCATACACACTCAATCTCAGTTGACTCCAGATCATCACGTCTGCGTACCATATGTGCAATAGAGTTATGAACATAAACAGCAATCCCTGTGTGTTTGAGGGTGTTTGGGTCATGACGAATTAAGGAAAAGTTTGGGATGCACAGATTTTCGTCGCTAATTCTTGAGTCCAGACGTGACTCCGTTAGCCCAAAGAGATGAAAGTGTGAAGGCTGGTTTAAAAATATTGAAATGTCAGGAACCTTATTGTAAAGGTGAAATACATTAAGGTGCCCGACCTTCAGCCCGTGGGCATGCATGTAATTGTTCGATGGTGTACACATTTTGATGACAAAAAATGTAAATATAAAGTTTTCAATATCCGAAACTCAGTGAAACAGTCCAGTCGCTGAAAGGAGTGATCTTGTGCGAAAATATGGAATAAACCAAATCCACTTATAATCACCATGACTGTCAAAAATAACTTGCCTGATAGTTTGTAGAACTGTCTACTCGCATTCAGCACAACACGTTTGGCTATGTACTATAAGCACTAATCTTTACATTTAGTCCAGCTTACAAAAATGGTGTGTATGCCGGCCAGACACAAGTCAAACGCGGAACTGTACTGTACACAGGTCAACCACAGTACAAATAGTCCAACGAGTTCCCTAAACTGTCAGACTGCAACACATGTTGCTGTGATACGGCCGCATGGCATATAAACCAAAAGCATCGCAAATGTTAATGTCAAATCTATGATGTGAAAACTAAAACAACAGCATAGTAAACGGTTTAGTATAGAAATGGCACCGTTTAATCAAAGGATTGTCAGATCAGTGCTCGACACACTGAAACAGATTGAACTGACGAGAACTGAAATCAAAACATACCAATAACACTTAGGGCTCACACACCTGTGTTCATATGCACCACGCATTGCTACAAGTCGGACGGATGAAGGGCTGAAAATGAAGTCATATGATTGTTTATTTTCATTTCAGAATTATACTGATGTTCACTAAGTTCATGAAAAACATGAAGTGAAATTAGTTCAAGTTGAGCCTACACCAAAAAAAACAAAAAAAAAAAACAAAAAAACAAAACAACAACAACTATTTTAACAGTCGTCAAGTAGTATGGGGTCCGGTAAAACCAACTCATTTAGGCCTGGAGGCGTGTTAGTTGAACATCCGATTAACGCTGGAGAGAGATGGACAACCATAGCACAAGTGCAGTAACAGATCAGATTAGCACCTCAACGACGCAAAGGTAATCCGGCACTATCCCGGAACTATCATCGTCAAACGTTTCCCGATCAGACATGAAGGAGTTAATCTAACCGAAACACTGAGGTATGTTTTAACACACACTTCACATGACCGTTTGGGACCGAGGTCCACTATTAGCTAGATACGGATACTGCCAGTGTGGAAAGGGACGTGGGAACGGCTGAAAGGTTGACTGAAACGCTGGCTGGAATGTCGCTGGGTACTGCAGCATTGGTACGTGGAAACTGTGCGGTGTGATCTGAGGCCAGGGCACGACAGGGCGCGCGTAGTTTCCATACAGGGTCGCCGGCTGATAGTGGTAGCTGGGATCGGCCGTCGCTTCAGTGAATTCTGGTCGCTGACTGAAAGGCGGCTGTAGGTTTGTCGCGCTGGCAGCGTCCGCCAATGTAGTGCTTGTCCGGAAAGCTCCACAGGGACTCGAGCGGCACTACCGTTTACAGGTGACTGGCTGTTGGAGACAGGGACAGCTAGGTTTCCGCCAGCATTTACATTTTCACCTATGTTCGCCATCCTAGTGCTGGTAGCCGATTCCCAGCGGCGAGTGGGGAGAGCTTTAGACTGTAACATTTGTTTAGTGCTTTGTCGCATCAGTAGGTTCTCATCTTGAATGAGATTACTAGTTTGCGGCCGGCAGGGAGGACCACTCAGCCCAGGTACTTTCGTGTTTGCTTCAGGCTCAGCCGCGTGTCTAGCGTGTCGCAGGTCGCGGTGCCGATTTAAGTCTTTCAGGTTATCTGCAGGAAAAATGAACCGCTTTATCTGGCGCAGTAATACCCCGGCGCCTCTCTCGTTCAGATGCAGCCTGTAGCAACTGCACCAGCAGGGGTGTAAAAATTGTTTTCCTGCAGAAACGACACGTCTTCCCTTTCGCACAGCATAGCCAGGCGCTGGTTTACACTGCAGATGGTTTTCAGTGGGCAGCGCCCTTGTGGTAATATTGCTGTGTAGGCAACTGTGGCTGATGGGAATACTCGTCGAACTACAGGAATGAGGTGCTGGAAGTCATGTAGTACAGAGTCCACGTCATTGCTGGAGGCACAGTCATTTGTGCCAACGTGGACCACTGCACTACCGATGTCGTAGCGTGGCGCGATGTTGGACAGGGCCTCTGCCAACTGGTCAACCTTAACCCCCCGCAGGGTGCGCACACATGTAGCACCGCTTGGGTCCAAGCGACGACGATCCACCCGTTGGAGGTTGGAAGGGAACTGGAAAATGTGTTTAGAAACAAAATGTTGCCTAACTTCCTGGAAGTAAATGATAAATCCAAAATGAAGGGGTCTGGTTGGCATGAAGGGCATGTGCATGAACTACAACTGAAGCAGTCAAGATATCATCCTATTTTAGCAAATTATGGTTGTCAGTACCAAATGAGGTTGCAAACAAAAAAGCTGTGGTCAATATTCAGAACAACGATCACTGTTGTTTTATGTGATGTGTGCTTGCCAAACTGCACCCTGTAAAAACAAAACCTGAGCGTGTATCTAACTACACCAAATTTGTAAACGAACTCAACTTCAATGGCATAGATTTACCAGTTAAGGTGGACGACATAGACTTGTTTGAAAAACTAAATCCTGGTATTTCTGTAAATGTGTATGTATGGGACACTGAGTCTGAAAATAAGTTATAAACAATTAGAGTATCACCACTTCCCCCAACCTATGGGCAGCCAGAAGATAAGCATGTTGACATGCTAATAATAAGCTCTGGCTCCGGCTCAGGTGCTGGTGATGATAATAACTTTCACTACACAATTATCAGAAATATGTCACAGCTAATTCACGGACATACAACAAAACATGATGGGAAACAGAAAGTATGCAAAAAATGTTTGCAAAGGTTTTCTTCTAGTAAGTTAGCACACAGACATGCTCAACACCATTGGTCGGCTGATGACATTCAAACAATACTTAGGTATATAGATCCTAGTAGTCAGGTATATTTTAAGAACCATAAAAATCAACAAAATCTGCCGTTTGCAGTGTATGCTGATTTTGAATCACTGGTGTTCCAGAATTATTACCAAAGACTGTAAAATTAAGTGACCGAGTAGTGTGCTCTTTTGGATACATTCTTGGTAGGTCAGACGGTGTGCGTTCAGAACCTGTTATCTACAGAAGCGCAAGCGGTGAAAATGTGGCAGCTGTGTTTTTAACAGAAATGAGGCAACTGTACATTAATGTTGTACAATATGTCACATCATGTCTGATGCCTATGGTGATGACACAAGAGAATGAACTAAATTTTAATACAGCAGAGGTATGTTTGATTTGTAAACAACTCCTGGTGGAGATAAAGTTCGCGACCATGACCACATAACTGGGTGTTACAGAGGTGCTACACATGGTGCATGTAACTTAAAACTAAAAATAGAACCCCAAAATATAAGTTGCCTATCATTTTCCACAATCTCAAAGGGTATGATGAACACATTATCATGCAGGCTGTAGATGATTCTTACAAAAACATTAGTTGTATTGCTCAGGCAACTGAGACATACTTGACTTTTAGGCTAGACAACAAATTAGTCTTTTATGACTCCATGCAGTATTTGTCCTCAGGACTTGCTAGTCTGGCAGAAGGACTGACTGAGTTTCCAATAATGAGTAAATAATTTGAGCCTGAGTTAATCAAGAAGGTGTCTACCCCTATGAGTACATTAATGGTTGTGTTTGAGGAAACGTCTCTGCCTCCAAAAGATAAGTGGTAAAGGAATTTCTGACTCTGAATACCAACATGCTCTTGATGCATGGGGTAAATTAGGATGTCAAACCATTGGTGACTACCATGACCAGTACTTAAAAGGTGACGTTTGCTTGCTAGCAGACGTATTTGAAAGTTATCATGAAAAGGGACTGTCACACTATGGTCTTGACCCAGCTTGCTATATAACTAGCCCTGGTATGACATGGGATGCATTTTTTAAAATCCAGCAAGATACATATAGATGTGCTGTCTGATCACATGTTTGTTGACATTGTGGAACGCAGATTGAGGGGAGGCATAAGTATTGCAGCAAACAATTATGCCAAAGCTAACAACAAATATCTTGATGACTTTGACCCCTCAAGGTCAAGGTCATACATTACGTACCTTGACTCTAATAATTTTATGGGTATGTGATGACTGACTTATTGCCCTTGAAAAACTTTCAGCTGCGTGATTTGTCACTGTGTGATATAACATACTTAACAAACTGTATTATGACTCATGATCGGAATGATGGGAAAGGTTAGATCTTTGAAGTTGACCTTGAGTATCCACACCACCTAGAAGATTACCACAATGATTATCCATTAGCAGTTGAGAAAATGTCTTTGACAGGAAAAAAGAAGATACTAAACTTGTACCAAATTTGAATTACAAATGTGGGCAGTGGGCAGATGTTCACATCTGCACGGGACATAGATGACCCCGCCCTCCACGAGTCGCCTGCTGCCTTGCAGGCCTGGCCGCTTGGCTGCGGAAAGGCTAAGGGAGGAAACCCCTGACATCAAAGCCCCCGTGTCTCCGGGGAAGGCTTTTGAGCCAGAGACTAGGACAAGGACAGTCTGATATAAAACCTACGACCCGAGGACCTCGATGCCATCGTCCCAGCTTGCTAGGCCATGGCAGAAGAACCAAGGGTTTAAAGGGTGGGGCCAGTACTGCGCACACTGCACTCCACCAAAAAGCTCCACCGCGCAGGCTTTAGGAAACGTCCACGGACCATGACACTGACCATTCCAAGTCCTGTAGCGATGGGCGAGGGGCGAAACGGCAGGTGAAAGATGTCACTGGAAGCCGCAGTCTCAAACCTGCATGCAGGCGGTTCAGGATATTGGTCGCCTGATGTTGACCTGGGGATGACAACATCACTCGGCACACCCTGAACGACCAAGCAGCCTTCTCTAGGGACAGCACTGCTTGCTCCATACGGAGAGAGGCCTAGAAAAGGTGGCCTAACCAAAGCTCGTCCCCTCGCAACCCCAGTTGGCTAGCCGCGGTCAACGGGCATCTTCTCCTGCGGTCAAAAAACAAGAAAGAATAACGGATCTACTCTCATGACGACCACGACCGGACTCAACGTAGCATGCTGGAACGTCCGAACCATGCTCGACAAAGCAGACAGCGGACGCCCTGAACGTCGCTCCGCCCTCATTGCCCATGTATTGCGGAGGTTAAACATCGACATCGCCGCACTCAGCGAAGTACGCCTTCCGGACGAAGGCAGCCTCCAAGAACTTGGTGCTGGGTACACCCTCTACTGGTCAGGCAGGCCTGCATCAGAAAGACGGCTCTCAGGCGTGGGTTTCATGGTCAAGACATCCATTGCGACTAAGCTGGAAAACCTACCAACGGGCCACTCAGACCGCATCATGTCCATGCGCCTCCCACTGAGACACCAGCAACACGTCACCCTTCTCAGTGTGTACTCCCCAACCCTCCTGGCAGAGCCTGCTGAAAAGGACAAGTTTTACACTGACCTGCGCAGCCTCCTACAGAGTACCCCAGCAGACGACAAAGTCATCATCCTTGGCGACTTCAACGCCAGAGTGGGCCAGGACTCTGAAGCCTGGAAAGGAGTCCTCGGCAAGCATGGCGTGGGAAACTGCAATGACAATGGCCGCCTACTGTTGGAGTTCTGTGCGGAGCAGCAACTGGTCATCACCAACACTACTTTTCAGCAAAAGGACAGTCGAAAGACCACCTGGATGCATCCTCGCTCCAAACACTGGCACCTTATCGACTATGTCCTAGTGCGGCAGAGGGACCGCAGTGACGTCCTCCTCACCAGAGTGATGCCCAGCGCAGAGTGCCACACTGACCACCGCCTTGTCCGCTGCAAACTCAGGCTCCACTTCAAGCCAAAACCCAAGAAATGGGGGCCCCCCAAGAAAAAGCTTGATGTTGCCAGACTTCAGCGTGACGATGTGAAAGCTGCCTTTCAGACAGATTTACAGCGCAGGCTCAAAGACACAGCAGACCCAGTAGACTCCTCCCCTGAAACACTTTGGGAACAACTAAAAACTGCTATTGCAAAATCCTCTGCAGAAGTCTTGGGTTTCGCCAGAAAGAAGAACAAAGACTGGTTTGACGAAAACGATGTAGAGATCCAGGAACACCTAGCAAAAAAAAGAGCCGCCCATCAGGCTCACCTAGCCCAGCCTTCCTGCCCTGTGAAGAAGTCTGCCTTCCGCCTCGTCTGCAGCAGTCTCCAGCGCAAGCTCAGAGATCTCCAGAATGAGTGGTGGACCAGACTTGCACAGAGGACCCAGCTTTGCGCTGACAATGGTGACTACAGGGGTTTCTACGAAGCACTGAAAGCAGTGTATGGCCCCAGGCACCTGGTACAAAGTCCCCTGCGTAGCGCGAACGGCCAGGCACTCCTCACAGATAATACCTCCATCTTGAACCGCTGGTCGGAATACTTTCAGAGCCTCTTCAGCGCTGAGCGCACCTTTCAAGAAGCAGTCGTCCTACAAATCCCACACCTCCCAGTAAAGGTTGAATTGGACGAACCGCCCACCGCTGAAGAGACCCTCACAGCCATCCACCAGCTCAAGAGTGGCAAAGCAGCAGGCATTGATGGAATACCGCCAGAGATCTGGAAACATGGAGGCACAGCACTGCACAACAAGCTCCATGACCTCTTTCTCTGCTGCTGGGAGGAAGGAACACTACCAAAAGATCTCCGTGATGCAGTCGTTATCACCCTGTACAAGAACAAAGGCGAGAAGTCTGACTGTTCCAACTATCGGGGAATTACCCTGCTGTCCATTGCTGGGAAAATCCTTGCAAGGCTGCTCCTGAATCGGCTGGTACCTGCCATCGCTGAAGACCAACTCCCAGAGGGCCAGTGTGGCTTCAGAGCAAACAGGAGCACCACCGATATGGTCTTTGTGCTGAGACAGCTACAGGAGAAGTGCCGCGAGCAGAACAAAGGGCTGTATGTAACATTTGTCGACTTAACAAAAGCGTTCGACACTGTGAGCAGGCAAGGCATGTGGCAGATCCTGGAGCGACTTGGCTGTCCCGCAAAGTTCCTCAACTTGATTGTCCAGCTACACGAGGACCAGCAAGGCCAGGTCAGACTCAACAATGACCTCTCAGAACCATTCCCTATTCTCAACGGTGTAAAGCAGGGCTGCGTGCTGGCACCGACCCTCTTCACCATCTTTTTTAGCATGATGTTGAAGCAGGCCACAGTGGACCTCGATGATGACGATGCAGTGTACATCAGGTATCGTCTCGATGGCAGCCTGTTCAACCTCAGACGACTGCAAGCCCACACGAAAACCCTAGACCAACTGATTCGTGAGCTGCTTTTTGCTGATGATGCTGCCCTCGTTGCACACACAGAGAGAGCCCTGCAGCGCATCACGTCTTGCTTCGCAGATGCTGCCCAGCTCTTTGGACTCGAGGTCAGTCTTAAAAAGACAGAGGTCCTCCATCAGCCGGCACCCAAGACAGTGTACCGCCCTCCTCACATCACCATCGGCGAGTCTGAACTAAAGTCAGTGCACCAGTTTACTTACCTTGGCTGCATTATCACGTCGGACGCCAAGCTGGACAAGGAGCTTGACAGCAGGCTGGCAAAAGCGAACAGCGCTTTCGGGCGACTTTTCAAGCGGGTGTGGCACAATCAACAGCTGAAAACAGGCACCAAGATCAGCGTGTACAGATCTGTGGTCCTCACCACCCTGCTGTATGGTTCCGAGTCCTGGGCCCTCTACCGCAGCCAACTACGACTCCTCGAACGCTTCCACCAGCGCTGCCTGCGAACCATCCTGGGCATTCACTGGAGTGACTATGTCACCAACGTCGAGGTCCTTGAACAGGCTGAAACTGTGAGCATCGAGGCTTTGCTGCTGCGGACACAGCTCCGCTGGGCGGGGCATGTCTCCAGGATGGAGGATCATCGCCTACCAAAGATCACCCTGTTCGGCGAGCTTGCTACTGGACACCGTGACAGAGGGGCACCAAAGAAGAGATACAAAGACTGTCTCAAGAAGTCACTTAGTGCCTGCCAAATCGACCACTACCAGTGGTCTTCGCTTGCTGCGGACCGTGACACCTGGCGCTCCACCATTTACAAGGCAGCTGTCTCCTTTGAGGACTCTCGCAGAGCTAGCCTTAAGGACAAGCGGCTCAGGAGAAAAAACAGAGATGCCGCAGCTCAGAACCCTGGCCATACCTTCCCCTGCAGCCACTGCGGTCGAACCTGCCTGTCTCGGATTGGCCTCCGCAGCCACGAACAAGCCTGCAGACGTCGTGGGCAACTCCTATAAAATCTTCGTTCGCGAAGTCAAGCCAAGAGAGAGAGAATTACAAATTCAATTACGTATGTCACTATTGCCTCCTACAGTTTTACATCAGGCATGGGTTAATACTAAAGAAAGTTCACAGAGGCATTGAATTTGATCAGTGTGTTTTCATGAAAGATTACATAATGAAGAACATAACCCTTCGTGCAAGGGACGGTAACACTGCATTTGATAAAGACTTCTTTAAGCTTATGAAAAATGCCTGTTTTTGGCAAGATGATGGAAAATCCGCACCACCATAAAGATGTGAGATTAGTCACAACTGAATCAGGTGCAATTAAACTTACAGGCAAGCCACAATATACAGGGTATAAAGATTTCCATCCGTCATTGTAGGCAGTGACACTCCCTAAAACGTTTGTAGATCTCAACAAGCCAGTATTTATTGGTATGGCAATACTTGAGCTTTCAAAATTATTGATGCTTCAATTCTACTGTGATCATTTTAAACCTAAGTATCCTGACTGTCGCTGTTGTACATGGATACAGACTCTATGATCAGATATGTGCCTACTGAAGACTTTTATGAAACATGAAAACAGAGCTGAATATGTATGACATATCTGATTATCCTAAGGACCACTGTACAGCATGCAAAACAAGAAAGTGCCTCGGCAGTTTAAAGATGAACTAAATGGTGTGCCAATAGTTGAGTACATTGGACTGAGTCAAAATTGTATTCCATACTGCACCAGAAATGCAGTCAGTCGAAAGCAAAAGTTATTTAAAAAAAAAAAATAAAAAAAAGAAAAAAAAAAAAAGAAAAGAAGTGATAAAAAATAAAGATATTCGTCATGAACATTACAAGCAAGTTTTAGATGGAGAACTAATGCCCAATTATTTAAACAAGACACTGAGGTCAAATAAAAATAATCTTGAAATGATCCAAATGCATAAAAAGTCACTTACAGTTGGAGACAAAAGACAGATGTTTCACAGTAAAGAAAAGGCTTATGCACATGGACATTATGTGCTTACATTATCTGAATATATTTGTGATGAACTGATTGATGAGCTGATTGATGAAATTACCAAAATGATTAAAAATGAGTAACAGTGTCTGATGGAATAATCTGTAATTCTTCTCTGACAAATGCCCTCCGTGGGGCAGGTTCATATAAATAATAAATAGATGGGTTACTGGGGACTATTTTGTTTATATTGTGAACAGAAGTAGACCATATTGGATCAGTTGCCCTACGTCTTCTCTGCCTTTGCGGGTTGATACAGATATCTTACCTGTTTAGTAAACAAACTTGTGTCAGGTGCTATTGTTTTTAGCCCTGGTCCTGTTGGCCCTGACGGTGGTGGCATTGTTTTAATTTAATAGCATAAGCAGTTTTGAAATGGCCATCATTATTCATTGCTTTTATTACAGATGGTAATCTTTTAACCCACTCAGTGTTACGTGTGTCATGCATGAGTTCCTTAGAATACTAATAACTGAAAAGTCTCGCCGATTAATTGTTTGTTAAAGTTTTCAACAATTGCCTGTGACCTGTGGACAACCTGGTATGCCTCGCTGCATTAGCACGCCATGCTTCACAAATAATTGATTAACAGCACCTTTAAATTCACTTCCATCATCAATTTGCACAAGCCTAGGGTATTTCAGAGGGCCCTGACTATATATCAATCATAATGCTGCGGCTACAGTACTAGCGTTCTTGTCAATTAGAGTTCAGCGTCCTTGAACCTTGAAGCAACATCGACAACAGTCAGTGCATACTTGTATTACTTTTCCTAATCGTATCATGTGGAAGGAACATGAGATCTATTAGGGGTGGTGTTTTCAAAGTGTGGTCTTATTTTTTGTCTGGGGCCAGGTCAATAAATTTACCAAATAGCTTGTTTTTGTAGCCACTGTTTTACTTGGTCGAGCGTAATGGCTTCACCTACAGCAGCATACAATTTCTCTATTGCAGTTTTTCCTTTCTAGTAGCCAATTTTGGAGTAATATATGTTTGATAGTTTAATCTCTGCATCAATGCATGTCATTTCTTCCAGCAAGGAAACCTCATGTGAAATAAACATATGTTATGCCTACAAGAACAAAGATTATTTCTCCATTTCTTTGATGCTGACAGGTTTGATAGAAATTGCCGAGCTTGGGTTGTGGTGCAAGCGTTATGCTCACATCTTCACCAGTAACAACGTAGTATTCTTTGATTGGGCCATCAACACTTAAAAATGTGTGCTGTGAGTGACCTTATAGTCTGAGTTTTTCATTGATAAAATCAAGTTTTGCTATTCTTTTTTTTTTCCCTCGTACTCCTTTTCTGCTTGTGCCAGTTTCTCAGAATCTTCATTGTGACATCTCATTTCTTCTGCAGACTCCTCAAAACTAACTTTTGAAAAGTGGTAATTTGATCTGTTGAAACCAAATGCATTAACAACAGCACTGCCAACGTTAACAGCTAATGTTGTCATATTTTTATTTACATAGATATAATTTATTTTGTGGAATAATTCCATGCTTGACAAGGAGGGTATTTGTAGCCAACGATACTGTGACAACTGTAACTAGCTTAGTCCTCACTGTCCTCAAAATCTAGTTTAACTAGGTCTGCAGAACGCATTTTGAGAAGACTCCATCCTAGCATAGTGTAATCTACTGCTAGTCCACTTAGAATGGCAGAGTGATATAGGAGGTTCATTATGTTCTTTGTGTCGCTCATTTTGTTATGCCACAAAAATTTAAAAATTAAATTTATTTACTGCATGCAAAATGGGTCGATAGCTTTTGGCATTACTGTTAATGTGGAAACTTCTTGTTTTGGTTTGTGAGTGTCTGGTTTTTTGGACACTGTTCAAGTTTGTGGTTTGTATTTTTTTCCATAGCTTGTAACCTACATAACCAAATCCTACAACAAACCCGCCAATTATATATTTTGTTATTTCAGATCTAGTCTCTGTTGTTAGTCTCTCATTTTGTTGTGGTGGGGGTGGTGGTGGTAGCAGTGGGGGTAATGACACTGGTGGCTGGGATGTTGACAGTGGTCCTGATGGTCCTGACGGTGGTCCTGATGGTGGTTCAGTTTCATGAGCCTTTTCTGTTAATGCCTGAAGCTGTACTTTTTTGTCTGTTAAACTCAGCTAATCTTTTTACAGCCCTAAACCTGCCAGGGCTTTTAACCTCAGTTACCATTTGAACCTGTGTCAAGACAGGGCTCGGTTGTGGGGCCATCTGTTTCTCCTCTATTTTTTTTTATTTATTTTTTTTTTAGAAAAATCAATATGACTCTTAGTAACAAGCAAGGTTACCACAGGTTCAAGGTAATTTTCAAACTTGTAAAACATAAGGCATGCTAATTTGCCGATTTAACTGGAAACAATAGGGTTGCTTTTGAGATCATGTGATAGACTGTCAGTATTGACAGATAGGACGTGGCTGACCACTTTTGTATATAGACACACGACAGATTGACTCAAATCACGAGTCATTAGTGAACCAATGTGATTTTCATATTTAGCATGTAGTTTAATTATTTCATCAGCGTTGATTGTTTCGATTTTTTCTGCAGAGTACTGTTTTCCCAGATAAGCTTTTGATTTGCTTAGAAACTATCACAGAGAGAAGTCGTTCTTTATTCAAGTCTAAATTGCTGTTCTCTAACAGCGCATATATCGCTTAGAAGTAGTAATTCGTCTTGGTTTAGTTTATAACGTAATATATTGATTTTTAAAGCTCTAAATAAGCTCTCAAAAATTCACTTATAGTTTGAGTTGAGACAGGGTTTTGTGATAGCTGTGTGGGTTGATGTTTAAAAAAGCTATGATTTAGGCATGGGCTCAGTCATTATGGGAGGGGTAGTTTTGCAATGTCATTATTTCTATCTCTCGAGGATGTGTGAGCATCATTTATGTAAGCATTATATATACACACGTCACTTTATCCCAGTTCGGGGCCGTGCCTAGGCTGGAACGCAACACATTTTGGCTTGTACACTCATGACGTCATGATTACGAGAGCAGTCTCGTTCAGGTGATTTTTACTGTTTTTTGATTTCTCACAAAATGCAAAAGAAACCGCGAGTTTGAATACGGTAGATTATGTAGTGAAGCAACCCTGGCGTTTTAGACCTCTATGTGTTTTGCACTACACACGGTCTTTAACTCATTCTGCCCGCGACACACCACAGCAAGATATGGCTCGATCATGATAGTTCAAGGGTGGTGGCCGAATAGTTTGGCGCCTATAGGCGCCAAGCTATTCTGCCACCATCCTTGGACTATCATGGTCGATCTGTCTTTGCAACCTTTTCCATCAGGGCGTAGGAAAAGGGTCTATCAGTAACCAGGACCAGCAGATTCCGCAACATTTTTTTTCCCTCTGGCTGTTCGCGCTCTTTCTGATCAGCTGGACTGATTGGAGAGAGCGCGAGCG
>BTPG01000001.1:156908485-156928485 GCA_036245525.1 Semisulcospira habei | reverse complement strand
CACCGTTATACAATGCACTGATGTCTTCATAGTCAGGCGAAATCTACGCGGAGTCGACAGCGATATGCAGTCGTTTGCCTGTTTTGTGTGAACACCGCAATCAGCCGCAAAATGAATGACACGAGGCATAGTTTTGTTTTGGACTGAGTACATAAATTAAATCAAGCAACAATTTTGTTTGATATAGTGCCGATAAACAGACAGATGTGATTACTTGACTCAAATCAAAATGCCCCGGTCTTACGACTGGGACATTTTGATTCGGGTCTCGTAATCACATTTACCTTTTATCGGCACGATATCAAGCAAAATGTTGCTCAATAATTATAATATAATGAATGAAGAATCAGAGTTTTATAAGCAAAACTCAAGCAACTTTAAAGTTTATTGCGTTAACTAACACTAATATCATATTCTCTGTCAACGGTGAGTAAGTGCCCACCAGTAATTTTGATTTAGATTTCTGTTTAAAAGATGGGCGATCTGATATCCATAGCAAAGATTGCAAAATGTTATTTCTACCACCAACAAAATCGATTTACATAGGATATGGTAAAGGTCATTTTTAATATTGGTTGCCATGGTAACATTAAGCAAATTCTTTGATACCCTATATGCAATTTTCTACCACAGTTCCAAATTTCAGAGCAGTCGGCCAATAATGGATAATTCTGCCATAACCGATTGAACTATACTAAGAAAAACGTACTTTGATATTGAAAAAACAAACAAACAGAAACCGTTTATGTCATCAAAATGCAATTCAGACCAAAAATGTCTTTGCTCTTACCAGAAGTGAAATTGATTACCACGTCTGATTTAATTGGGCCTTACAGAAACTAGCACCACCAAACAAAAGCCATGTAAATGCCTTATATATATGTAAACATCAAATCAGACAAAATCGAATGCGTTTTGCTGGTATTTTTTTTAATTTAAAAATCTGCGAAATTACAAAATACTGTTTTGGGTTGATAAACTGACTTTAACATGAAAAGACCTTGCGTCATTCAAATCATGACTATACGGCCAAATAGCATTGATGATAATGGCGCTCGCCCACTGAGGACCCTCCAGGGTGGAGCAGCGTCAGGTCCCATGCCTCTAAGGGAACCCAGCCTCAGCTACTGGAGGTCCCTCCCGTCCGTCTTTTCGCGCCAGGATACGCGGGAGGAGAGCTACTGGCACCAATACAACCAGGAAGAATCCCAGTCAACAGCGACCTATTTAGGTAATGCACTGGAACGCAGAAAGCATTCTGAACAAGAAGACCTAGTTGGAGCATATCCTGCATGAGAAGAATATCAACATGTGCTGTATTCAGAAGACGCACTTGACACCCCAAAAGTCCTTCAAAGTGAGAGGCTACCAGTGCTTCAGGCCCGACAGAAGAGATCGAAGCAAGGGAGGAATCCTGACCCTGATCAGGAACAACATCAACGCCTGTCTGATTGATACATGGAGAACTCCGAGTACCAAGTGATTCGGATCCAGACGAAGACAGCAGATTTCCAGCTGGTCAACTTCTATTGCCCCAACGACAGACCACTCACCCTTGACACGATCCCCACTAAGGCCTCCAACTTCATTGTGGTGGGCGACTTCAACAGTCACTCACAATTTTGGGGATACGACCACTTGGATCGGAGAGGAGAAGAGGTGGAGAACTAGCAGGACGACAACGGTCTCATTCTGTTGAACAGTCCCACTGACTGCCCCACGTTCTACTCCAGAAGATGGCACGCTACATCGACTCCTGACCGAGCCTTCTGCACAGAAGACATGCACATGCAAGCCAGCAGAGAGATCGGAGAACAGCTAGGTGGAAGTGACCATCGGCCAGTCCTTTTGAACTTGGGCACGGAGTCCTGCGCTGAAGCAACCTTCCCACGGTGGAACTACAAAAGAGCGAACTGGTTCCTCTTTAGGCACCGCTCCAGCGAAATCACCAAAGACGTTCGAATCCAAGGTCGAGACATCAACATGGTGGCGAAGGATCTCAACATGAACATCATCAGAGCAGCGCGGGAGTCCATACCCAGAGGTGCTAGAAAAGACTATAAGCCCTACTGGAGCAATGAACTGCAGGAACTGGATGATGATCTAGCAGATGCCAGAAGGGAAGCAGAAGTCAATCCATCACATGCAAACAACATCCGCCTCCAGGAAGCCAAAGCCAAATTTCTCACGAAGAAGCTACAGGCAAGACGCAGGAGCTGGCAAGAGAAAACAAGCTCCTTGAACCTTGAGAAGGACGGCAGAAAGCTCTGGAAACTGACCAAGCAGTTGAACGATGAGAACATGAGCAAAGGAAACATAACCTTAGAAAAAAATGGGAAGATACTAACAGGAAAGCATGCTGCCAACCAATTTGCTGAAAGCTATGCAGCTGAGAGCAACCTCCATGTTAGCCCCGAAAAGCAGAGAGAAGCAAGAAGAGAGCAAAGAGAGAGACCTGCCAAACAAGCAACAGCGGACGCCATGAATCAACCACTTACACACAAAGAGCTTCATACAGCTCTCAAAAAGTTGAAGGCGACGAAGTCTCCTGGTCCAGATGGCATCACCAACGAGATGCTAACCCACCTTGATAGTGCAGCAGAAAACAAGCTACTTGAGGTCCTCAACAGCAGCTGGCAAGAAGGATCGATACCACAACTCTGGCGAGAAGCGATCATGATCCCCATTCTAAAGAAAGGGAAGGATCCAAAAGAAGGCTACCAGCTATCGCCCAATCAGCCTCACCAGCTGTGTTGTGAGGACTTTGGAGAGAATTGTGAACGAGCGCCTCAGGTGTTACCTGGAATCCAGGAACCTCCTCGCCCCTGAACAAGCTGGCTTCCGACAGTTCCGCAGCACCAAAGACCAGGTCACTTACTTGGCGCAGGAAGTTGAAGATGCTTTCCAGGAGCAGAAGCTGGTCTTTGTAACCTGGATTGATCTTCAGAAGGCTTTTGACAAGGTCTGGAAAGATGGGCTGCTTGTCAAACTGGTGAGAAAAGGCGTGTCCAGTAACATGTCGCAGCGGATACGCTCCTACCTCTTCAACCGCAGGGCAAGAGTCAGCGTCGACCGGACCAAAAGTAAGAAATTCCTCCTTTGTCATGGCGTCCCGCAAGGCGAAGTCCTCTATCCTACCCTCTTCCTTCTCTTCATCGACGATTTGGTGTCTGAGATGCCCAGGGGAATCAAAGCTGCCCTATACGCAGACGAAATTGTGATCTGGTGCAAGGAGGAGCATGCACGTACTGCCACCTACAGAACGCAGCTAGCGGCAGACAAGCTGAACGCATGGGCAGAAGACTGGTGCATCTCCGTCAACAAGGAGAAATCCTCCACCACCCTCTTCACATTGTCCCCAAAAGCAGAAAGCCAGGACCATCAAGCTTGGTGGAACCCCTCTGAGAGAGGATAAAAAAGCTACATACCTTGGTGTCACCTTCGACAGACGACAGACCTGGAAACCGCACATTGCACAGGCAGAGGGGAAGGCCCGGCGCAAGCTGGCCATACTCAGGAAACTGGCAGGCACCACCTGGGGAGCGAACGAGAAGATACTGAAGACAGTATACCAGGCAACAGTCAGGCCCCACCTCGAGTACGGCTCCACAGCGTGGTCAACCTCAGCCAAGACGAACCTGCAGACCCTCGACTCATCATTGGTGCAATGAAATCCATTCCAATCAAGGAAATGGAGAAGCTGACCACAATCCAACCTCTCAGCCAGCGGAGAGAAGCCAAAACCATGGTACAGGCTGAGAAGCTCAAGTGCTTGCCCGACCACCCCATGAAGCACAGACTGAGCAACCTCACCAAGAATCGGCTCAAAAGAAGCATCTTTGTCCATGAGGGCATGCGACTTTCTCGACAGTACAGGGAAGTCCTTCCACAGAAGAAGAGGAAAACCCCTGGGCAATGGACAAACCAGACATCCAGACCTGCACCAGTGTCCCACATGTTGCCTCAGGAGACAGTCAGGATGACACCGTTCGACAGACACTCACCCTAGCCCTGATCGACGAAAAGTACCCAAAGGAGGCATGGATCCACATCTACACTGATGGATCAGCAACAAATGCTGTTTTCAATGGAGGTGCTGGTATCTTGATCCAGTTCCCTGGGAGACATACATCCACATCCAGTGTAGCCACCGGCAAACATTGCACAAACTACAAAGCAGAAACCGAAGCACTTATGCAGGCCGCCTCCATGGTTCAGAATTCCACAGACCCATGCTACCAAGTTGTCTTCTTCTCCCATGCCCTTTCAGTCCTTCGGACCCTCGAGAACGGCAAGATCCCCCAGCTGACCAGAGCTTTGCAGAAGGTCAGACAAACCAGAAGAGTGGTTCTCCATTGGATTCCAGCCCACTGTGGGGTACCAGGAAATGAAAGGGCAGACGAGCTGGCGAAGAAGAAGCCACACAAGATCAACAATAAAACAGCGTCAGCTATAGTGAGCAAAAGACAATCATCAAGGCATTGATGAGGCCGAGGTCAAACAGAGACGACTACCACACAATGACCAGAGAGCAGCAAGTCGTCCTGATCAGACTGCGTACCGGCCACAACAGACTGAACGCTCACATAAACAGAAAGCTCAAGCTGGCGCCATCACCAACCTGTGCCTGTGGTCAGGAAGACCAAACAGCGGAACATATTCTCCAGAGATGTCTTCTACTGGACGATGAAAGAAAAGAAGTGTGGCCGTCGCCAACCCCACTGCAGACCAAACTCTACGGCAGTCGAGAAGACCTGGAGAAACGACGTCATTCACCGCCGGTGCTGGTCTGACCGTATAGCCCACTGCGAACGACAAGAAGAAGAAGAAGAAGAAGAAGAGAGAGAAAAAAGAAGAAGATTCAAAAACAATTTGGACCAATTTTCATGTAAAGTCTTTGCTGAGAGGTACACAACACAAGAAACGTTTATTTCAACAACAAAAATTTAACGTTGTTAAACTGCTAAAAGTAAACGTTAACATGAAGGCTATTTTTGTAACAGAAAAAAACCTGTAGCAAAATATGCAGCGTTTATATATTTTCCTTGAAAGTAGGTCAGGCCAAGTATCGACTCAAACAGACGTCGAATCCCTCACAATATAATGTAGAGTTTAAACGTTAGCATTGTACACAAGTCGTTTGAGCCAGACGTACCAGACTCGCCACTGAAACATCCGCGCAAGCATGACAAACACTGATACATAATCTAGTTTACTCTTCGACCACTACACGTGTCAAGTCCACATAAAGACAGAGGTTTACCTATACGTAATATACAATTTCACCCTCCTCCACGCACCGCCCCCAACCCTTCCCCCAATTTACATGATGTTGTTGCTTTGCGTCTGACGGCAACACAAGATGTGGTTTGTTTGCACGCCCACAACACGCATTTAAAAGTGTGGTAGTGGCTGGACAATCCATCGACCTATACGTCATCTGGATAGTTTCCTAAACTTGAAACCGCACGAGGAAAAAAAAACGAAGCAAATAACAAAACATACACTATAAAACACGGACCAAATGTACATAATCTTTGGAACACCAATAGATCTCTATTAATAAATATTATGGTGTAACTTGTACTTCGATTCATATCGAAATGAAAATATAAAAGGCGGTTTTTTCGCCGCGGCAAGACAGTTTGCAGATATGAACAGAGTCATATTTGTTACAAAAGAAAGCGTGTAAACTGTACATTATACAGGATCAATGAACGTACCATAACACCCTCCGTTACTATGTAAACACCTTCCGTGACAGTTCTGGGGACAGTGCACGTCGCATGTTGACCCATACCATCCGTCTTGACAACCTGTTAAGCGCGCGCGCGCACACACACACACACACACACACACACACACACACACACACACACACACACACACACACACACACACACACACACACATGGAGACAAAAGCCTCAGAGTGGGTTACCTACCATTTTATGTGAAAATGGGTTCCCATATTTCTATTTATTCTAGGGCTCTGGAATTGATGCGAATGTTTAGAACTCACCTTATAACTAAGTTCTATAACTTAAAATAAAATAGACATTTTCTAGAAACAGAGCCACTAGATGGAACAAAAATGGGTTTCTACCAATAAAGTGGGTGCCTCTCACACAAAAACTGGCATTACAGTCAAAATGGGTGTCTTCACAACATTAGGCGTCTGTAATAAGGTCAAGTTCATGGAATACTTCTTTTTCACATTTTTTTTTCAACTTAATGTGTATGTACGCTTTAACATTTTTAACATTGTATGGTGCAAAATTCAATAAACACTGGCCCGTAACCTTTCGATTATGATTTTTACAGAGGAAATCTTTTAAACATTGCTGCATTTTGTCCTTCTGAAGCAAAACAGTTTTTATCATGGCATATGTATGTGAGAATCAACATAATGTATTCTGGAAATTAAAGGGCTTTTTTATGTACTCTGGAGTTTCAGACAAACAGCAACAGAGCATTTTGAATATTAACCCTTATCATTCGGAATACACCAGTGTGTGCAACAAGTGTGACTGAAATAGTCCAAGGGTAGTACCAGAATAGCTTGGTGCCTCTAGGCGCCAAGCTATTGCGGCACCACCCTTGAACTAAAGCCATTGGTCTATGTCCTCATCTGTAAGTACTGTAAAGTAGCTTGCATAGAATTATGGCAGTGAACAAATTTGAAGTTTTTAGCATCAGTATGATGCGGGTCAAAAAGTGTGGAAAAATATGAAAGATAGAAAAAGACCCAGACGAAGAAACTAACACTTCACTTATTCTACCCCAGACACACCACAGCAAAATAAAGATCCACCGTGATAGTTCAAGGGTGATGCCAGAATAGCTTGGCACCTATGGGCGCCAAGCTATTCTGGCATCACCCTTGAACTATCATGGTGGATCTGTGTCCTGCACTGCAACACAGTCTTCTGAAGACGACTTCAACATTTGGGGATTCCGGTCTAGGGGTAGAATGAGTTAAAATGACAGAACAGAACACTGACATTAATTAATTAACTGACAACATAAGAAATCACTTGAACATTCAGCCTTTATTAATCACATCAAAGGTGCGTGCATTTAAAAACACAGTAATTGTTTGTAAACATTTCAAATCAAACAATCAAGAGCAGTCAAATCTTTTTCTGGCAACTTTGAGATGAGGAAAACTAGTTCTTGCCTTCGGCAGGTAAAGGGTTTCCATGACTTATGTGCCTCTATTGATAAAATGAAGAGAAAAATATAGTACCGAGTTCTAGCAAGTGCGACAATAAAGTTTAGCCGAGTTGGTATACCTCGTCCAGTGGCCTAGGTTAAACGCACCAGCGGTGCCAATGTTGCTATTTTGGCACCAGACCGGTCGCTCAGACCGGTCTGGTGCACCCGATCGGTTTAGAGCGTGTGCTTTCTGCACCTGTAATGGGCAACCTCGGAGAAAGAATCACGTGACTGTCATTTGAATGCTGCAAAATAACATGAATAAAGAATAAACCCTTTCCCATATATGCAATCCGGAATAATGCATCCATCCTTATGCTAGCACCACGAAACATTTACGTGATTTGGCAGATTTAAAAAAAGAGCTTTTTTATCCTCAATGGAGGTGATTTTGCGACATCTGCCTCGTTTGCGGCAGAAAGCACCGTCATAGTTGAAGTTTGAGAAATGAGCGCACTGCATGTACAATGGGCGTGATTTGGTGGTGTTGGGCATGACACAAGCCTCCGTCATATCAACACAAAACTGGCGTGTTAGGGGAGGTAAAAGGCGCGGCTAAAAGTTAAAACCATTAACAAACCATTTTTTTCGACTGCCATCACAATCTTCCGCGTGAACGTACGAGACCACACTACAAGTGCAGAAGCCAACCTGCGCGCACAGTTCTGGTGCACATGACCGGTCCTAGCAACCGGTCTGGTGTGAAAATAGCAACAATGGCGCTGCTGGTGCGTTTAACCTAGGTAGAGTGTGAGGTATACCAACTCAGCTAAGGTGTACGCTTCCTGTGACTTTTGAAGCAATGCACAGCAGGCAAAGTGTACTTTATAGTAACAAAAAAGTTAGAGACATTTCCAAAATGTTCCAGGGGTACATCAGATAAAAGCAAGCTATACACACTGAAATAATATTAATACTCTTGTAATAAATCTTTAGGCTGACAATGGTTTTCTTATCTTATTATTGTCTTTCATCCCGATTGGTTGTACATTGCTGAACGTCCCGAAAAAAAAAGTGCCAGCACTGCTTGTGAAAAAAAAAAAGAAAAAAGAAAAGAGAACAGAATATTGAATGTATGTCGCCAGCCGGTCTAATACGCTAAATAAACCTAAGACCGTTTAGCAGCACACATCCAAAATCAAGAGAGATACAAAAAACATTATTCAGACCAAAACGGTGACTGCCAATCATGTATAAAAATGCAAAGAAGTACCCAACGGAGAAACAAACACGCTTAGAAAAGACGGTTACAACACAATTTATTAATATTTCGGGTAAATCCGCTTTGTCACAGCCGACAAACAAACAGAGAGATCAGTCGCTACTTATCTTCATTCGCAGAATGAATGTGCCACATTCTTTCTGTGAATGAAGATAAGTAGCGACCGATCTCTCTGTTTGTTTGTCAGCTTTGACAAAGCGGATTTACCCGAAATATTAATAGATTGTGTTGCAACCATCTTTTCTAAGCGTGTTTATTTCTCTGTTGGGCACTTCTTTTCAAGAGATACAGGCAGCGCAGACAGTAGGGAGAGCTTAAAAAAGAAAAATACAAGTTAATGGACCAAGGGTAGACAGAAACACATGCCCGAGAATTGAGAGGAAAACCCACCCTGTGGGGTTGACCAGGGTGACCATAGGAACTAAAAAGAAGTTAACACCACCCAAGTCCCCCAGGGCAGACCTGGGTGAGAGCCACTTTTTAGTTGCAAAGTAAGGTTAATGTTACACAGTATGCAAAATGATCCAGGTGTACCTCAGATACAAACAGAGCTATACACGCTGAAAACAACCGAATAATAACGCTCTTGTAATAAATATTTATGTTGACAATGGTTTTCTTACCACTTATTATTGTCTTTCATCCCCAACCATTCTTCCGTTTGCAGAGTTTTGAATGTTATGCAGTATACAAAATGATCCAGGCAGACCAACCCCCATAATAACACTCTTGTAATAAATCATTACTTTGTCAATGTTTTTCTTATCTTATTATTGTATTTTGTCCCCAGCCAACTGTTTCGTTTTGCAAATTCAAAGGTTATACAGAATACAAAATGATCCAGGCGTCCATCAGATAAAAAAGCAGGCTATACATGCTGAAACCACCCCAGTAATAACACTCTTGTAATAAATCTGTATGAAAACGAAAATGCCGCGAGTGGCGGGGAATCTCAATTCATTTCTTTCGTAATTTTTGTAACTTTTTCAGTCTGTTGCGGACGTAATCCTTAATGTTTGTCCAGCGCCTATGTCTAAGTGCGGGCTCTTCTGCGATTGCCTGCTGTATCTCGGCCTTTCCAGGAAGTTTGTTCATGACGAGGTGTGTCTTGAAACAAGTTTGAACAGCTTTCTCTTCAGCTTCCCCCCATGGTTTCCTTGTAAATCTAGCTTTCTTTCGAACAGGAGCTGACGCAGTACTGTCATCATCAGAACTATCTAGATTGTCATCAGGCTCTGGACGTCTTTTCTCTGTCATGCTCATTAATTCCTGTGTTGATGACTTGCTACTTGCTTCATTCACAGGTGCTGTTCCCCCCGAGACCTCTCTGCCAGTTTCTGATGTGTCTTCATTGTCAAAGTCAATCTCTTCATCATCGTCCAGCTCAGCTCTAATGCAACTCTCAAAATCTGTCATCCCATTGTTAACTGACAGAATAATTCTTTGCCACTTTTGCCTTTTGAAAAGACGTCTTGAGGTTGGCGGTAGATGTGGCGATGTATCCGAATATCATGACCAAGGAAATCTGCCAGCTGATCCTGGTCTAACTCCGAGATGGCCATTGACTGAGCCAAAGTTGCAAACCGGCTTCTGTAACTGAGTAAATGTGAACATGGCTGGGTATGACACGCGTGCTTCTAGGGCATGGGCCTTCAGAACACCATGGCCTCTGTAAAGCCTCTGACCAGAAGTTGTGGCAAAGATGTACTGGGAACCAGCGACAGCTGGCACTGATTGCCTCATTTGAAGGATTCTGTCCACAGTTGTCATCATGTTCTTCATCAGCAAAACGGGAACACACCTATTAAACTTGCCTCTGATTTCCACTCGCTGAAAATGATTCACCATTTTCTTCTCAACCTCTGTGAGACCTTTCAAGATATTTTGATTGGTGATCGATCCAATCTTAGCATTCTGGAAGTCTGACAACTTCATCCTCTGAACTTCTCCCCCTTGTTTTTGGTTGAAAAGTGATACAGCACAAAGAGTTGCTTTAACCACTGTCGGATAATCTTCCGAAACCATCCTCGTCTCAAGAAGCTGTTGGACCTTCCTCACATCTTCACATGATGGGATCAGCTTGGGTTTGTTCTTGGTCATTTTCCCGACCGACTGGGCTGCTGTAGCGAACACACAATCATACCAGTCCCCTTTGAAGACAGAGTCAAACCGCTGCGCCTCAGAGAGCTCCTGTCGCCACCTGTCGTCTGAATCCTGCCCAAGCTGTTTGGATGCCTGTGACTGTTTGATCTGTGAACATTTTTTTCAAAGCATGGACTATGCGCATTGCGATATTGCCTTTTTTGAACTGATGTGTGTCCGCATTAAAATCTGCTAGCTCTTTTACAACCAGGACAACATGATCAAAGTTAGCTGAATTGATCACAGCATTTAAACTTGCGATTTTCATTTTTGACCTCACTCTGATAATCTTTAATAGTCTCCCTAACTCCCGCATCCTGGAGCTGATTTGTCCAGCCGTGTGTTCTTCAAAGTCCCTGCAGTCAAATAACCTCTTTCCATACTCAAGAAGCAAAGGGTCAGTTCTGATGAGACGGCTTATCTCATCATCTCTCTGCCTGGCTAATACCTTATGATAGAAGGAAAATTCAACGTCTCAGGGTATTGGAAGTATTAGCCGACCACGGCGTGCCGCCTCACCTCTCTTAGCGATCTGAAACCCTCCTGGTTTCTGACAGCAAAGTTTTGAGTGTACAGAGATCAGCCTTTTTTGATAGAGCCCTTTGCAATGGCTACAGACGAGAAGGTCGTCTACCTTACTAGTTTACTGTGCATCCTCATTTTCAAGACAAGCTTGCCACACAATTTGCATGCATGTTTCTTGTCCCATTTGTACTTTCCTTTCCCTCTCTGCGACACGTGCACGCCTGTTTCTTCTGCAAGTGCTCTTTCCCCACCCCGAACATCATGTTCCTTCTGCCTATCCACATTCTCATTGCCACTCCCTAATTCACCCCCTCACGCACACTGCACCTTGCTGGTACTAGCTTCACCGACACCTGCCCACCCTGAACCTGCCACTTTAATGAAATCTAACATAGTCGATACAATACTGTCTGTGTCAGAGATCCCAGCAATTGATGCTGGCAAACCGTCTGAATCCGGTGAACTCGAGCCAGGAACAAACTCCTCGTCATCACTGTCCTTGTATTGCGATGCACTTGCACTCTCAGTCTCAGGTCCATCCCAGGCTCCATTTGCCAACTGGAGAAAGAAAGAAAGAAAGAAACAAAAGCTGCATTAGGACAGAAACAGCCCAATTTTGGTTTAAGGGGCTTTGCACAAGAATACAAAGAGTAATCCCGTGTATGACCGATTTACATATGTGTGACCTCGGTGACGAGGGCTGGCTTCTGCAGCAGCAAAATCCACGTTTTCTGAAAATGTAAGCAGTTTTCACACATCTGTCAACCCCGCGTGACCCTTTGAGAGAGGTCACTCAAATTGGCATGTTTAATAAGGTCTTGCCACAAAGTATCCTTGGGCCAAGCTTGAAGAATGTGGCTTGAATAGTCTCCGAGAAAATACCACAGTTAACTCATTCTACCCCAGACACACCACAGCAGGATAAGGATCCACCATGATACTTCAAGGGTGATGCCAGAATAGCTTGGCGCCTATGGGCGCCAAGCTATTCTGGCATCACCCTTGAACTATCATGGTCGATCTTTGTCCTGCGCTGCAATGCAGTCTTGAGAGGACAGGAGCAAAATTTAAGGATTTTGGTGTTGGGGTAGAATGAGTTAAAGTTTACCATGGACGATGGACGGACGACCAGTGGCCCAGAACATAAACTCACTTTTGCTTCGCACGCGAGCCAATAAAATGAAGATGATCATAGAATCACTTACCAGTTTGTAATTGGGGGCATTCCGCTGCCGTCTATGCACCCTCCTACCAGACGCACCCTCTGTGGCAGAGGCTGGGGGGGGGGGGGGCATGATGCTGCAGCTGACTAATTTTGCCATGGGCCTTGGTCATGTGCCAGGAAGGGGCATGCTTGTCCACTTCCATAGATCCCGATGGGTTTGGACATCCTGCTGCCATCCGGCATTGGATGTTTTCAGAAAGTGCTGTGTGTGACCAAAACGGTGTTGCTGCAAATATGTCAAATACAACCATGTAAACCATCGACATTTTGAATCAGATATATACATAATTACTGCAGTACCCCCAGCCCCCTACAAATAATAACTGGTAATACAGTAAAATGCGACACTTCAGTTGCACAATCCGAAAATCCTGTTCGTGGAAGTCTGTTCTTCGAATCGTGAGACAGTTTTGCGTAAGAGGATTGAAATCTGGCGCCATTTTTGTTAGTCATAGTGCATGCATGTGTCAAGTTACTTTTCGATCACAATCACACATGTCAGAAAAAAAGCAACAAAATCGCGTGACAGATTGACCTTGTAATTGTGTTATTGAACGAATTCCTTTCAGTGAAGAAGAAAGCTTTTGTTAAAATCGTGGGGTTCTATTATCCTTTACTACAAGACTGAGCAAGAAGACACCGACCGAGCCACGGCCGAAGCAGACGCCTCAGTTTTCTGGTCCAAACGCTTCAGTATTGGCTGACTGTGCAATTGTATCGGATTGGGAGCATCTCTCGATTAAATAACTGCACTGAACAAGTACATTTGGGCGTGCTCTTAACTAAGAAATATTGCATAAAGCTGTACCTCTGCAAACGGTAAAAATGGCCAGCGGGGACGAAAGACGCTAGGAACGGAAAGGGAAACAACTCTGTTCATCAGTGTCACTGCGAAGCTGACCAATCAGCGATCATCAAGTTGATCTGAATACACTCGCTTCCGTGTGAACACACAGGCTCAGTGCGTCGCCGAAACACATCATGAAGTAAATCTCGGAAATGGGGGCATCCTATTTAGATATTTTTTTCTGACTTTTGAATGAAAGATAATGAGAAACAACCCTCAGAAAAAATGGGTGCCTGACTTGGTCACCCAGAATTTTACACACACCCATTTTCCATAAGGATGGTAAAGAAAGTCACCCATTTCAGGGGATTTGTGCACACACACACACACACACACACACACACACACACACACACACACACACACACACACAATCACACACACACAAACACACACACACACACACACACACACACACACACACAAGCACACACAAACACACACACACACACACACACTCACACACGCACGCAAGCACACCCACATATACACAAACACACATAGTTTCTTATCTTCTCATCCCTCACAGCACGGAATACATATAAGCTCTTAGGCACCCATAGACACCCTGAGATCACAGAACCAAATTTAGAGCAATGGAACCATTACACTCTAGGAGATAAATAACCAACCAGTAGCTTTCATGCAGTATATCGAAGAAAATTATATTTCTTTCTTCTTTCTTTCCTTTTTATATCCCTTCTATTGATAGGACTTTTTAGTATGAGTCTCGGTGGGGCGTATTAATTTTTTAATAGCATGTCCATGATGTCAAAGGCGGGCAGGCCTAAACCTCTCACAATTGAAGCAACAAGATACACATTACGTCATATCTAGTTCCGCTAACCTCGCTGCTGAACGTACATTTGGCGCAAAGCGCCGTATGTGCGTATGTATGTGTGTGCGTATGTATGTAAACAAGAGAATCTCCGATATTTCTGTACATACAAGCTTGAAACTTGACGAAATACTTTCTTAAAAAGGTGGCTAAGAGAGCATCATAGCATATTGTAATTGAACGTCTCATTTCTAATGTCACCGTTTTCGCAAGTCTTGAAGCGAAAGTAAAACTCATATCACGTTAAATACAAAATTACGTAACAACAACAACAAAAAAATACGTCATGACAAATGACGTTTGACAAACCAATAACGCGTATGCACTGCACGCGCCCCTTATAGAGTTCACAATGACGCATTGGCACATCTGCGAGGCTTTTTCAAAAGAAGATATTTCAACATCAGAATCAAGTCAAAGAAAAAAGGTAGAGACCCTTGACAACAAAGACAGCTCTCATATAGAAGGGACTTTGTGGGTTATGGTTCATCTCGTTCTGTTTTTTCTTCGGAAGGGGGTGGGGGGTGTTGGTTGTGGTGAGGGGTGGAGTGCAAGGGGGGGGGGGGAGAAGAGGGGCGAGTGTGGGGGGAGGGGGGAGGAGAACTTTTTACTGAAAGATATTGCAAAGTAATTTGACTGGTTCCATTTTGATTGAAGTGGATACCAACTTTTCGCATGTGTATGCTCACAATGCAGTTGATTTCGATATTGATCGGAGGTCCCGACAACACTTTCTCCTTAGGTACAAATTACTTCGCTAATGAGACACTTCTGACCTAACAACGAGGATCTCCAAGCGATTTGTGGTATCCGAAAACTAATTGCCCTCAAGTGATAAATAAAGTGGTTTTTTTTTTTTTTTTTTAAACTCTGTTTAAAATGATAAATAACCATCTAAACAGAGGAGACTGACGTTAGTGATGTTTTAAATTTTTTTTTCTGCTTTCAAATGGGGGTAGAGAAGCATAATCAGGCACCATGGCACATGCACACATCACATGATCATATACTCAGATCTGAAGTACCAGTGGTACTGTAAAGTAACTATGTAAACATAAAAAGAACGTACCATGTGTATACAAATACCTCAGTACAATGTCTGAAAGAATCGGTTACTTTGTTTTCCATTTTCGTGGAACTGGCCGTGTACTTGGTATAGAAATACCGTCACATTTGTATTTGTTCTTAAACACAGTCTTGATTGATTTCAACTTCTGCACTGAATTGATTTTTAACTGGATGAATGTGTTTCTGTAGCTCATATTAGCACCCACGAAGAAAGCGAATGGGGAGACCCTTGCACCATGAGCTATATCTCTGGTGTGTTCCTAACGATTTTATAGGAACAAATCGCTTAACACTTTAAGCATCGCAGGACATACTGAGGCACATATCGACGCTAGTGTGTAATTTAAAACTGTTGGGGTGGGGTTTGGGAGAGCGGATGGGGGTGACACACGATAGGTCGGTCTGGCTATTGGACTACATAATGATAAAAAGAAAGTGCACAATGGCGTCTTAAAAATGAAATGGTTCCACGAACGTACTGTCACACCATCCAGTAGACGACGAACAACTTCCATTGGTACAGTTCGGGGGACAAGGCTCTTCGCAGGTTTCTCCGTGCCACCCGTCTTGACAACCTCTCTCACACACACACACACACACACACACACACACACACACACACACACACACACACACACACACACACACACACACACACACACACACACACGCACGCACGCACGCACGCACGCACGCACACACACACACACACACACACACACACACACACACACACACACAGAGTCTTAAGGTAAAAGCACCTGTGAATCACGTGCACCCTCCTTTAAAGAACCGAAAAAATGTATTATAAAGACGCGAGATTGTGTGCTATCACATTAGTAAAATTACGCTGTTTGTGAGCTAGTACATTCATGTTGCTGGTGACAAGGGGGGGTAGGGGCGGAGAGAGAGAGGGGGGAGAGAGAGAGAGAGAGAGAGAGAGAGAGAGAGAGAGAGAGAGAGAGAGAGAGAGAGAGAGAGAGGAGAGAGAGAGAGAGAGAGAGAGAGAGAGAGAGAGAGAGAGAGAGAGAGAGAGAGAGAGAGAGAGAGTTGAGCTTAGTTTATAACAAGGACAATAAATTTGGTTGTCTATGTCCGTTGATAATACAATCCGAGGTAGCAAAACGTCTTCGGCCTCACAGTTGTGCGCGGGTCTACTGCGGAAGTCGTGGGGCCGACGACCTTTGCTGTGTCACGAGAGCTGCTGTGATCTGACTGTACTAGCGGACTCGACATTTCAGAACTGGGGAAAATTTTACATTTACAAACGGAATGTTAAAAATTGATTCTTCGCTTGCTCCCCGACATTACATCGTTAAGGTTTACTGCCGAAAAGTCTGGAATCACATGCGCTCATGCGTGCGTGCGTGCGCGTACGCGTGTGCAATCTGCCACATTATGACAGACCACGCACACACGCACACGATCACATAACGTGACCACACGCATGAACGCACACACGCACACAGACGCACGCACACACACACACACACACACACACACACACACGATCACACACCCATACGCACGAATGCACACAGCCACACATACACACACACACACACACATACGCACAAACACACGCACGCATACGCGTGCCAGTACATCAAGGCAGGTATTACTTGTCAGACATGGAGTCAATGCACATGCCGATATATGTATTATAAGAACATGCAGTTTTCCGCATGTAAAGCTGGATTATTTTAGATATTTGAAGAGGCCGTCTTTAAAGGAGGGCAGAGACATACTTCTAAGGTTACATGGAATCGAATTCCAGAGAGTACTACCTGAGTATGTTAAGCTAGATTTAAAGATGTCAATGCGAGGCCGCGGAACCTGATAGTGCCGCCCCAGTCTGGGATGTCGTGAGGAAATTACTGAAAAAAATGGGTCAAGATAACGGGGCCCTTTTTGTTTAAACAGCTTATACATAAAAATGGCTTTGTTACATATAAGGTGCTGCTTCAGGGGAAGCATACCAAGAACTTCAAGTTTTTTTTTCCGTTGCTATTTGAGGATCCGGTAGGATAAGTTTAGCAGCCCTCCTGTGTAAAGTATTCAGCCTCTTTAAATGCACTTCACTTGAACCATCCCACACTGTTGATGCGTAGTCTATGTGCGACTTTACGTGGGCGTTATAGAAAATTGTACGCGTCTCTACATCGGTAATGAATTTCAACTTTGATAGCATATAAAGGTTTTTTGAGACACGTTTACATACGCTGCTAATGTGAGTTTTCCACTTAAGTTGATCATCTACCGTGACCCCAAGGAGACGGTGTTGAGATACCTGTTGGACTGGTTTGCCGTTTACTGTTAGATTAAGAGAAAGTGGGCGCAGCTGATGTCTTTGACGTGTGGCTATCACCATGCATTCTGTTTTAGATGGATTAAGAACCATTGAATTAGAATCGCACCAGTGAGAAACCTCCTGCATGCTTTTTTGCAGACGTGTATTAATCGCATTAACACTATGATCAGGCGTATGAAGAGTTGCGTCATCCGCAAACAAATCACACGAGGTTTGGTTACTACTCAGGTGCAGTGGTAGATCATTTATGAAGACACAGAAGAGCAATGGCCCGAGGACAGAGCCTTGAGGCACGCCGCTCGTGACAATACCGTGGGACGAGTAGTTACCATTTAAGAAAACTCTTTGCCTCCTACCGCTGAGGTAGGAATTAAAAAACGATACGGCATCTGCATTGCATAAATATGCTTGAAGTTTAGACAAAAGGATGCTGTGGTCTACAAGATCAAAGGCTTTTTTGAAATCGAGATAGACTGTCCCAATCATTTGACATTGATTTATAGAAGTTAACCAGGTGTCAACAAGTCTTGTTAATGCCGTATGGCACGAATGTTTTGGTCTAAAGCCTGACTGATGGGTATGTAGAAGATTACAGGTATCAAGATACTGGTAGAGATGTTTGTGAACATGTCTTTCAAGTGGTTTTGACAAGGAAGACAAAAGGGATATAGGTCTGTAGTTATTCACGTCCGTAAGATCTTTAGATTTGGGCAGGGGTATTACTTTAGCATGTTTAAGCTCAGTAGGAAACGTGTTGTGTTGAATACACAAATTATAAATGTAGGTTAGTGATTCAATTGTGTAAGGAAGGGAAAGTTTAAGTATTTTGGGGCTAATCTCATCAGGTCCGGACGATTTCTTGTTTTTTAGTGAATTTATAAGCTTGCCAACCTCGTGCACTGCTAAAGGGGGAATACAAAAGGATGACTTATCCACTGTCCTTTGCGAACAAAAGTTAAGTAGAGCCTCAGGACACGAATATGTACTTGACGTTTTGGATGAGGAGTTTACTGACTGGGCAACCGACAGAAAGTGTTCGTTAAAAGTGTCTGCGTTGAGCTGAGAGGGGATAGCTGATGATCTTCTACTGTTGCCTCTGGTGATAAGATTAAGCGCTCGCCAGAGAGAAGATGTTTCTCTGTTCTCCCTTACCATTCGTTCGAACAGAGTTTTTTTGAGCCCTTCGCACCATTGATTTGACACGGTTTCGTTGGCGCTTGTACTCAGAAAACTGTTTTTGTTTTCTTAAGTTATTACGAAGTTCCATCGCTTGGATAATATCTTGTGTTAACCAAGTCGGTAACGTATGATTTTTTACTCTCTTTTTTCGTAAAGGGGCATGCTTATTAAGCACACTGTTGAAAAGATTATACCAGAGATCCAAAGCAGTGTCAGGATTGTCTTCATTGTGTACAATGTCAAATTGTGTTTGGTTAAGATCAGCTAGAAAGGCCGACTCACAGAAGTGTTTAAAGGAGCGATAAGAGATGGTGGTGTGTCCAAGCTTAGGCTGCGCTGGTAGTTTTGATGACCATAAACATACAGTGGGATAGTGGTCACTGGTACTGAGGTCAGCAACACTAACGTTATATACGTTTTGGGGACGGTTAGAGTAAATGTGATCTATGAGTGTTGCTGATGTGGGAGTAATTCTAGTAGGGGAAGAAACTAGTTGTTTTAGACCAAGCTGTGTCGTAACACAATCCCATGCTGCGTGAGATTTAAGCATATCAATATTGAAGTCGCCTAGCAATAAGACATCGCTATTAGACAAATCAACATGTTCAATGGATTGCAGGAAGTCGTCATACCATTCATACGAGGCAGACGGGTTACGATAGAAAAAAACTATAATGACTGGTCTGGTTTTAGGGCCTTTGAGCTCAAGCCAGATACACTCTACGTCAGGGGTTTCTAAGTCTTCACGTCGACGAACGAGTGCTTGGATAGAGTTATGTATGTAAACGGCAATACGAGTCCGACCAGGCATACAGGGGTCTCGCCGAACAATACTAAAGTTGGGAATACTGATGGCATCGTTACTCATATCAGGGTTTAAACGTGTTTCACTTAAACCAAACAAGTGGAACGGTTCAGGTGCGTTTAAGTAAACGTTTAAATCGGACACCTTATTGAAGAGGTGGTAGATATTCAGATGACCGATTTTTAGGTTGCACTGCGTCTTTGCGGGGTGCTTCATTTTCATTAACGAAAGCAACCTAAACTGCAGCGCACTAGAAGCTAATATGATTTTTTTTTTACGTTAACCAAATAAAATAATAATTAAAAAAAGGAAATAGAGGAAGTACACTCTATAAGTGTCAATGGTGCACAGTAGAGTCGTACTATATGTGCACACCGCTTCAGCTATCGCACGTCAGGCGTGTCAGTAAGCACTGCAAGCACGAGTAGTAGCTGCTGGTAGTTCTTGGCGGTACACAACTAACGCACACGAAATTTAGTTTATACCACACAAATGAGGTATTATGAATACCGAAATAATGAAAACACTGTTTTTCGTTGTCAGATACAAATGCTCAATGAAAAGAACCAATTCGCTTAGCCGTGGCTAATATAGTTGATCGCACCCAAAACGACTCAGTAA
>BTPG01000001.1:156870985-156903485 GCA_036245525.1 Semisulcospira habei | reverse complement strand
GAGCTTTCCTCACTAAATGTTTAACATGGTTTCTTTGCCTTCGATAAGCAATAAAATCCTTCTTTCTTTTATAGTCATCTCGGAGCTGCATGGCATCCTTGATTTCCTTACTTAACCAGGCGGGAAGCTGGGGGTTCTTCACCCGTTTCTCTCTGAATGGAGCGTGTTTATCGAGAACACCAAGGAACAATCCGTACCACTCAGACAAAGCATCGTTGGGGTCATTATGGTAGTACACTGTATCAAAGTGTGTGCTACTTAAATCACAAAGAAATGTTTCCTTGTTGAAGTGTTTAAGTGATCTGTATCTAATAGTCGTGTGCTGATGTTTTCGGAATGAATTATCCGCTTTTAATGCCAAGCAACAGCACACCGGGTAGTGATCGCTAATCCCTACCTGAAGCACGTCTACTGCCATCACCCTTGATTGAGTAGTTGTATATATGTGGTCTATAAGGGTGGAGGAAGTTGGACTAACACGAGTTGCTGTTTTAACTAGCTGCTTTAAACCAAACATAGACATGGTGCACTCCCAAGCAGGGTTATTCAAAAACATGTTAATATTGAAATCGCCTAGGATCAAAATTTCAGAGCTGGACTGTCTGACCTTATCCATCATGGCGATAAAGTCGTCGAACCATTGAAATGTTGATGCTGGGTTCCTGTAAATGTACCCGACCAGCACGGGGCTGGATTTGTTTGCCCTTAACTCAACCCAAATGCATTCTACGGTTTTTGACTCCAGGTCCCCACGCCTGCGAGTAATACCGCTAATTGAATTATGAATGTATACTGCAATACCCGTATGTCCCGGGTATTCAGCATCGCGGCGCAGTACAGTGAAGTCCTGGATAGAAACGGCCTCATCGCTGATGTTACGATTGAGACGCGATTCCGTTACACCAAACAAGTGAAATGGATTGGATTGACTCAAGAGCACACACAGATCGGGAACTTTGTTAGTTAAATGATAAACATTTAAATGGCCAATATGTAACTGGCGATCATACACCATGATTGCTAATGTATGTCAATACCAAAGAGTACAAATAAAAAAGCTTATAAATGATACAAAGGCAAATAAGAGCTGAAATAATAAAACAAAGCAAAAGAATATCAGTCCGCTCTAACACACAGAATGTGGGAGGCAAGTGAAAAAAAAAAAAAAAGAGTTTCTTCTACGCATTCACTGATATAGACCACACTACCGGTCACTAACGGTCACTAACAGGGACTAATCCCTTTAGCAAACTTCAACAGTCAAAGCTAAACGACCCCGCTGCGCGATAGGGGAAATAAAGTCAGCGCTGCGAAAGGACACAGATATGGTCGTAGTGTCAATATACGTAGAGCACTAGTAGAGAAAGTGTCACGGTGCACAAGTACTAGTGCTATAAGCGTCACAAATCGCACAGAGTGAGAAGATCGGTATTCACGAATACTGTCGGCAGAAGTCAAAAGGATGACAATGTTAATATTGGACCACATGCAGTGGTTGAAGTTAAAAACAAATGAATACGTCTCTGCGCAAGCACAATAATTATGAGCAATGAGACGCAAGAAAATCAATTCGATATTGTTCAGTGTTAGCCTGGAAAGTAAAGCACAAGTTATGTAAGGAAGAGTAACTGAATGTTCTGGAAATGAGTCTAATACACACGCACGGGGTGGCTGTACTGTGCCCACGGTTCCTGCTGTGCGTATGGCGTGTATGTGAGCGGGGGGACGCTGAAAGGATACGTTGGCTGCGTCATGCTGAAGTGTCCCCATGGTCCGGCCTCGCGATACTGTGGAAATGCGGCACTGTATGGTGGTAGTGGCGGTTGCTGCCACATAGGATACTGGCCCGGCATTTGTTGCTGATAGCTACATTGACTCTCTGCTGTACCACCAAATCTGGATTCGCTGTACTGTGATTCCAGACTTGGTGCTACAGCAGAGGACACTGACAGTCCACCTTGACTCTCCGGTGCAGCACCGAAGCTGGATGCACCACAGAGCGATTCCAGGTTGGGTGCTGCAGCGGACACTGACTGTCTGCCGGCTGCGACATTAGCGTAAGTGTTGGTGGTGCCAGCGTGTCCTTCACGTCGCTGACGGCGGTGACGGTCACCACCTGCAGGCTGGTTGTTGGGAGTGGTGACGTCAGTAGCTGGCCCTCCTCTCTTTATGTTGAGGGCCAGACTGATGGTGCCCTGGCGACTAGGATGGATGGGGTCACCGCGCCTGTAGAATTTTCTACGCGGCAACCCATCAACAGCAGTAAAGACCTGAGTGTTGTCTATCAGTGTGACACCCAGCTTTCTGCACACATGGAACAGGTTACTGTTGGAGGCGGTGATGGCCCTATACAGCTGGTGTCTACTGTCGGTCGGCAGGATGGAGGATGCCTGCAGACGAGCGCCGGGAAATACCCGCCTGCATTCCCGGACGAGCTGTTCCCACACAGCGCTGGTCACTTCCTTCTGTTTGCAATCGTTGATCCCCACGTGGAAGGTCACCAGTGCCACCGCTGTGTGGGACGCGTGTTGTCGCTGGAGCCAGTTCAGCAGGTGGACAGTCCGCAGGCCAGAGACAGATAATACGTCTACTTTTTCTATAGGGTAGGTGGGCATCTTCTCTGCCTTGATGTTGCGAACAACAGAGTCTCCAATGACCAGCGTGGTGGTGTCACTCTGCACTGAATGTCGCAGTATTTGCTCATCTGGAGACATTTTGTTATTACGCTGCTGCTGGCTGCTGGCGTGGTCATACCCGTTGTTGACCTCAGGCAGGCCGCCGGTAATCCGTACTGGTATGAGTCGCTCTGGGCTCTTCTCGGCTGCACTCACAGCCTGTACCGTGGCCAGTTCTTGCAGAACGGGTGGAGGGGAGGGGTGACAGGGAGCAGCGATTGCGCTGCCCGTTACCTGGCGCGGAGACGCACAGATATCAACATTGGCAGACAGGTCAGTTTGAGTGTTACCACTCATGGCAACGTCTGAGTTGTTGGACGCAGTGGCTGATTTCTTTTTCAACTGTTTTTGAATTTCCCTCAGGCGCTGCTTGTGGCTCTGTTTGGCGGAGGATAGCTGGTTGACAGTGCCGTCTGTGGCGTATTGAGCTGTCTCCACACCAGTTATCCTGTCGTCCAGGCCGGACAACACTTCGCCCACACTTTTCTCCGTAACCTGTAGATCTCTGGCTCTCTTGACCGCCTCGTCACGGAGCTGACTGTCGAGCTGATCAATCCTGGCTAGGGCTGCTGAAAGTCCTTTGAACAGTGTACTGACGTCAGCGCGAAGGTCCGTGATGAGGTTACAAGCACTTTTGAGTTGTGCTCGCAGAGTATCAGGGTCAGTGGTGTCCTCGTGAGGACAGGTAGTCCCGAGGGCCGTGGTGGGTGCGGCCTCTGTATTACGTAATCCCAGTCCCGGAGACGCGGGACTGGCGTTCGTGTTTGGTCGGGTTGGGGGAAGGGGCGTGGCAGTGGACATTACACCATCAACTGTTGCCGCAACAAGTGAAAAAGCAGTGCGGGCGTTCTGAAGTGGCTGGCCAGTAGATGTGATGATGGGATTAGTCGGGGATGAGTGGTCGGATAGAAGGGGCGTCGGTTGATAATCCCCCGGATACGCGGGACTGGCGTTCGTGTTTGGTCGGGTTGGGGGAAGGGGCGTGGCAGTGGACATTACACCATCAACTGTTGCCGCAACAAGTGAAAAATCAGTGCGGGCGTTCTGAAGTGGCTGGCCAGTAGATGTGGTGATGGGATTAGTCGGGGATGAGTGGTCGGATAGAAGGGGCGTCGGTTGATAATCCCCTGTGATTGACGACTCTGCCGGCTGCACAAGAAGAGAGACTTCTTTGTTGTCCGAGGGAGTGGAGAGGGTAGGCGTGATGGGGGTGTCTGCTAGGGAGACAGCCAACAGCAGGCCCCGTGAGGAGTTGGAAGGGGTGGCGGGTGAGGTGACGATACTTTCTGTAACGTCAGGGTCAGATGCAAGATGGTTGCTGGTGACGGGGACATTGTCTGTAGGGTCCGCTGTACCGGCCAGGAGCTGTTGTACATAATCACAAAGGGCCCGGTACTCCGATCTCACCCACAGACCCTTTCTCTTCCCCTGAATCATGCAGGTGCCACCGGTTGTCCGCCTCTTTCTAAAGTACACGGTGATGACGATAAGTTTGTTCTCGTCTGTGTGTACCGGCCCTTCATATATCTTAACTATTGTCTTGGCCAGGTGATCAGGGACCGGGGTGTGGGGAGAGAGGTAGCCATCAAGGGTGACAGCTTCATTGTCATAGTTGAAATCTTCCCATAACACATTGTGGACTCCTGCAGTGTGTTTGAGAGAGAGAGAGAGAGAGAGAGAGAGAGAGAGAGAGAGAGAGAGAGAGAGAGAGAGAGAGAGAGAGAGAGAGAGAGAGAGAGAGAGAGAGAGAGAGAGAATGAATGAATGAATGAATGAATGAATGAATGAATGATACTTTATTTCTCAAGGATGGAAACAATAGGCGCACAGGCCTCTTTTCATGTTTGTCCTTGCTAATCTACAACATTAAAAGCAACATTAAAACAATATGTTAACAGCACAAAACAAGCGGCTACACTCACAGGTCACTTGTGTTACATTCCGATACAAGTTCCAAAGTTGCTGAAGATTACACACACACACAGCAAAATGACAGGGTCTTAGGGGGGGGGGGGGGGGAGGGGGTTGCGATGTAAAGTGTGTTTATAGAAAGCGACTGCACACTTATGATACAGCTACTCATGAGTAGGAATTTAGTGATCAGGCAAAACACCACGAAAAAGAGAGATATTATGTAAAAGCTAACAAGTGCAAAACGGAGGACCACAGGAAATCATTGACATGACTCTTTTGGACATATTATCTATGCTTCATTCAAGTTTGCTCAGAGATGTATTTAAAAGCTTTTGTCCTAAACAATGGACGATGTCTCGTTTGCTGTATATGTGGAGGAAGTGAGTTCCATAAATAGGCACCCGCGTAAGAAAGGCTGGATTTAAACAAGTCAATTCGGGGCCGTTCAATGACGAGACTGTTCCTCAAAGTGCTGTAAACCCTTTCGCTCTCAGTGAAAAGCTTAGCCAGGTAGAGAGGGGCTTTCCCGTTCAGTGCTTTGTGCATAAGTATGCACTTATTAAACGTAAGGTGTTGATGTAAAGGAAGGAGCCCTGTTGCATGAAGCTTTTCCTTTAAAGTTAGAGAGGGGATTGGGAGGATCAGTTTAACTGCGCGATTGTATAGAGAATTAATCCGCTTAAGGTTAGCCCTACTACAGCCGTCCCAAATAGTAGATGCGTAGTCAATGTGAGGTTTAATGTAGGAGTTGAAAAATAGCTTTCGTGTCTTAGTATCAATGATAGATTTTAATCTTGACAGTAAAAATAGCTTCTTTGATAATGTTTTCCCTAGTTGTGTTAGATGGGGCAACCAGCACAGTTGGTCATCAACAATTACCCCGAGGAGGCGATATTCCTTGACTTGCTCAATTGGAACTGAATCAAAAGAGAGGTTAAGTGAATGGGGCGGAGCTGATGCTTTTGGCGTGTTGTGATTAGCATACTTTTCGTTTTGGATGGATTTACAAGCATTTGATTATTTTTGCACCACAGTGAGACCTCCTGAAGACTAAGCTGAAGATTGCTTGATATTTCAGGTACAGTTTTCCCTCCAGCGTGAAGAGTTGAATCATCGGCAAACATGTCACATTCGGTATTTGGATTTGAAACATGAAGTGGAAGATCATTTATAAACAAACAGAAAAGTAACGGTCCTAATATGGATCCCTGGGGTACGCCATACTCAACACGCTTTTCAGAAGAGAAGGTAGCATTGATGTACACAGTTTGAATTCTCCCTATGATATATGAACGAAAGAATGAGAGTGTCCCTGGGCTGTTATTGTTAAAGTAGCAGTCTAGTTTCTCTAATAAAATTTCGTGGTTTATAAGGTCGAACGCTTTTTTTAGGTCTAGAAAGACAGCACCAGACATTTTGTTTCTGTTGATGTTGAGCAGCCAAGTGTCAATCATATGAACCAAGGCAGTGTGACACGAATGTTTAGGGCGAAAACCAGATTGATATTTATTCAGGAGAGACTTTTCTTCCAGGAATTCGAGAAGATGTTTGTGTACATGCTTCTCAATAGGCTTCGATAGAATAGATAATATGGATATAGGCCGAAAATTATTTGGATCAGATGTGTCTTTTGTTTTAGGTATAGGTACCACTTTAGATTTTTTAAAAGCCGCCGGAAAAATATTATTTTGAATACATAGGTTGTAAATATAGGTTAAGCTTTCCACAATGTATGGAAGCGAAAGTTCGAGGATAAAACCATTGATTCCATCAATGCCAGCTGACTTTTTGTTCTTGAGACTAGAGATAAGTCTGCCCACTTCATGTACAGCGATGCAAGGGATATGAAAAGCATCACCCGAGAGAGAGAGAGAGAGGAGAGAGAGAGAGAGAGAGAGAGAGAGAGAGAGAGAGAGAGAGAGAGGGAGGGAGAGAGAGAGAGAGAGAGAGAGAGAGAGAGAGAGAGAGAGAGAGAGAGAGAGAGAGAGAGAGAGAGAGAGAGAGAGAGAGAGAGAGAGAGATAATGATGATGATGACGACGATGATGGCGAATCTTTTACTGCAGGGTAAAGCTATTAGGCAACTTACAACCTTTCCTTTACCAAAAATAATAATAATAATAAAAACACATCAGAGAGAGAGAGAGAGAGAGAGAGAGAGAGAGAGAGAGAGAGAGAGAGAGAGAGACAGAGAGAGAGAGAGAGAGAGACAGAGAGAGAGAGAGAGAGAGAGAGAGAGAGAGAGAGAGAGAGAGAGAGAGAGAGAGAGACGGACAGACAGACAGACAGACAGACGGACAGTTAGACAGACAGACAGATGCGTAAGTTTAAATCGGTGTGATACTGTATTTGGTTGGTTAACCGTCATCGAATCTAATATGATTCTCCTCTACTACGCATCAGAACAGCTGTGATCTGGACTATATTTTTTTTTAATTACGAAGTCAAGCTTTGAATTAAAGCATTTAGCCATGTACATTGAAGAACAATCGGGAAGTATCCACTGCGGGAAAAGGTAATGTTCAATCAACCAATCACTGAATGATTTTGCTATTCGTTTTGATCCAGTTTTCACTAGTTTACCGCGAACCATTCATGCACAGCAACGCAGAAACACTGGACTTGCTCATGTTGTGATTTGTGTGTTCACTACAACCAGTCTTACCAGGAAAACACTTTTTTGCTTTACATTTGCCATGACCTCGGACAGTTTGGTTCATGCCTGGATTTAGCACTGAAGACATATAAAACAGTTTGACTTTTGCAGACAAATGATTCTGCGAGAGATGTTTTAATGAAATCTCACTTGCGCACATTGATTAATTCCTTCGTTACCCAGCTACAAGAGACATAAATCCTCATGAGCCCCAGCAAATGCGGGGGCTCGTGAGGACTTAAGTCTCTTGTCAGTTCTATGTTCTGTTTGCCTATTCTTGTCGCCGATTGTTAGGGATTTTCAGTGTCCGGTCGTTTCAGACGCGAAATTCGTGAACACTGGCAGCGACGGGGTTAAAACGAGACTGGATGAAGTTTCCATATCCATCCAATCAATGTTTATTTATATTGCGCTCATTGTTTAACTCCATGTAAAAGAATTTCAAGGCTCGTGGCAAACTAAATGACGTGACCTTTCGAGTCAGTGTCAGTGTCAGACCCAGTGTCGCGACCCCGAAACAAGAACGATGTACTGGACTGCTTCGTTTACGGGATCGGTACCTATATTTTACGACAGCTGTACCGCCAAATACATAAAGAAAATAAACAGTTGAACGAGTGACAGATATTTTTTTCGGAAAGTGTGACTCTTGTTAGGTTAATGTTCGTTTTGGATTCCTCAATCGGAATTCACCGTGTGTATGTGGATATGTACAGTTTTGACCACTGTTTTACGCCGATTTTTATTGTTTGGATTATAATTATATAGGTAAATTTCACATTTCCAAAAGGGATGCGAAAATTTGTTCTGTTTGTTGTGCCCGGCCTGACATCATTTGCGTGTGTTGCCAATACTGAGTTTATTTAACGTACAGCCGAAGCACATACCTTGAGAACAGCGGCCAGTGTCCTTGTCACACGCGTCTGGGTGTACATTACAAGTAGCACTGCACGACATGTTACAGTGGTCCCCGTAAAAGCCCGCTAAGCAGTCTGAAACCAACAACAACCATAAACAAAGCCGACACTGATAACAAGCATCCTGATGATGATGATAATGATGATGATGATGATGATGATACCAAGGTTGCCGCTGAAACTGTTTCATCTCTTTGCTGCCAGTAGGACGCGCAGAATGTTTTAGTATTGTTCATTTGACACCAAGGAGCCCTAGGCGTTCAAGTGTCGTGGATTCAGAGCACTGTCAGAAAGAGGCATAGATCATCATGGGCCCCGAATTGCGGGGCTCCAGAGGGTCTATGCCTTTTACTGCTGGGTCGTGTGTACATTTTCTCGGCAGTGAAGAGGTTAAGAGTCTCTCTACCACACTCCCTCCCCAAGCCGCCCCTCCAGCCCTCCTTTTTTTCGGTACACTTTTGGGCAATACCTACTCTGGAGAACTGGGCTGACAGGCTTGTGCCTCCGTATAACAAGTACGCACAAGTGATTACCTGAGTCCATCTTCCACGTGTGTCGCCAACATTGAGATTGTTAACCCCTTCCCTGCCAACGCACGTACATTTTGTGACTGACATTTGCGTTCACTCAGCGACCAAAAGCCACTGCTGTCCAAAGAACATAGACA
This sequence comes from Semisulcospira habei, assembly GCA_036245525.1. Lineage (NCBI taxonomy): Eukaryota > Metazoa > Mollusca > Gastropoda > Semisulcospiridae > Semisulcospira > Semisulcospira habei. Next base: position 156,894,657 of record BTPG01000001.1, on the reverse strand, counting down.
CAAAATGGTCTCATCAAGAGGCAACGATCCTCATGAGCCCCCGCGGTCGCGGGGGCTCATGAGGATCGATGCCTCTTGCCGTTAAATCACGGTCGCTTTTCCTAATCGGTGAAAAGGTTGAAGACTACAAGTACAAATCATGAGGTCACCGCCCAGTGTCCCTAAAACCCTTATCGCACATGACTTCAGGTAAATTACAACTAGGGGCACTTCTTAGTGCACGCTCTGGGGATCTTGACACGTGACTGGCTTGGGTGCGACAGGGTGAGGTCAATTTCAGTCGTCTGATTTTATCGTCAAAACTCTGAAAAATGCCGGTTGTAGGACTTCCTACAGCGCTGGAGGTATCCTTGACGGCCCTGCTCAACGAATTAACGCTGTCCTCATGGAAAATCACCGGGGAGGGAGAAAAAACGGTCGTCGTTTTGAGGCTCACATCTACGTCGGGTACAGGAAGTGTCGCCAGCCATGACACAAGCCCGCCAACACAGTACGATAGAGTACTGCATATTTACCGCCGCAAGCCACATAGTCAGCTGAGGAGAGACAGACAGATAGCAGAGGAATGGCGCCAGAAGGCAGAAAAAGCAGACGGAGAAAAGGCAAGTGAAGAGACTTTTGTCATGCCATTGTTTATGCCAACACCGCCAAATGACAAGCAACCAAGAGCAGACGACACACAACACGCCGAGGGGCACGAGAGTTCTGTCTGTCCTAGATATGTTGCAGGCAAATAGGACTGCCATGTTCTATCCGTGCGGGTTGCTGGATTGCGGTGATGTAAACAGACACAGTGACAATGACCCAGATTTGCAATGTGCTGAAAATGATACTATGAAAAACGATATGACAGACAAACCCATGAATTTTATGCAAGAATACGTGTCTGGACTTACTGATAGGTCACTTCAGCGTCGTCTGCGGGACAACACATGGAACCGAACATTCTGTAGAGTGGTCTGTGAACCTATGGCCCCTGACAAACCTTTTGTCTGCGAGAGTTGTGACATTGTTGTCGTGACTGATTTCAGTGAGGGGAGACAGACCTGCATCAAGTTTTGGTTTTTCAAACAGGATCCCCGCCACACGTTGCAGAAAGAATGATGTACCTTCAAAGCCTCAAGATGTGGAACGATGTGGACAGAGACAAGTACAAGGAGACGTTGGGGTGGGCAGAGGCTGACATGTACAGGGTGATGGAACTTGTGCGATCTTACCTCGGGTGATGAGACGTTAATTTCATGGCAGATGTCGCACTTACGAGTGATTGACGGACATTATTATTCCCAGTGACCTGTGCCACTGATGCTAAACTATAACCAGACGAATGACTGTCAGTTATCCGTGTCATATGTTTTCGTATTCGGGCTTGAATCGATCGTTCGTGTATGTATGTCAAAATTCCCTACCCCCACCACCCTTGTGTATGGGCCCAGATGCCTCCAACAATAAACCACTTTTGTCTTTGTCTTTTTGTGTTTATTTTGACAAGATCGCCATTTTCTGTCTTTTATACCTGGACAAAATAGCGACCATCGTCATAATCGGTCCAGTCGAAACATGATCGGTCCGTCTCGCAAAATCAGTGGTGGGTGGGTAGAGCTAGAGGTGTGGGCGGGTTTAGGGGTAGGTGTGTGTGTAGGGGGTGGGGGGGGAGGGGGGAGGAGGGTCGCGGGGAGAGTAGCGGCGGGGAAGGGGGCGGATTTACGTTATGTCTGCCAAGCTAATCTGGCACTACCCTTAAATTATCATGGTCGACCCATCTCCTGCTGTAGTGCGTCAGGGCTGAATAGGTTAAAGACAGACGGACGCATCAAATCGAAACATTGTACTAAATTATTTTTCTTTTTAAAAAATATAGAAATAAAAAAGAAGTTATCGAAACAAGCACACTATAGACAATTTAATACGACTTTATAAATTGATAAAATCTTAAAAGCTGCGTAATAAAAAAAGAAAAAGGTGACTGCCAAGCGTGTAAAATACAATACAATAGAATACAATACAATAGAATACAATACAATACAATACAATACAATACAATACAATACAATACAATATACAATAATACTTTATTAATCCCTCATGGGGAAATTTACTGTCTGCCCATACAACACATGGCATCATCATTCACTCATTGTATTAATTAAATAACCTATAAGTCTCAGTTAAAGAGATGAACTCTAACAGACGTACTGTTACCTTTGTAGCACTCTTGGCGTCAGAAACAATTATGGTTTATATGCTTCGGATGTCAGCAATGTTGCAGTGAAATACTGAATGAGCTAGTTTACTAAAGAACTAAAGAATGTTGACAGACACTATCTACTCATATTACTGTTGAAAAGGGTAACAGCCTGAGAGACAAAAGAATTGGCATAGCGTGATGTACTTCTTTTGGGTACTCGAAGTTTGCCACTTCGTTCGATACGTCTGCTGTCAAATTCATGTCTAAGTGGATGTGTTTTGTCATTAGGAATGGCAGCCAGTTTGTTCGTAATCCACCTGTTGTACAGTGTGTCCAAAATATCTTGTGCTCTACCAATCACCCCACCCGCTGTCCTGATTACTTTGTTAAGACGTTCTTGAACTCTTTTACATAAATTTCTACCCCAACACGTCAGTTCAAAAGTTAGACAATACTGGAGCAGTAAAACATGTGTAAAAGCTGAGTGCTTACATTAAATGATCTGAGTTTTCTCAAACAGTAACTTTTTTCCACAATAGCCTCTGTGTTTTGTTTCCAGTTGAGCGCGTTGTCAAAAAGAACACCTAAATACTTGTAGGACTCTACTCGCTCAATTTTTGTTCCCTTGATGACAACAGGATCGGGATGATATTTGTTTTTCCTGAAATCTATGACCATCTCTCTTGTTATGCCAACATGTAATTCAAGATAGTTTCTATCGCACCACTCTACAAAGTCTGCAAAAAAAAAAAAAAAAAAAAAAAAAAAAAAAAAAAAAAAACACGCTGAAAAGACAATTTGTGAATATTCTCGTTAATACCTTCTTCCAAAATAGACATATAAACAATTACACAATTTGCAAGTTATCTTTCCGTGACGAGAAGATGAGCTGCACATTCCCCATCATAAAAAGATATGTTGTGTAATTATGTACAAGTTTTTGTTGAAAAAAAGAGGTTTACCCCCTTCGCTACTTGTGGAAAATGTGAACACGATCCAAATGAATGAAACAGAGATCCTCATAAGCCCCCGCGACTGCGCGGGCTCATGAGGATCTGTGCTTCTTGCTGATACCAATTTGTATGCATTTTTTAATTTTTTAAAAAATTTTTTGACGGTGTTGACTTCTGGTCTTTGTATAAAGCAAGATTTCAGAAACGTAAACTGTACATGCAGTTTATGTGCCAGGGAAAACGTTAAAAATCAAAATATTAATGACCTATGTTGTACTATCTTTTCTAAGCTTGTTTCTTTCTGCTTTGGGTTGTTCTCTTCTCACCTTTAAAATCGTTGTAGGCAAGGAAAGACATTTTCCACAATGTTTTGACCCTACCCTCGTGAACTACTCTTCTCCGCAATACTTTCTTAGGAAACAAAGTTCTAAAGCGACTCATTGGAAAAAGTGTTCATTACACGATTACCTGTCTACATCTATGAGACTGAATTTTGTCTACGGCAAAGTAAAATCTTTTAGCCCTTCTCTAAGCTACGTGTAAAAATATTAAGTTTTAATTTCAACACCTGTACATTTGCATTGGAAAACAGTATCTAGGTCATTTTGTGAGAATGACGTCATTTTTGGTAATTTATTGATGCCTACATCGACGTTTTGCTTGAGTGGTTTTAAACCCCGTAGTTAATTATCATACGAGCAAAAGGACTTTTCTTCAGGACACACCAGAAGACATCAACACACGCCCCATCATGACTTGACGTCACATGTCAAAATAGTATGTCAGACCCTGACATGATTATATTAAAACTTGACGTCAATATATTGATGCCGGGCAAATGTTCTTGCAAGATAACGTATTAGCGCAATAGCGGACGATAATGTGCCATTCGTTACAATACGACGATGGCATTGCACGTGAGACAAAACTATGTCATGATCCGTTTCCGTGTGCCCGTAACTTTCTTTGCTAAGGTGTAATTGCTAAGGAGGAATTGCAAGAAACTTTTTTGCACGTCTTCGTCAATGTAAGATTGCACACATACCACACTTGTAATATATTCAAAGCGACGTGTCTCACATGTGGAAAGATAGCTTGTCTCTTTGATAGCGCAATTAACCCTTTCCATTCTAGTACACCTTTGCATGAAATGATTTTGACTATGATAGTTAAGGGATGTGCCTGAATAGTGTGGCGACTTCTAGGTGCAGAAGACACGGACGTGGACACACTGATTGACACATTTAACACTGTTGTAACCCAAACAGCCAGTGTGATCCTTGGCAAACACCGACAAGCAAAGAAACCTTGGGTTACAGCTGACATCTTTGTTCTATGTGACAAGCGTCGAGAATTAAAGAAAAAGAAATCAGAGGTAGAAGGAGCTAAACAATACAGGGAAATTAACCAGAATATAAAGAAAAGCATGAAAAAGGCAAAGAATAAGTGGATTGAAGATCAGTGTAAACAAACGTAGAAGAAAATCTGAACAAAAATAATAGCAAAAAAAGCATACCAGCTGGTGAAAGACCTGACCAGTGTAAAACAAGGACGCTCCTCGATCATTCAAGATAGTGAAGGGAACTGTCTTACTGAAGACAAAGACATACCGAAGAGATGGACAGAGTACCGCTCGGATTTGTACAACCACCGAGCTGCAGGGGACCCAGCCATACTTGTCAATCCACCCGTGACCAACAATGGCAACTATCCCATCCTCCGAGAAGAAGTAGAGGCTGCAGTGAAGTCGCTGAAAAAAGCGAAGGCAGCAGGAGCAGACAACATCCCTGCAGAGCTAGTCCAAGAAGGGGAGAAGACACGATAAGAACCTTACTAACAATCTGCAATAAGATCTGGTAGTCAGGGGATTGGCCCACACCATGGACCCAATCACTTATAATAACTCTCCCCAAAAAAGGCAACTTACATCAATGCCAGAACTATCGCACGATCAGTTTTATATCCCACCCAAGCAAAGTCATGTTAAAGATCCTACTGAACAGGTTGAAGCCACACGCAGAGGAAATCATAGCTGAAGAACAGGCAGGCTTCAGACCAGGGCGCAGCACAACTGAGCAGATCTTCAACCTGAGAGTTCTATGTGAGAGATACCTCCAACACCAGTAGGACCTTTATCATGTCTTTGTGGGCTTTAAGAAAGCGTTTAACAGGGTGTGGCATGCTGCCCTTTGGTCCACCATGAATCTATACAACATCAATGCCAACCTGATCAAAATCATAGCAAACCTTTACAACAAGGCCACTGACGTAGTCTGCTTCCACGGCAAAATAGGAAACTGGTTTAGGACTACAGTTGGAGTCAGACAAGGCTGCTTGCTCTCACCTACTCTTTTCAACATCTTCCTGGAAAAAATCATGACGGACGCTCTGAAAGATCATGAAGGAACTGTCACTATTGGAGGCAGAACAACCACGAACTTGCGCTTTGCGGACGACATTGATGGCCTTGCAGGAACAGAGAAGGAGCTAGCTCAGCTGGTGGAAAAGCTGGATAGTACAGCCATTGTATATGGGATGGAAATCAGCGCAGAGAAGACCAAACTGATGACCAATAACGCCAGTGGCATTGGCACTGAAATCATTGTTGGAGGCCAAAAACTGGAAACAGTTAAGAACTTCAAATACTTAGAAGCTATTGTGACAGATGAGGGATCAGAACCAGAAATACTGTCCAGGACTGCGCAAACAACAACATCACTGACAAGATTGAAGACCATATTGAAGGACAGAAACATCACACTCTGCTCCAAGATCAGACTGATGCGCTCGTTAGTCATCTCAGTGTTCTTGTATGCCTGCAAGTCATGGACCCTCACAGTAGACCTTGAAAGGAGGATACAAGCCACTGAAATGAGATGTTTTCGAAGACTTCTTGGCATCTCATACAGAGATCACATCACAAACGAGGAAGTGGGAAGCAGAATCAGACAAGCCATCGGGCCCTATGAAGACTTATTAGCCATTGTGAGAAAACGCAAACTGAAGTGGCATGTTCATGTCACGCGTTCAGCAGGGCTTGCCAAAACAATCCTGCAAGGCACTGTGCAAGGAGGACGAAGGAGAGGAAGACAGAGGAAAAGATGGGAGGGCAATATTTCAGAGTGGACAGGACTGAAGCTGGGCGATACGCTGAGAATGGCAGAGAACAGAGAGGAATGGAGGGAGCTGGTTGCCAAGTCATCAGTGGTGCCCCATCGGTCGGCAAGACTACGGGATATAGATAGATAGATAGATAGCTTGGCGACTACAGGCGCCAAGCTATTCTGGCACTACTCATGAACTTAAATGGTTGATCTTTCTCATAATCTATACTGTGTCCTTCATAGTGCTATACATTAATTTGGAAAACAATTCAGCCTCTGGATGAAGTGGGTTAAAAGAGGAAGGGTGTAAGAAATTGCAATTGTACGTATGAGAGGATCGGGAAGCATGGGTTTTATTTCCAGTTGATTCCCATACTTTGAATAGTCCAACCTCGTCAAAGGGATGCAACCGTAATGGTAATGGGGTAGACCATCGCAAACCGATGATGTCGTCATTGTGCATGACTTCTATTTGTGGGTGCGGGTGTGGCTGGACCAGCCAATCCTGGAGCCACACCTGCGAGGGCAATGGTAGCACTGGAACGTAGCTGTGGGGAGAGTCGACGCTGTCTTTCTGCGAGCTCTGGCACTGGTGATCCGTTCACGCCGATTGTGTTCAAAGAGCGTGAAAGCTTTCCTGGTGGCGGCACGCCAGCCAGATCTGTCTTGTGCTTGTGCTTCAAGTTCCTTTACCGGGAAGACGCAGTACTTGAGGCTGTCTTTTTTGCAGTCTTTGAAGGGTTTCTTTGACCGTCCTTGCTTCCTGTGGCCTTTTGAGAGTGCACCATACAGGAGTTGGCGTGGCATGCAAGACTCATTCATGCGTCTGACATGACCTGTCCAGCGAAGTTGTGTCTTTAAGATCAAAAGCTTCAACGCTCACTAAGCCAGCATTGTCCGGGACTTCCAGGTTTGTCACCTTGTCTTGCCATTTGATGCCAATGAGTGAGCGCAGGGACCTCAAGTGGAAACATTCAAGCCGCTTGATGTGCTTTCTGTACATCGTCCATGACTCACAGCCGTAGAGGAGGCTGGGGAGGACTACTGCCTTGTAGACTTTGATCTTGGTGGAGAGCTTGACGTTGTTGTTATTCAACACACGAGTGCGCAGACGACCCAGGGCTTGGCTGGCTTTGCTGATGCGAGCTGCGATTTCCTTGTCGATAGTACCGTCAGAAGAGATTATGCTCCCCCGGTACCTGAACTGTCGACAGTCTTCAGCTCGGTGCCTTCGATATACACTTTGAGTGGTGTGTGTGTGTGTGTGGGGGGGGGGGGGGGACTCTTGTGCCTGGGGCTGGTTGGTGCAGGACCTCGGTCTTGTTGAGACTGATGGTGAGGCCACACAGTCGAGAGGCTTCCGAGAACCTGTTGACGATGGTCTGGAGCGCACAGTCATCGGCAAACAGCGCCTCAAGGATCAGTCTCTCGATGGACTTGGTCCTGGCGTTCAGTCGACGGAGGTCGAAGAGAAAACCGTCTAGTCTATACTTCAGGTACACTCACTTCTCAAGGTCGCGTACTGCATGGGCCAGGACACACGTGAAGAACAAGTTGAACATCACGGGGGCAAAAACACAACCTTGTTTCACACCGTTGGAAATGTCGAAGGGTGCGGATGTGTCGCCGTTTGACTGAACAACTCCTACCATTCCATCATGGAAGAGGCGGATGATGTTGGTGAACTTCCCGGGGCAGCCGAGCTTTGCGAGGAATATCCAAAGCGCATCTCCGTTCACGGTGTCGAATGGTCAGATCTATGAAGACAGCGTAGACCATGTGCTGCTTGATGCATTTCTCCTGGACCTGTCTCACACAGAAGACCATGTCGACTGTGCTGCGGCCGGGTCTGAAGCCACACTGAGCCTCTGGGAGTGCTTCATCAGATACAGAGCTGATCAGGCGGTCGAGGATGACTTTCGCGAGGATCTTGCCAGCAATGGACAAGAGTGAGATCCCTCGGTAATTGGCACAGTCTGCTTTGCTGCCCTTGTTCTTAAACAGGGAGACGATTGTAGCATCTCTAAATTCCTGTGGCATGTTCTCCTCTGCCCAGATGCATGTCAGAATGTTGAGGAAGGCGTCAAGGGTCTCAGGTCCAGCTGCCTTGAAGAGCTCTGCGGGGATGCCGTCCATGCCGGCAGTCTTGCCGGAGCTAGTCTGGTTGATCGCTTTCTTGACCTCGTCCAGGGTAGGAGGGAGGTCAAGGTCATCCCGTCTCGGCTTATGGGGAATCATGTCCAGGGCTGCAGGGTCGACAGTGGAAGGCAGGTTCAGCAGATTTGAGAAGTGTTCTCCCCAGCGCTCAGTGATGCTGACTTTGTCCTTCAGCAAGGTGAAGCCTGTCTAACCTCGTCAAAGGGATGCAACCAATATTATCATAATGGACAACTTCTGACATGGCAAATGTTATTAAGCGTATTTATTTTCATGCTGGTTATATAAAGAAAAAACAATTAAATCATTGCAATCAAAAGTCCTGATACGATTCAGGCCAGATTGAATATGTCAGGCAGAGTTCGTGTATCCAGAAAATGTAGGTTTTCGTTCAGTGCAAGATAAGAAAATCTAGAGTGCCTGTTCTTAATGTTTTCGATTTCAAGGAGTCCCGCATCAATGGCTGCGAAAGTGTCGTATAGCCGGTGGCAACGCTATACGACACTTCCGCAGCTACTGATGCGGGGCGCGGTGGAAGAGTTGACCAATGCACAGGAAATAGAGCCTAGACAATAGGGTCAAGAGGGTCATCGGGGCCTTTCACAGAGCGGTGCTTGATACTTGGCGGAGCCTTAACCCATTACATCATGAGACTGATTTTTGCTTTTGTGTTTTTCATATGAAGGCTACATTAAAAATTGGGAGAGAGAGCAACTGTTTTAGTTCAAGGGTGGTGCCAGAATAGCTTAAGGCGCCAAGCTATTCTGGCACCACCCTTGAACTACAGTAAACATTTATTTCAAGCTATAGGTGCAGGAGGATGAAAAGGGTTAATTTAAAGTTCAACGAGTATTTCTTCAAAAATTAATGTACCGTGCCAGCTGATTATGTAAGTGTAAAACAGCGCAATTTGATCTTGCGCATCAGTACTGAGAGCAGATGCGGTTACACCCCAATAAACAAAGGTCATCGGGACCACGACGGCCGCAGTGGGCCCGCGTACGACTGTGCTCTGGCCTACTGCGGTCGTCATAGGCCCGTAGACACTTTGCCTAGTAGCATTATATGGTCGCGGCTACCGTCTCAATTTGGAAACAGCGTCGCATTATGATCACGGTCTTTTGGAGGAGTTACATTTACGTAACTGCGACGGAACATTCGCGTCCGTCGCATTTCGCGCGCAACGCGACTTCGCGGCAACCGCCCATGAATAGCTATTTGCTGCTTGGGACTGGCACATGTTGAAGAGTTTCATGGGAATTAGCATTGACCACAGCACTGAGACAGTTCTGCACAAAACAGTAACTACCTTTTAAGGCGTGTTTCTTTCCTTGTCGGATACTTTTAACAGCATGCTGGAATCATCGCGACAAAGAGCGCTATTGACATCCTCTCTTCTTGGCTTGACTTCGCAAACGAAGATTCTATAGGGCTTGCCCACGTCGTCAGCAGGCATTTTCGTGACTGCGGAGGCCAATCCGGGACAGGCAGGTTCGACCGCAGTGGCTGCAAGGGAAGGTCTGGTCAGGGTTCTGAGTTACGACAACTCTGTTTTTTCTCCTGAGCCGCTTGTCCTTGAGGTTAGCTCTGCGAGAGTCCTCAAAAGGAGACGGCTGCCTTGTGAATGGTGGAGCGCCAGGTGTCACGGTCCGCAGCAAGCGAAGACCACTGGCGGTGGTCGATTTGGCAGGCACTAAGTGACTTCTTGACACCGTCTTTGTATCTCTTCTTTGGTGCCCCTCTGTCTCGGTGTCCAGTGGCGAGCTCGCCGAACAGAGTGATCTTGGGTAGGCGATGATCCTCCATCCTGGAGACGTGCCCCGCCCAGCGAAGCTGTGTCCGCAGCAGCAAAGACTCGATGCTCAAAGTTTCCGCCTGTTCAAGGACCTCGACGTTGGTGACATAGTCACTCCGGTGAATGCTGAGGATGGTACGCAGGCAGCGCTGATGAAAGCGTTCGAGGAGTTGTAGTTGGCTGCGGTAGAGGGCCCAGGACTCGGAACCGTACAGCAGGGTGGTGAGGACGACAGCTCTGTACACGCTGATCTTGGTGCCTTTTTTCAGCTGTTGATTGTGCCACACCCGCTTGAATAGTCGCCCGAAAGCACTGTTCGCTTTTGCCAGCCTGTTGTCCAGCTCTTTGTCCAGCTTGGCGTCTGACGTAATGATGCAGCCGAGGTAGGTAAACTGGTGTACAGACTTCAGTTCAGACTCGCCGATGGTGATGTGGGGAGGGCGATGCTCTTCCTTGGGTGCCGGCTGATGAAGGACCTCTGTCTTTTTCAGACTGACCTCAAGTCCAAAGAGCTGGGCGGCATCTGCGAAGCAGGACGTAATGCGCTGCAAGGCTCTCTCTGTGTGTGCAACGAGGGCAGCGCCATCAGCAAAGAGCAGCTCACGAATCAGTTGGTCTAGGGTTTTCGTGTGGGCCTGCAGTCGTCTGAGGTTGAACAGGCTGCCATCGAGACGATACCTGATGTACACTGCGTCGTCATCGTCAAGGTCCACTGTGGCCTGCTTCAACATCATGCTGAAGAAGATGGTGAAGAGGGTCGGTGCCAGCACGCAGCCTTGCTTCACGCCGTTGCGAATGGGGAATGGTTCTGAGAGGTCACTGTTTAGTCTGACCTGGCCTTGCTGGTCCTCGTGGAGCTGGACGATCATGTTGAGGAACCTTGGGGGACAGCGTAGTCGCTCCAGGATCTGCCACATACCTTGCCTGCTCACAGTGTCAAACGCTTTTGTTAGGTCGACAAACGTTACGTACAGCCCTTTGTTCTGCTCGCGGCACTTCTCCTGAAGCTGTCTCAGCCCAAAGACCATGTCGGTGTACTCCTGTTGGCTCTGAAGCCACACTGGCCCTCTGGGAGGTGGTCTTCAGCGATGGCAGGTACCAGCCGATTCAGGAGCAACCTTGCGAGAATTTTCCTGGCAATAGACAGCAAGGTAATTCCACGATAATTAGAGCAGGCAGACTTCTCTCCTTTGTCCTTGTACAGGGTGATGATGACTGCATCACGGAGATCCTTTGGTAGTGTTCCTTTTTCCCAGCAGCAGAGAAAGAGGTCGTGGAGCTTGTTGTGCAGTGCTGGGCCTCCATGTTTCCATATCTCTGGCGGGATTCCGTCAATGCCTGCTGCTTTGCCACTCTTGAGCTGGTGGATGGCTGTGAGGGTCTCTTCGGCGGTGGGCGGTTCGTCCAATTCAACCTTTAGTGGAAGGTGTGGGATTTGGAGGATGACTGTTTCTTGAACAGTGCGCTCAGCGCCGAAGAGGTCCTGAAAGTATTCCGACCAGCGGTTCAAGATGGAGGTATTATCTGTGAGGAGTGCCTGTCCATCAGCGCTTCGCAGGGGACTTTGTACCAGGTGCCTAGGGCCATACACTGCTTTCAGTGCTTCGTAGAAGCCCCTGTAGTCACCGTTGTCAGCGCAGAGCTGGGTCCTCTGTGCGAGTCTGGACCACCACTCGTTCTGGAGTTCTCTAAGCTTGAGTTGGAGACTGCTGCAGATGAGACGGAAGGCAGACTTCTTCACAGGGCAGGAAGGCTGGGCTAGGTGTGCCTGGTGGGCGGCTCTTTTTTATTTTGCTAGAAGTTCCTGGATCTCTACGTCGTTTTCGTCAAACCAGTCTTTGTTCCTCTTTCTAGCAAAGCCCAAGACTTCCACAGAAGATTTTACAATAGCAGTTTTCAGTTGTTCCCAGAGTGTTTCAGGGGAGGAGTCTGCTGGATCAACTGTGTCTTTGAGCATGCGCTGTAAATCGGCCTGAAGGGCAGCTTTTTGTCGTCACGCTGAAGGCTGGCAACATCAAGCTTTTTCTTGGGGGGTGGGCGGCCCCTTTCTTGGGTTTCAGCTTGAGGCGGAGCCTGAGTTTGCAGCGAACAAGGCGGTGGTCAGTGTGGCACTCTGCGCTGGGCATCACTCTGGTAAGGAGGACGTCACTGCGGTCCCTCTGACGCACTAGGACATAGTCGATAAGGTGCCAGTGCTTGGAGCGAGGATGCATCCAGGTGGACTTTCGACTGTCCTCTTGCTGGAAAGTAGTGTTGGTGATGACAAGTTGCTGCTCTGCACAGAGCTCCAACAGTAGGCGACCATTGTCATTGCAGTTCCCAACGCCATGCTTGCCGAGGACTCCTTTCCAGGCTTCAGAGTCTTGGCCCACTCTGGCGTTGAAGTCGCCAAGGATGATGACTTTGTCGTCTGCAGGGGTGCTCTGCAGGAGGCTGCGCAGGTCAGAGTAGAACTTGTCTTTTTCTGCAGGCTCTGCCAGGAGGGTTGGGGAGTACACACTGAGAAGGGTGACGTATTGCTGGTGTCTCAGTGGGAGGCGCATGGACATGATGCGGTCGGAGTGACCCGTTGGTAGGTTTTCCAACTTAGTCGCAATGGGGGTCTTCACCATGAAGCCCACGCCTGAGAGCCGTCTTTCTGATGCAGGCCTGCCTGACCAGTAGAGGGTGTAGCCAGCGCCAAGTTCTTGGAGGCTGCCTTCCTCCGGGAGGCGTACTTCGCTGAGCGCGGCGATGTCGATGTTTAACCTCCGCAATTCATGGGCAATGAGGGCGGAGCGACGCTCAGGGCGTCCACTGTCTGCTGTGTCGAGCATGGTTCGGATGTTCCAGCATGCTACGTTGAGTCCTGTCGTGGTCGTCATGAGAGTGGATCCGTTGTTTTTTCTTGTTTTTTGACCGCAGGAGAAGATGCCCGTTGACCGCGGCTAGCCAACTGGGGTTACGAGGGGATGAGCTTTGGTTAGGCCACCTTTTCTAGGCCCCTCTCTGTGTGGAGCAAACAGTGCTGTCCCTAGAGAAGGCTGCTTGGTCGTTCAGGGTGTGCCGAGTGACGTTGTCATCCCCAGGTCAACATCAGGCGACCAATATCCTGAACCGCCTGCATGCAGGTTTGAGACTGCGGCTTCCAGTGACATCTTTCACCTGCCGTTTTGCCCCTTGCCCATCGCTACAGGACTTGGAAAGTTCAGTGTCATACTCCGTGGGCGTTTCCTAAAGCCTGCGCGGTGGAGCTTTTTGGTGGAGTGCAGTGTGCGCAGTACTGGCCCCACCCTTTAAACCTTTGGTTCGTTTGCCATGGCCTAGCAAGCTGGGACATTGGCATCGAGGTCCTCAGGTCGTAGGTTTTATATCAGACTGTCCTTGTCTTAGTCTCTGGCTCAAAAGCCTTCCCCGGATACACGGGGGCTTTGATGTCAGGGGTTTCCTCCCTTAGCCTTTCCGCAGCCAAGCGGCCAGGCCTGCAAGGCAGCAGGGGACTCGTGGGGGTCGGGGTCGTCTATGTCCCGTGCAGATGTGAACATCTGTCTACTGCCCAGACGGTGACACTTACCAGAGGAGAAAAATCCAACGCCGGAACCCGGTATCGAACCTCGCACTTTTGGCATTGGAGGCAGACGCCTTAACCACTGCGCCACTTCCCCGCCAAAGTGTCAATTAATACCAAATAAGTATCGGCTAGTTTTTCATGGGATCTAATCCACTAGGTACCTAGTATTACGGTGGCAGAATTGTTCACAATAATAGGCATATAATGTGCAACTAAACGTTAAAACGTTGGCGGCCTAGCGTCTTTTGTCCACCCAGGTCCCTTATATGTGTAGCTACTGCTGCTACCGTTATACTACTCCTACTCTACACGAGACGACCTAAACAGTATGTTCGGCGTTCAGCCCTAATACAATTTCTAACTTATATTTTTATCTCTAATACAGTAAACTCCGATGTAACAAATTCGCAGCAGAGCCAGAATTTATGTTGTCATAAGCGAGGTTTCTAAGCGAAGTGTCAGAATTGTTAACTTCTATACAGTTTTAAGTCTAAAGCTCACAGAGGACTTGTAAAAATGGATTTTGTGACAAAACGTATAAGGAAATTCGGGTATTATGCCGCTATTTTATAGGGTGGGTTTTTTGCGATAATGTTGCAATGTTCTTTGAAACTGAGTGTGTACTTCGCAAAAAACAATTGTATCTCCATTTAGGTAGAAGCAAATATTTCCTCACACCCTGTAATCTAAAGTTTGCCCAAAAGGTATTTAACCCTTTGGGTGTCGGTAGCGGTTTTAGTCGCGACGATTTAGTTCCTGAAGGATGTCAGTGTGTTGTTATTCCTGCAGGAATCATCGCGATTAAAAACCGCTACCGACACCCAAAGTGCTAAGGATTTTTTTAACCGCCTGTAATGGGTCGGTCTTGGATGCCTGTTTTGTTCTCTGTGCTGTTACTAGCTATAAATAGTTTAAAGACAAAGTGTTATGACACATTAGGCGGGGCCGCATTGTGTCTAGTGAAACCCAAAGTCCACAGAAACGATACAGAAGCAATTACTATAGCTGCTAAAAGGATTTGAAATTGCGAGGCTTACCCGACAAACACCATAATCACGAAAAATTCCTATTATTGTAACTATTTCTTCTTTTTCGTGAATCACACTTGTCACGCGGTGGTTTTACAACTTATTCGTGATTGCCATACAATAATCTTCTGGTCATAAGTGACCAGATATTGAAAATATTTACAAGAGACCATCGACAATGATAACGTTTTTAAGTATCATGCTGTTACAGCGGTTATTGTTTAAAAATTAAACTTTCTTTCACTTACCCTGACAATACAATAATAGTTGGTAAATTACGAGTATTCAGGGGAAGAATGTCGTTTTCTTCAGACAGAAACATGCTATCCCTTTAGCTGTCTACAACGCGTTTGTCGCGGTGATTCCTAAAGGAGCCACAGAGACAATAAAGCGCTATCGATTGCCAAGGGTTAAGTTCTAAATATGAAGCTGTTTCACGTACCATGACACACCCCGCTATACTGGTCACATTTTCCTGCACAGTCGGCGGAACACAGCATGTCACACGCTGCTCCATACAACCCGTCGTCACAACCTGTCACATTCAAACACACACACACACACACACACACACACACACACACACACACACACACACAAACACACGCACCCACGCACGCGCATGCGCGCACGCACACACACACACACACACACACACATACACACACACACAATCAAGAAAAATGCTTATTATATTACTATGATACGTAGTTGAGTCGAAGTCGTAGTATGATAAACACACCAGACGCACGCACGAAAGGTTCTTTTAAATAAACTTCATTCAGCTGCAACCCGTCACACGTGGCTTAAGGATGTAGACAATACTGGAGTAACAGTTCCAACAATATTTTAATTCAGCGATGCGATCTCCACACAATGCATTTCCAAATATAACAACACTGATACAAATTCTCCTCTGCAAATGTCCACACTGGCGACACAAATTTTCTCATACAACGTACACCCCCGTTACGCTGCGTCTCTCACAATGTACACCCTATACGGGCCACGTACCTACGATAAACTGCGTGTCTCTACAACTGACAATGCAAGACAATGTACATTCGTGCTTCCCAGCACCAATCTTTTATAGTACAACCAATTTCCAGAATAATCCAAGAAAATCATACGACGCAACCAATCAGAACGAAACACGTAACTGAAACTCATAAATATTAATAAAGAAAGAAATATTCTAGAATAACTACAATAGGCTACAAAAATTCGGCTACTAATTTCAGACCCAAATCCTAGTGTGTAATCATATCATACAAAAGTATGGAAGGCAGTTCACGATCTAGCCGGAATCTTTCCAGAATTTTCACAATCTTAAAAAAAAAAAAAAAAAAAAAAAAAAAAAAAAAAAAAAAAAAAAAAAAAACCCACCATACCGACTGGCTGCCAACTACACGCGCACAAAAAAACAACTGTGACTATTTGAGCGTCTATAAAACAGTGTGGCGGAATGTTGCCTACACCTCTGACGACACACGTACGCGGTCACTAGACAGCGCGACCTGCTCGAAGGTTCTAATCTATACTCCGCGAATCTACGCAAAACAAAGATCGACCGCTATTCTCCGCGCGACCTTGCTAGAATCTTTCGGTTAAACTTAGCATAATAACAAAGCGAATTCCGCTCTACGCACGAACGAAAGAAAATCTTACTAAAAATGTACGTGAATTGTAACTATGATAGCTCAAATAAATATCGGATCGTTTCCTACGATTAACACATGTATGCTCTCACAGGACAACACAACCACAATCGTAACATTACCCCCCCCCCCCCTCTTTAGAATGAAATTTCACAAAAGTTTCTTCTCAAATCTAACAAAATACGGTTGTGGCTGTGTAAACCTACACAAGACCATAAATAATAGGTATTTCACAGAAAAATGAAATCAAATCTACTACTTTAAATAAACTCGTCTCACAGTTCCTTTAAACTGTCCTGAGTGAAGACATGTCCCATTAAACTGTTATGAACACCGAAATGTTTCTATAAATTGTTCTGGACACAGAAATGTTCACTTAAACTGCTCTGCTCAGGTAATCCGCTCCAAAGTTCTGCGAACCCTTGATAGACTGTAGTTTAACGTCAAAAATCTGCAAGAACATCGCCCATCTCATAATACGAGAATTTATAAACTTTGCAGAGTTTAGATAGTTCAAGGGCTGATGGTCCGTTTGGAGAACAAATGGCATACCCAGAAGGTACAGTTCGAATCGCCTTACTCCCCAGATGATGGCTAGGCACTCCTTCTCGATGGTCGAGTAGTTTCTCTCAGCTCTGGTCAACCTTTTGCTGGCGTAGCTCACTGGGTGGAGTTTTCCATTATCTTCTTGCATTAAGACTGCACCTACTCCTTCGTTGGAGGCGTCTGTTCTCAGGAAGAAAGTTTTCAACGGGTCAGGGAAGTGTAGAACAGGCTTCTCGGTTAGGATGTCTCGAACTGCCTGGAATGCTCGCTCTTGGGTCTCCTCCCACTTCACTACGTTAGGTTGTCCTTTCCTTAGCAAGTCAGTCAGAGGACCTGTGACTGCCGCAAAGTTTGGTAAGAACTCCCGGTAGTAGTTCGCCGAGCCCACTAGGTCGTAGGTCGCGGGGCATCCCTGATCTTCTGAACGTTGTCGTCGTGTAGCCCCTTTAAACCTTCGCTCAATTTGTGTCCGATGAAGTCTATGTTGTCAGCCCCAAGAATACACTTGCTTGGACGGATGGTGAAATTTGCATCTGACAGTCTTTGGAACAGTTCTCGAAGGGTTTTGAGGTCATCCCCCAAAGTTTTGGTATGGATCAAAATGTCATCCCAGTAAAAGACCACATTCTGCATATCTTCTAGGTTCTTTTTCAGTCCTCTCATCATTGTGGCACCACTGTTCACCATACCAAAAGGCATCTTCAGGAACCCCCAATGACCGTCGGGTGTGACGAATGCTGTGTTGGGGATATCTTTATCTGCAACCTTGATTTGCCAATACCCTTTGCTTAGGACAATTTTGGAGAAGAATCGTTCTCCGCTGACCTCCTGGAACAGTTCTTCCGCTGTGGGCATTGGCTCGGGATCGAAAACTGTTAGTTTATTGAGTCTACGGTTGTCCACACACCCGGTTGGATCCATCTGGTTTCTTCACGATGACAACTGGGGACGCTTATGGTGACTTGGACTCTCTGATGCCTTCCAGACTCAGCATTTCCTTGATATCCTTTTTCAATTCTTCCCTCGTGTTATAAGGAAGACGATAAGGTTTGCTGCGACCTGGCTCGTTTGACGTCAGGTTAACCTCGTGCTGGATGGTGTCTGTTGTCCCTGGGTCAGGTGTAAACAGATGCTTGAACTCTTGAGTCAAGACGCGCATTTCTTCTCGTCGAGTCTGGGTCAGATTCTGACCGAACTCGATGTCTTCTACATCCTCCTTGTGGCGAAGTTCGTTAAGGTCAAACAGGCTTTCGTCGTCTAGTCTTTCGTCATCAGCAAGACGCACCGATGCCGCCAGTTGTGTTTTGTCTTGACGACCTCTCTCAATATACCTCTTCAGCAGATTAGCATGGTTAGTCTTCACCTTGTTGTTGATCTTGACTCTATAATCGTTGATACCAACCACCGTGTCGACAACGTAGGGTCCCTTCCACTGCAGCAGAAGTTTGTTGTTGTCGGTAGGAAGACGAACCAACTCCTGGTCACCTGGCTGGAATCGTCGAGGTTTCGCCTTACGATCATAGTAATGCTTCCCCTTGTTCTGCGCCTTCCCTAGTACTTCTCGAGCCATCCTGAGGGTATCTTACAGCTTCTCTCTGAGGTCGAAGACGTTCTGGTAGATGATCTTCACCTCAGGCGCGTCGATATCCTTAGTCCACAGCTCCTTCAGGATGTGCATGGGCCCCCTTACAGTCCTGCCGTACAGTAATTCAAAAGGGGAAAACCCTGTCGAATCCTGAGGAACTTCACGGTATGCGAAGAGCAAGGCATTGATATATCTGTACCACAACCTTGGCTGCTCAGCACACAGTTTCTTCAGCATAGCCTTCAATGTTCCATTAAACCTTTCAACCAGCCCATTACACATGGGGTGATAGGGGGTGGTAGTAAGGTGTCGGATGCTCAATAGCCGGTTGACTTCCTGCATGCAGTCGGAGACGAACTGAGTTCCCAGGTCACTCAGGATCTCATCATGAATCCCTAAACGGCTGAACATGTCGACGAGCGCCTCTGCCACTTTTGGAGTGTCGATCTTCTTCAATGGTATGGCATCTGGATAACGTGTAGCGTATTCCACAAGAGTCAAAATGTAGCGATGACCATCTTCACTTGCAGGGGACATTGGCCCCACCAGGTCCACAGCTACCCGCTTGAAAGGCATATCGATCAGTGGCATTTTCTCTAGAGGAACCTTGGGCACCTTTCCCTTGGAGATTGTCTTCTGGCATATGTCGCACGACCTGCAGAATCGGGTGACGTCGCCTCCCATATCAGGCCAGTAGAAGACGGCTCGGATCCTATCGAGGGTCTTGTTGATTCCCAAGTGTCCTCCCAATATGGAATCATGGGCCAATTTCATCCACCTACATTTTCAAAGGTTCAGGAACTGCTACTTGACGCACAGGTTTATCTCCATTGTTGTCGAATATCCGGTACAGGATATTTCTTTTGGTCTCTAAGGTTATCTTTTCCCTTTCGCGTCACGGGCTCGGTCTGACCTCGGAACTTGTCAAGCGTGGGGTCGGCTCTTTGTAGCTCCACCACCTTTTCACTATTCACCACAACTGCTTCCGTGTTGTCCGCCACTTTTAGAGGGATGGTCTGGTGACTCTTCTTTGCTTGGCTTCTTGTGGTAACAACACATGTTTCAGGTCTCCACTCTGGATCTGGATCGTCTGCGTTTCTGGCACCATCAATGTTTCCGATGATACGATCGTAGACAAGGGCCTTTACGCACAACGCCTTCACCTCTCCTTTTAGGCACGGAGTGTCGACACTGACATTGGCAAGGGGGATAATCCTTACAGTTCCGTCGGCCAAAATGAGGGTGGTCCACTCCTGTAACTTCTGGTCTACAGTTACTAGGTCCTCTCTCACGATGATGCAGCTACAACCGGTGTCTCTCAATACTCTCACTGATGCTTTGCCGACGAATCCTGACACCACCGGCATATTCGGCGCTTAATTCTCAAGCAGCGCGATGTTTGAGACTGGTAAGAATGTAGCCCCATCTCCTACTGGGATGCGTCCATTTTTTCTAAAAGATTCAATCAGCTCTGGTGTCACTCGCGTTTTTTGTAGACTCAAAGTCACTGGATGACATCACATCATTGGCTAATACAGCAGCGGCTCTGTTTTGAGACGTGGTACTGCTTCTGCCTGCTATCCTGCGATCTTGGTTGGATCTTCTGATATTGTCGCCTCAGGGAACATCTTTAGAAGGACACCGTATCGCCTTGTGACCTTTCTTTTCACAGAGAAAACATGTCAGGTTTTCCACCGGCTTGTATTTCGGGTGTCTCTGACATTGTGGATTTCCTCTGCTGGTGCAGACACACGCTGCGGCTTACTGGACCCGAACTTCATGTTGTGGGCGCCAAGGTATCTTTGTTCGAAGTCGGCCAGTGCCTTTAGGGACTGTTTTTTTTTTGGTTTTTTTTGCTCCCTGAGGTAGGCGATCAGGTCCTTAGATCATGCGTTGAAGACTTGTTCTTTGATGATAAGGTCACACAGGTCCTGGTACTCTTCGTTTAAACCAACCAGCTCTATCCATTTCTCCAGGTAGCTCCTGGTTCTCTCAATGAATAGGCCGGGTGTTTCTCCATCTTCAGGCTTGCAGTTTCGAAATAGTCGCCTGTAACCCTCTTCAGTTAAGTCGTACTGTCTCAGCAGGGCGGCTTTCAACTGCGTATAATCTTCGACTTCTTTTCTTGATAAGCGAGTGTAAAATTCAAGCGCTTTGCCAGTTAGAAGTGCACTCAGTTTGATAGACCATGTCTCTTGTCTCCAGTTATTATTGCTTGCGAATTGCTCGAATCGCTCCAGATAAGCATCCATCTTATCTGAATTTTCTGCGACAATGACTTAACACAGTGGAATGCTGTGCAGGGTGTGTGAGCTATAGGTGTGTCAAACGTCGAAAACCTGAACAGGACTATGGACTATTTCAGTATTTCAGTTTTTCCACTCCAGCATCTCAACAAGATGATGTGTTTGACATTGAAAAAGAAGGAGAAGCAGCTGGTTACGACGTACAAGCTACTAAACTGTATGTGGCGGGAATCACAGGGAGGCTGACACAAAAACTGCTACAAAAACCAACCAGAAACACAAAGTTCGAGAATATTGTGTTTGACAGTGGGCCCTCACAATCTCAGCAGTTACTGCTGGGAGAGAGTGATGACATTATCATTGTGCATGACTGTCAGCAGCAGATCGTGGTAAGCTGGTTCATATATATATATATATATATATATATATATATATATATATATATATATATATATATATATATATATATATATATATATATATATATATATATATATATATATATATATATATATATATATATATACATGTGTGTGTGTATATCTCTTTCTTGGCTTGACTTTGCGAACGAAGATTCTATAGGGGTTGTCCATGATGTCTGCAGGCATGCTCGTGACTGTTGAGGCCGATCCGGGACAGGCAGGTTCGACCACAGTGGCTGCAGAGGGAGGTCTGGCCAGGGTTCTGAGTTGCGGCATCTCTGTTTTTTTCTCCTGAGACGCTTGTCTTTAAGGCTATTTCTGCGAGAGTCCTCAAAGGAGACAGCTGCCTTGTAAATGGTGGAGCACCAGGTGTCACGGTCCGCAGCAAGTGAAGACCACTGGCGGTGGTCGATTTGGCAGGCACTAAGTGACTTCTTGACACCGTCTTTGTATCTCTTCTTTGGTGCCCCTCTGTCTCTGTGTCCAGTGGCGAGCTCACCGAACAGGGTGATCTTGGGTAGGCGATGATCCTCCATCCTGGAGACGTGCCCAGCCCAGCGAAGCTGTGTCCGCAGCAGCAATGCCTCGATGCTCACAGTTTCTGCCTGTTCAAGGACCTTGACGTTTGTGACATAGTCACTCCAGTGAATGCCAAGGATTGTACGCAGGCAGCACTGGTGGAAGAGTTCGAGGAGTTGTAGTTGGCTGCGGTAGAGGGCCCAGGACTCAGTACCTTACAGCAGGGTGGTGAGGACGACAGCTCTGTACACGCTGATCTTGGTGCCTGTTTTCAGCTGTTGATTGTGCCACACCCGCTTGTATAGACGCCCGAAAGCACTGTTTGCTTTTGCCAGCCTGCAGTCCAGCTCCTTGTCCAGCTTGGCGTCTGACGTGATGATGCAGCCAAGGTAGGTAAACTGGTGCACTGACTTCAGTTCAGACTCGCCGATGGTGATGTGGGGAGGGCGATGCTCTTTCTTGGGTGCCGGCTGATGGAGGACCTCTGTCTTTTTCAGACTGACCTCGAGCTCAAAGAGCTGGGCAGCGTCTGCAAAGCAGGATGTGATGCGCTGCAGGGCTCTCTCTGTGTGTGCAACGACGGCAGCGTCGTCAGCAAAGAGCAGCTCATGAATCAGTTGGTCTAGGGTTTTAGTGTGGGCCTGCAGTCGTCTGAGGTTGAACAGGCTGCCATCGAGACGATACCTGATGTACACTGCATCGTCATCGTCGAGGTCCACTGTGGCCTGCTTCAACATCATGCTAAAAAAGATGGTGAAGAGAGACGGTGCCAGCACACAGCCCTGCTTCACACCGTTGAGAATGGGGAATGGTTCTGATAGGTCACTGTTGAGTATGACCTGGCCTTGTTGGTCCTCGTGTAGCTGGACGATCATGCTGAGGAACTTTGGGGGACAGCCAAGTCGCTCCAGGATCTGCCACATGCCTTGCCTGCTCACAGTGTCGAACGCTTTTGTTAGGTCGACAAACGTTACGTGCAGCCCTTTGTTCTGTTCAAGGCACTTCTCCTGAAGCTGTCTCATCTCAAAGACCATGTCGGTGGTGCTCCTGTTGGCTCTGAAGCCATACTGGCCCTCTGGGAGGTGGTCTTCTGCAATGGCAGGTACCAGCCGATTCAGGAGCAGCCTTGCAAGAATTTTCCCGGCAATGGAAAGCAGGGTAATTCCACGGCAGTTGGAGCAGGCAGACTTCTCTCCTTTGTTCTTGTAGAGGGTGATGACGACTGCATCGCGGAATACTTTTGGTAGTGTTCCCTTCCTCCCAGCAGCAGAGAAAGAGGTCATGGAGCCTGTTGTGCAGTGCTGGGCCTCCATGTTTCCAGTTTTCTGGTGGGATACCATCAATGCCTGTTGCTTTGCCACTCTTGAGCTGGTGGATGGCTGTGAGGGTCTCTTCAGCAGTGGGCGATTTGTCCAATTCAGCCTTTACTGGGAGGTGTGGGATTTGGAGGATGACTGCTTCTTGAACAGTGCGGTCAGCGCTGAAGAAGTCCTGAAAGTATTCCGACCAGAGGTTCAAGATGGAGTTATTATCTGTGAGGAGTGCCTGTCCATCAGCGCTTCGCAGGGGACTTTGTATCATGTGCCTGGGGCCATACACTGCTTTCAGTGCTTCGTAGAAGCCCTAGTAGTTACCGTTGTCAGGGCAAAGCTGGGTTCTCTGTGCGAGTCTGGTCCACCACTCGTTCTGGAGATCTCTGAGCTTGCGCTGGAGACTGCTGCAGACCAGGCGGATCGCAGACTTCTTCACAGGGCAGGAAGGCTGGGCTAGGTGGGCCTTATGGGCAGCTCTTTTTTTTTTTTTTTTTTTTTTGCTAGGAGTTCCCGGATCTCTACGTCGTTTTCGTAAAACCAGTCTTTGTTCCTCTTTCTAGCGAAACCCAAGACTTCTGCAGAGGATTTTGCGATAGCAGTTTTCAGTT
>BTPG01000001.1:156864102-156870485 GCA_036245525.1 Semisulcospira habei | reverse complement strand
TCGTCGTTCTCAGCCTTCCCTGGCTGATATAAATATCTCACCTGTTTAGTAAATAAACTTGTGTCTGGTGCCGGGGTTGGTCCTGTTTTTGGCTCTGTAATTGTTTTCAATTTAATAGCATCAGCAGGTTTTGGGTGTCCTTCATTGTTCATTGCTTTTATCACATGTGGTAATCGCTTAACCCACTCCGTGTTACGGGTGTCATGCATGAGTTCCTTAGAATACTGGTAACTGAAAAGTCTTTCTGATAACTGTTTGTTAAAGTTCTCTACAATTGCCTGTGATCTGTGCACACCTGGAATACCGCGTCTGACCAGTACACCATGCTTAGCAAATAACTGATTAACTGCGCCCTTAAATTCAGGTCCATCATCAACTTGTACAAGTCTGGGGTATCTTAAAGGGCCTCGACTATATATTTTTGATAAAGCAGTCGCAACTGTACTGGCTGTTTTGTCAGATATGGGTTCAGCGTCTTTGTACCTTGAAGCTATGTCTACGACAGTTAATGCGTACTTGTATCGTTTCTTTCTTATTGTGTCATGTGGTAAGAACAAAAGGTCCATTTGGTGCGTGTCATTAGGTGTTGTGTTCTCAAAATGAGGTCTTGTTATCTTTCTTGGAGCAGGGAGATATACCTGCCAAATTGCCTGTCTCTGTAACCATTGCTTGACTTGATTGAGTGTTATATCTCCGCCCACAGCGGCATGTAATTTCTGAATAGCGGTTGCTCCTTTCCAATAGCCTGATGGAGAGTAATATATTTTTGATAGTTTATTTTCGGCTGCCATTTTTTCTAGCAATGAAAACTCCTGTAAAATAAACAAATGTCATTCCCACTAGAACAAAGATTATCTCCCCGTTTCTTTGTTGTGTGCTTGGTTTGTAATAGTCACTTAGTTTTGGTTTCGGGATAGACATGTCTTCACCTGTGACAAGATAGTATTCCCTGATTGCTTCGTCTGTATTTGAAAACGTATGTTGTGCGTGGCCTTCAAGCCTGAGTTTTTCATTGATGAAATCAAGTTTCTCAATTCTATTCTTTTCATATTCCTGCTGGGCTTAAGCAAGTTTTTCTGTTGCCTCATTGTGACGTTTCATTTCTTCTGCAGATTCCTCTCTACCCATTTTTGAAAAGAGATAATTAGAGCCACTGAACGCGAGGGCGTTAACAACTGCCCCACCAATCATAATAGCTATCATCGCCATATTATTTTTATTTACATAGAAACTTTTTCTGGAATAATTCCCTGCTTGACAAGAAAATCTTTTGTCGCAATCGACGCTGTAAAGACTACAATTAGCTTAGCGCTGTCTTCGAAATCGAGTCTACTGAGGTCTGCTGATTTCATTTTGAGTAGACTTTTCCCCAGCATAGAATAAGCTACTGCTAATCCACTGATTACGGCAGAGTGATAGACAAGGTTCATTATGTTCTTTGAGTCATTCATTTTCTAAGGCAAGAAAAATTAAAATAATATTTTTATTTACTGCATATAAAATGGGTCAACGGCTTTGGGTGTTACTGGTAATGTGGTGACTTCTGGTTTTGTTTTTGGAGTGTCTGATTTTTTGGTCACTGTACGAGTCTCTGGTTTGTATTTTTTGTATAATTGATAACCTACGTAACCAAATCCGACAACAAATCCGGCAATTATATATTTTGTTGATTGATGTTCGGGGTCAGGGTCAGACTTAGTTGTTTGTCTCTCACTTTGATGAGAGAGTGACGGCCCTGACGGTATTGACACAGGTCCTGACGATCCTGACGGTGGATCAGTTACATGAGTCTTTTCTGTTTGTGCCTTAAGCTGTAATTTTTGTTGCCTATTATATTCGGCTAATCTTTTTCCAGCCTCAACCCTTCCTGGACTTTTAGCCTTAGTCACAGTTTGAACCTGTGTCAAAACAGGGTCCGGGTTCAGTTGTGTAGTCATCTTGTTCTCGTCCATTTGATCCTTCTTTTTCTTTCTCTAGAAAATTTATTTTTGAAAAATCAATATGGCTCCCAGTAACTAGTAATGTTACGACAGGAGCAAGGTAATTTCCGAACTTGTAAAACATGACACATGCTAATTTGCCAATTGAACTTGAAACAATAGGATTACTTTCAAGGTTGTGTGATAGACTGTCACTATCCACAGGTAGAAAGTGACTCACTGCTTTTGTGTATAGGCATACAAGAGATCAACTCAAATCACGTGTCATTAGTGAGGCAATGTGGTTCTCATATTTTGAATGAAGCTTGATTAGTTCGTCAGAGCTTAGAGATTCAATATCCTCTGTCATGTATTGTTTTCCGAGATAAGTCTTTGATTTGCCTGAGACAATCACAGACAAAAGCCGCTGTTTTTTTGAGTCTAAGTCTTTGTTCTCTACAGCATTGATATCATTTAATAGAAGGAGTTCATCAGGGTTCATTTATAATGTAATTAAAAAAATTAAAAACAAAAAACAAAAATTGTTATCAAGCAAAATCATGTTTCCTAGGAAGTACATTAATAGTAACTTTATACGTTTGTACCATTCAGCAAAATGTAGCCAATAGTTTTTGAGTTTACCCCAGACCAATATTGTGTCTCTCTCAGTGGGCTTATAAATGACATGTTTCACAGATTTCATTTGTAATGTCATGTACAATAACCCTGTCTTTTTAAGCAAGCATACCTGACACAGTATTGGAGATTATTGGCTTTGCAGTAAATTATAAATCACAACCTGGCCAAGTGAGGGCCAAATGAAACACCAAGACAGTAACATAGACAGTAACTTGATAATTTTACCCATAACTTGAGCACCAGAAAAAAGGAAGGAATCACCCATGTTCAATAACAAAAATTTCTGAGTACAAGTTAATACAAGGGAAGTAATTTTGTAAAAATTTCAGCAAGACAAAAAAGTTACTTCCCTTGCTCTATTAAATTATGCTTTAATTCTTGACTAAAGTACATTTTTTGTCAAAACTAAATAACAAATTGTGCAAATAATTACAATAGATAATAGAATAAAAATGTTGTTATTTGATTTTGTTAAAACAATGAGTGATTTGTTTTTTTATAAAACCAAATTAAACATTATTTTGTAATTACTTTTTGTCACTTTAACACCTGCTTAAAAATGTTTTTTCAAGTACATGAACACACTCGCTAACAATGTTTCTATAGCCATGTTTTTAGGGTATTGACTCAGAAATAATGGTATAAATGGCTTTTTTCTTAAAGCCTGAGGCTAACTAGCGTGGATTGTGTACTTGAGTGATTTGTATGAGGGCTCTCAAGTCTCAGCCACAGGTGGGTTTACCCGCATGCGTCACTCCACAAATGCATGACTTGTTGACGACGGGATGTATTAAGCTGACACCTCTCAGCTATAAGCGTGCTGCATTTAAAAAGATATGTCCCTTACCTCAACTGTGACATGTGGTGTGTGGCGTTAAGGGCAGAGATTTACTAGTGTTTGTCAGTTGACATAAGCACAGACCTAAACCAGCAAGGGTAAAAGGTATTATGATTACTGTCTTTATGACGGGCCTCTCTCTGTGTGAGGTGGAAAGAGAGAGAGCTATTGTGTGTGTCCGAGGTATTTCCGTGTGTCTGTACATGCGTGTGTGTACATATGTGCGTGTGTGCGCGCGTGTACATATGTGTGCGCGCGTGTGTGCGCGCGTGTGTGTGCGTGCGTGTGTGCGTGTGTGCGTGCGTGCGTGTGCGTGCGTGTGACTGAGGGTTCTTGCAACTTCTCACCGAAACTGAAAATCAACAACACACATACAGAACCCCCAGCTCACAAAACTTGCTCGACAAGTCTGGTCGGGTAGCATAAAACTCGTCAGGCTTGTTCCGCATTTAGACATAACATTTTGGAAAGACCAAGATCGATTTTAGGATCAGGTTTTGCCGGATCGGACTTATTCTTGCCGGTTAGTGTTTGAAAATGACCGGTTGTTTTTTTTATAATTTATTCATTGGACTATTAGCCGGTTGAGATGTATGACGTCAGCTCTGTAAACCGGTAAGTTGTGTTTGTGTGTCTGTGTTGTTTGAGTGATAGTGTGTCTGTGTGTGCGTGTGTGTGTGTGTGTGTGTGTGTGTGTGTGTGTGTGTGTGTGTGTGTGTTGGGTGGGGGTGGGTGGGGGGTGGGGGGTGGGGGGGGTGTCTTGAGGATCTGTTGTATATGTACTCAGTCGGGTGTATAAAGCAAGGTATGATTTTCTGAGGTGTGTCTCTTTTCAGCTTTTACAGTCATGTACACCGCCTAACCGAACAGGGCGTGAAATTCAATAAGAGTTATTATCCTTTCACGGGCTGGTGGGTTTCAGTGGCTCGCGTCTCGGTGCAGACAGGTGTTTATGACTCACTGTAGGCAAACAGTCTAAGCTTTTTCATGTTACTGTGCACCACGCATGCAAGGGCCCATGTGTAACATAGCTGAAATTGTATAGACCACAACAGCATACTGAGTGTGTGTGGCAGACATGGTCTACCAGCTCTGTCAGGCGTGTGATTGTCATGGGATATTACCCTTGTGAAAATGATGTGTACCTGTGTTGCAAGGTTTGCACTTAATGTTTTTGTTTATACATGTTTTATGTTAGTATGTATATATGTATGTACGTACGTGCGTGTGCATGTGCGTGTGTTTATGTGTTGGTATGTGTGTGTGTGTGTATGTTTGCCTGTGTATATAACTTGTATGACAATCTGGCACTGCCCTTGAATTATCTTGGTTTGCAACTGACGTGTCTGTGTGTTTGCGTGTGCACGTATATTTGACTTGTTATGTTCCAGAGTCGTGCTTAAACAGAGCCAATTGTATATACAGAGCCAAGTGTTTGCACTGAGCGGTCCCCCCCTGCACAACACAATTCTATAGGCCTTTTGACGCGTGACGTGTGAATGGCGCTGTGAAAGCTTTTACCCAACTCATTGAAAGAGGGTTTGGCATTGAGTCTTGTCATGCGTGAACTGAAATGATATGTGTGGGACATAGCATGTGAGTTTTTCGGAAATCGACTCTGGCAGTATTGAGAGAAACGGTCATGTAAAAGTTAATGACCGTAATTAGTAATTAATTAAGGTCATTAGGTGTTGACAGAGACAATAGTTATAGAGATAAAACAATAGAGTCCCGATAGATAATCAGATCAATAAGGCCGCATCAGTCATGCTCATCACTTTTTTAAAATCAAAGGGTTGATTCAGAATTAACGGGGGTAAAATTGGGGTCAACATTTTGATATTAAAAAATGATGTAAATTAATGACTGATGCGGCTCTATTGAATTCATTGTCTATCGGGACTCTATTGTTTTATCTCTGATAGTGATGGTGATGGTGATGGTGATGATAATGAGGTTGCTGCTGAACCCGTCCAATCCCCCTACCTCCTTATATAGGAATTCGCCGTTGGCATATCTGACCTTATCTCACATTGTAAAATGATACGCTCAAGTTATATCACAAATTGTGCCATAGCACAATTTGTGATATAGCTTGAGCGTATCATTTTACAGTGTAGACTTTCGTCTGAAGGCGCACAGAAGGTTTGTAAGAAACTACTGTTAACTCCTACACTGCCAGTCCTAGACCCGCCGACAACTCCCCGAAAAGAACCAAAACAAACAAACAAACAAAAGCCATAGGGGACGTCCGGGGTTACAACAATCACGGTTTACTTTGTACTTCCCTAAGGAAATGAAAACGAAACACCCGTTTTGCCCAAGGCAATAAAGATTGATGAAATAAACAGGATCTTAATATATTAATAAACAAGAAAGGCAAAGCCATTATGGTTCGCGTGTATGACCAATCTACATAATAAGTGTGACCTTTGAGACCTTGACCTTTCCAAAAGGTCACTGAAATGAGCAAGTGTTCAGGTTTTCAAACACTATATGTAAATGGTTGGCAGCGAAATCTGAGTTTTCTCAAAGTGTATGCACTTTTCACAACTTTGTCGACCATGCATGATTCTTGACCTCTGTTAGGGGTCGACTAAATTAGTATGCATTAAAACGGTGTTGTCATCAGCTACATTTATTCCAAATGTGATTGAAAAATTTGCAAAACCTTTGATAAAAAATACAATACTATCGAAAAATGGCATTTTTCAAACACTTGTCAACCTCTTGCGACCCTTGACCTTTCCGAGGGGTCATCCAAAGTAGAATGCATAAAAGATCTCTTCTGTAAATGTCCACACTGGCGACACAAAGTTTCTCATACAACGTACAATACCGTTACGCTGCGTCTCTCACATTGACACCCTATACGGGCCACGTACCTACGATAAACTGTGTGTCTCTACAACTGACAATGCAAGACAATGTACATTCGTGAATCTCAGCACCAATCTTTTGTAGTACAACTAATTTCCAGTATAATC
>BTPG01000001.1:156816602-156859102 GCA_036245525.1 Semisulcospira habei | reverse complement strand
TCTCTCTCTCTCTCTCTCTCTCTCTCGCT
Organism: Semisulcospira habei; assembly: GCA_036245525.1. Classification (NCBI taxonomy): domain Eukaryota; kingdom Metazoa; phylum Mollusca; class Gastropoda; family Semisulcospiridae; genus Semisulcospira; species Semisulcospira habei. Next base: position 156,859,073 of record BTPG01000001.1, on the reverse strand, counting down.
CTAGTGCGAGTAAGTCGCATAGTCACATCGCTCCGTCTTCAGTGACAATTTTGTTGGCATTGTTTGGCTGTGATGTGAGATTTTTGCCTCAGTGACTTGTGATAGTTACTTCTATTGGACTGTGATTTTTCGTTTGTGTGACATTCATTTTCCGAGAGATATTAACGTTTCTTTTTTGTTTTATCATGCACTGTTCTGTTGGATGTTAGACCCATGGAACATGGACTCTTTGTTTCTGTGTCGCTTGGCGCCAAGCAGTCAGTCCGCGGCCAGACTCGAGTTTCCGCTGCCGTTAACCTATAGCATAGATCCTCATGGTGCCCGCAGATGCGAGGATGCGAAAGCGCATGAGAATCTTGGCTGCGCGAGCTGATTCAGTGACTGTTTCATCCATCGTGTAAGTTAGACGTGTTGACAGCAATGATAAACAGACCGCGCTGCTGGAAAAACTGAGGGCGGCGAGCTCACATCCCAGCTAATCAAAGTGATTAGACATTTCCGGAGTCTGAGTTAGAACTATGTGTGGAATGTAACTGACGCTAGTCCCAGTGCCTAATACTCGCTGCCGTCACTTGAGCTCAGCAGCGAGCTATCTCTCTCTCTCTCTCTGTCTTAGCATGGCCGCCGCGAGGCTGGCATCGGCTGTGTAAATCCGCCAGCCACACCCACCTTCCACAATGGGCCCCACCACCCGCGCCAACCACGCCAGATATGCCATTAACTTGGAGCATATTAAACACACCAGAGACCCTGCTCAAGTCATATTCGACACGACCCAAAACAAACTCCCACTTTGGAGATGTGTCATCTACATGCGGTACGTCCAAGAGGCTCCCGCTCAGATTTACCACCAATGGACGGACTCAAATAAAGATCTTGTAATCATCACAGTGCCAGTCCCATCATGCATCCCTTCTCCACCTGAACTGTTCAAAACATTTCTTCAACTGAAGCATGGAAATCGCTCTCTCATTACCATTACACTCTACCACACCACCGGCAGAGTTCTCGTACAGGGAAACGTGTGCCCTGTGTGGGTGGGCGAGGAATTTGACAAGCTGAAGGCATTAGTAAGCGCCATGAGCGGTGAGACACTTGAACTTTGCCCCCCACCCTCCGAACCTGAGGAATCCCATGCACTCTCCACCCCACCACCCACCCCCGTGGACACCTTCCCCACTCCGTCTCCACTTCTCGCCATCCTCCCCCCTCCATCCAGTCAACAGGACAGCGCGACCGGTGACAGTTCTGCCGCAGTCCTTGATGGGCAGGCCGCTGCGGCTGTCAAAGGTAGCTCATCCATCTCTACGCCCCGCCCTAACACCACTGACCTTAATCCCCTAGGTGACCATCAAGATGTATCTGATCGACACGAGCTTCCTCTAAACCACTCCCTCATAGCATCGGAGTCCTTGTTACTTGCGCGGAGGGATTGCCAGTGGTGGTCAGTGAAGCGAAGCAGCAGCCAAGCATTGTGATGGGCACACTCCCTAGCCGTGACTCTCCCTGTCTAGTGTCCGGAGGCAACGAGGAGATTAGCAAGACTTTGGCCAGTTCGATGGACGAGGTAATTGATGAAAGAGCCCAAGGCCTCGTCTCAAATGACGTCACTTTAGAGACTGTGCACACCTCGACCCAATGTTCCCCTCAGTGCTGTGACCGTTGTACTGAGCCAGTGGTAGGAACCCCTTGTTTTGCTAGTGTGACTGACATGATTACAGACCTGAAACTGCAGTTCGAAAACCAACAAAAGGAGTTACGCGAGAACATGAAAGCGGAAATCGACGCCCTCAAAAAAGAAAATAGCGATCCGCAAAGGCAAGTTTCTAGACTCATCACCAAAATGGGAAAGGTCGACGCTATTGAGAGCCGCCAGAAAGAACTACTGGCTAGACAGAAACAGGGTAACACACCACCTCCACCCGCTAATGACTCCATCCCTCCATTCGAAAACACGACTCCTCTCTCAGCTGCCTCCTCCCCTCCCCCTGTTGTCCTAAAAAAGCAGCTTACCCATGCTGATACGTTCAGTCAGGAGACGTGCGAGTCTTCGGCAGGTGGGGCCAGCGGCGAAGATATGGGAGCTAATCCCATCAAGGACCGGCCGCCACAAGCCGCGCGACTCTTCAGCTTCCGTCTGCCGCCCCGGGGAAAGTGTCTGCCCTACTGATTGGCGACTCCAATCTACAGCGGGTGGATCGCCGCCGGCTTGATCCTAGCGGGGCCACGTGCGTGCGTACCCTGCGCGGGGTCAAGGCTGGTGACCTGGCTGCAACCCTAGAGACGTGTGACCTCCGTGAGGACATCAGCCGTGTTGTGGTCCACGTGGGTACAAACGACTGCGCCTCGGGCCACGACACGGAGGTGATTCTGCAGAGCTTCCAAAGTCTCACCAAGCAGGTCCGCCGTGCATTTCCTTCTGCTGCAGTTGCGTACACAGCAATCCTCCCCCAGGGTCGACGGTCACTACAAATAACAGAAACTGTCAACCAGCGTCTGGCCGAGCACTGTGTCAGTGAGAAAGTGCTCTTCCTCCAAGAAAAGGCCTTCTACACACCACAGGGACAAGTTGCTGCTGCTCTCTTTAGCAGTGACAAACTACATCTAAGTGAAAGAGGTGTAGGGGTCCTGCTCCGTCAGGTGAAACGGTATTTATATCACGCCGAAGATGAAGCTCTGCCTAACACTCGTATGCAACGTAAACAAGGCTCGTCCAAAGACATACACAATGTTCCGGTAAATAATCAGGGTGGTAGCCACTGTAACCAACTGTAACGTACGAGCAAGCCTAACCACCACTGTTCTTTGGGCCTGACTCTAATTCTCGGGACTTAACTCCAGGTCCCACAAACAGCACCGAGCAGAGGTCAAAGTCTGCAAGTGCCCGCCGGTGGGAGACTTCAGTGTTGGCGAGCAGCAATAACGGTGACAGGTCTCTCGCCAAGCTGTCCCCGTCCCAAATAACCACAACAGCCAGCCTCCCGTTGACAAGACATCTCGCGCCACCGTTACCACAGAGAACTCACATGCAGATGTCACCACTGGTGCCAGCATTCCTTCCCTACAGCCACTGTACCATCGACCTGACGCTGTAGCCGTGGATCCTCACGCCTTTTCGTCCTACTACGGGAATTACGGCCGCCCCATCGTTCCCTGGCCCCAGGCCACACCCCCCGGACTGCCACCGTATCCAGTCTTCCAACCGCCTTTCCAGCCATACCCCCCACCCTTCCCTCATTGGCAGTTACCCTACTTGATGGGTGGTCTGAGGCCTTAAGCTGTAGTGTAATTAAATTAATCCGTGTCTGCTCGGCCCAGTGAGTGTGTTAGGTAGAACTAAGACGCACCGGCCCTTGCTGTGTACATAGCGTTTACACTGACAATTGTCATTCAGTTTTTTTTTTTGGTTTAGCGCCCAGCATTCAAAACTATGACATGATTTTTTTTTTTTTTTTTTTTTTTTTTTTTTTTTTTTTTTTTTTAAAATAAATAATTAATCTTGACTACGACTCAACCCGCAATCCGCGAGCCGCGGACAATAGCGTGTGTTCCTATGTGCATAGGTGTGTGAGCCCTTGTATAGGTTGTGTGGACTTAATTTGAAATAATAACAGAAACGTTCGAATTTCTGTGCATGTGTTTTAACAAGTGCTGCGGCACTTAGACATTTTTATTTTGTTTTTTACCGTGTTACGTAAATAGTGATTACTTTCTGGTAATCGGAACTGCGAAATATTACAGACTGTTTTGACATTGGCTGTGTGTTTGCCTTTGAGGCAGCACACTGAGAACTGTTTGACTACGGAAGTCACAGTGACCTTTTGGCCTTTAGCCAGTGAATTGTCTTTGTGGACTCCAAGTTCTCTTGGCTCGAGAGACTTAACCGTACTGTGTGTGTATGTGATTTTATTTTGAGATCATCGTGCATTTTTGTGTATGTGATCCCATTTTGAGATCATAGAGGCTTTTTACAGTGACTTCACGCGAACTGACGAGAAGCGACGCCGAAAGCTTCAATTAGCGTACAATCACTTGGACTGAAAATCGGACACCTTAATATTTTTCACCTATTTCACAAGGTCCCCGATATTCCGGTTTATTTTTAAATGAGCCATCGCACTTCCATCTCTTTGGTCTCACGGAATCACGTCTGGGCCCACACATCAGTGATGCTAGCTTACTTATTCCTAACTTTTCTCTAATCCGGCGTGACCCAAGCTACCCTGGACACACTGGAATAGCTGTCTATGTACATAGCTCTATCCGAAATATGGTGCGCAGACGTGAAAACCTTGAGTCCAGAGAGCTAGAGTGTGTGTGGCTGGAGGTGAAAATACCACATTCCTCTCCCATCCTTATCGCCTTTATGTACAGAAATCCAGCTGCTATTGCTGACTGGTATGACGACTTTGTACAAGTGATGGATAAAGTGAACGACACCGGTACTGAAAATGTTCTCATTCTGGGAGACTTTAACATCGATATGCTGAAACCCAAGCCTACATGGCAATCAGCGATAACTCTTTTCGGGCTAAAGCAGATGATTAAATCTCCAACGCGAGTATCACGCTCTGCTGCCACCATCATCGACCACATTTACACTAATAACCCAACAGCAGTAGCGGAAACTAATGTTTCTTCATTAGCCGTCAGTGACCACTTTCCCATCGCCTGTACATGGTCGTGTAATCTGCCCCCAAAACAAAGTCGGGACCAGCACTCGTACATAACGTAAAGATCGTTTAAAAAGCTTAATACGAATGCTTTCTTATATGATCTAAGCAATGCAGGATTTGATCAAGTGTATAACTGCACTGACCCTGATAATGCGCTCACTATATGACTTGATCTGTTCCTCGGGGTGCTGAATAAACACGCGCCGCTAAGAAGGAAGCGAGTCCGACGCCGCGAGCCTCCCTTCTGGATAAAGGAGGAAATCAAACAAACTATGGAGGCACGAAACACCGCTAAACGAGAAATGAACTTCGCTGAGTTTAAACGTTTGCGTAACAAAGTTAAGTACTTAGTTCGAGAAGCTCAAAAGTCATTTGTTGAAAAGACAATTGAGAACGAAAAATCTCCTGCTTCTGTTTGGACTGCTTTTAATACTCTAACAAGCAACACGCGCATGCAGACTCATATCATTCCACACGAATTCTCTGCGGAAAGCATAAACAATTGCTTTCTCTCAGCTCCAGAACAGCTACTTACTTCCAACAGCCCTGATCCGTCAGCGTATGTAATATCGGATCAACTGTCCATGTTTTGCCAGGAACGATTATCGTCCGATGATACGTTTGGTATCCCCTTTATCGCTGTTCACGAAGTCGGGCGTTATATTACGTGCCTTAAGAATAAGACAGCTGCTGGTGTGGACGGTATAAATGGTTATTTACTCCACATATCACTGCCTTATATTGTTGAACCCCTCACTTACATTTTTAACTTATGTATACAGTATAATACTTTTCCTGTGGCGTTTAAAAAAGCAAAAGTTGTTCCTATACCCAAGACCAAAGATACTACTGATGTTCTCTTCTGTCTGTTTTATCAAAGCCACTTGAGAAGCATATTCAAAAGCATCTCCTCCAGTACCTCGAAGAACGGTCCTTGTTAAATAAGTTCCAGTCCGGTTTTAGACCCAAACACTCATGCCATTCTGCATTAGTACGTATGGTTGATTCATGGCTAGATAACATCAACAATAACAAAATGACTGGCACGGTATTCTTGGACCTGAAAAAAGAGTTCGATCTGATAAATCATGAAATCTTGCTGAGGAAACTTAATGTTTATTTCAACAACAACAGCCCGTCAGCCCTTTCATTCTTTAACTCTTATCTTTCTGCGAGAACACAAGCTGTCTATGTAAATGGTAACTATTCCACAGAGGGTAAGGTAGAGCTTGGTGTTCCTCAGGGTTCGGTTCTGGGCCCATTGTTATTTTGTATCTTTATTAATGATTTACCACTACACATCACATGAGTGTGACATGTTTGCTGACGATTCGACGCTACATGCATCCGGTAAAACTGTAGCTGACATAACCAACAGCCTCCAGCAGAGCATACAAGAAGTCTCTAAATGGTGCAGCAGAAAAAGAATGATAGTCAATCCAACAAAAACAAAAAGCATGTTAGTCACAACACGTCAGAAACATCAGCTGCAACCCGCGCCTCTAAACCTCTCATTTGAAGCTGTCCCCATAGAGCAAGTACAGCAGCACCGTTTACTAGAGGTAGTTGTAGATAACCAACTTAGTTGGCAGCCTCATCTCAATACACATCGGAAAGACAATTTCAAAGAAATTATTTTTACTGTCTAAACTGAAAGCGGTCATTAATCTGAACACGCGTAAACTATTTTTCAATGGATACATCAAGCCCCACATTGATTATGCCTCAACAGTTTGGGATGGCTGTAGCGAGGTTCAGTTCAAGAAAATAAATTCGCTATACAGAAGAGCAGCCAAACTCATTATTCCTAGCTCATCTCTACCCACTGAGGCGAGGCTCGAGGCAGCTGGACTCCTTCCTCTTGACAAACACTTAGTATTTAACAAGTGCGTACTAGTGCACAAAGCTCTTAAGGGTAAGGCCCCCGGCTACTTATCGGAACTTTTTACTCTTACTGAGAAGAGATACAGCACCTCTCGGAGCAACCTGAGCATAAAACGGCCCCGCATTGATTTGTGTAAATCCAGTTTGTCATACTCAGGTGGTTTCCTGTGGAATTCTATTCCTCTGCATCTACAACAAGTTAATTCCCTAGCTGCTTTTAAAGCAAAACTGTACAAGCACTTATCCAAGGCAACGTAAATTTAATTATCTCGTGTTGTCTAAACATAATATATTTTTATTTCTTTTTATGCAAGTATTATTTTTATTATACCATTTGCGTTCAGGTGCCGTTTGTGGGGGTGCTTCCCGTATAGACCTGGTCAGGGGATGCAGTGCCGGTGCACAGTTTATTCAAACGATGTGCTTAGTATGTCATTCGAGTGAAAGTATATTTGTAGCGTGCCCCCCGGGTGGGAGTGTCTGGGGAGGGCTCCCGCAAACGGATATTATCACACGTGCAAACATCTTCGTATGGGTACCTGTGTGTTTTGTTAAATCATTGTTGCAGTTTGTAGTGTTGTCGTAATTCGCATTACTTTCGATGTTGTTTGTGAGTGTAATGTAGCTTTGCCTGTTATTATATGTCAGTAGATGTAGCAAGGACAGATTGGAAGAAAGGCCTGTGCGCCTAATATCTCAATCCTTGATAAATAAAGTTTCAGTCAGTCAGTCAGACAGTCTCTCTCTCTCATTCTCTCCCTCCCTCCCCCTGTCCTTGCACGGCGTATGAACACGAAATTTCAGGTCTCTCGAAATTACGACTTTGAACACCTGTAACCAAGTCAAGATGTCAGCTGCTGGCCTACCAACTGCTGTAGAGAAACTACTGGCCACTCTGATGACGGACCAACGTGTTGTCTCCTGGAAGGTGACCGGAAAGGCAGAACATTCCGTGGCTGTTCTCCGCCTCACTAGCTGTCAACAAGACGGGACTGCGCCATTACCGACCGGCCACTGGCGAAGGAAAGTCCCAGCCCAAGTACGTCGAGACCAGCAGCGTGCAGCTCAACGACGTGCCCAGCTACAGCAATGACCAAAGCAGTCAGCTGTCATTAAGACTTATACCGTAACCACGGCTACTGACACCGAAAATAACCACGATACAACAATGAAGTGACAACGCCACAGTCATCAACAACGTGAGTGACAACAATATTCAGTGCCAATAACAATATCACCATGACACCCAGGTACTGTGAAAAAAATAATGACAGGGACAGAAAACAACGTCAGGGACATTTGGCGTTACAGGCAAGTCAATTTATTTTTTAATTCTCCTCCGGATCTGTTTAAGACAAGCCCCGACTGCTAATTACGACACACCGTCTGAGTCGGGACGCATTGCACTGACAGACGACACACTTTCTTCAGCAAGTGCCGCAAGCATACCTGTACTACTGTGTCCAGTGATGCGTGCGGACAGATGCAACTAGGCCGATGTGTGATGTGTACAGACAAAATACAGTCACGTTAAAACAGTGGTGATCAGACAGAGGAGCTGTACCTAAAGCGTTTGGCAACAGAGCTACTGAGGTTACGATGCAGAAGAATTGAAGACTTAAGTGGGTTCATTGACAGACAGACCAAAGTTGACACAGTTGCGGGACACTAGACGTAACAAGTGTATCAGAAAGTGAGTGGTTGACACACGTGGTGGAAGGGAGGTGTTATGTGAAAGCGAGGACATTGTGCTACACTATGACTGCAAAACTGAAGAGCGTGGTTGGTTCATAAAGCTTTCATCAAACAATCAGCCTCGTACAGTCCGCGAAGATGATCTCCTCTCCTGTCTCTACAGATGGCCGCAAGTGGACGATCCTAAATACGATTATCACTTCATTGAGTTGGACAAGGATCTCGACATAACTGCTAAGCTGGTCAAACTGCTGTTAGCTGAACCATTTACTACATCAACTACTGTCGGTACTGTGAATGCCTGATTGGCAGACTGATCGGTGATATGGACGTTTTCCTGACATGGCTAACCATGGCATGACCGCACTGTACATTTGTCGCGTTGCGATCGCTTGTCATTGTACCCAACCCCCCCCCCTCCCTCCCACCAATTCTAATGGGCCGATGGCCTACGGAATAAACCGTATCGTATCGTATCGTCTCTCTCTCTCTCTCTCTCTCTCTCTCTCTCTCTCTCTCTCTCTCTCTCTCTCTCTCTCTCTCTCTCTCTCTCTCTCTCTCTCTCTCTCTCTCTCTCTCTCTCTCTCTCAAAAATGCGCGCATCTCCAGGAGGAATAGATCCTCATGCGCCCTCCAGGCGCATGAGGATCTATCTGTCTTGGAGATGTTTGGAGCGCGCGCGCACGCACGCACTAACACGCACACACACATCGACGCGATTTCAGAAGAGCATGCAAGTGACCCATGTACTTAGTATATCATGTAGCTAGGTAAAGTCAATCTACTTTCACACAGATTTTAGCAAGACTGAAATTGTATCATGAAGTTCTAGTTTTGTCACCATTTTCTCAAACCTATGAAACGAAAGTGAAACTCATTTCACGTAAAAGATAAAATTACTTAAAAAACTAAACTTACATCTTGACAAATGACGTTTGACAAATCAATGACGCGTATGTCCTGCGCCCCTTATAGAACTCACTGACGCATTGGCAGATATGCGAGACTTTTTCAATAGGAGTTAAATCAAATTCAGAATCAGATCAAAGACAAAATATAGAGACCCTTGACAGCGAGGACTGCTCTCATATAAAAGGGACTTTGTGGGTTATGGTTCATCTCATCTTGTTTTGTGAGGTTGACGTCGTTTATGGTAATTTATAGATTCCTACAGCGGTGTTTCGCTTGAGTGGTTATAAAGCCTTTACTTAATTATCCTACGATCAAAAGCATCTTTTATTTAGACACACCTATAAGACGTCAACACACGCCCCAGCATGGCTTCACTTCACATGTCAAAATATTTTGTCTTCTTTCAGTCACTTTACACTTTTTCTCATTGGCCTGGCTCTATTTGATTTTTCTACTGGTCGTCTGTTCTCAAGGCAACGGGAATCCCCTGGTCACATATTACCAAGGTAACATTTTGATAAGTAGACTCCGTTATTAAAAGTTACGATGACAACGTTACTCGCTGAGCAAAGCCTTCTCCCCCAAATGAATCTTTGGCCAATCACATTTCTGTCCACATACACACTAATCTACATTCAGTCAAAGCTCTTAACAAAAATGTGCCAATAAATAAATAATTTAGGGGGTTACACGACAAAAAGAACTATATGTAGGTGTTCTGTGATACTGCTGGTACCAGTTTCATACAAAACATAACTGAATAATTTGATAAATTAGATAATAATCAACGACAGGAAATTTCAACCGAAGCGAACGCACAATCACGTATCCCGAAACGGCGAAGAGATAAAAAGCTGGATAAATAAAATGGAGGGGTTAAGCAACAAAATAACTATATGCACGCGTTGTGTTTGACATATTTAACCAATTTATACAAAAGAATGACTGAAAATGTCTTGAATTAAACAAAATACCAGAGAGAAATTCTACTCGAATGCAGTTCGCGCGAGGTTGTTCACTGACAGTCGGAAGTATGGAAAATTACGTCCCCTGAATCTCTACGTCACACTTAAAGTTTGGGGCCCATTCAAGGGTATAATTCACGCTATTTCATTTTAAAGTTGAAGACAAAATCGTTGTATTACGAGTTAGGATGTGCCAGTGGTTTTTATCCCCTTTCGGGTCCCTTCAAGGGTGTCAATGTCAGAGGTAAGAGTCTCCGGCTAAAGCCCTCGACTCTTACCTCCGACATTGACCCCCAGACTCGACCCTCGAGGCGACAAGAACCACTGGCAGAGCCTAACTCATAATACAACAAATAATGTCAGACCCTGATATGATTATATTAAAATGTGACGTCAGTATTTTAATGCCGGGCAAATGTTCTTGCAAGATAACGTATCAGCGCAATACAGGACGATAAGGTGCTAGTCGTTACAATGATGTCATTGCACGTGAGACGAACTATGTCATATCATCAGTTTTCGTGTGCCCGCAACATTCTTTGCTAAGGTGCAGTAATTGATTGGACCAGAGGAATTGCAAGAAATTTCCATGCACGAAACTTTACTCATTTGATTCCCATACTTTGAATAGTCCAACCTCGTCAACGGGGTGCAGCCAATATTATCATAATGGACACCTTTTGACATGGCAAGTATTTTTAAGCGTATTTCTTTTTATGTTGGTTATAAAAAGAAAAACAATCAAATGATTGCAATGAAAAGTCCTAATAAGATTCAGGCCAGATTTAAGGTTGTATACTATACCTACATTTTTTTAATTGAAAACTGCCCTTTGTAGGGTTTTTTGAGAGCCTTGTTGACTGAGTCTGGAGGCTATTGCCACCCTGACAGACCCATGGTCCCGGGCATATTTGTAAGTTTGAGCCCTTTTTGTGAGGTACGCAAAACACGCAAAATAGCCGATTTCAGAACACAATAAAAAATTTATCGAATAGTGTGTTAAAATGATAAAGAAACATTTCGGTCACTTCATAAAGTATGTTAGTATTTTCTCGTAAAAAAAGTGTGTTCTGATAATTGGAATTCTAAGTGCAATCAAGAAAAGTGTATGTTGTAAATTCGCAAATTGCCCGGATGTTATCAATAACATTACAAGTGTTTGCAATGTTGGGCAATTGCTCAGGCCCTTTTTATTCGATAAAGTCGTACTTTATGTTATAACTATCACATTGACTATGAAGAAAATATGGGGTCCCGCACAAAATTTGGCACTTTGGGTCGTTTTCGAGTGCGTATTCAATAAGGGATACAAGCGATGTCTGACTTCCGGCAGATCATATCTCCGCCGTAGCCGGTCACAAGCCCGCATTAGAAAAAAGGGAAAACGACTATGCCAAACCAACAAGGGAAAACCTAAGCCCAAACTGCTGCAAACTACGCCCAAACTGCTAGTCCTCGATTACTTTGTGACAGTAAACTGGAACAAACAACAACGGCAGATACGGGATGAAAACGTTTATCTATAAGTAATTAAATGCACCAGTTGTTTTTTAGTAATTTAGTTAGTGCAGTGGTAAGGTACTCTTTTTGCCACGCAGGTGACCAGGGTTCGAGTCCCGTAGATGGCGACATTTTTTTCCTGCTCACATTTGAAACCCATACAGTTTCTACTTCGCTAAATGAAACAAACACACTTTAAACCCAAAGCAAAAAAAAAATTAACGCGTGGTATTTTTTTATTTTTATTTTTTAAATTTTTTATGCGATTATCATCACTGTGGTAATGTGAATGTTAAACCATAAACCAAACAACCGGATTCAGTCTTGGATAAAAATGCACACTGGTTACCTCGGTACATTTGTTCATTCATTTTTTTCAGCCAGGCATTGTGTGAGCATGTTTACATTACATGTTTACATTCATTCAATCATTCACAGCTTCACTGATGAAAAAGCACACCAAAGAGTGTTGTCACAGACAGTTTTTTTTTTAATTTTTACTGGCATCATCTACAAACATTAATTGATGTGAATTTGTTTTAATATACCTGCTGCAAGAAATGCTACATGCTCCTTTGGCGTCTCCGTGAAAGCAGGTCGATGAACATCTCTGGTTGAAAGATGTTTGTAAACAGATTGGTAGTGGATGTACCTATCTCTCTAGCTGAATCTCAGTTTCCCAGCAGTTTTTGGTTACAAATTATAAGGAAACAAAAACACACTACCACCGAGCCACCCAGCTCCCCCTCAAAATACAGCTTTACTGCAGAACATATTTCAACTACATGTAACATTATTCACATTTACATTGACAAAGTGCTGACTGTATACAAGCTATTTGGGAGAAAAGTGGAGCTGATGTCATTTTTAGTTGTGTGCATGCCAACGGAGACCGACACCCGCAACCACTTGCTCATGAGGTATTTATTTGGGAGCCAACTGCACAGTATATAAAAGAAGGGGGATAGGAGAGAAGGAATGACAGACTTATCATTTAGAGCCTTCCACTACTTATAATTTTTATTTTGCTCATATATATATATATATATATATATATATATATATATATATATATATATATATATATATATATATATATAGAGAGAGAGAGAGAGAGAGAGAGAGAGAGAGAGAGAGAGAGAGAGAGAGACCATCACTGTAGTCCTGATATAATTCAACATTGCACATCCCACAACATAATAACAGTGAAATGCAGTATCCAGCCACCAAACAACATTACACAGATACTGTGCACAATGTTGGCATGAAAATCAAACAATACTGTTACCAGTACCACACTGTGTCCAATTGCAGCACAACAAAGTGAAATGCAGTCTCAAGCCCCATAACTTGCACTGCACAATGCTGATGTCAACACAAAATACCATAACAACTGAATAACAAGGGTACAATGCACTGTGTCACCTAGTCTGCATAATATAGGCATGCACACCAAACAATACCTGTACTGCTCTTGATACAAAATCGACCATATAACACTGCAAAATACATGAGTGCTACGCTGGCAAAGTGTCTACAACAGAGTCTGCACCATGCCGGCCCGTAATCCAAGCAATACCATTGCTGCTCTCCAAAAACTCAACATGGTGCAGGCTATCATGTCACAACTGATTGCTGCATTGCACCCACCACGTACCCTCTGGTACTGTGCACAATGTTGGCATCAGTTTACTTTATTTAATTTTGGACCCGCTGGGGGCATGAAAAAAAATCACAAAAGAACTTACATGAATGTGCTCAGAAATGAAATATTATCCTTATTACTACACTGTACGCATGTTCCTTAGCACAAATCACAAATGGACACGGATCATAGTCAGGTCATTCTGTTTGCTGGCGTGTGTCATGTACAGTACATCTGTAAAACTTGTGAAATGAACCATGTGGTTAGCAATTCTGATACGATAAGTAAAGCCACACAGCTGAAAGTCAAAGATTGACAGTGGAAGAAAAAAACAAAACAAGCACAAAGTACAGTACATATCATATGCCTATGATCAGTTATCACCCAACCACTTAAATCTGCTGTGACAGCTGGAGGGTAATGCAAGAACTGCATGGTCAACTCACTCTTGAGAAGTATTGCGTTTTTCATTGAGCAAGTCCACATTTGCACAACATTTTAAGCCGAGGGTTTAATGACATAAATATACATCCCCACGTTTCTATATTTCTGCACATCCCCTCTTCAGAAAGGACCCCTGGGTTTTATACTCTGAGGCCACTGACCATTTTCAGAATGAACCCTGTATGTCATTTTGAATCATGCAAAGAGAAGCAGTGATAAGTTTTCTCCTTGTCTCACACCGATGCTGCACAAAATCTATCTGTACCACTGTTTCCTACCCCATAAGTGTCAGCTGTGGAGTACATATTTTGAATGACTGATGTATGCCAGTATTTAGGAACTTGTCACAAAAAAGACCTGTTCATATGATGAAATGTCTTCGAAAAATGAACACATTGTCAGTAAAGGGGTTTTCCTTGGATAATCAAAAACTAATACATATTAAGCTGCATTTCCAAATCGCGACATGACAGGAGAGTGACAAAAAGTAACTTTCCTGATGGTATCTCTTTACCAAGTTTAGGGTTACAGTTATGAATACTTGAGAAAAAAACATCTTTGGGCAATATATGGCTATCTTGTACCTATTTCCCGATTTCTTGTGACCCTTGACCTTTTTGACCTTTCATGCATACGAAATTAGTATGCATGAAAAGTTCTTACCACCTTCTACCAAGTCTGGGTTTGAAGTTGTGTATACTTGAGAAAACATCTTTTTGGTCAAAATACAGATATTTTTCACATTTTTACTGCACTACAAATTACAACATGGGTGTCAAATCGCTTTGTCATGTTGTTATATGAAAACACACAAAGCACACCCCCATCACTGTACAATAGCCCCTGAACTGCTCGACTGCATGTTACAATTTTGTCGCCCCGCTGCTTCTATGTCAGGCTTATGGAAACACTCCCTCTTTATTTCTATTTTCGCGAGTTTTGTCATTGTCACTTTGTTGTCACTGCCCCCCTGCTGTTGTGTCTGCAGTTGAATAGCCAGGCCTAAAGCCTGCTTGCCCTTCTCCTAATATATGGCTATGCATCAGCTCAGGCAGTAAGGCACAGGCTTTTGCTGCATTGCGAATGATGTGACTGTCCAAAACCTTGACATTGTGGCCAGCCTGGTGGATGGACATCAAAATAACAGGACGTCTGCCCTCCTACACAGGACAATCAGTTCACTTCCTTTGCCTTCTCGTCGTTTGGCCATCGCGGAGAGATGTACCCGCTGAACTCTTCTTCCCTCAACTTTCGCAACCTGCAAAAGATAATTTTGTATCAAAAAAAGTTCTGACATGCACATATTGCGTGCATATATGTTTGCAAGTATTTATACAAAGTACATACATGCATAATATGACAGTAGTCAGAACATGAACAAGAAAGGCAATGTCCTTATGGTTCACGTGTATGACCAATCCACATAATATGTCTGTCCTTTTTTACCTTGGCTTGACTTCTCCAATAGGTCTCTGAAAATGTCTAAACATAAGTATAGGGCTGGATTTTGTACCAGCGAAACCTGAGTATTTTTCCAAATCCCTTCATTTTTCACACATTTGTCAACCCTCTGTGACCCTTGACCTCTGTGAGGGGCTGATTACATTAGTATGCACAGAAAAGTGTTATCATCATGCCAAATTTTATTGAAAAGTTTGCAAAAACATTGATAAAAACCACAACTCTACCCGAAACTAACTTTTGTCACCCTTATCATGTGGTATCTCCATAGCAAGTTTGAGTTTGAAGTTGAAAATACTACTTGAGATGACCTTTGAAAGGTCACAGAAATTGGTATGTTTAGAATTATTTTACCACAAAGTACCCTTGTGCCAAGTTTGAAGTCTGAGGCTTGCATAGTCTTCGAGGAAATGCCAATGTTAAAGTTGCCCACAGGTAACAGACAGTTGACGGACGACCCATTACAAACATTTACTTTTGCTATCACACGTGCGCCAAAAATTAGACGCCATTGAGCTTGAAATGACCACAAAGGGTGTATACATATATCTAGAATCAGCATCAATATTCAAAGTGTAACTTGCAGAAATTGTTTCAAACAGGACACAGCGCATTGCTGTCTAGCAACAGCACACACTGGACCAAATGGGTAGTATTCAGATTTTTCTAGTCCTTTTGTATGCACTAAGTGCTTATTAAAGAAAACGACAGTATTTGGAGACTTGCCCAACCCTCTAGTTTTCAAATCAAATGCAATATGGTGCCACTTGTTGACAGCAAGTGATTTTAGCATTCGGTGTTGTTGAAAATGCTGGTACTACTACTACACCATCTTCAAAATGAAAGAAAGCATTACAGTGTGATGTGTTTATCCCAACCAGTTGTGTTTTGTTATGAACCTGATTCTATTCACAAATCAATCGGTATGCTTTACCTCGAGTCCAGGACAATAAGTGCCGCTGGAACTGGAATTGCCTGCTTTTAGCTGTGGCCTTCTCCTTTGAGCAAACATGACCTGACTAGCTCTTGCCTCTTCTTGGTGTAGGCGTCATACTTCTGTGCTTGTTTGCAAGTATACCCTCTGGGCGTGACTCTGCAGTGAGACGTCAACAGCAGCACTGACCTGAAATGAAATACATGTTTATTATCGTGTTATTCGGCAGCATGGCAATTTCACTTCTGATCTTATTTCAGGGTGGGTAGGTTCCAAACTCCACAAACATGGACTTTGTTATAGCATTCAGGGCCGGTGGGGGGAGTCCCCCCCCCCCCACCCACCCACCCAATTCGTCCCTACATTTAGTTTACACATTACTACCTTCAAACTAATGTGAAATAAACTGTGAACACCACAAACAAGAATGGTGAAGCCTGGATCGCTAGTGTGCATTTAAAACTGATCATTTTCTTAATCTGAACTGTGTGACCTTTCCAAAAGGTGACTGAAATTTAAGTGCCATGAGTCTAAGCATAAGTAAAGGGCTGGCTTATGTACAGTTGTGAATAGTATTGGAGAAAAAATATCTTTTGTCAAAATATGGCTATTTTTTTTTTTTTTTTTACCTATTTCTTGATTTCTCATGACCCTTGGCCTCAACTCAAACTGGTAGGCTAAGAGTAAGAAAGGTCTTGCCACAAAGTATCCTTCGGCTACGTTTGAAGACTGTGGTTTGAATAGTCTCCGAGAAAATGTCAACATTAAAGTTTACCATGAACGACCAATGGCCCAGAACATAGCCTTACACTTGCTTCGCACATGAGCCAATGAAAGAAGACATTACAGTATGATGTGTTCATTCACACCATAGTAGTTGTGTTGTGTTCTGCACCTGATTCTCATCACAGATCTACTGGTATGATTTACCTTGAGTCCAGGAGAATAAGTGTCACCTTCCCTCACTTCACTTGAGCTGTGAGTGTGACCTTGGTCAGTTGGTGTAGATGTCATACTTCTACGCTTGTTTGCAAGTATGTACTCTGGGTGAAAGTACTGAGACTCCACAGCGAGAGGTCAACAGCAGTATTAGCCTGAAATGAAATACATGATTATTACTGTGTTGTTCGGCAGCATGACAATTTCACTTTGCGTGAACTAAATGCAGGGGCAGATTATTACTTTCAAAATAAATGTGACAAAAACTGTGTAAACCGCAAAGAACAAATAACAATGGCAAAGTCACGTCTGTACGCCTCATGCGCATAACTGATTCACAACCTGTGTGACCTTTCCAAAAGGTAGCTGAAATAAGTGTCACGAGTCTCAACATAAAGGCTTGCTTTTGTCTAGTCAAATTTGTATTTTTTCACACATTCTACGGTCATCCAAAATGGTAGTCAACAAATATTAGGGTTTCAGTCAAAGTAGCGTTTTACTAGGTAACCCTTTTAATCCTGATACACCCACTGCTTGAAATAAATGTGACTATGATAGTTCAAGGGTGGTGCCAGAATAGATTGGCGTCTCATCCGCCAAGCTATTCTGGCACCATCCTTGAACTAAAAAAAATGCTGGACCTATCTCCTAATCTGTAATATAGCCTTCATAAGACAGAGAATGGATGAGAAAACTAAGTTACTAAGTACTGAAAGCAGTTACTGAGTTAGTAATGCAAAATTCTCCCTTAGCAGGACTTTTTACTACACACAGTACGTTTTCCTAAATAATAAGCACTGGCACTGGTTTAATATCACTACAATGTGGACTACATTCCTTCCACCGTATTAGTAAAGGCTCTCTGAGAATGTATGGAAATGTTCTACTTCTAGGT
This sequence comes from Semisulcospira habei, assembly GCA_036245525.1. Lineage (NCBI taxonomy): Eukaryota > Metazoa > Mollusca > Gastropoda > Semisulcospiridae > Semisulcospira > Semisulcospira habei. The sequence goes on along the minus strand of BTPG01000001.1, from coordinate 156,841,123 downwards.
GGTGACTGACATACATGGAATGCATGCCCCTGTCAACCCACAATAAAATGTAGTCTTCTTCATTGCAGGTAGGCTGTAAATTTCCATGCATAAAAGGACAGTTAGCTATTGGGGTTTTACGCCGTGCAGGTGACATCTCACGGCGGTGCATAAAACTTTTTTTTTTTAAGAGTTGGAAAACCAGTCAGATATGCCACTTACGTACGACATTTTTCTTTCACTACTAGTAACTCGTGTTCTAGTCACTTAGCAAACACCACCAACCTCTTTTTCTACTTTAGTTTACCTTTTCCTTGCTGATGTCTGAAGAGATTTTGTTGTTTTCCTGGCTCCCGTTCGGTTGGCCCGTTCATTTTTTTTTTTCTTCTTCTGAGAAATGGTTATGCGTTAATACTGACGCTCGATGACTTGTCGCAACTTATGCACAAGTATCTTATTTCTGAGGAAACACAACATTTTATGCATAGAAACAGTCAGCTTACACACCTATTTCAGACAGTATATATCTTTTGTCAATTATCGATAAATTGAGCTTGTTTGCAATACGACTTGCCGTACGGCGGTTTTTTTCGGTGACCTCTAGTCTCAGGTCACGGCAGACGCAAGATAGCGGTATCTAAATGCGCAGAAAAGATGCGCGAAAGAGGTGTGTCCTACAACCTTAATGTAATGTCAGGCAGAGTTCGTGTCTCCAGGAAATGTAGGTTTTCGTTCAGTGCTAGGTATGAAAGTCTAGCGTGCCTGTTCTTAATGTTTTCGATTGTATGCGTACACGAATACTTTACATAAAATATCGTCTTTGTAACATCATTAATTTTCGGTCCTATAATGCATGATAAATATACTGACGAGCAAAGGAAATGCGACATCATAATTATGTATCATCAGAAACACTTCAGTGTTGTCGATGATTTCAATGCCGTCGCTTTTGTTTTGTCCGTCGAGTATGCATACTCCTGGTGCATCGTAACCCCGCTGTTCATTCAGGGGCTCATGAGGTTCTATCCGCAGTAGCAAATTGTCTTCGGGTACACGGCGGTCCCGCAGTGGGACCGCGCACAACAGTGTGCAATCCCACTACAGCCGACTTGGGACCGGGCAACTTTGCTTACTGGGATGCCTTTTGCAGAAACTTGGGGCAAGAACTCTTGCAACAGCCCCCCCCCCCCATACACACACACCCTGCACACCCTCCCCTTCCCCACACACACACACACACATGTACGCACACACCTCACGCAGACCCCCCCCCCTCCCCCCCCCCCCCTTGAAGCTGCCAGCGAGCACGAACATGTCTTTCTGAGCCAAATTTCAGAAACAAATCTAATGTAAATCCATCCATGGAGAATGGATACGAGTTGCTCTCCAAAACTGGTACTCAAAATGTTGAAATCATGTCAAAAGTTAAAGAGCGTATATGATTATTCAGCTCCTGCGTTTAAGAAAGTATTTATCCCTAAAATCGTACACCGTCATAGAAAAATCAGTGCCTTGTTCCGTTTTCTCACTTTGGTCATTGGTAGTTAGGGTGTGCTGTAGTTCCCCGTGCATTACGGTGCGACATAAAGATGATTGCAAATGCAATATTATCGACAATGACAAGATTATTGGTGTTGGTGGGTGAAGTACACTATCCATACAAGCAGTGGAAGTATAATGCACAGCATCAGCACCAACCGTGGAACCACGTAATGACCTATTGATGTTGTCACATTCTAATGTACGGGGTGCTGCTTTAAAATGTTTCCGTACATCCGTATTTTCCATCCTCTTCATCTTCAACGTTATTCATGATCATGTACTAAAAAGAATCTTTGTTTTTTAATTTTTCATGAGAAAGCAAAAGTAAAGGTTGCTGTCACAGTGTTACATGCGACATAAATGACAATGGGAAAATAACTGAAATTCAAACAGAAATATACGACAAGGTAATCCGAGTTTAGAAACTTGTATTAAATGCAGATGTAAGAGGTAATCAAGGCAACTACATGTCAATTTAAGATTTGGGTTTCCTGTCCGTTGTGGTCAAGGGGGCCAGTTAAGTCGGTTACTTCAACCATGCGACGTGCTCTACCTCGAGCAAATGATATGTCTTATCCTCGGACTATATCAGGAACCCCTACGCTTCAGATTCACCCTCCGTCTCATCTTTCGATCATATCTCAAAAAAATAAAATAAAACAAAAACTTAGGTGCTTAATATTAATTGTTACTGAACATACACAAAACGGAGACAATCTTTGACGGCAACTACAATGACAGACCGCCGGAAGCAAGTCATGATGTCGCGGAACTAAACGGGAACTGTTCGCAACATGTTACAGTTTCGACCTGTAAACGGGTCGATGAAAACGGATTAACATCGAACTAGAAATAATGTATCATGAGTGCTATGTTAGAAAACAAGCTCAGTTGACACAATAATGAGCTGCCGACAAGTGTGGCGGTCCCGAATCTTACTTGCGACAGTAATGCGACCAAGCTGAAAAACCTGTCCGTTCATTCTTTACGATTGAACAAAAAACATAAAAAAAACTAATACAGATGTAAAAGATTTCCAATACAACCAAACGTGTCTATAACGAAGGAACGGATGAAAACAGGTGGCGTTACATAAAGAATAAAGAAACAAACTCCAACGAACAGCTAGCATCTGAAGTACCCTGCTCGTTTAGTGTTATCGCTTCAACTGTTTAGTTCAACTTAAGTGCGATTTTCTTTCAGGGCTGTTTTTAGGACATGCGATCATACTATCACCTAACAATTTGGACATACTAATATACGCAATGTACTGCGACCAGATACTGAAACACAGTACTAATGTCAAACAAACAGTTTGACTTTTTCAAAGATTTATTTACAAGCCTAATTGTGTTCTTCAGAAAGCCTTACAATGAACAGAGCTCGTAAAAATTCACCCTGATAAAAAAAAAGGGCTGTGCACCTTTCTGCCGAGATGTGAGAGACGTAAACGGCCGGGCGATGATGAACAAAGCGACCTGTCTTGACTGACTGAGCATATACGCGACTGAAGTAAAGGCGCGTAGGAACCTCAGACGATTAACAAAAGATAACCTTTTATTGTTGACCGAGCTTACACATGTGGCGCTCAGACTCAAAAGAGGTCGGGAGTGACAACAGCTGGCCGCAAGCGTTATGCACAGGTAGCCGTTGTATGAATGGTCGTTATACAGAAAAAAACAAACGGGAGTAAATGTTAATGGTCGCTATGAGCAGATGACGTCATATAAAGGTAGCCGCTCAGGCAGGCTTGATTGTATTTTGAAAAAAAATACCGTAGAATCATAATTTACTTACCTCGATTGATGCTAGTTATGCCTAGCGACTATTTAGAAGACAACCGTTCTCAAAAATGAAATAGCCGTCCCGTGCATATAATGGCTTAAATGTGTGACATGTAATTCAATTGTTCGTATGACGTCACAGCTTATGCTGAAGTCCCGTTATAAACGCCATAAACTGATGTGTCTGGTTTATTCTGCAGCATTCCTTTGTTTGCTGTCGAGGGTTTCTCGATCGTAATTTGATCTTGAAAATCGGACGCCCAGTGCATAACAGATTTGACAAAATTCAAAAGACTTAATTAAAACGGCAGTTTTCGATAATGTGATGTAATGTGGAATGATCTAACCTACATGAATAAGTTGACATTTGTAATCTCTTGGTATTACATACTTTAGATTTGTGCTTCCTGAAACTGCACATTTGTGAATGACTAAGACTTTAGGAAAATGTGTCACAAACGTGGCATCGGCTCTAAGCACTGGACGGGTATTTTTACAGCCACAGCGTGATGCAGCAAGACAACAAAACACAGTTTTTCGACAGACCTTTATTGGCGTCATTTCAACAACCAAAAATTTTAAAGGACAACTTTACTGTATGGATTCATTTGATAAAGAAAACTTCCGCAAGTAGGTGATCAGGGGAAACTTTTCAAGACGCCCTTTTGCTACCTTTTTAAAAAGTTTTTATTGAAATATTCTCATTTTGTAAACCCCTCATGTGCCCGACTCTGATTCAGCTGATTCTTTGGGATATATCTGATGGATATGTGACATAGTCATTCACTTAAAAGCATCTAAACATTAAGCATGGAAAAAAGTGATCTACCTCAAGTTGTAACCAGTTTCAACAGAACATCACGAGTCTTGTCGTTCTCGGAGACTCATGAGGTTCTTTGCCTTTTTCTGGTGAGTGATGTGGGCGATTCCCCGGCTATGAAAGGGTTAACCCCAAGTAGCACGCAATATAAAGTGATTACAGTAAACTCCGGACATGACAAATCGCCAGGGAACCCAATAATTCTTGTTGCTATGTCCAATCTTTGTTATAAGCGAGGTAATTTAGATAGATAGATAATATAAGATAGTTTATTGCCATATGTTCCATGTACAAAACAATAAAAAAAAAAAACATTGGAATTTGTCTTGATGTCAGTTACTAAGACTAAAATAACACACACACACTCACACACACACACACACACACACACACACACACACACACACACACACACACACACACACACACACACAGTAAACTCTAAAATATGATTTTTATACTAAATACTAAGCAAATACCGGTATTAAACACGGCGAACGGGCACGACTCACTGATTCAGTTAAAAACTGACTGTACACATTTCGACAAGTACTCACTCGCCACTCAAGCTCTCTTCAATCAGTCCGGTTGATCAGAGAGAGCGCGAACAGTCAGAGGGAAGAAACTGTTGCGGAATCTGCTGGTCCTGGTACTGATGGACCTGTACCTACGCCCCGTATTTACGTTGAAGAACTGATGTTGAGACCTATGAAAAAGTGTTGTTATATCCGACTTTTGTTAAAAGCGGAGTAGACTTTAATTAACATACTTAACTCATTCTACCCCAGACACACGACAGCAAGATGAGAATCGACCATGACAGTTCAAGGGTGATGCCAGAATAGCTTGGCGCCTATGGGCGCCAAGCTATTCTGGCATCACCCTTGAACTATCATTGTCGATCTGTGGCCTGCAGTGCAATGCAGTCTTCAGGGGACAACGGCAAAATTTGGGGATTTCGGTGACGGGGTAGAATGAGTTACACAACCCAGTAAGCGAAGATCCTCGAGCCCAAGGCGATCCGAGGACGTGTTGCTAGTAGAGAACGTACTGAACTATTAGACTTACCATTGCAGTTAGTTAACGCAAATATGGCACACACCACACAAGAAACGAAGTATCCTAGGCGCGCCATGTTGCACCTTTCCAGACTGTTATCTGTCGTGTATGCTGTACAGACTGTCTATATATTATGTAGGGCTGCCGTGCGGAAGTGACGTGACAAAATACTACGATAAAACGTGACACACAACATTGGGCGAAAGATAGATGTGGACTGATTTGCTTACAGGGGGGGAGAGAGAGAGAGAGAGAGAGAGAGAGAGAGAGAGAGAGAGAGAGAGAGAGAGAGAGAGAGAGAGAGAGAGAGAGAGAGAGAGAGAGAGAGAGAGAGAGAGAGAGAGAGAGAGAGAGAGAGAATGAATGAATGAATGAATGAAAATGAATGAATGAATGAATGAATGAATGAATGAATGAAACTTTATTTTCCAAGGATAAAAGAATAGGTGCGCAGACCTGTTTTCATTCTTGTCCTTGCTACACACTACAAAACAAAATAACGTACATAAAATCACTCTCTTACACACACACACACACACACACGCGCCGGTGTGCAATTGCCGCGTGCACAGGTGTGTGCCGGATTAGCTTGTAGCCCGTACAGGCGCCAAGCCAAGCCTGCACAACCCTCCATACACACACACACACACACACAGACACACACACACACACACACACACACACACACACACACACACACACACATATATATATATCATGTACACATACATCCTATCACTTAAAACTATACTACAGCAAATATAAAAAGTATAAAGGATTTTGTACATAAAACCGCTATTGTTCTCATCATAAAAATCAACACGACTCACTCCAACAAGCATACAACAGGCATACAATACAGAGGTCACCATCCAAATGCAAGGGCCACAGATATTGAAGGGCCCACACATCTACGGGGACTCATGAAGATCTATGCCTCTTGCTATCTTCACTTCTTTATGTACGTATCTAGCAATCCGGACACACCGTTGTGATCTGCGGTGGTTTAAGAGACATCATTCCTAGCCGCCGACAGTAGAGGGGTTAACCCCCTCAATGCGCCCCGCCTCAATGGCTGCAAAAGTGTCGTATAGCGTTGACTGTGGCAATTACTTATGCGTGGCGCCGTGGAAGAGTTGATCATTGTATAGGAAATAGAGCCTAGACAATAGGGGTCAAGAGGGTTATCGGAGGCCTTTCACTGAAACTAATCTTCTTGATCCCTATTGTCTGGGCTCTATTTCCTGAGCACGGGTCAACTCTTCCACGGCGCCCCGCATCAGTAGCTGCCACCGGCAACGCTATACGACACTTTCGCAGCCACAGAGTGCTGGTTGATACTTGGTGGAGCCATAACCCATTACATCCTGAGGCTGATTTTGTGAAATTTGCTTCTTGTCCTGTGAAGGCTACATTACAGATTGGGAGATAAATCAACTGTTTAAGTTCATGAGTGGTGCCAGAATAGCTTGGAACCTCGGGCGCCACACCATTTTGGCACCACCCTTGAACTATCAGTCAAAATTGTATGCTATAGGTGCATCAGGATAAAAAGAGTTAATATAAAGTTCACCGAGCATTCCTTCAAAATGTCATGTACCGTACGAGCTGAGTCTGTGAGTATAAATTAATGCAGGCTGATCCTACGCATCAATACTGAGAGCAGATGCGGTTACACCCCAATAAACAAAGGTCTTCGGGTCGACGATGGCCGTAGTTGGCCCGTCACGGCTGTGCGCGGCCACACTGCCGCCGTCATGGGACCGTAGACGTGTTGCTGCTGGAGACGGGCACATGCTAAAGGGTCTCATTGAGTTACGCCTCTCGCTACGACCTGCAGGTGCACATTACAATTATTTTTCTCAGCTAGTCACATCTACGTGCAAGAGGCATAGATTCTCGTAAACCTTTGCCACTGCAATAGCAAGGGTTGATGAGAATATACATAGTTAACTAGATCCATATGCATGGGACATGGATTCAAATTAGCTCCTGCGGGTATACAGAAAGTCTGTTGATCGGCACATGGAATCTGCAGTAATCAGCATGAAGAAACCGCATTGGTCTACGTAAAATTAGCATGAGGTATAGATCCTCATGAGCCCCCACGAATGCGGGGGCTCATGAGGATCGATGCCTCTTACAGACATTATGTACGGATGTGGACCTGCACAAATCCACATGAATGCATTGATCTGCGTGGATAACCGGCGCTGATCTTCTTCCCTTGCATCACATAATCCTAGTAGAAGTCTACGCTCAAGCTCACAAAAACTGCTCGTTCAGCCCAGAGTCAGCCTAAAAACTGCTGGTGCCCGTTCTTTCAGTTATCAGGCCCCTCACGTCTGGAACTCACTTCCACTGCATGTCCGTCTTTCCCCTACCCTGATGACCTTCAAAACAAATTTGAAGACCCATCTTTTCCTGGTAGCATATCAAGATTAGCTTAGTCTGACTCGCACGGCTGACTGCTACAAAGACGTGAAAAACTGGATGACAGCAAACAAGCTGAAACTGAACGACGACAAAACGGAAGCCATGCTGGTAGGCACTCGCCAAAAACTCTCCCAGCTCCCTCCCTCTCTCCACCTTCAACTCGATAGCACCCCCATCTCCCTCTCTGACTCGGCCAAGAACCTCGGCGTCATCCTCGATTCCTCTCTGTCCATGACCAACTTCGTCTCCGCCACGACCCAGGCATGCTATTTCCACCTTCGCCGCATCAGTCAGATCAGAAAATACCTCACTACCGAAGCTGCCACCAAACTTGCTGTCTCTCTCATCTTATCTCGCATCGACTATTGCAACTCTCTCCTTTCTGGTCTCCCTCACTCCACCATCTTCACTCTCCAACACGTCCAGAACAATGCTGCCCGTCTCGTCCTCAGAAAGAAAAAATCCGACCACATCACACCCCTGCTCAAAATCCTTCACTGGCTCCCCATCCCCCAACGCATCCAATACAAAGTTCTGTCTCTCTGCTACAAATCCCTGAACAACTGCGCTCCTGCCTATCTCTCCAACTTACTTCACCCCTACACACCTTCCCGCTCCCTCCGCTCTGCCTCCGACCCTCTCCGCCTCCACATCCCTCGCACCAAACTTAACACTTTCGGTCCCCGCTCCTTCTCCGTCTACGGTCCATCCATCTGGAACACTCTCCCACTCTCTCTCCGTCAGAAACACTCTCTCTCCTCCTTCCAATCCGCCATCAAAACTCACCTCTTTCAACAGTTTTAGCACTATATCACCGCACTCCCCACCCCAAGCTGACCGTCGTAATGTATTTCACTGTTTGTGGTACGTGAGTCATTGTCTAAAGCGTGCGCATGCGTGCGCGAGTTGTGAGTGTGCGCTTAGAGTTATAATTATTATAAGATAAGCGCATTATAAATACCGTAATTATTATTATTATTATTAGTCTGGATGTGCTGCCTGGAAATGTTGGTTGTTTCGTATGTGGGTAGCCCATGTAGATAGGCTGTGTGTGTGTAAGTGTGTGTGTGTGTGTGTGTGTGTGTGTGTGTGTGTGCGTGTGTGTGTGTGTGTGTGTGTGTGTGTGTGTGTGTGTGTGTGTGTGTGTCTGTGTGTGTGTGTGTGTGTGTGTGTGTTTCGTGTTAGAAATGCGCCTACATGGTGCGAGCAGATGTTTATTTAAAGAGTGAGTGTGTTCTAATTTTTCTCCGTTTTAATGTTTTTTATGTGCTGTAAAGCGCTCCGAGCTTGCTGTTCGTGGGGAAGGGCGCTATATAAAAACTATGTATTATTATTATTATCTACCTCATGCACCTTGCTGTGATCTGCATGAAAATCCTGCGCCAACCTTTATGAAGACCCTGCATTAATCTGCACGAAAACCGTGCGCTGATCTGCATGTACAAAATCATTAAAAGTTTACAGCTTAACGCCTTTTGTCCCAAGCAACTTTAAAGACGGGGAACCGAAAAAAAAAAACATCTGATCAAATTTTAAATCCCGGCTGGGTTTGAACCCACGGCCTTAGAGAGGAGAGTCGAACACTGTACTATCTGAGCTACACAGCTCCCCTTGCATACACAACATGTGTGTGGGCGTGTGCATGTGTTTGTTGTGAACGTATACAGTCGATGACGCTTAAGTCAAACCTGCAGGGCAATTTTTTTTCGTTTGACTCATCCGTTGTTTTTCCGAGACGTATGACGGAATAAGATATGACAAATTATGTTGAAACAGACACACAAACAAACAAACAAACAACAACAAAAAAAAAAAAAAAAAAAAAAAAAAACGACAGAAGGTTTTCTGACAAAGCACGTCAGAATTTACTGACACCTGAAATGAATCTCTCAGATGCCAGGGAAAGAGACTGAGACAGACGGACAGACAGACAGACACTTTCATATGCGGAACATTCACGGCGACTTCTGCAAGCAGCTATTATTCAGGATGTTATTTTTTACCTGTGTCAATTTTCTCAAATTCATGACTCAAGAAATGTACACTCAAATGAAGAAAATTTATTTTGGACTTAAAGTTCAACAAATTTATCGAATGCGGATGATAATTTAATCTGTATTCCATCTTATCACACTAGAAAGAACAGACGCACCTTCATTCCAAACAAATTGATATTACAGAGATGAGTACACTTCTTATTTCTGTACCATCAGTAACGATCAACAAAGAAAGAATAGAGAATACGCGTAACACGGACCGACCGACTCATTTTGTGGTTATTGTCATCAGTTTCTTATGATTGTTACGGCGTTTGGCTGTAAACATATAACAATACTAATCAGTGACAACACAAAGAAAACACAAGAAATATGACGCAATGGTGGCATTAATGCAGTATGCTCATGGGTGGGCTTTGATTGCTAAATTTTCCTGATAAAACGGATTCTCAATGTCTTGCCTCAGCGGAGACGTATTTTACTCTTTTCACAATCCATGTGAATTATGCACATATAACAAAGGTTGTCTAGTGCCCCTGAAAATGTCGTTGGAACTCTCCTACGCACAAAGGAGAACTGAGGAGAGCAGAGAAGTCTTTCATTACTTACATTTAGACTACAAAACCTGAGAGCTTCTTTGATCAGCATTATTGTTAAACACACTGGAAATATTTGAATAAAAAGCAGGCATTGCCAACGATTGATTCTCTATTGTCAGAAATAGGTCAGTTGCACGCACGCACGCACACACGCATGGACGCACGCACAATTTAGTTTTAATCATGACCATGTTCGACGGGCCCGAAGTTCGAGGTGTGCAGTAATCGATAACAAAACACAATTAGAAGGTGCCGGTGTGAATATGTCGCTGTGTATTTACCATAAATATTTGAGTTTAACGTATCCGAGTTCGGTTCGACATAACAGAGCCATTTTCAGTTAAATATTAGTCACAGAAAGAGCAGCCTTGGCCACGGGAAAAAAAATGGTTTGACTTATCCGAGTTTGGAAAACGAGAAACGTATTCGACCGAAGTTTAATTAACCCAAACTGAACCGTCTTAGAAATACGTTGCAAAATGAGTCCTAGAAAAACAGCTTTGGACAGGGGGAAAAGTGGTTCGACTTAAACGTTTTTCGACCTACCCGTCTTTGACAGCGGCGTAGGGAACTGCATTAAAAAATAAATAAATAGAAGTTCGACTTATCCGACTTTTGAGCGGAGAAACACGTTCGACTTATCCGAAGTTTGACTTTAGCAAGTTCGAGTTATCCGTTGTAAAATTAATCATAGAAAAAACAGCTTTGGCCGGGGGAAAAGATTTCGTTCGACTTAAGCGTTGTTCGACTTAACCGTTTCCGACTTAAGCGTATGGGACAATATACCGTTGGCGTTGGGTGTAATATTCATCTTCCACAGCGGACAGCATGAATTTTACGTAAATAGTTCAGCGTGTTTAAGTGGGGCTCTACCATGGCATAGTTTAGCAAGTTTTAATAGGTATGTTAAAAAATGTTTCCGGAGGCCAGCGGCTAAGACACTGTTGTTAAAATTAGAATGAGAAAATCATAGTAAAACGTAATATAATATAACACCAAATTTGTTTAGTGATCAGCATTTCCTCTTATAATTGTCTTGAAATTATCTGCGTTCAAAAACTCTTTGAAAACAACAACAACAACAAAATGGGGTTAGCTTTGCTCAAACGGACCACAAGGGGCACTCCATATGTGACTGGATGCTCCAAAACTGAAGGACTAGGGTCTTTAACCTTTGAGTGTCGGTAGCTTTTTCTTCAGTTTTCCGATGATTCCTGTAGGAAGACTCAGAACTAAAGGAAAATTAAAATAAGTTTGGACCAATCTTGGTGATCATCTTTTCTTTTAGAGTTTTCTTGAAATCATTTGCGTTCAAATTTATTTGCAAAAGTCACGAGGCAAGCTGTGCTCAAACGGACTATACAGTAATAGAACCTTCAAGACCACTTGTACATAGGAAACACCCCACAACATATCTCCTAGTCTTACCGCGCTAAATTTTCTGGGATATAATTGTGCACCTGTAGCTAGTTCGCAAACTGGAGTGTGTGATTGTTCGCCAAAAACACATATTCCATATAATTATGAATGGTTAAAGCTCACTACCTACACGTAGAAAGGCCATGAACAATCCGAAAATATACTAATTTTTCCCATTATGTATTTCGAAATGAGAGATTTAGATCGCGCAGAGTAAGTAATAGGTTTACATACCGAAACACGAATGCGAGAAATACCACAAGAATGCGAGCAGTTAGTTAGCTTTACATTTGCATTGTACTGTAGATTTCAGTTTATAGATATCGAGTTCAAACTAGTTTTGTGTTACACTTTGTTGTTCCATTTGCTGCAAGTTAAACTTCATCCTGTTTGTTGTTGTTGTGCAAAACAGATATTTGTTAAAAATTTTATCTGTTGATTCAACTGATGAGTCGGAATTATTATGTATTATTTAGGAAACAAGATGCGTAGCTCTTGTTCAAATGACGGCTTCGACCTACATCCCTATTCGGCGCTTGTGAAAGGTTTCATCAAACATAGAAGTGGAGTCTTCTTATACTGTCATTTCTACACAGACCGAGTGGCTGACACATCTACAGCTGTTTGATCCATAGTCATCGAGCGCGGATCTATACCTCTTGCTTGTGTTCAAATTTTCAAGGCACTGTATGGGTTAAATCACTTTCTTTTTTTTTCGGTTTGATTTCCACGTGTGTGTGTGTGTGTGTGTGTGTGTGTGTGTGTGTGTGTGTGTGTGTGTGTGTGTGTGTGGGTGGGTGCACGAAACCACTAATATGGGTGACTTTCTTTACCATCCTTCTGGAAAATGGGTGTGTGTAAAATTCTGGGCGGCCAAGTCAGACACCCATTTTTTCTGAGGGTTGTTTCTGCATTATTTTTAATTCAAAAGTCAGAAGAAAAAAAAATTGGATGTCCCATTTTTTGCAGGTTTACCTAATCTTGTGTGTTTTAAACGCACTGGGGCAGTGTGTCACCACGGAAGCAAGCATCGTTCGGCTGCGCAGAGTGAACTGAGTGGTTTCCCCTTATATTGTCTCTCGTCCCGCCAACCGTCGCCGTTCCATCAGGTAAGATTGTTTTTATGCAATATTTCTTAGTTAAAAGCACGCCCAAGTGTACTTCTTCAGCACAGTAATTTAACTGAGATGCTCCCAATCAGATACAATTGCACAGTAGCCTATATGGACCCATTTGGCCGAGAAAACTGAGTCTGCTACGACCCGCGTCTCAGCCTGCTGCTCAGCCCGTCAGTCTTGTAGTAACAGATAATAGAACCCCACGAATTTAACAAAAGCTTTCTTCTTCAACGAAAGGAATTTGTTCAATAACACATTACAAGGTCAATCTGTCACGCGATTGGGTTGCTTTTTTTTCTTCTGACATGTGTGATTGTGAACGAAATGTAACTTGGCATGATTGTATGCATGCACTGTTGAAACAAGATGGCGCCAAATTTGAATCCTCGTACGCAAAACTACCTCGCGATTCGAAAAACAGACTTCCACGAATAGTTTTTTTTTTCGGATTTTGCAACTGAAGTGTCGCATTTTACTGTATTACCAGTTATTGTTCGTAGGTGGCAGGGGGTACTGCTGTAATTATGTATATATCTGATTCAAAATGTCAATGGTTTACATGGTTGTATTTGACATGATTGCAGCAACACCGTTTTGGTCACACTCAGCACTTTCTGCACACACCCAGCGCCGGATGGCAGCAGGATGTCCAAACCCATCAGGATCTATGGAAGTGGACAAGCACGCCCCTTCCTGGCACATGACCAAGGCCCATGGCAAAATTAGTCAGCAGCAGCATGATGGCCCAGCGTCGTCTGTCGCAGAGGGTGCGTCTGGTAGGAGGGTGCATGTGTTGACATCATCAACACATCTCTTGAGAACGGTTCAGTCCCTGATATCTTCAAGTCCGCCATCGTCCATCCTCTCCTAAAAAAAACACAACCTCGACCCAAACGAACTAAAAAACTATCGCCCAGTCTCCAATCTCTCTTTCCTGTCCAAGCTTCTTGAGAAGGTTGTTCTCAACCAGCTCAACCTCCACCTTGCCGACAACAACCTCCTCAGTCCATTCCAGTCTGCCTATCGCAAACACCACAGCACTGAAACAGCCCTTCTACACATCTTAAACGACCTGCTTCTCTCCACCGACTCAGGCAACATCTCCCTTCTTACGCTACTCGACCTTTCTGCCGCCTTCGACACCATAGACCACTCTATCCTCCTCCACCGCCTTCGTCACTCCTTTGGCATCACTGACTCTGCTCACTCCTGGTTTCTCTCATACCTCTCCGACAGACAGCAGTCCGTCACCATTGACGGCGTCTCCTCCAACCCAGTCACGCTCTCCTGCGGAGTACCACAGGGGTCCGTCCTGGGCCCGGTCATTTTCACACTCTACACCTCCCACCTGTCCAACATCATACAGTCTCACCACATACGCCACCACCTCTACGCTGACGACTCACAACTACTAGACAAAGACAAACTCGACAACACTCAGTCACTACTGACTCGCACGGCTAACTGCTATGAAGACGTGAAAAACTGGATGACAGCAAACAAAGCTTAAACTGAACGACGACAAAACGGAAGCCATGTTGGTAAGCACTCGCCAGAAACTTTCCCAGCTCCCTCCATCTCTCCACCTTCAACTCGACAGCACCCCCATCTCCCTCAGTGACTCGGCCAAAAACCTTGGCGTTATTCTTGATTCCTCTCTTACCATGACCAGCTTCGTCTCCGCCACTGCCCAGGCATGCTACTTTCACCTCCGCCGCATCAGTCAGATCAGAAAATACCTCACCACCGAAGCTGCCACCAAACTTGCTGTCTCTCTCATTCTATCTCGCATTGACTACTGCAACTCTCTCCTTTCCGGCCTCCCTCACTCTACCACTTCCACTCTCCAGCGCATCCAGAACAATGCTGCCCGCCTCGTCCTCAGAAAGAAAAAATCCGACCACATCACACCCCTGCTCAAACTTCTTCACTGGCTTCCCATCCCACAGCGTATCCAATACAAGATTCTGTCTCTCTGCTACAAATCCCTGAACAACTGCGCTCCTGCCTATCTTTCCAACTTACTTCACCCCTACACTCCTTCCCGCTCCCTCCGCTCCGCCTCCGACCCTCTCCGTCTCCACATCCCCCGCACCAAACTCAGCACTTTCGGCCCCCGCGCCTTCTCAGTTTATGGTCCATCCACCTGGAACACTCTCCCACTCTCTCTCCGTCAGAAAGACTCTCTCTCCTCCTTTCAGTCTGCCCTCAAAACTCACCTCTTTCAACAGTTCTAGCACTATATCACCACACTCCCCACAAAAGATGACTGTCGCAATATATTTCACCATTTGTTGTACGTGAGTCGTTGTCTAAAGCGTGCGCATGCGTGCGCGAGTTTGTGAGTGCGCGCTTAGAGTTATAATTATTATAAGATAAGCGCATTATAAATACCGTAATTATTATTATTTTATTCATAGACGGCAGCGGAATGCCCCCAATTACAAACTGGTAAGTGATTCTATGATCATCTTTATTTTATTGGCTCGCGTGCGAAGCAAAAGTGAGTTTATGTTCTGGGCCGTCCGCGTCCATGGTAAACGTTAACAGTGGCATTTTCTCGGAGACTTTTCAAGCCACATTCTTCAAGCTTGGCCCAAGGATACTTTGTGGCAAGATCTTTGTAAACATACCAATTTGAGTGACCTCTCTCAAAGGGTCACGCGGGGTTGACAGATGTGTGAAAACTGCTTACATTTTCAGAAAACATGGATTTTGCTTTCTTGTGCAAGGCCCCTTAAACCAAAATTGGGCTGCTTTTGTACTAATGCAGCTTTCTTTTTTTCTTTCCTTTTCCAGTTGGCAAGTGGAGCCTGGGATGGGCCTGAGACTGCCGAGAGTGCAAGCGCATCGCAATACAAGGACAGTGATGAGGAGGAGTTTGTTCCTGGCTCGAGCTCACAGGATTCAGACGGTGCGTCGCCATCAATCTCTGGGGTCTCTGACACAGACAGTTTTGTATTGACTATGTTAGATTTCAAAGTGGCTGTTTCAGGGTGGGCAGGTGTCAGTGAAGCAAGTACCAGCAGGGTGCAGTGTGCGTTAGTGGATGAATTAGGGGGTGGCAATGACAATGTGGATAGTCAGAAGGAACATGATGCTGGGGGTGGGGAAAGAGCGCTTACCAAAGAACGGGTGTGCACATGTCGCAGAGAGGGAAAGGAAAGTACAAATGGGACAAGAAACATGCATGCAAATTTTGTGGCAAGCTTGTTTTGAAAATGAGCACGCACTTACACGATGTCCATGCAGATGAGGCAGACGTTGCTAAAATTTTGATGATAAAAAAGGGACTAAGCAGAGACGTCAAGCATGGATCAGAATACAAGATGAGGGGGATTACATGCATAATGTTGCAGTTCTTGAAAAGAAATCAGGATGTTTGATTCCTAAGTATCGCACCAAAATAGACGACCTTCTCGCCTGTAGCCATTGCAAAGGGCTCTATCAAAAAAAAAAGCTGATCTCTGTACACTCAAAACGTTGCTGTCAGAAACAAGGAGGGGTTCAGTTCACTAAGAGAGGTGAGGCTGCTCAACGTGGGCGGCTAATATTTCCAATACCTTTAGACATTGACTTTTCCTTCTATCATAAGGTTTTTGCCAGACAGAGACAGGATGAGATAAGCCGTCTCATTAGAACTGACCCCTTGCTTTTGGAGTATGGAAAGAGATTATTTGACCGCAGGGACATTGAAGAACACACGGCTGGGCAAATCAGCTCCAGGATGCGGGAGTTAGGGAGACTATTAAAGATTATTAGAGTGAGGTCAGAAATGAAAATCGCAAGTTTAAATGCTGTGGTCAATGCAGCTAGCTTTGATCATGTTGTACTGGCTGTAAAAGAGCTAGCAGAATTTGATGAGGACTCACATCAGTTCAAAAAAGGCAATCTTGCAATGCGCATAGGCCATGCTTTGAAAAAATGTTCACAGATCAAACAGTCGCTGGCATCCAAACAGCTTGGGAATGGTTCAGATGACAGGTGGCGACAGGAGCTCTCTGAGGCGCAGCGCTTCGACTCTGTCTTCACCGGGGACTGGTACGATTGTGTGTCAGCTACAGCAGCCCCGTCGGTCGGGAAAATGACCATGAACAAACCCAAGCTGATCCCATCATGTGAAGATGTGAGGAAGGTCCAACTGCTTCTTGAAACAAGGGTGGTTTCGGAAGATTATAAGAATAAGAATAAGAATAAGAGTACTTTATTATCTCGAAAAGAGAAATTCGGTAAAACTATTATCCGAAATTATTAAAGAAATTATCCGACAGTGGTTAAAGCAACTCTTTGCGCTGTATCACTTTTCAACTGAAAACGAGGGGGAGAAGTTCAGAGAATGAAGGTATCAGACTTCCAGAATGCTAAGATTGGATTGATCACCAATCAAGATATCTTGAAAGGTCTCACAGAGGTTGAGAAGAAAATGGTGAATCATTTTCAGCGAGTGGAAATCAGGGGCAAGTTTAATAGGAGTGTTCCCATTTTGCTGACGAAGAAGATGATGACAACTGTGGACAGAATCCTTCAAATGAGGCAATCAGTGCCAGCTCTCGCCGGTTCCCAGTACATCTTTGCCACACCTTCTGGTCAGAGGCCTTACAGAGGCCATGATGTTCTGAAGGAACATGCACTGCAAGCGCAAGTGTCAAACCCAGCCATGTTCACATTTACTCAGTTATGGAAGCAGGTTGCAAATTTTGGCTCAGGCCATGGCCATCTCGGAGTTAGACCAGGATCAGCTGGCAGACTTCCTTGGTCATGATATTCGGATACATCCATATCTACCGCCAACCTCAAGACGTCCTTCAGAAGACAAAAGTGGCAAAGATTCTTCTGTCAGTTAACAATGGGATGACAGATTTTGAGAGTTGCATTAGAGCTGAACTGGGCGATGATGAAGAGATTGACTTTGACAATGAAAACACATCAAAAACTCGCAGAGAGTTCGCTGGGGAAACAGCACCTGTGAATGAAGCAAATAGCAAGTCAACAACACAGGAATCATTGAGCATGACCGAGAAAAGACGTCCAGAGCCTGATGACAAACTAGATAGTTTTGATGATGACAGTTCTGCGTCGGCTCCTGCTCGAAAGAAAGCTAGATTTACAAGGAAACCATGTGGGAAAGCTGAAGAGAAAGCTGTTGAAACTCGTTACAAGACACACCTCGTCGTGAACAAACTTCCTGGAAACGCCGAGATACAGCAGGCCATTGCAGAAGACCCCGCACTTAGACATAGGCGCTGGACAAACATTAAGGATTACATCCGCAACAGACTGAAAATGTTACAAAAGAAATGAATTGAGATTCTCCGACACTCGCGTCATTTTCCTTTTCATACAGATTTATTACAAGAGTGTTCATTATTATTGGGTTGGTTTCAGCATGTCTAGCTTGTTTTTGTCAATGGAACTGCAAATGGAACGACGCTTGGGGACGAGAGACAATAATAAGGGGCATGGAAAACTTTGAAAATGGAACTGCTGATGGAACGAGGGGGGGGGGGGGGGGAAGAGAGACAATAATAAGGAGTAAGAAAACCATTGTCATCATAAAGATTTATTACAAGAGTGCTCTACTATGGGGTTGGTGCGCCTGCATCCTTTTGTATACTGTATATAACATGTAAAACTTTGAAAATGGAACTGCTGATGGAAAGGGGGTTGGGGACGAGAGACAATAATAAGGAGTAAGAAAACCATTGTCGACATAAAGATTTATTACAAGGGTGCTACTATGGGGTTGGTGCGCCTGCATCATTTTTGTATACTGTATATAACATGTAAAACTTTGAAAATGGAACTGCTGATGAAACGGCGGTTGGGGACGAAAGACATTAATAAGACAAAAAGAAACAAACATTGTCAACATAAAGACTTATTACAAGAACGTTATTATTCGGTTGTTTCCAGCGTGTATAGCTCTGTTTTTATGTGATGTACACCTGGATCATTTTGTATGCTGTGTAACATTAAAGAAGTACCCACCGGAGAAAGAAACACGCTTAGAAAAGATGGGTACAACACAATTTATTAATATTTCGGGTAAATACCCGTTGTCAAAATAGACAAACAAACAGAGAGATTAGCCGCTACTTATCTTCATTGGCAGAAGGAATGTGCAGCACATTCCTTCTGCCAATGAAGATAAGTAGCGGCTAATCTCTCTGTTTGTTTGTCTATTTTGACAAAGAGTATTTACCCGAAATATTAATACATTGTGTTGTACCCGTCTTTTCTATGCGTGTTTCTTTCTCCGTTGGGTACTTCTTTGCTTATTACACGCTTGGCAGTCACCTTTTTGGTCTGGATTGTGTAGCATTCATTAACCTTACTTTGCAACTAAACAGTGGCCCCCACCCAGGTCTGCCCTTGGGGACTTGGGTGGGGTCAACTACTTTTTAGTTCCGAGGGTCACCCTGGTCAGCCCCAAAGGGTGGGTTTTCCTCTCAATTCTGGGGCATGTGTTTCTGTCTACCCTTGGTCAATTAACTTGTATTTTCCTTTTTTAAGCTCTCCCTGCTGTCTGCGCTGCCTGTATCTCTTGAAAAGAAGCACCCAACGGAGAAAGAAACACTCTTAAAAAAGACGGTTACAACACAATTTATTAAGATTTCGGGTAAATCCGCTTTGTCAAGACGGACAAACAAACAGAGAGATCAGTCGCTACTTATCTACATTCACAGAAGGAATGGGGCACATTCCTTCTGTGAACAAAGATAAGTAGCGACTGATCTCTCTGTTTGTTTGTCTGTTTTGACAAGGGAGATTTACCCGAAATCTTACTAAATTGTGTTGTAACCGTCTTTTCTAAGCGTGTTTCTTTCTCCGTTGGGCACTTCTTTGCATTTTACATGATTGGCAGTCACCTTTTGGGTCTGAATAATTGTTTTGTTTGTTTGTTGTTGTTGTTTTGTTTGTTTGGTTTTTTTTTTTTTTTTTTTTTTTTTTGGGGGGGGGGAGGGAGGGAGGGTGGTGGTGGTGTATCTCTCTTGATTTTGGATGTGTGTTGCTAAATGATCTTAGGTTTACTTAGCGTATTAGACTGGCTGGGGACATGCATTCAATATTCTGTTCATTATTTTATTTTATTTTTTTCCCCTTCATTATCAGTGCTGGCACGTCCGGACGTTCAGCAATGTACAACCAATCGGAACGAAAGACAATAATAAGATAAAAAAAAACCATTGTCAACATGATAAACATTTATTACAAGAGTGTTATTTTTTCAGTGTGTATAGCTTGTTTTTATCTGATGTACGCCTGGATCATTTTGGAAATGTCTGTAACTTTTTTTTTTGGTTACTATAAAGTACACGTTGCATACTGTGCATTGTTTCTAAAGTCACAGGAAGCATAAACCTTAGCTGAGTTGGTATACCTCGCCCTCTACCTAGGTTAAACGCACCAGCGGTGCCACTATTGCTATTTTCACACCGGACCGGTCATGTGCACCAGAACTGCGCGCGCAGGTTGGCTTGTGCACTTGTAGTGTGGTCTCGTTCGTTCACGCAGAAGATTGTGATCGCAGTCGGGAAAAAAAAGGTTCGTTTGCGGTTTTAACTTGTAGCCTTTTATATCCCGGAACACGCCAGTTTTGTGTAGAGATGGAGGAGGCTTGAGTCATGCCCAACACCACTGAATCAAGTCTATTGTACATGTAGTGCGCTCATTTCTCGAACTTCAACTTTGACGGTGCTTTCTGCCACAAACGACGCAGATGTCGCATAAATCACCTCCATTGAGGATTTAAAAAAAGCTATTTTTTTAAATCTGCCAAATCGCGTAATGTTTCATGGTGCTAGCATAAGGATGGATGCATAGTTGCTGGATTGCATATATGGGAAAGGGTTTATTCTTTATTCATGTTATTTTGCAGCAGTCAAACGAAGCTCACGTGATTCTTTCTCCGAGGTTGCCCATTACAGGTGCAGAAAGCACACGCTCTAAACCGATCGGATGCACCAGACCAGTCCGAACGACCGGTCTGGTGCCAATATAGCAACATTGGCACCACTGGTGCATTTAACCTAGGCACTGGACGAGGTATACCAACTCGGCTAAGCTTTATTGTCGCACTTGCTAGAACTCGGTATTATATTTCTCTCTCCATTTTATGAATAGAGGCACATAAGTCGCGGTAACCCTTTACATGCCAAACTTGGGCAAGAACTAGTTTTCCTCATCACAAAGTTTGCAGGAAAGGGTTTGACTGCTCTTGATTGTTGATTTGAAGTGTTTACAAACAATTATTGTGTTTTTATATGCATGCACCTTTGATGTGATTAATAAAGGCTGAAGTTTCAAGTGATTGATTTCCTATGTTGTCAGTTCATTAATTAATGTCAGTGTTCTGTTTTGTCATTTTAACTCATTCTACCTCAAGGCCGAAATCCCCAAATGTTGAAGTCGTCTTCTGAAAACTGCGTTGCAGGGCAGGACACAGATCGACCACGATAGTTTAAGGGTGATGCCAGAATAGCTTGGCGGCCATAGGCGCCACTCTATTCTGGCATCAGCCTTGAACTATCATGGTCGATCTTTATTTTGCTCTGGTGTGTCTGGGGTAGAATAAGTTAAGTGTTAGTTTCTTCGTCTGGGTCTTTTTCTGTCTTTCATATTTTTCCACACTTTTTAACCTGCATCATACTGAGGCTAAAAGCTTCAAATTTGTACACTGCCATATATGCAAGCTACATTACAGAACTTACAGATGAGGACATAGACCAATGGCATTATTAGTTCAAGGGTGGTGCCACAATAGCTTGGCGCCTAGAGGCACCAAGCTATTCTGCCACTACCCTTTGGACTATTTTAGTCACTCTTGTTGCACACACTGGTGTATTCCGAATAATAAGGGTTAATATTCAAAATGCTGTGTTGCTGTTTGTCTCGAACTGCAGAGTACATTTTTTGATTTTGTTTTGTTTAAAGTTTTTTAGGGAGGGGGGGGGGGGCATGTCTTATTCAGACCGCAACAGCAACAGTTTTCTTTTAAAATAAAAATCATTTGCAGCAGTTGGAGATAAATGCATGCCATTTTAAATGGTGCGATCAGATTTACGAAGCTTTTAGTGAAACGCGAGAAGTGCGTGATAAACAACGCGTCTCACATGAAAATGTTACCTTGCAACTTTGGATTTTGGGGTGTCGTGTTCAAAAGGTTGTAATTTAAAGGCAACGCACCAGAAAGAAAAAAATAAGTTTGCTGCGTTGTATTCACAAGTGCGTAATCATTTTCGTGATGCAGTTAAAATATAAAACAGATATCGTCTCCAAAACTGTATAAAGTACTTTTTGTATGCCGTGTGTATAATAACAAGCGAGGTCCCAATAACACTTTATCAAAAGTACTATTTTTTGGATACATCAAGAAACAAATCTGGGTCATCTGCCGATTTGTTGTGTCCCGGCAAAAGTTTGGCTATGAACATTATTCATTGCAAATCCGAATAAGTTTACGTTCCTATAACACGGTCGGATAGGGCAAAAGTCGGATATCACAACATTTTTTCAACGTTGCCGACAGCACTACTTGTCTGGCTAATTATTTTCGCTTCTATCTAACTGCGCATAAAAGTTTAATGTACAATGATTATTGGTACTCTTAATGTTGTATACTATACCTACACATTTTAATTGAAAACTGCCCTTTATAGGTTTTTTTGAGAGCCTTGTTGGTCCCGGGCATATTTGTAAGTTAGGGCCGTTTTTGTGAGGTACCCCAAGAGGGAAAACACGCAAAATAGCCGATTTCAGAACACAATAAAAATTCATCGAATAGTGTGTTAAAATGATAAAGAAACATTTCGGTCACTTCATAAAGTATGTTAGTATTTTCTCGTAAAAAAAAGTGTGTTCTAATATTTGGAATTCTAAGTGAAATCTAGAAAAGTGTATGTTGTAAATTCGCAAATTGCCCGGATGTTATCAATAACATTACAAGTGTTTGCAATGTTGGGCAATTGCTCAGGCCCTTTTTATTCGATAAAGTGGTACTTTATGTTATAACTATCAAATTGATTATGAAGAAAATATGGGATCCCGCACAAAATTTGGCACTTTGGGTCGTTTTCGAGTGCGTATTCAATAAGGGATACAAGCGATGTCTGACTTCCGGCAGATCATATCTCCGCCATAGCCGGTCACAAGCCCGCATGAGAAAGAAGGGAAAACGACTATGCCAAACCTGCAAGGGAAAACCTACGTCCAAACTGTTGCAAACTACGCCCAAACTGCTAGTCCTCGATCACTATTTGTGACAGTAAACTGGAACAAACAACAACGGCAGATACGGGATGAAAACGTTTATCTACAAGTAATTAAATGCAAGTACTGGTTCTTAGTAATTTAGTTAGTGCAGTGGTAAGGTACTTTTTTTGCCACGCAGGTGACCAGGGTTCGAGTGCCGTAGATGGCGACATTTTTCTCCTGCTCACATTTGAAACCCATACAGTTTCTACTTCGCTAAATGAAACAAACACACTTTAAACCCAAAGCAAAAAAAAAAAAAAATGAACGCGTGGTATTTTTTTATTTTTATTTATAATTTTTTAAATATGCGATTATCATCACTGTGGTAATGTGAATGTTAAACCATAAACCAACCAACCGGATTCAGTCTTGGATAAAAATGCACACTGGTTACCTCGGTACATTTGTTCATTCATTTTTTTTCAGCCAGGCATTGTGTGAGAATGTTTACATTACATGTTTACATTCATTCAATCATTCACAGCTTCACTGATGAAAAAGCACACCAAAGAGTGTTGTCACAGACATTTTTTTTTTTAATTTTTACTGGCATCATCTACAAACATTAATTGATGTGAATTTGTTTTAATATACCTGCTGCAAGAAATGCTACATGTTCCTTTAGTGTCTCCGTGAAAGCAGGTCGATGAACATCTCTGGTTGAAAGATGTTTATAAACAGATTGGTAGTGGATGTACCTATCTCTCAGCTGAATCTCAGTTTCCCAGCAGTTTTTGGTTACAAATTATAAGGAAACAAAAACACACTACCACCGAGCCACCCAGCTATCCCTCAAAATACAGCTTTACTGCAGAACATATTTCAACTACATGTAACATTATTCACATTTACATTGACAAAGTGCTGACTTTATACAAGCTATTTGGGAGAAAAGTGGAGCTGATGTCATTTTTAGTTGTGTGCATGCCAACGGAGACTGACACCGGCAACCACTTGCTCATGAGGTATTTATTTGGGAGCCAACTGCACAGTATATAAAAGAAGGGGGATAGGAGAGAAGGAATGACAGACTTATCATGTAGAGCCTTCCACTACATATATTATTTTGCTCATATATATATATATATATATATATATATATATATATATATATATATATATATATATATATATATATATATATATATATACTTTCAAATTCTAAATTATCTTAATAATTATATATATATATATATATATATTATATATATATATATATATATATATATATATATATATATATATATATATATATATGTATATATATATCTATATCTATATCTATATATATATATATATATATATATATAGAGAGAGAGAGAGAGAGAGAGAGAGAGAGAGAGAGAGAGAGAGAGAGAGAGAGAGAGAGGAGAGGAGAGAGAGAGAGAGAGAGAGAGAGAGAGAGAGAGAGAGAGAGAGAGAGAGAGAGAGAGAGAGAGAGAGAGAGAGAGAGAGAGAGAGAGAGAGAGAAAGTGAGAGACCATCACTGTAGTCCTTATATAATTCAACATTGC
>BTPG01000001.1:156792525-156816582 GCA_036245525.1 Semisulcospira habei | reverse complement strand
TATGTTGTGGGATGTGCAAAATGTTGAATTAGATAAGGACTACAGTGAATGATGGTTCTCTCACTTCTCTCTCACACTCTCTCTCATCCTGCGCTCTGACTCTCTTACTCTCTCCTCTCCTACTCTCTCAATCGTTCTCTCCTCATCTCCTCTCGTCATCCTCACTCTCGACTCCAATCTTCTCTCTCTCTCCCTACTCTCCCTCTCTTCTCTCTCTCTCAACTCTCTCCCTCTCTCTCTCTCGCTTCTCGATCTCTCTCTCTCTCTACTCTCTCGATGATATATCTATATATATATAATATATAGACTATAGGATATAGATATATATATACATATTATAGTAGATATTTTATATAATTTATATATATTTTATATATATTATATATATATATATATAATATAATATCTACTATAATATGTATATATATATCTATATCCTATAGTCTATATATTATTTATATATAGATATATCATCGAGAGAGTTGAGAGAGAGAGAGATCGAGAAGCGAGAGAGAGAGAGGGAGAGAGTTGAGAGAGAGAGAAGAGAGGGAGAGTAGGGAGAGAGAGAGAAGATTGGAGTCGAGAGTGAGGATGACGAGAGGAGATGAGGAGAGAACGATTGAGAGAGTAGGAGAGGAGAGAGTAAGAGAGTCAGAGCGCAGGATGAGAGAGAGTGTGAGAGAGAAGTGAGAGAACCATCATTCACTGTAGTCCTTTTCTAATTCAACATTTTGCACATCCCACAACATATTTAACAGTGAAATAGCAGTATCCAGCCACCAAACTACATTACACAGATACTGTGCACAATGTTGGCATGAAAATCAAACAATACTGTTACCAGTACCACACTGTGTCCAAAGGACCCATGGGTTTTATACTCTGAGGCCAATGACTATTTTCAGAATGAACCCTGTATATCATTTTGAATCATGCAAATCGGAGCAGTGATAAGTTTTCTCCTTGTCTCACACCGATGCTGCACAAAATCTATCTGTACCACTGTTTCCTACCCCATAAGTGTCAGCTGTGGAGTACATATTTTGAATGACTGATGTATGCCAGTATTTAGGAACTTGTCACAAAAAAGACCTGTTCATATGATGAAATGTCTTCGAAAAATGAACACATTGTCAGTAAAGGGGTTTTCCTTGGATAATCAAAAACTAATACACATTAAGCTGCATTTCCAAATCGTGACATGACAGGAGAGTGACAAAAAGTAACTTTTCTGAGGGGGTCATCCAAATAAATATGCATAGGAAGGTCTTACCATCAGGTATCTCTTTACCAAGTTTAGGGTTACAGTTAGGAATACTTGAGAAAAAAGCATCTTTGGGCAATAAATGGCTATCTTGTACCTATTTCCCGATTTCTTGTGACCCTTGACCTTTCTGACCTTTCATGCATACGAAATTAGTATGCATGAAAAGTTCTTACCACCTTGTACCAAGTCTGGGTTTGAAGTTGTGTATACTTGAGAAAACATCTTTTGGTCAAAATACAGATATTTTTCACCTTTTTACTGCACTACAAATTACAACATGGGTGTCAAATCGCTTTGTTACGTTGTTATATGAAAACACACAAAGCACACCCCCATCACTGTACAATAGCCCCTGAACTGCTCGACTGCACGTTACAATTTTGTCGCCCCGCTGCTTCTATGTCAGGCTTATGGAAACACTCCCTCTTTATTTCTATGTTCTCGAGTTTTGTCATTGTCACTGCCCCACTGCTGTTGTGTTTGCAGTTGAATAGCCAGGCCTAAAGCCTGCTTGCCCTTCTCCTAATATATGGCTATGCATCAGCTCAGGCAGTAAGGCACAGGCTTTTGCTGCATTGCGAATGATGTAACTGTCCAAAACCTTGACATTGTGGCCAGCCTGGTGGATGGACATCAAAATAACAGGACGTCTGCCCTCCTACACAGGACAATCAGTTCATTTCCTTTGCCTTCTCATCGGTTGGCCATCGCGGAGAGATGTACCCGCTGAACTCTTCTTCCCTCATCTTTCGCAACCTGCAAAAGATAATTTTGTATCAAAAAAAGTTTTGACATGCACATATTGCGTGCATATATGTTTGCAAGTATTTATACAAAGTACATACATGCATAATATGACAGTAGTCAGAACATGAACAAGAAAGGCAATGTCCTTATGGTTCATGTGTATGACCAATCCACATAATACGTCTGACCTTTTTGACCTTGGCTTGACTTCTCCAACAGGTCTCTGAAAATGTCTAAACATAAGTATAGTGCTGGATTTTGTACCAGTGAAACCTGAGTTTTTTTTCCAAATCACTTCATTTTTCTCACATTTGTCAACCCTCTGTGACCCTTGACCACTGTGAGGGGCTGATTACATTAGTATGCACAGAAAAGTGTTATCATCATGCCAAATTTTATTGAAAAGTTTGCAAAATCATTCATAAAAACTACAACTCTACCCGAAACTAACTTTTGTCACCCTTATCATGTGGTATCTCCATAGCAAGTTTGAGTTTGAAGTTGAAAATACTACTTGAGATGACCTTTGAAAGGTCACAGAAATTGGTATGTTTAGAATTATTTTACCACAAAGTACCCTTGTGCCAAGTTTGAAGTCTGAGGCTTGCATAATCTTCGAGGAAATGCCAATGTTAAAGTTGCCCACAGATAACAGACATCGACGGACGACCCATTACAAACACTTACTTTTGCTATCACACGTGCGCCAAAAATTAGACGCCATTGAGCTTGAAATGACCACAAAGGGTGTATACATATATCTAGAATCAGCATCAATATTCAAAGTGTAACTTGCAGAAATTGTTTCAAACAGGACACAACGCATTGCTGTTTAGCAACAGCACACACTGGACCAAATGGGTAGTATTCAGAGTTTTCTAGTCCTTTTGTATACACTAAGTGCTTATTAAAGAAAACGACAGTATTTGCAGACTTGCCCAACCCTCTAGTTTTCAAATCAAATGCAATATGGTGCCACTTGTTGACAGCAAGTGATTTTAGCATTCGGTGTTGTTGAGAATGCTGGTACTAGTACTACACCATCTTCAAAATGAAAGAAAGCATTACAGTGTGATGTGTTTATTCCAACCAGTTGTGTTTTGTTATGAACCTGATTCTATTCACAAATCAATCGGTATGCTTTACCTCGAGTCCAGGACAATAAGTGTCGCCTTCTCTCACTTTAGTTGATCCACTGGAACTGGAATTGCCTGCTTTTAGCTGTGGCCTTCTCATTTGAGCAACATGACCTGACTAGTTCTTGCCTCTTCTTGGTGTAGGTGTCATACTTCTGTGCTTGTTTGCAAGTATACCCTCTGGGCGTGACTCTGCAGTGAGACGTCAACAGCAGCACTGACCTGAAATGAAATACATGTTTGTTATTGTGTTATTCGGCAGCATGGCAATTTCACTTCTGATCTTATTTCAGGGTGGGTCGGTTCAAAACTCCACAAACAGGGACTTTGTCATAGCATTATAAACAATTTGGGGCCGGTGGGAGGGGGGGGGGGGAGTCCCCCCCCCCCACCCACCCAATTCGTCCCTACATTTAGTTTACACATTACTACCTTCAAACTAATGTGAAATAAACTGTGAACACCACAAACAACAATGGTGAAGCCTGGATCGCTCGTGTGCATTTAAAACTGATCATTTTCTTAATCTGAACTGTGTGACCTTTCCAACAGGTGACTGAAATTTAAGTGCCATGAGTCTAAGCATAAGTAAAGGGCTGGCCTATGTACAGTTGTGAATAGTATTTGAGAAAAAATATCTTTTGTCAAAATATGGCTATTTTTTTTAAACCTATTTTTTGATTTCTCATGACCCTTGGCCTGAACTCAAACTGGTAGGCTAAGAGTAAGAAAGGTCTTGCCACAAAGTATCCTTCGGCTACGTTTGAAGACTGTGGTTTGAATAGTCTCCGAGAAAATGCCAACATTAAAGTTTACCATGGATGACCAATGGCCTAGAACATAGCCTTACACTTGCTTCGCACATGAGCCAATGAAAGAAGGCATTACAGTATGATGTGTTCATTCACACCATAGTTGTGTTGTGTTCTGCACCTGATTCTCATCACAGATCTACTGGTATGATGTACCTTGTGTCCAGGAGAATAAGTGTCACCTTCCCTCACTTCACTTGAGCTGTGAGTGTGACCTTGGTCAGTTGGTGTAGGCGTCATACTTCTGCACTTGTTTGCAAGTATGTACTCTGGGTGAAAGTACTGAGACTCCACAGCGAGAGGTCAACAGCAGTATTAGCCTGAAATGAAATACATGATTATTACTGTGTTGTTCGGCAGCATGACAACTTCACTTTGCATGAACTAAATGCATGGGCAGATTATTACTTTCAAAATAAATGCGACAAAAACTGTGTAAACCGCAAAGAACAAACAACAATGGCAAAGTCTGTACGCCTCATGAGCATAACTGATTCACATATAAATATAACCTGTGTGACCTTTCCAAAAGGTAGCTGAAATAAGTGTCACGAGTCTCAACATAAATGCTTGCTTTTGTACTAGTCAAATTTGTATTTTTCACACATTCCACGGTCATCCAAAATGGTAGTCAACAAATATTAGGGTTTCAATCAAAGTAGCGTTTTACTAGGTAACCCTTTTAATCCTGATACAGCCACTGCTTGAAATAAATGTGACTATGATAGTTCAAGGGTGGTGCCAGAATAGATTGGCGTCTCATCCGCCAAGCTATTCTGGCACCATCCTTGAACTAAAAAAAATGCTGGACCTATCTCCTAATCTGTAATATAGCCTTCATAAGACAGAGAATGGATAAGAAAACTAAGTTACTAAGTACTGAAAGCAGTTACTGAGTTAGTAATGCCAAATTCTCCCTTAGCAGGACTTTTTACTACAACCTCTTTTTCTACTTTAGTTTACCTTTTCCTTGCTGATGTCTGAAGAGATTTTGTTGTTTTCCTGGCTGCCACGTATACTGCTTCCCGTTCATTTTTTTCTTCTTCTGAGAAATGGTTATGCGTTACGCTCGATGACTTGTCGCAACTTATGCAAAAGTATCTTCAGAGGAAACAAAACATTTTATGCATAGAAACAGTCAGCTTACACACCTATTTCAGACAGTATATATCTTTTGTCAATTATCGATAAATTGAGCTTGTTTGCAATACGACTTGCCGTACGGTGGTTTTTTTCGGTGACCTCTAGTCTCAGGTCACGGCAGACGCAAGATAGCGGTATCTAAATGCGCAGAAAAGGTGCGCGAAAGAGGTGTGTCCTACAACCTTAATACAGCCGCTGCATGTTCCTCTACATAGAAGTCTGCCGGCCTCACGTTCGCATATTCCGAAGTGAGAACCGCAGTGATCAGTGAAATCCACACAGTCTGACAGGTTTGATGCTGCTGAGGTGATGGGTATAGTTGCTGTTGTCTGAACGTTTTCCCCTGTGGTCTTGAGCTGCCCCACATCTGTTGACAAGTGCGCTACAGCAGAAAATAAATATAGCCGCAAGGTCCAAAATCACAGACCTGCAGAAATATCAAGCATAGCTCTAGTTGTTGGGATTTCAGGTCGACCAGTGATTATTATTATGATGACTATTAGCTTTTAATGATTGTTATTAGTAGTATTACTATCATCATCTTTATCATCATCATCATCGACATCATTATTATTATTTTTCTTCATCTTGTTCTTGTTGTTTTTATTATTATTATTATTATTATTATTATTATTATTATTATTATTATTATTGTTATTATTATCATCATCATTATTATTGTATTATCATGGTGATGGTGATGTTTACTATCAGTATCCTATATGTTTTCTGTCAGCTACAAATGACTTTGTCACACACCTGTCATGTTAAAGTCATCTCTATCTATTTATAGAAGTAGTGTGTGTGTGGGTGTGTGTGTGAATGCCAGTATGAGTCCATGAGCGTAGCACTTTTGAATGGTGACTTTATAGCTTGTTTACAGAGTGCGTTGTATTTTGTTTTTGTACTTTTTGTAAATTCCATTTTTGTAATTAGTTATTTTTTGTACATTAGTTTTTGTTAAGCGCCTAGAGCTCTAATCTGAGGTTAGGCGCTATACAAGTACTCATTATTATTATTATTATTATTATTATTATTATTATTATTATTATCACATCATATATGGAATGATTGTTGGAGAGCCTTGACAGCGAGGACAGCTCCCATATAGAAGAGACTTTAATTTATGGGTTATGGTTTATCCCATCCTGGAAAATTACTGTAATAGCCTCAGTGTTCACGACACAGAAGAGCGGCGAAGGTGTTATTGCAAACGCCAGGAAAATCTATACAGCTGAGACCGTTACCAACAAGGTCGTGGTGTGATACAAGCTGACTGTTCTCTTGCTCTGGAAAGAGGCAAACAAACCTCCACTGTTCTACATTGTTTGTTGCGGTTTTTTTTTCATGTTAACTCATTCGAGACGTGCCACCTCCGGATACGCGGCTTATGCCACGTGTCCGGAGGCGGCACGTCTCGAATGAGTTAACCCATTCCGTGCCAGCTCACGCAGGGACATGGATTCAAAATGATGTCAGCAAGAGGCATAGATCCTCATGAGCCCCCGCAACTGCGGGGGTTCATGAGGATCTATACCTCTCGCAGTTGGGTGCGTTCACATTTTCGTCGACAGTGAACGGGTTAAGATTTTGATTGGAGAATGTCTGCAAACTTGTAATGAATAGATAAACTGACTTAAATACAGAGTCACTATGTCTACGAGGGGCACGCGATATATATATATGAATGCTCTTCGTCTGGGTAAGAAGGGTCTTCAAACGCAAAGTCTTAATAAAGAACACTATTCCATCACTAACCGTACAAAAGTTAAAATGCCTACAATGAAAGCTTGCTTAGATAACGGCTTCCGAATTATATATTTTTGTCTCCAGGATGTAGCTGTTCTTGTGATTTCGGGGCAACGGACAACTATGTCTTTCACAAGTAAATAAGCAAACAGAAATATTTACTCATTTCAGTTGTTCGACTGGACTCGGCTTTTAATTCATTCAGTCCCAACACACCACAGCCAGATATATCTTGACCATGATAGTTCAAGGGTGATGCCAAAATAGCTTGGCGCCTATAGGCGCCAAGCTATTCTGACATTACCCTTGAACTATCATGCTCGATCTGTCTCCTACATTGTAATGCAGTCATCAGAGGACTACAAAATGTGAGTATTTCGTACCTGGGACGCGATGAGTTAACAAACAATTTATCTTCATCACGTTTTTGTTTCATTTATGGTGAGTGAGTGGGCCACGTCAGCTTATTACTAAGCCGCCATTTTACCGTTCATAGGCGCTTATAAATCAACTTAGTAGTATTAGATGTATTCTTTTTTTCTTCTTCTTTTTAGTATTATTATTAACCTTTCACTTACATTACAAATTGTAAAAACGAGCAGATTCTTCTGTACAAAGACACATTCACAATGAATTAATGTTTTCATACGTTTCACATTAAGTACGATATGAGATCCTGATCCTTCTCACCTGCAGTTAACCCTCTGAGTGTCGGTAGCGGTTTTAGTCGCGATGATTCCTACAGGAGTAATCGCGACTAAAACCGCTACCGACACGCACAGGGTAAATGTGCTGGAAAAACAAACGTGTACATTTACATCAATTGCTTGTGTGTCCTGGGTTGAGTGGTTCTCATTAGTAATTAGACTTTAAGATTTTTATAATTACCACAACCCGCGCAAGTGCCTCTGCAGTTGACTGACCCGATTTCATCAGAACACACACTGGGAATCATGCGACAAGTCAGCGTGTCGTCGACAACATAATCAGTGCAGTTATCTGTCAAACTGGCTGTTACGTGTTGAGTCGTAGTCGTAGTATGATATCACACTAGACGCACGCACGTAAGGTTCTTTTTAAATAAACTTCATTCAGCTGCAACCCGTCACACGTGGCTTAAGGATGTAGACTACCCTGGAGTAACAGTTCCAACAATATTTTATTTCAGCGATGCGATCTCCACACAATGCATTCCCAAATGCACCAACACTGATACAATGTCTCTTCTGCAAATGTCAACACTGGCGACACACTGCGTTTCACTTACAACGTACACCACCGTTACGCTGCACCTCTTACAATGTACACCCTATACGGGCCACGTACCTACGATAAACTGTGTGTCCCTACAACTGACAATGCATGACAATGTACACACGTGCTTCCTAGCATCAACTTTTATAGTGGTTTGCTTTACAGAATAATCTAACGAATTCACACAACGCAACCAATCAGAACAGAACACGTAACTGAAACTCATAAATATTAAATAAAAAGAACTTTCTAGAATAAACTAAAATAGTCTACAAAAGTTCGACTGCTAATTTCAGCCCCAAATGCCAGTGTGTAATGACGTCACACAAAAGTATGGCAGACCGTCCACGACCTTTCATAAAACACACTGACTGGCTGCTAAATTCACGCGCACAGAAAACAACTATGACTAAAAATAAAAATAGAGCGGCTCTACACTTTGATGTCACACATACGAGGTCACTAGACAGCGCGACCTTCCTCGAACGTTCTGGTTTAATCTCAGCGAATCTACGCATAACACAAATCGACCGCTATTCTCCGTGCGACTTTGCTAGAAGCTTCCGGACTAAACTTAGCGTATCATAACAAAGCCAATTCCGCTATCTGCGCGAACGATAAAGAATCTTACTGAAAAGGTACGTGATTCGCAACCATGATAGCTCAAATAAATATGGGATCGTTTCCTACGATTAACACATGCATGCTCTCACAGAACAACACAACCACAATCGTAACACTAGCGGATGTGGTTGCAGAAGAAACTGCAAATCCCGCATAAGCGAACATAGAGTATGTTCTTGTGTATCTTACATTTGCATTAGACCCCACAGGGAGAACATGCGTATATGCAAATGCACTCACACCCCTCCCTTCTTGCCCCCCCCCCCCCCCCCAAAAAAAAAAAAAAAAAAAAAAAAAAAAAAAACTCCGCCCATCACTCTTACATCTAAATGAAGTTGTTTTTTCACCCGCGAAAGGAAGTTTCCTGATAAGCACTAAAGCTAGACAGATTATTCACATTGAAACAACCACACGGACTTTTAGCCCATTCAGCCCTGACGCACTACAGCAGGAGATGTGTCGACCATGATCATTCAAGGGTAGTGCCAGATTAGCTTGGCGCCTGTCGGCGCCAAGCTAATCTGGCACTACCCTTGAATGACCATGGTCGGCCGATCTCCTGCAACAGGTGCATAGTCGTTAGATGGCGCCTCTAAAATTTGGCAAATACGTGCGTCGGGCTGAATGAGTTAAACTAATGTCCTTATCTAAAGGCGAATATGACCAACTCTGCGTGATACTTTCACTGCCAATTGACGCATTTAAATCCAACGCCAGAAAGCTGCAGCAGTTTGAGGAACATTGATTGATAGTGATGTCAGTAAGAGGCATAATTATATCCTCATGAACCTTCGCAACTGCGGGGGTTCATGAGGATATATGTCTCTTGCAGTTAGATAGAGGGCTAACTAAATTAACATGAATTGTAATAAATTTCATCATTTTCATTTATTAACCGGTGCAATTAATATATTGTTTCGGCTACTATTCATGCGTATGGTCTACTCACTATTATTATTCAAATGAACTGTGTGAGATCTAAGTGAATTTAAATCAATGTCAAGTATATTTGAATAATGTTACTACTAGACTTCAAGCCTTTTCACTGCCACTGGTTACGTGCGCGGTCTCGTGACGAATTTTACTCACCACTGATGCGTGAACGGAACGTTTACAAAAGTAATGTGTTCTGGAGTATACAATCTAGGCTTAATCCTGTTCTTAGATATAAATGTGCGCATATGTAGGAATCAATGTATGTGAATGTGTGTGTGAATGGTTGACATTATACATGTGCTAGATGTTCTGAAGTGTGAACCCGCGAAACAATTGTCCACTTTTGTGGACAATAAAGTATACCTTATCATGTCTTACCTGTTCTCGGCTGTCAAGGAGTTAAACGTAAAACGCTAAACGTAAGGAGACTATTTTGTGCTATAGAATGTGCACGCTCATCATACAACGCCATTCCATCCACTGACTGTGTTTTTGAAACCAGAACTCAAAGGCAAAACACTTCATCCGTCCAAAGAGCAAGGATAGAAACTGGAGGTCAGCAAGAGGCATAAATCTTCATGAACCCCAGACACAGCGGGGGCTTATGTGGATCTATACCTCTTGCGTTTGGACGTTGTTTGTGACGTGGGTACAACATTTACAATAATCAGTCACGTAAACACTACTGCAACCAAAACGGAGATTGTGGACATTATTTCAATCCACGTCTATTGTTTTAGCTCACCGACCGACGAAGCATAAAGTACATAAAAATTTATTTAAACCGCTTATCCCCAGGGCCGCATTTCCCAAATTTGGGAGGCGTCACGAAACGACTATGTACCAGCTGCAGTAGATGAATCGACCATGATCATTCCAAGGTAGTGCCAGATTAGCTTGGCGCCTTTGCGTTTTTATCTCTCAAAATTTCGGCCTCTCATCGATGGCTTTATCAGGTGAATCTTGAAGCCCTTGCTGAGAGGGCGACAATTTGAGAAATAAAAACGCAACTCCAGAGCAACATATTTTCAACTTCTTCGCATTATTTTTCGATTTCATCGTCGCTGGAGTCTTTTTTTAGGAACGTGTGGTGCCAGCAGTTCTGGACGTGTGTTATTGTACACACACATACACACACACACACACACACACACACACACACACACACACACACACACACACACACACACACACACACACACACACACGTATGGCAACACACAAGAAACAAAACCCAAAAAAACAAAACTTACAAGCTTATATATATATACGAAGATGACAAAAACTTTTTTTAAAATTGTGTTTTATTTATTCTTCCAATCAATCAATCAATCAATCAATCAATCAATCAATCAATCAATCAATCAATCAATCAATCAATCAATCAATCAATCAATCAATCAACCGATCAACCGATCGATCGATCGATATATAAATTAATCAATCAATCAATTAAACAATTAATTATTTAACTAATCCACTCAAAACAGACACAAAGTGGAAGATGCAAATGTTCGTAAATTCACGACAGACATCCGCAGAACTTGGTGCAGGTCTTCCTGCCAAAGTCGTCAGCACAAAGCTGGTCCCTCGTCATGTGTAGAATCCCCAACAGGCCCTCACAGGTAACCCCACTTTGGACGTGATCCTCGCAGCCTGTCCGGCAAAAGAAAATGTACGTATGCCGTTCGTTGAGAAAATCCAGTATGGTCATTTGAGCAGCTCTTACACGTGACGGCAAAAGACAGTAAGTCGTTTTTTGTGAACAGCGACATCTTCATATTGCTTTGGGGGAGACATGGGTGGGGTGGGGGAGGGCGGCGGGAAAGGGAAGCAGGGGAGGGGGGAAAGGGCTGAAGGAGGTGGGCGGCGGTCCAACCTCCCAAAATGAACCAACAAAGGGGGTGGGTGGGAGGGGGGGTGGGGGTGGTCGTTGTGGGGGAGCTTTAAACGAGGCGAAAGTCGTCGGGCTTGAACTACATACACATAACAGTTCAAGGGTGGTGCCAGAATAGCTTGGCGCCTAAGGCGCCAAGCGGTTCTGGTACCACTCTTGAACTAAATTTTTTAACGTAGTTAAACTGTTCCCGCTAGGGTTTCATGTGAAAGAAAAACAGAAGATAGTGGTAGAAAACCCTTTAAAATAGAAACAAGGAACGACGTTTCGGATCAAAGATCCTTCTTCGGGTGACATGGAAACAAACGTAGAACAGAAAAGAACACGATAGAAAGAAAGACGTCATCTTGTATAGAGAGGATTTAGAATGACGAAAAAAAAAAAAAAAAAAAAAAAAAAAAAAAAAAAAATAATGACGCAAATATACTTTACACATGCACAAAACACGTAGCACAAAACTTACGTCTACATACATACACGTCACTGCATACATTCGCATTCACTCGTGCCTGCTGCCGTTCACACGCACAGACACACACACACACACACACACACACACACACACACACACACACACGCGCACTAATCGGTGCAACTTTAGCATCCAATATCAACGGTTAATTTTTGTTTTTTTACCCCCAAACAATACAACGTATATATACACACACCGACCATATATATATATATATATATATATATATATATATATATATATATATATATATATATATATATATATATATATATATATATATATATATATATATATATATATATATATATATATATATATAATATATATATATATATATATATATATATATATATATATATATAATTTTTCAATAAATTCTGAGAATGCTGTGCTAATGCCATGGAAATCCAGGCTGGATTTCCATGGCATTAGCACAGCATTCTCAGAATTTATTGAAAAATTATGTCCCTTGGAGCTACTCTGATTGAGTGCATTTTTTGGCTTGGGCGACGCCTTTGTTATAAGTAATGAATATATATATATATATATATATATATATATATATATATATATATATATATATATATATATTATATATATATATATATATATATAATTATTTTTATTTAATGGAGAGGGAGGGGGAGAGGAAGGGGGGAGAAGAAGGGGGGAGGGAGTCAGGCTCCCCCATCCCTCAAACCCCCCGTTTCTACAAACTGGGAGCTAGACATGTTTGTTCTTTAGCTTGTAATACACACCCAGTGCGCAAAGACCATCTGGCCTTTTGCGCATTAGGCAACTGCTGCACACAAGGGAACGTAACTTTT
This sequence comes from Semisulcospira habei, assembly GCA_036245525.1. Classification (NCBI taxonomy): domain Eukaryota; kingdom Metazoa; phylum Mollusca; class Gastropoda; family Semisulcospiridae; genus Semisulcospira; species Semisulcospira habei. Next base: position 156,803,715 of record BTPG01000001.1, on the reverse strand, counting down.
GAGTTTGCAATATGAAGTAGAGATGCATGCAGCTATGCCTTACCTCCCGCTACGTAAAATAAGTCACGAGTGATCAAATATACGGATTAAATTCTAGCTTTCAATGATATTTTATTGGTCGAACTGAGTACTATTGATTACTTCTTCGTAATGGGTGTTCAGGCATAATATAATTTATTTATACGACTTATCGAAAGGGACTCAACACTTTCGAGACGTGACAAATACGGATGCGCGGTATTTGCCGCGTATCCGTATGCGTGACGGCTTGAATGAGTCAACCTTAGAGTCGACAATATACATTCGAAGTTCAAAGTAGTGCTGTACCACGGTCGGGTCGCTCTTTTTTGACCCCGCCTCAGTAGCTGACAGTTACGTGGCATTGAAACGCGGAAACAGTCAAAACTGCGGAGGAGACCGCACAACCCGTACAAACACGAGGGAACTTAGACAGCCGTATAACACGTGGTCGGAAAAAAAGCTTACGAGTTGTATCATTAGTGCTAAGCCAATAGGGGTCGAGTTGGGTACGGAGAGATATTTCACCCGGGGGTATTATTTAGGGGGTACGAGCTGATGAAGGGGGGGGGGGGGGGTGAAAATTTCGCCCCCAAAATACGAGGGTGAAATGTTTTAGATGGTTGAGTAGATACGTTTTAGTGAGGCATGACATCATTGAGAACCCGTTGAATCGGAGAATAATAGCAATCAAAGCCCGTTGTGGGGCGGTTTGCTTTTTAACCCTTTGGCAGTCGGTAGCGCGTTTTGTCGAGGTGATTACTGCAAGATGTCAGAGTGTTGTTATTCATGCAGGAATCAGCGCGACAAAAAAGCGCTACCGACAGCCAAAGAGTTAAGATTTCATTGTCATTCATTCTGGCACTTCTTACCACAGATGCCACAGTATTTGGGACACAGGATGCTGGCGTAGTTCTGATGACACACGTTGGGTAGCTGGTCACACGACACGCCCGGCGACGTCTGGTCCTCACACACTGCGGGCTGGGTGGTCACTGAAGCTGCCGTTGTTATCATAGAAAGAGTTGAATACTGGGCGAGAGTTGCTTGAAGCGCAGAGGTCGTTTCGTGGGTTAACAACACCGTGGTTCTTTCTGTCGAACCGCAAAATGTTGCAAATGTTGTGAAACAATATATTGCTGTCACGCATCTAAAGTAAGGATGCGTAAAAGGTTCCAGCTGTATAGAAGTTCAACAACTGCATCATTTTGCGGTGGGAGTCCAAAGTCCGGGGACCCATGAAGATCTATGTCTCTTGCTAGCTTCACTTCTTTATGTACGTATCTAGCAATCCGGTCACACTGTTGTCATCTGCGGTGGTCTACAAGACTTCGTTCTTAGCCAATGGCTGCAAAGGGGTCAACTCCCTCAAGGCTGCCCGCATTAATGGCTGCGAAAGTGTCAAAAAGCGCTGTCGCTGGCAGCAACTGATGCGTGGCGCCGTGGAAGAATTGACCAGTGCAGAGGACTAAGAGGGGTCAAGAGGTTTATCGGAGGCCTTTCTTTGAAAGGCCTCCGATAACCCTCTTGATCTGTAAATGGTATGCGTGTAATGGACCGATCTTGTATGCCTGGTTTGTTCTCTGTGCTGTTAGATATAAATATTTTAAGATAAGAGAGATAAGATAGTTGATTGCCATATGTTTCCATGTACAAACCAATAAAAACATTGGAATTTGTCTTTATAACACACACACACACACACACACACACACACACACACACACACACACACACACACACACACACACACACACACACACACACACAATCTCAATCTTAATCTTGGCTTGACTTCGCGAACGAAGATTCTATAGGGGTTGTCCACGACGTCGACAGGCATTCTCTTGACTGCGGAGGCCAACCTGGGACAGGCAGGTTCGACCGTAGTGACTGCAGAGGGAGGACTGGCTAGGGTTCTGAGTTGCGGCATCTCTTTTTTTTTTTCCTGAGCCGCTTGTCTTTAAGGCCAGCTCTGCGAGAGTCCTCAAAGGAGACAGCTGCCTTGTAAATGGTGGAGCGCCAGGTGTCACGGTCTGCAGCAAGTGAAGACCACAGGCGGTGGTCGATTTGGCAGGCACTAAGTGACTTCTTGAGACAGTCTTTGTATCTCTTCTTTGGTGCCCCTCTGTCTCTGTGTCCAGTGGCGAGCTCGCCGAACAGGGTGATCATGGGTAGGCGATGATCCTCCATCCTGGAGACGTGCCCAGCCCAGCGGAGCTGTGTCCGCAGCAGCAATGCCTCGATGCTCACAGTTTCTGCCTGTTCAAGGACCTCGACGTTTGTGACATAGTCACTCCAGTGAATGCCAAGGATTGTACGCAGGCAGCGCTGGTGGAAGCGTTCGAGGAGTCGTAGTTGGCTGCGGTAGAGGGCCCAGGACTCGAAATTATACAGCAGGGTGGTGAGGACGACAGCTCTGTACACGCTGATCTTGGTGCCTGTTTTCAGCTGTTGATTGTGCCACACCCGCTTGTATAGACGCCCGAAAGCGCTGTTTGCTTTTGCCAGCCTGCTCACTAGCTCCTTGTCCAGCTTGGCGTCTGACGTGATGATGCAGCCAAGGTAGGTAATCTGGAGCACTGACTTCAGTTCAGATTCGCCGATGGTGATGTGGGGAGGGCGAAGCTCTACCTTGGGTGCCGGCTGATGGAGAACCTCTGTCTTTTTCAGACTGACCTCGAGTCCAAAGAGCTGGGCAGCGTCTGCGAAGCAGGATGTGATGTGTGTGCAACGAGGGCAGCATCGTCAGCAAAGAGCAGCTCACGAATCAGTTGGTCTAGGGTTTTGGTGTGGGCCTGCAGTCATCTGAGGTTGAACAGCCTGCCATCGAGACGATACCTGATGTACACTGCATCGTCATCGTTGAGGTCCACTGTGGCCTGCTTCAACATCATGCTAAAGAAGATGGTGAAGAGGGTTGGTGCCAGCACCATCCCTGCTTCACACCGTTGAGAATGGGGAATGGTTCTGAGAGGTCGTTGTTGAGTCTGACCTGGCCTTGCTGGTCCTCGTGTAGCTGGACGATCATGCTGAGGAACTTTGGGGGACAGCCAAGTCGATCCAGGATCTGCCACATGCCTTGCCTGCTCACAGTGTCGAACGCTTTTGTTAGGTCGACAAACGTTACGTACAGCCCTTTGTTCTGCTCGCGGCACTTCTCCTGAAGCTGTCTCAGCACAAAGACCATGTCGGTGGTACTCCTGTTGGCTCTGAAGCCACACTGGCCCTCTGGTAGGTGGTCTTCTGCAATGGCAGGTACCAGCCGATTCAGCAGCAGCCTTGCGAGTATTTTCCCAGCAATGGACAGCAGGGTAATTCCACGATAGTTGGAGCAGGCAGACTTCTCTCCTTTGTTCTTGTACAGGGTGATGACGACTGCATCACGGAGATCCTTTGGTAGTGTTCCTACCTCCCAGCAGCAGAGAAAGAGGTCATGGAGCTTGTTGTGCAGTGCTGGGCCTCCATGTTTCCAGATTTCTGGTGGGATTCCGTCAATGCCTGCTGCTTTGCCACTCTTGAGCTGATGGATGGCTGTGAGGGTCTCTTCAGCAGTGGGCGGTTCATCCAATTCAACGTTTACTGGGAGGTGTGGGATTTGGAGGATGACTGCTTCTTGAACAATGCGCTCAGCGCTGAAGAGGTCATGAAAGTATTTCGACCAGCGGTTCAAGATGGAATCTGTGAGGAGTGCCTGTCCATCAGCGCTTCACAGGAGACTTTGTATCAGGTGCCTGGGGCCATACACTGCTTTCAGTGCTTCGTAGAAGCCCCTGTAGTCACCGTTGTCAGCACAAAGCTGGGTCCTCTGTGCGAGTCTGGTCCACCACTCGTTCTGGAGATCTCTGAGCTTGCGCTGGAGACTGCTGCAGACGAGGCGGAAGGCAGACTTCTTCACAGGGCAGGAAGGCTGGGCTAGGTGGGCCTTATGCGCGGCTCTTCTTTTTGCTAGGAGTTCCTGGATCTCTACATCGTTTTCGTCAAACCAGTCTTTGTTCCTCTTTCTAGCGAAACCCAAGATTTCTGCAGAGGATTTTGCGATAGCAGTTTTCAGCCGTTCCCAGAGTGTTTCAGGGGAGGAGTCTGCTGGGTCAGCTGTGTCTGTGAGCCTGCGCTGTAAATCTGTCTGAAAAGCAGCTTTTACGTCGTCACGCTGAAGGCTGGCAACATCAAGCTTCTTCTTAGGGGGCTCCCCTTTCTTGCGTTTTGGCTTGAAGTGGAGCCTGAGTTTGCAGCGGACAAGGCGGTGGTCAGTGTGGCACTCTGCGCTTGGCATCACTCTGGTGAGGAGGACATCACTGCGGTCCCTCTGACGCACTAGGAAATAGTCGATAAGGTGCCAGTGTTTGGAGCGAGGATGCATCCAGGTGGTCTTTCGACTGTCCTTTTGCTGGAAAGTAGTGTTGGTGATGACAAGCTGCTGCTCTGCACAGAACTCCAACAGTAGGCGGCCATTGTCATTGCAGTTCCCGACGCCATGCTTGCCGAGGACTCCTTTCAAAGCTTCATAGTCCTGGCCCACTCTGGCGTTGAAGTCGCCAAGAAAGATGACTTTGTCGTCTGCAGGGGTGCTCGGTAGGAGGCTGCGCAGGTCAGTGTAGAACTTGTCCTTTTCTGCAGGCTCTGCCAGGAGGGTTGGGGAGTACACACTGAGAAGGGTGACGTGCTGCTGGTGTCTCAGTGGGAGGCGCATGGACATGATGCGGTCTGAGTGACCGGTTGGTAGGTTTTCCAGCTTAGTCGCAATGGAGGTCTTGACCATGAAGCCTACGCCCGAGAGCCGTCTTTCTGATGCAGACTTGCCTGACCAGTAGAGGGTGTAGCCAGCGCCAAGTTCTTGGAGACTGTCTTCGTCCGGGAGGCGTACGTCGCTGAGCGCAGCGATGTCGATGTTTAACATCCGCAATTCATGGGCAATGAGGGCGGAGCGACGTTAAGGGCGTCCGCTGTCTGCTATGTCAAGCACGGTTCGGATGTTCCAGCATGCTACGTTGAGTCCGGTCGTGGTCGTCATTAGAGGGGTCCGTTGTTTTTACTTGTTTTCTGACCGCAGGAGAAGATGCCCGTTGACCGGGGCTAGCCAACTGGGGTTGTGAGGGGATGAGCTTTGGTTAGGCCACCTTTTCTAGGCCCCTCTTCGTGTGGAGCAAGCAGTGCTGTCCCTAGAGAAGGCTGCTTGGTCGTTCAGGGTGTGCCGAGTGACGTTGTCATCCCCAGGTCAACATCAGGCGACCAATATCCTGAACCGCCTGCATGCAGGTTTGAGACTGCGGCTTCCAGTGACATCTTTCACCTGCCGTTTCGCCCCTCGCCCGTCGCTACAGGACTTGGAATGGTCTGTGTCATGGTCCGTGGACGTTTCCTAAAGCCTGCGCGGTGGAGCTTTTTGGTGGAGTGCAGTGTGCGCAGTACTGGCCCTACCCTTTAAACCCTTGTTTCGTCTGCCATGGCCTAGCAAGCTGGGACGATGGCATCGAGGTCCTCAGGTCGTAGGTTTTATATCAGACTGTCCTTGTCCTAGTCTCTGGCTCAAAAACCTTCCCCGGAGACACGGGGGCTTTGAAGTCAGGGTTTTCCTCCCTTAGCCTTTCCGCAGCCAAGCGGCCAGGCCTGCAAGGCAGCAGGGCAATGTTGATTAATTTTCGAGGTTCTCTCCTCACACACACACACACACACACACACACACACACACACACACACACACACACACACACACACACACACACACACACACACACACACACACACACACACACGGTAAACTCTAAAATATGATTTTCATGCTAAATACTAAGCAAATAAGACCACAGGTCGTTAAAATTGGTGGAAATGTGTCATCCACCCTCACTTTATCCACGGGCACGCCTCAGGGGTGCGTGCTCTCCCCTATGCTCTACTCCCTGTTTACTTATGACTGTGCTTCATGCCATGCCAGTACTAAAGTTCTGAAATTTGCAGATGACACCACAGTGGAAGGGTGCATTACAAACTCAGACGAATCCGCTTACCGTAGTCAGGTTGAGACTCTAATTAGTTGGTGTAATAACAACAACCTTGAACTGAACTCTGGCAAAACAAAAGAAATGATTGTGGACTTTAGAAAGAAACAGTCCCCTCCCCCTCCCCCTCTTGTGATCAATAGTGAAATCATTGAAACAGTCCAGAACTTTAAGTTTCTTGGCACTACCCTGTCATGTGACCTGAAGTGGGAGGAAAACACTCGCCTTATCGTCCAAAAAGCACAGCAGCGCTTGTTCTTCCTGCGACGTCTGAAAAGTTTCGGTCTCGGTGCCCACATGTTGATGCAATTCTACCGAGCTGTGATTGAGAGCGTGCTCACCTTTTCGATCACGGTTTGGTATGGTTCCATCACGGCCAAAGAGAAAATCAGACTGAGTAGGGTGGTCAAGACCGCTTCAAAAATCATAGGCAGAGATCTTCCTAGCCTGGACTCACTGTACCAGCAGCGTCTCTTACGTAGAGCACGTCTCATCTCCAGTGATTCCACCCACCCCGGCAATGAGCTTTTTCAAATTTTACCATCAGGGCGCAGGTACAGGTCCATCAGTACCAGGACCAGCAGATTCCGCAACAGTTTTTTCCCTCTTGCTGTTCACGCTCTCTCTGATCAACCGGACTAATTGGAGAGAGCGCGAGTGGCGAGTGAGAATGATTGTGTACAGTCAGTTTTTAACTGTATCAGATCTCTCTCTCTCTCTCTCTCTCTCTCTCTCTCTCTCTCTCTCTCTCTCTCTCTCTCTCTCTCTCTCTCTCTCTCTCTCTCTCTCTCTCTCTCTCTCTCTCTCTCTCTCTCTCTCTCTCTGTGTGTGTGTGTGTGTGTGTGTTTAGTCTTAGTAACTGACATCAAGACAAATTCCAATGTTTTTATTGTTTTGTACATGGAAACATATGGCAATAAACCATCTTATCTTATCTTATCTTAAATACCGGTATTAAACACGGCGAACGGGCACGCCTCACTGATTCAGTTAAAAACTGACTGTACACATTCCGACAAGTTCTCGCCACTCGCGCACTCTCCAATCCGTCCGGTTGATATTTGAGGAGAAAGTAATATGTCAGCTTGGGCATTGTGTCCAGTGAAGGCCTAGGCCACAGGAACAGTATAGAAGCCACTACTACAGCTGCTAAAAAGGGTGAAATAGCGAGGCTTACCCCAAAACACCATAAGTAAGAAAAGTGCTTTAACTCATTCTCACAAACCAGATAGGTGAGGCTAGCGCTGGCAGAATTGTATAACAAACCAAGGGGAATTACTCAGCGCTGGACAGAAACATGACCAGAAGATTATTGTAAGACAATTATGAAAAAAATTGTTAAATCTGGTTTGTGAGTATCTCAGTATAACTCGAGGCAAATTTGTATCGTTACATTGTTGTGTAATGTTCTGTGCATCTACTGTGGGAATTCAGGGTATTTACCCGACCACATATAGTAATGCACCTTCGTGTTTGTGTATGTATGTTTCTCCTGCCTACTTCCTAAGTTCCGGAGAAAGACATGGGTTATATAAGAGACCTGATGCATCCTTTTAGGGATGTAGATGATCGTCTTGTTCTATACCTGCGTATTTCTGTGGGCTGGCGAATGGGTGCCTGATAGGCGGGGGCAGGGGATCTAACTGTTCTGTCCAGCGCTGAGTAATTCCCCTTGGTTGGTTATATTTAACTCATTCTACCCCAACACCGAAATCCTTAAATTTTGCCGTTGTCCTCTGAAGACTGCATTGCAGTGCAGGACACAGATCGACCATGATAGTTCAAGGGTGATGCCAGAATAGCTTGGCGCCCATAGGCGCCAAGCTACTCTAGCATCACCCTTGAACTATCATGGTCGATCCATATCTTGCTGTGGTGTGTCTGGGGTAGAATGAGTTAAATTGTAACTATTTCTTCTTCTTCGTGAATCACACTTGTCACGCGGTGGTTTAACAATTTTTTCATAATTGTCTTACAATAATCTTCTGGTCATAAATGACCAGATCCTGAAAATATTTAGCGGACAACATCGACAATGATAACGTTTTTAAGCATCATGCTGTTACGAAGGTTACGGTTTAAAACACATACTTTCTTTTACGTACCCTGACATACTCCACTATACTGCTCACATTGTTCTGCACATTTCACGGGACACTGCTTGTCGCATGCCTCTCCATACAATCCGTCGTCACAACCTATCACACACACACACACACACACACACACACACACACACACACACACACACACACACACACACACACACACACACACACACACACACACACACACATCAATAACACATACACATGCAGATCCTGTGAGTGCTAAAAAGGTGAGGACCTGGTGGGGGGGGGGGTAGGGGCGGGGGGATGAATAGGAGGGCAGGTGGTTGAGGGGGGGGAGTGGGGGGGGGGAAGGGGTCTGGGGCCTTTCCGCCACTGTCCGAAAAATCAAGCGACGGGTCCCGGGTCAGTGTGGGGAAGGGGTTCCAGATTCTCATGTGGTTTTCATACCTTCAAGAGGGAGAGTGTGGAGGGAGAGGGCGGCAAACTGTACGAACAAGATAAGGTCTTTGACAACTCTTTGCTGTAATTTCACAACAGTGTTTGTAAGTTTCAACTTGTGTTTTAGTTTGCCTGAGTACTTTTAAACACAGTTTTGTACAGTAAGTGTTTGTAAATTGCGAGTATTCGGGTGAAATATAATCGTTTTCTTCAGGCAGAAACATGTTATCCTTTTAGCTGCCTACAGGCGTTTTGTCGCCGTGATTCCTAAAGGACAATACAGCGTTATCGAATGCCAAGGGTTAAAGTTTAAAAATCAAAATGTTTCACGTACCATGACACACCCCGCTATACTGGTCACATTTTTCTGCACAGTCGGCAGAACACAGAGTGTCACACTCTGCTCCATAAAACCCGTCTTCACAACCTGTCACATTCACACACACATAAGCACACACACACACACACACACACACGCACACACACACACACACACACACACACACACACACACACACACACAACACACAAACACACACACACACACACACACACACAAGCACACGCACACACGCACGCACACACACACACACACACACGCACACATGCGCATTGAACATCCGTAAGTTTCAACGAGTGATTAATAACCAAAACGTTTATAACCCTTACATAGTACAGATCATTAGATCAACGTCCAGTGTCCTTAATTCTTTACATCCTTATACACTCCTGCATGAAATAAATTTGACAATGATATTTCAAGGGTAGTGCCAGAATAGCTTGGCGCCTTTTACTGGCACCACCCTTGAAATAAAATGGTCGAACTATGTCCTAATAAAATTCATCATCAGGATGTAATGTCTGAAAGTCCTTTCCTCGTGACTTCACAGCACAATACACAAATTTGACAAGTGTCATCGTCAGGATGAGATACCTTAAAGTGCTTTCCACACACGATTTACATAACATTTCACTTAGCAGTATATCTCAGTATTGGCTCTAGTGTTTGGACTATCAATACATTCTTTCATTAACTCACGTTAGAAGTGCCGCCTCAAGGAGTTAGGAGTGACGTCTCAAATGAGTTAGTATCTAAACAAAATAGTGAACACCGTCAAAAATAGGTTTTTGGTAAAAAATGTTTGTACATCGCACACCACTATGTGATGGCTTAATGTGACCAGCCGTATACCCTTATGACATTTCACGAATCAGTCATGTTTCGTCCAGTGTCTGAAATTCTTTTCATCCTGATACACTCCTGCATGAAATAAATTTCACAAGGATATTTCAAGGGTGTCAAAGGTGCCAAGCTATTCTGGCACCACCCTTGAAATAGAATGGTCGAACTATGTCCTAATAAAATTGTAATGTCTGAAAGTCCTTTCCTCGTGACTTCACAGCACAATACACAAATTTGACAAGTGTAGCCAAGCTATTCTGGCACCACCCTTGAAATAAAACGGTTGAGCTATGTCCTTATCTGTAATGTAGCCTGCACAGGGCAATACAAAAATTAAAAAAAAAATCAGCCTCAGGATGTGATATCTGAAAGTCTGTTCCTCATATGCCGCCTTCACAGAAAAATACACAATTTTGACAAATGTCATCGTCAGGATGTGATGCCTTAAAGTGCTTTCCACACACGATTTACATACATTTCAGTTAGCGGTATATCTCAGTATTCGCGCTTTTGTTTGGACCATCAATATATTCTTTCATTAACTCATTCGAGACGTACCGCCTCCGGATACGCGGCTTATGGACAAAATAGCGACCACCGTCAAAATCGATACTTCTGAAACACAATCGATACGCCTCGAAAGTTCAAACAAAGGGAAGCTAGAGTGAGGGTGGAGGTGGAGGAGGGGGGGGGGTGATGTGAATGAGGGAGGGTAGAGCATAGTTTCATTTAGGTGTTAGGGGAAAAAAGTCACCAAAATGAGTGTGGCTACGCCAGCCCACAGAACGCCTACCGGTAGGAAGCGCCGTGTGTCTGCCGTATGTGTTTGTTGTGTGCCATTCTGCCGTTTGTGTTTGTGTGTGCCATTGCCGTGCAGATGGATTAAAGGGATATCATCTGATAAAGCGATTCAGCTGATATCATACTGTTATTTACCAGGGGAAAAAAAAACACACTTGCGGAATCGTCTCTTTTTAAGTCTCTTCTATTTATAGAAGGGACGTTTTAGGACGGGTCGCGGTGGGGCGAATTTATTAGCATGTCCATAATGTCAAAGGCGGGCAGGCTAAAACTCTAACAATAGAAGTAACAAGATAAAAATTACGTCATGTCTAGTTAAGCTAACCTCGCTGCTGAACGTACATTTGGCGCGAAGCGCCATATGTGCGTATGTGCGTATGTATGTATGTGCGTATGTGCGTATGTATGTATGTATGTATGTATGTCCTTATGTTTAATACCCCCACCCGGGTCTGCCCTGGGGGACGTGGGTGGGGTTAACTAATTTTTAGTTCCCAGGGTCACTCTGGTCAGCCCCACAGGGTGGGTTTCCCTTCTATTCTGGGGCATGTGTTTCTGTCTACCCTTGGTCCATTCACCTGTATTTTCCTTTTTTTAAACTCTCCCTACTGTCTGCGCTGCCTGTAGCTCTTGTTACTGGATGTGTGTTGCTAAATAGTCTTAGGTTTATTTAACGTAT
>BTPG01000001.1:156740025-156787525 GCA_036245525.1 Semisulcospira habei | reverse complement strand
TCGGGGCAGGATTGCGCTTGCCGGAGATCACCCGAGGTCAGTGCTTGCCGCCGATGTAGAGGGGGCTGCCGCTAGGAGTCCAGGGTTTCAGCCACGGTCTCCAGGAACTCAGGCTTTTCAGTTTGCGTCACCATCGCTAGGCAGAGGTAGGGGTAAGTTAGTTCCATTGTTGTACTCACCTACTAACATAACCCCCGGCCCTGGTAGGCTTACTAACCGTACTGAAATCGAGGCAGTTCAGAGGCCTACTGATGAGTGTACCATGAAGCAGAAGGACCAGGCGGACCGGGAAGAACGTTGTCGTCAGGAGGAGTTGCGTTGTCGTCAGGAGGAGAGGTGTCGTCGGAAAGAGGAGGAGGAGAGAAAAAAAGGCAGGAACTTTTAGAGGAGGAGAGAAAAGAAAGGCAGGAACTTTTAGAGCTGTTGAGTCACATCACAAAGTCACAGCCACCATCTTCCAGCCAGTGAAGATTAATTTGCCGCCGTATGATGAGAAAAAAGACCTTGACATTTACTTGACCCAGTTTGAAAGATTAGCCGGAGTTTTGAGGTGGCCAGAAGATACTTGGGCCATCAGGCTGTCATCACTTCTGAAGGGAAAGGCTAGAGAAGTTCTTGACCGACTAGCGCCAGATGTAGCCATAAAGGACTACGATGAGCTGAAGAAAGCGTTGTTAACCAGGTTTCAGTTAACAACAGAAACGTACAGACTCAGGCTGAGGACATCGAGGAAACAGAAAGAAGAATCTTTCCGCAGTTCGCTGTCCGCCTGGAGCTCTGGTTAAAGAGGTGGATGTCTCTGAGTAAGAAGGAGGAGTTTCAAAACATGAAAGACTTAATTCTTCAAGAGCAACTCTTAGAAGGTATGACACCAGAGCTGGCTACGCATGTTAGGGAAAGAAAACCTAGCACCGTCACCCAAACCGCAGAGATCGCTGAGGTCTATCTAGAGGCACGAAGAGGTACGCAGAGTGGAAGCTTGTTCAGTCATCATACAAGGTTCCAACCAGGGAGTAAGCCCAAACCCGCTGACGGTGAGGAGACAAGGCTTAGGAAACCACCAGTAGCTCCTGATTCAAAGTCGCCTAACGGTTGCTGGCATTGTGGAGGACCACATTGGAAAGACGGTTGTCCTAAACTAGCAAAAAAGGCAGCAGTTGCAAAAGTTGGAGAGAAGACCAAGGCAGAGAAACCTGCCGAGTTCAAGAATGATCCGCACTGCTCAGCAGTAGTAAATGGTCAGGTTGCTGAAGGTCTACGGGACACTGGGGCAACTCTCCTGATAGTAACAAAACAGCTAGTGAAGGAAGGTAAACTCGACGGCAAGAGCCTTTCACTGGTGTCGGTGGATTCCAGTACAGTAACAGGACCCTTCGCCATTGTTAACCCTGTCTGCCCATTATACTGTGAGAAAGCTAGAGCGCTAGTTCTCGACAGGCCAGTGTCTCCTGTTATCATAGGGAACGAGTTGGAAGACAAAGGAGTCCAGCACTTTGTCCCGGTTACTCCAATTGAAAGGGCGATGGCTGTCATGACGCGACAGCAAGCACTCGAGAGGAGGAGAGACGACGTTAAGATGGAGGACCCAAGGATGACGGCTATGTCAGTGACGCCAGAGGTTTTGAAACGCGCTCAAAGAGAGGATCCAAGTTTAGAGAATGTTCGATCTAAAGTTGGGAAACCACCTGCAACCTGTAAAATCGGGATCAAGGTTCTCTACTTTTGGAATGTGGAACGCTGTATCGAGCGTACAGTAACGACCATTCTTCGCATAAGCAAGTAGTAGTACCACAGCAGTTCAGGAATGAAGTAATGCGTATTGGACACGACACTCCCATGGCCGGCAATTTATGTACGCGTAAGACGCAAGAGAGAGTGCAGCGCAGTTTTTATTGGCCTGGGATTTGGTCGGACATGAACAGGTACTGTAAGTCCTGGATCAGTGCCAACGGTCTACACCCCCGGGGAAGATGAGAAAGGCCCCCTTGGGAAATATGCCGCTCGTAGATTAGCCGTTCGACCGCGTAGCAGCGGACATCATCGGACCCATAATCTCGGCATCAGGCATCGTGTTGGTAATAATAAATAATAATAATAATAACGGTATTTATAATGCGCTTATTTTATAATAATTATAACTAAGCGCGCACTCACATCTCGCGCACGCATGCGCACGCTTTAGACGACTCACGTACAACAAATGGTGAAATACATTGCGACAGTCAGCTTTTGTGGGGAGTGTGGTGATATAGTGCTAGAACTGTTGAAAGAGGTGAGTTTTGAGGGCGGACTGAAAGGAGGAGAGAGTGGGAGAGTGTTCCAGGTGGATGGACCATAAACTGAGAAGGAGCGGGGGCCGAAAGTGCTGAGTTTGGTGCGGGGAATGTGGAGACGGAGAGGGTCGGAGGCGGAGCGGAGGGAGCGGGAAGGAGTGTAGGGGTGAAGTAAGTTGGAGAGATAGGCAGGAGCGCAGTTATTCAGGGATTTGTAGCAGAGAGACAGAATCTTGTATTGGATGCGTTGTGGGATGGGAAGCCAGTGAAGGAGTTTGAGCAGGGGAGTGATGTGGTCGGATTTTTTCTTTCTGAGGACGAGGCGGGCAGCATTGTTCTACACGCGCTGGAGAGTGGAAGTGGTGGAGTGAGGGAGGCCGGAAAGGAGAGAGTTGCAGAAGTCGATGCGAGATAGGATGAGAGAGACAGCAAGTTTGGTGGCAGCTTCGGTGGTGAGGTATTTTCTGATCTGACTCATGCGGCGGAGGTGGAAATAGCATGCCTGGGCAGTGCCGGAGACGAAGCTGGTCATGGTAAGAGAGGAATCAAGGATAACGCCAAGGTTTTTGGCCGAGTCACTGAGGGAGATCGGGGTGCTGTCGAGTTGAAGGTGGAGAGAGGGAGGGAGCTGGGAAAGTTTCTGGCGAGTGCTTACCAGCAAGGCTTTCGTTTTGTCGTCGTTCAGTTTAAGCTTGTTTGCTGTCATCCAGTTTTTCACGTCTTCATAGCAGTCGTCGTGGATTTGGCTACGAGGTACCGTAGCGGTACCGCTGAAAAGGATAGACGCGAACTCCATCGCCGATGCGTTCTGGAACACGTGGACTCGAGTGGGGATCCCGCGAGAAGTCCTCACTGACAAAGGGGCCATGTTCACGAGTGAAGTCATGGCCGAGGTGAACTCCCTGCTCGCGATCCGAGGCATGACTACGACACCGTATCACCCGCAGTGTAACGGACTTGTAGAGAGATGCAACCAAACTCTGAAAATGATGGTCAGAAGGTTGTGCCAAGAGCAGCCAAGAGAATGGGACCGGATCTTACCAGGGCTCCTGTTCGCCTACAGGGAAGTTCCGCAGGAATCTACAGGATTCGCTCCCTTCAAACTACTCTTTGGTCGCACCGTAAGAGGACCGCTACAAGTCCTCCAGAAGTTGTGGACCGACGAGGAGGTTGATGCCTAATCACGCACGGCGGCAGAATACGTAGTCGAACTTCGCAACCGAATCGAGGAAACGTGCAAGTTAGTCCAGACGCAATTGACAAAATCTACCCAAAGGTACAAGCGCCACTTTGACAAGATGGCCAAGGCTAGAACATCTGAGGTGGGGAGCGAGGTGCTACTCCTCTACCCTGTCAAGACCAAAATGGAGATGGCCTGGCAGGGCCCGTACGTTGTCACGGAAAAGAAGGGCGATAACAACTACAGGATACGCATGAGAGGGAAAGAAAAACTGTTTCATGCGAACCTGCTTAAAAGGCTACATGGAGTGGAAGACGCCCGCACCGGCAGAGAAAGTAGCAGCGACGGCGGTGATCGCTCAAGACGGGTCAGAAGGCGAAGAGGCCGAGAGAGCGAATAGGTTGGCAGAAAGCGTGATTGCCTTGATTCCACTACAGGCAGAGGAATCATATCGTGACGTCGAAGTCAACCCGGATCTCAAGCGAAGCCAGAAAAAGGAATTGGAGGAAGTGTGTGTCAAGTACAAATCGATTTTGAAAGACTTACCTTTGAGAACCAACTTGGGACACTGTAGCATTACGCTGACGTCACAAGTACCAATCAAGGTCAGGCAGTTTCCACTGCCGCATTCCCAAGTGAAAACCATTAAGTCAGAAATCAAGGCCATGCATGAAATGGGGGTGATCAAACCCGATTCGTCGCCGTACAGCTTGCCAATCGTGTTAGTAAGGAAGAAGGATGGGTCCATGAGATTCTGTGTCGACTTTAGGCGCCTCAACACCGCTATAGAGTCCGATTGTGAACCCATGCCTTATCTATCTATCTATATCCCGTAGTCTTGCCGACCCTTGGGGCACCACTAATGACTTGGCAACCAGCTCCCTCCATTCTTCTCTGTTCTCTGCCATTCTTAGAGTATCACCCAGCCTCAGTCCTGTCCACTCTGAGATATTGTCCTCCCATCTTTTCCTCTGACTTCCTCTCCTTGCACAGTACCTTGCAGGATTGTTTTGGAAAGCCCTGCTGAACGCGTGACATGCCCATACCACTTCATTTTGCGTTTTTTAACAATGGCCAATAGGTCTTCATAGGGCCCGATGGCTTTCCTGATTCTGCTTCCCACTTCCTCGTTCGTGATGTGATCTCTGTATGAAATGCCAAGCAGCCTTGGAAAACATCTCATTTCAGTGGCTTGTATCCTCCTTTCAAGGTCTGCTGTGAGGGTCCATGACTCGCAGGCATACAAGAACACTAAGATGACTAAGGAGCGCATCAGTCTGATCTTGGAGCAGAGTGTGATGTTTCTGTCCTTCCATATGGTCTTCAATCTTGTCAGTGCTGTTGTCTGCACAATCTTGGACAGTATTTCTGGTTTTGATCACAAGCTTCATGAAGCTCTTCCTACGGTGTCCGACAGTCTACCTTTCCCCTGCGGCAGCCACCGTGAGGAGACTGTCCTTACTCGGCTCCACATCGGGCAAACGTATGTTACGCACTCTTACTTATTTAAACAGGATGAGCGTCCATGGTGTTTTGCCTGTGATGAGCAGTTTTCTGTTCGACACTTTTTGCTGTATTGTGCTGATCTAATTGACACGAGATATAAACACTTCACAGCAGACTCCTTGAAGGTTTTGTTGCGGGATGTTCTCCCGGACAAAATCTTCAATTTCTTGAGAGAATGCAATATTTTTAACAAGATCTGAGCATTCATAGACTAGGTGATTTTTTTTAAATTTGCCCTTTTTGAGAGTCTGTAGACGTTTCTTTTAAAGACATGTGTGACATTTTAGCCTGAAAAATGTAAGCTATATTTTCATCTTGTCTTAAGACCTTGCTTTTAGTCTGGCTGACCAGATTTTTACCCATCCCGCCGTAAGATGGCCTTAAGATGGCTCGGCGCTAAACCCAAATAACTAAACTGGGTTTGATCCGTCATCTGTCACAATAGCTCCTAAGTATTTGAATTTATTAACTGTTTCTAGTTTTTGGCTTCCCATGACGTCAGTTCCAATGCCACTGGTGTTATTGGTCATCAGTTTGGTCTTCTCTGCACCGATTTCCATCCCATATGCAATGGCTGTACTGTCCAGCTTTTCCACCAGCTGAGCTAGCTCCTTCTCTGTTGCCATCAATCTCGTCCGCAAAGTGCAAGTTCGTGATTATTCTGCCTCCAATCCTGACAGTTCCTTCATGATCTTTCAGAGCGTCTGTCATGATTCTTTCCAGGAATATGTTGAAAAGAGTAGGTGAGAGCAAGCAGCCTTGTCTGACTCCGACTGTAGTCCTAAACCAGTTTCCTATTTTGCAGTTGTAGCAGACTGCGCTAGTGGCCTTGTTGTAAAGGTTTGCTATGACTTTGATCAGGTTGGCACTTATGTTGTATAGCTTCATGGTGGACCAAAGGGCTGCCAATCGCCCTGTCAAAAGCTTTCTTAAAATCCACAAAGAAATGATAGAGGTCACGGACGATGGCATTAGTGGCGTTATTAATGGGTTTAGCGCAAGCGGTGCCTGCAGGTGTGTGGTTATTGGGCTCAAGTTTACAGATTGGTTAAACCCTAATTTCTGATCATGTCCTGCAACAATTATTTCAATATTATAATTTTTTGTTGTCCCCATTTAGAGTTGAAGGTCAGATGGAATATCTAAGAATGTCTTGATAGCATTGTATGCTAGATGGGGGATCTACTACTGAATTTATAGAGTCTTCCAGGATTGCAAGAAAGTGTTTTTGTGCTTCAAATTTACCACTCCCATTTATGTTTGATTTTGTTAGAGCTTGTGCTCCTAGTGTACACCACACATATGTTCGGATAGATTCATTAATACGTTCGACTCCTGCTTGAGTAAGCCTATCACTCCTGTCTAAGACAAATGTAGTCCAGACATTAAACTATTTTTGCTCTTTTGAGCCTAACCAGATTTCAGATTTTGATGAGAATTAAGAGTAGGGAGGCCAGTAATCTTGAGGGTATTGTCTGTGACTCATAGCATAATACATCGTACCCATACCATGGTGATCATCAGGTTTTTGTGCCAAGTTATACATTGTACTAATGTTAAACTCATTACAGATGCGTTCAAGTGCTTTCATATCCATGGGGTTATTAAAATGGTTAAAACTGGATTCAGTGGGCAGTGGGACAGAAGTTCTGAGAGTATTCTTCTAAGCTGATACTACATGTGGAAACGATAGACAGACCTAATCAGTTTGTTTGAGTGATTCAAGTGGTCTGTAAAAGAAACACCACAGCCAATAGTTGAACATAGTAAGCAAGGTTAAGCTGGTTTTGATCCATCTTTAGTGGGTTTGAGAGCCAATTTCTCGCAGTTGCATCATCTGTAATTGGTGGGTTTATGTAATGTTCATAAGGATTTGGACCTTTACTTGAAATAAATCTCCTTCAGACACACCCCACCCGGGTCTGCCCTGGGGGACTTGGGTGGGGTTAACTACTTTTTAGTTCCCATGGTCACCCTGGTCAGCCCCACAGGGTGGGTTTTCCTCTCTATTCTGGGGCATGTGTTTCTGTCTACCCTTTGTCCATTCACCTGTATTTGCCTTTTTAAAACTCTCCCTACTGTCTGCACTGCCTGTAGCTCTTGCTATTGGATGTGTGTTGCTAAATGGTCTTAGCTTTATTTAGGCCCCATGTGTTAGGTTTATTTAATGTATTGGACTGGCTGGCGACATACATTCAATGTTCTGTTTAGTTTTTTTTTTCACAAGCAGTGCAGGCACGTCCTGAGGAAGTCTTGTTGCTGTTGGGATGTTAAGCAATGTACAATCAATCCATCCTTCAGACACAGCTATATCGAGCTGATTTAGTTTAATTATTTTCTGGTCATAAGTCAGTGCGACATTATACTTGGCATCCATGTTAAATTGAAATGTGTTTGTAGTAACAATTGATGGTGATTTAAATTCCAACCAGCTTTTTTATGAGATAATAAAAATGTTTATTACCTTAACAAATCTTGATACAAGCAAACCAGTGATGTTATCTAATAGAATTGAGATGTTCTACACTGTAATGTAAGAGATGATACAAGTTATTTTGTAACTGGAACTTTTGATGGTTTTGAAAAAGTTAATGGTTTACAAGCTGGGTATTATGACTTTTGTACTTTAGCTGAATGGCTACAAAATGAATTCATAATTAAAGCAACTTTAAATCCAGCTAACTTACTTGTTACATTAGAATTTCCGAAAGTAATCAGTATTCATTATCATTAGTTTTGCAAAATAACTTTGTTTTTGGGACTATAACATTTATTTTCCAGATGTAGATTGGACAATACATCCTGAGAGGGATTTAATGTCCGCAAATAAAGATAACGTAACTGGAAGATATCCTGTTCATTTGGCAGTACACACAGTATTTAATGTGCATTTGAAAGAACTAAACACGACTGAAAATGTACACAAAAGAAAGCCTTCAACTTTGTTAAGATGAGTGCCGACTGCTCCCTATTGTGAAAGTGTGGTTGTTAGATTTCCTAATTTACAATATAAAAAATTAGATTCCAGTTTCTTTGAATCATTATGCTTGTCTGTAACTAATCAGGATGATAAACCAGTCCTGATGCATGATTTTTGTGTTGTGTTGAAAGTTAAATAAATTTTATTTTTGTTATAAAAAATGAGTACTGGTCCAAAACCAAAAATTATTCCAGTTGCCTGTCCAGTAACAGAATTGAAAGATTTGGTTGGTGTATAGGATTTTGATAAAGAAGGTGAGGTTGGGGAAGTGTATTGTTTTAAACTTGATTCTTTTGGCATGTACAAGTGGAAAGTAATCGATGACATGAAAGATGGCACCGAAAAGCCATTTCATAAACTTGCTCAGCTGCATGCACTGTGCCTACTCCGCCTAGTCTTGCAAATAATGTGCCCTACATCTTAAAACATGTGGGTAATAAGTGGGTAGTTGCTCTTGCTCCTATGCCTGCAACGCTTGCAACCCCACCCGGGTCTGCCCTGAGGGACTTGGGTGGGGTTAACTACTGTTTAGTTCCCAGTCACCCTGGTCAGCCCCACAGGGTGGGTTTTCCCCTCTATTCTGGGGCATGTGTTTCTGTCTACTCTTGGTCCATTCACCTGTATTTTCCTTTTTTAAACTCTCCCTACTGTCTGTGCTGCCTGTAGCTCTTGATGTTCCACGTGTGTTGCTAAATGGTCCTAGCTTTATTTAGGCCCCATGTCGTAGGTTTATTTAACGTATTGGACCGGCTGGCGACATACATTCAATATTCTGTTGTTTTTTTTACAAGCAGTGCAAGCATGTCCTGAGAAAGTCTTGTTGCTGTTGGTGGGACGTTAAGCATTGTACAATCACTCAATCAATGCAACTCTTGCACCTGTAATTGACTGGGACATAAAGTTTGAATTTATTAGTCCTTATATATATACTGATGATGAAGGAGCCTTAGTATTCAGGAAAGTTATTTTGCTCTGGGCCATTGCTTGTGTGCCTTGTTCTGAGTTTTGCTTTAGACAACAATAGCAGAGAAAAACTAAAAGTGCAAGAGTATGAGAAATGACAAAATCTTCTGTTGTGTTTGTTCCAGCAAACTTTACCATAGCAAGAGAAGCAACAATAATATTTGAAATTACAATGAGGACTTTGTCCGATGCCAAAGAAGCAAATATCGCACAAGGAATCAAACTTACGTGGGATGACTCAGTGATAGAGTCAACAAAAAATCTTTATTGATATTAAAAAAGGCACAGTTATAGAAGTATCGAGCAGTATTCGGACTGTTAAGGTGGTGAACGATTAAACAACGCTAGTTTTTCTAAGTTACATAAACCTGGAACACATAGATCTTGTTTCATTTTATTATGCTAGCAAATTATACACTCTTGAAGAGTTGCAAAATGTAATTGCTGATTAAATTTAAAAAAAAAAATTATTTGTCATCACAAATGGTAAACTTGTATTTGCAACTATCCCCTGAGGCAATTGTGCCTGATAAAACATTACAGGCAGACTCATTGTGATTAATAAATATTACAGAAGCGTTAAAGTATTTGGAAATCGAAGAGGCAAAATACTCCAGGTGTAAAAGACGGTTTAGCACAGTTTAAAATTCTGTTCAAAACACATTAATGGCTGTGGGTGCGGTTTCAGGTGGATGTTCTGTAGGGGCATAGCACTGTTTGCGATGGGAATTGGAAGTATAATCAGAATTGCTATTGAAGGCATTAGCATTGCCACATGCCTGGCATGCTTTGGTTTGGAAGAACTTAACAAAAGATTTCATAAAAAGTTGCAGAAACATGAAGCATTGAGTATGCTCGATGGTGGAAAGCTGAATAGTATGAAATTTATTATCAGTAAAGCGTTGGAGGACAAACAAATTGATAATGATAAATTTAAGAGAATGCAGGATGACTTGACCAATTACAAAAAAACAAAAGTCTGAAATTCAGAATAAGATGCATAGTCAACCCGTGAATGCTGAAGAACTAAAGGCATCTTTTTAGAGGAAGGAAAGAAAATAGGGGAGAAAGAAACAATGGAAAAAATGCAAGGTCTTTTAAGCAATTAAAGATAAGTTTCGGTAATTGTTTATTATTTCTGTCATACACTTCACGAGAGATGTCACATGGTACATGCTTGCATATTTGACACCATCAGCTCCACCACCAGACTATTACTGATAAAAAGTTAATTTGTTGTCTTTGTAACTTGACAAAATTGTCTGAGTATCTTGTTGACTTAAGGCAAGAACTTATAAGAACTTATGTTAAGACACCTATAAAAACGTGTTTTAAGTTACTTATAAGAACTTATGACAACCAACTTGTAAGAACTTGTAAAATAACTTTAAACTTACTTGTCAGTTAAATGTAACATATTAATTTAACACTTAACAAGGCAGGTACTTAATGTTGTCATATTTTTTTATTGTGAAGGTTTAGGTGCTAATGGTGATAATGATGAGAAAAATAAACAATGAGAAAATACAAATCAAATAAAATTGATTATGCCACATTGGTCATGGTCATTTTATTTTGAAATCATCAGAGTGTTTTGATATGGAGGGCTGGTGGCGGGTCAACAATAGGTCATTGCCCAAATTGCCGTAATTTTGAGATCAATTTTTAAATACTGTTAAAAAAATTTTAATTAAAAAAAATTGTATTTTATTTTATTTATTTCTTTTTGTTTTTTTTTGTTTTTTTTTTTTGGGGGGGGGGGGGGGATTTGTATTCTCCTATTGTTTATCTCTGCCACTAGAGGAACGTGTCATGAGGACATTCACTGCTCGGGGAGCGAGAGACTTGGTGCCAAAACATCAAAGTCAACAGAGGCTGCGTTAGAGGAGCGAGTCGAGAGGACATCCACAGTTCATGGAACGTGTGACAGCTTCAAGAATGCATGATGAAAGAAACTACACGCCTAGACGTGGAGGAACGTGTGAACGATACAGAGGGATAACACCAGTTGAACAGGTTGGATAATGAGGACAGTTTATCTAACCTGGCTCTTACTATATTGTGTGTGGATGTGAGGATGATGTGCTAGTGTTGAGAATTGTGTATCTTGTGAAGAGTATTTAGAGTTCACGTTTTGTTAATTAGGATTATATGGGCCACAGAAAAGAAGAAAATATGTTTTGTGTTTATTCTGCATGAATGCGTCCGACTGAGAGTTAGCGTTGTTTGTGTATGCGCCCATTGCGTTTGTAAGTCTATGCGTGGGACTGGTTGAAAGTCTGTTTACGTTACAACCTGTCACTGGTTTTATTCACATTAAATATGTCTGAAAAGTGTTTGGTGAATTAGCATGAAGCAGGGTTCATATTTTGGCATGCGCTATTAACGCATCATTTTCCAAAATGACCCATAAATTTTTCACCACCACCCGGGTCTGACCTGGGGGACTTGGTGGGGTTAACTACTTTTTAGTTCCCAGGGTCACCCTGGTCAGCCCCACAGGGTGGGTTTCCTCTCTATTCTGGGGCATGAGTTTCTGTCTACCCCTGGTCCATTCACCTGTATTTGCCTTTGTCACGATACGGATTTCTTTCGTCTAATTTTGTAGGGGGGTAAGTTTAGAGGGGTGACAGGGTTTAGTCAGTCACCGGGTAACGATAGCGTAGGTATGTAGTATATGGCCTTTGCACGAGATTTGCTGCTGTGCGAGAGGTTGGGTGGACGGCGTGCAGCCACGTGGCCACCCAGTCTGAACGTCATCGGGTGGTATCTGCTTCACGTGAATTTTCATCACGTGAGGTAGTGAGCAGGTTTTCGCCAACCTAACGGTTTCAAAATTACTAGTCGGTCGCAAAACACCAGCGAACGAAAGCAGTCGTTTTTTCAACATAGTCTCTGAGGGGGTTTTGTGCGGGCGTGGTTTTCCATGAGCCGCCGCCTCGAGTAGCTGTGTCGTCCTTCTGTGACGGTCCTACGATACGGCCCTGGTTCGAGCCCGGGAGTCAGTGTCCTGTGACGAAAGAAGAGCTGCGACGACTAACCGCCTGGCTTGTCTTGTCTTGTTCGTCTTCGTTCCAGCCGGGGCGTCTTCACAGATGGAAGTAAGTGCACGTAACAATCCTTTAGTGGCCATTTGCTCGGGGGGGTTTGGTTGTGTTTGCTTGTTCTGTATTATGTTGGCTAGTGTGTATTGGGAGGCAGGCGTAGAATAGAAGAGTAGAGTGTACAAGTGAATACTAGTTATTGTACGTTGTTGCTAGAGTAGTTAGCGGGGTATGGTTACTGGGGGTTTAACGCTGAGTAGGCGAATGAGGTCGTTCCAGTATTTAGCGTCGTAAGGGTGTAAATCGGAGTATCGGAAGTGAGTCAGGTGGTGACGTATAAATATGTATTTTGAGGTTGCATGTATTGTTGCGAGAGAGAATGAAGAAATATGTTGAGGTTGTAGTTATTGTTGCGGGAGAGGTGAAGAGAATGTTGAGGTTAAATCTATTGTTGTGCGTAGCGTGAGGCGATTGTGAATATGTATTTCCTGGAGGTTGGGTTTAAAGTTGCGGGAAGGGTGATGTGATTATTTGTCTTCTTTTGTTAGTTATTTATTTGAGTATTTTTGCACCTGTGTTTTAGTGCATCTTTAAATACGAAGAATTAACCAGCTAGTCTGCCACCGTGCGTGGCACTGAGTGGAAGCTGACTGTGTCACTCCGCCTTGTGGGCTACGACACCGGACCTGGGTGCCTTCGCGAGTGTCGCGGCACACCTCGTATTTAATCAGGTCGGGTCGTCCCATATAGTTCTTTTCTAACATGTTTACATGAAGTTTTGTATAGTTATAATGTTGTGAAGAGCGTTAGTATATTCCATCACCTAGTAGCGATTGTATTGCGAGAGGAGTTTTTGGTACAGTAACATTTGGAGTTATATCATTGTTTAAAGTAGCCTGTGTTACGGAAGACCTTATCGCGGAAGCAAGAGCGTCGAGTTGAGCTGAGCTCAACGGTTGTTCTTCCGGCGAGAAGGTCCCGTGACGTGAAGTATATTTTTTAGTCAAGTTTCACTTATATTAAGTTCTGTGAGATTGTTTAGACTCCATTTGCATATTCGATGTTTAGTCTCCATGTGCTTATGTGATATTACTCTGAGACGCACTAGTTAAAGGAACCTTGTTTATCCTGAGACGTGCTAGTTAAAAGAGCCTTATGCTGTAAATGTATAATTTGCTAGCTTAATTCGAACTTGTTGTTCGTGATCCCTTTGGGGAGATATAGTAGCGTACAGATTGTGTTCATTTTTTCTCGATCTTTGAATTAGTAAGCAAGCGTATTTGGTTCATGTAATTGGCATTGCGCTAGTTGAACTACTGTATTACTTAAGGAGCCACGTGTTGTAATAGACTTTCCGCGGAAGCAAAGGCGTTGGTCTAACTGGCGTCAGCGCTTGACGCTTGTGCTTCCGGCGGGGTCTAGTGGCGTATGGTTTAATCCTTTCAGCCTGATTTCTTTTTAACTGTAGTAAGGATAGTAGTTTTATTTATATATTTTCGTTGGTACTTTGTTAGGGATATTTAGTTTATTATATATTTGTTATTTTGTATTGTGTACTAAGGATATTTAGTTTGGGGAGTCTGGACGTATGTGTGTGTGAATGTGACGGGTGAGTGCGTGATTAGGATTGAGTGTGAATAGTTTGTTTTTGTTAGGGTTTTATTTAATAAACGTCGTTGTTATTGTTCCTCTGGTGTTTGTGTTAGGTTTGTGTTAGTGTGGGTTGGGTGAATCTCGAGTGACAGCACTCATAGTTCGCACCGCGGAAGCGGGATCGTGACAGCCTTTTTAAAACTCTCCCTACTGTCTGCGCTGCCTGTAGCTCTTGATATTGGATGTGTGTTGCTAAATGGTCTTGGCTTTATTTAGGCCCCCTGTCTTAGGTTTATTTAACGTATTCGACCGGCTGGCGACATACATTCAATGTTCTGTTTATTCTTTTTCACAGGTAGTGCAGGCACGTCCTGAGAAAGTCTTGTTGCTGTCGGGACGTTAAGCAATGTACAATCAATCATCAATCAATGAATCAATCATAATCTTTTCAGCTAAGGGTCTCTCAGCCCCCACCATACCCCCACTTTTCCATATTTCGGAGGCTGATGACAAGATACTGACACACGATTGTTGGTGAAGGGGCAGGGTTCCAAGCATGTCTTAGGGGTGTTTTTGCTCATTAGACCGGTTGGCTACATGTATTCAGTTTCATGTTTTTTTTTTTTTTACAAACGGGTAAGCATATCAAAGCATGTTGCTGTCATGACATTAAGCAATGTACTAGCCTACTTTGTTCGCTTCGAAATAACCATGCCATTTCTCAGCTTACTCAGTGACAAATGTCAGTGAAAGTTGACCTTTGATATGACCCTGAAAGTCGCAGTGCAGCATTTTATTTTTTTAAACATGACATGTCTATGAATTTATTTATAGTGAACATGTGAAATATGAAAACAATAACAATGAACATTAAGACATAAAAACACAAGCAGTTTGCATAAACGTTCACCTGATAGAATTCCCTCTACAGTCATGGGTACTTGCAAAGCAGTTTTCTCAGCCCTGAGGGGCTATTTTTAGCCGTTCTGCTTTCCCCCTTGACAGTTTTCTTTAAAAAAAAAAAAAAAAACATTGTATATCCTGGCTTATATCAAACTTTCCCTGTACATATTCTTCGTTTTCGCACACCTCTAGGGAGAGTGACATTTTTAATTGTTAAAAATAGCACGTGAAAACCCTCTGGCATTATGCGCAATTATTGAAGTGACGTGAATCAACATTTCAGACCAGGTCTGTAGGGAGACTAACGATGTACAAACAAGCAACCAATTTTAATACGTGCGTGTTGTGTACACAAATACTGTGCAACAAGACAACAAAAATGTTTGTGTGTGGGGAGGGGCAGGGTGGGGGGGGGGGGGGGAGGTGGTATTAAGACATCATTCACCTGTAATCACTGATAATTTTCAAATTGGCAAATTGACGCATTGGATAAGCCATGCCAATGGCTTATATTTTTACAACATTGCTATTGTGCAGGTCACATCGTTAGATTGGGAGCCATGAATATGGCGTTGGGGGTACTATGGTAAAAGTCACATGCAGGTTATTTCATTGAAATTTGTTTCGATTTTGTTTAGGTTTTTGTTATGCTAGTCATGGTCACATGTACTATTGTTAAAACTGGTTGTCTTGTGTCAAATAGTTACGTCGCAGTTTACAGGCAACTAGTCATTTTTGGCTCACGTGTCATAGCGAAGGTGACTGTAATAGGCCATGCGTCAACTGTCCGGCATCTACTGTCAGTGTTAAACTTTAGCACTGACATAATTCTCACAGACTATGTATAAGCCACAGACTTCAAACTTCTCCCAAAGATTGTGGAGAGACCTTTCCAAACATACCAATATCAGTGACTTCTTTCAAAGGTCAAGGTCACAGGGGCTCAGAAAGGAGTGATTGATTGATTGTACATTGCTTAACGTCCTGACAGCAACAAGACATTCTCAGGACGTGCCTGCACTGCTAGTGAAAACAAACTAAACAGAATATTGAATGTATGTCGCCAGCCGGTCCAATACGTTAAAAAAACCTATGACATGGGGCCTAAATAAAGCGAAGACCATTTAGCAACACACATCCAATATCAAGAGCTACAGGCAGCGCAGACGGTAGGGAGAGTTTAAAAATGGCAAATACAGGCGAATGGACCAAGGGTAGACAGAAACACATGCCCCAGAGTAGAGGGGGAAACCCACACTGTGGGGCTGACCAGGGTGACCCTGGGACCCAGAAAGGAGCCGACAATAGCCATATTTTGACACAATTTGTTTCTCATCAAATACTATTTTCAACTTCAAACCCAAATTTGTTACAGAGATAAGAGATAAGATAAGATGAGATAAACTTTATTGCCATATGCATAAACATTAGGAATATTTTGCGGCATAACCGACGAGCGTCCATATGAACATGAACACATAAAACATACATACATCACAATCAAGCAGACACTAAAATAACAAACACACATATGTATAGCAGTCATTCTACTAAGTGTGCCCACACATCTAAGTAAGTGAAATAAAATAGATCTATAGCATAATAAACATATAATGACAACAAAGACCGCCAAGTGAGTCGCAGCGAAAACAGATTAGCTAAATTCATATCTCTGTACATCCTGTTTAAGAAGAGGTTTAATAGAGCATATATAAACAACTAAGATAGGCTGTAGGTAATTCTAAAGGGACTTTGAGTCAATCTGCTGAATAAAACATATCACAGCCACATTAGACAGGGCCTGAACAGCCCAAGGGATATAAGCTCTTCTGAAAAAGAGTGGTTTTGGCCTTGATGGATCTAAAGCGTAAGCCAGATGGCAAGGGCTCGAATAGTCTATGTGCAGGATGGTGCTCGTCATGTATGATGTAGCTCGCTCTCTTAATGGTGCGTGCGTGGTACAGAGATTCCACCGAGAGGAGATCGCTTCCAACAATATGAGATGCTGTTTTGATCACCCTGTTTAGTTTCTTGCGGGCTTCGTCGGTTGCGCTGCCATACCACACCGTGATGGAGAAGGTAAATCTGCTGGCTGACGCCAAAAGACTCCAACCGCCAAAGAAAAACAGGCGCTGCTGGGCTTTCTTTACTAGCTTTTCAATATTCTTCTCCCACTTCAGATTGTGCGAGATAATAGTACCCAGGAACTTGAACGTTTCAACAATTTCAATATCGTTTCCTTGAATGGTTAAGGGAAGGGAGTCAGTTTTCTTTTTCCTGAAATCGATTATCATTTCCTTGGTCTTACCAACATGCAAATCCAAGTTGTTGTCAGAACACCAGCCTACTAACATGCCTACCTCATCTCGATATGCACTCTAGTCATTGTTATGTCGTATTATCAGCAAATTTCACTATGCGTGTGCTATCATAGTGGGATACGCAGTCGTGTGTCAAAAGAGAATACAACAATGGGGATAAAACACATCCTTGGGGAGCACCCGTACTCAAGGTCAAAGACTGGGATACTTGTCCACATTGACCATTAGTAGGCAACTGACATGCTGAACACAGTTCTGACTGCACGAACCGATCTTGACAATCTGGGGTCTGTTTAACAAGAAGTCCAGAACCCAGTTACAGATGGACTGTGCGAAGCCAAGGTGCAGCAGCTTTTTATGCAGTTTGGACGGTATGATTATGTTGAATGCGCTGCTGTAATAAAAAAAAAAGCAGCCTAACATACGAATTTGGCTTCTCCAGATGCTGCAGAATATAGTGCAGTCCTAGCGACACATCGTCTTCTACTGATCGGTTCGCGCGGTAAGCAAACTGATAAGAATCACGGGAGGGGGCATGACAGACTTGATGTGCTGCAGGATCAGCTGCTCGAGCGTTTTCATTATGACGGAGGTCAATGCCACAGGCCTGTAGTCGTTAAGTGTACTGATGGTTTCCTTTTTTGGTATGGGGATAATAGTTGACTTTTTGCGACAGTGTGGAACCTTGCATGCCTGTAATGACCAGTTAACTATGACTGTGAGAACGCCCGTGAGCTGGTCGGCACAGTAACGCAAAAGGCCAGGAAAAATTTCATCAGGGCCTGCTGCCTTACGCACATTCAATCGTCTGAGAAGCCGCCTCACATCCGTTTCACACACTACAAGAAAATCATCATCGGAACTAAGCGGGGGTGGCACAGAAACGGGGTGGTTATTTGCCTGTCAAAACGACCGTAAAACACGTTCAGGTCGTTTGAAAGTGTGGGGTTGAGAGTATTTGCGCGTTTTGATGCTTGTTTGTAGTTTGTGATTTCCTGTATGCCTTGCCACATATATCTAGAATTGTTTGTAATCATGTTGCTTTCCTGTTTCTGTCGGTATTGTCTTTTTCATGCCTGAATACCTCATATTTAGCTTTTTAATACTGTTCTTTGTCATTGGAGGCGAAAGAGATAAGAATAATGACTTTTAAAAGACAGCATTAACATAATCACTGAGTTAACCCCCTAATTATTGTTTTAACCATCATCATCTATCTACCCAGCACAGAGTGTGCACGCGACGCCACCCGTTGTCGGGTGCTAGCGGGTTATTGATTTTTGAGAAACACTATTCCTCTGCTGACTGGGACTGGCTTTATCTGCCAATGATCATAATTATGAGTTAAATATGTATGGCGTTGAAAGCATTATGCGCCACACCGCCGTGGTATTGACGAAATTCTCTAAAGTGCCCCGCTCATATGCGCAGGTGAATACCCAATATTCACTCAATCAAAAAATTGCCCCGACGTATGCACAATGCTACCAAGGATATGCTAATAGGATTGGAAAAAGGACAGTACTGAAAGCATTACCTGGCTGCATGACAGAAAATTAATCATCACGCAGTACTGCTCTATACAGGCACCCGATAACACAGCTAACTTTTCTAGTATGAACTCTAGTTGAGCACCAAACAAAAATCAGATGCCTGTAGCCACCCGACTGCAATACAATCTCTGCTGTTCAAAATAATGATTAATGATTATTTCTGGGGCTTTTAATGTGTCTGGCGTAATAGCCTATCAATAACTCGTATGGGCAAAGGATTGCAGTCCAGTCTGCTAATGGAGGTGACAATCAATAACTCCCAAAGCACTCGAATAACACCATTCAGTCCACTGGTGCCAAGAAGAGCCAAGTGGGATTCTCATGAGCTGACACATGGTCAGATCCTCAAGAGCCCCGGGCCCCAGGCTTGGCTTTTGTTTTCACAAGGCTTTAGTCATCTGTACTTTCTGGTCTCTACTTGACGGCACTTTCCTCTTTTGACGACACGGCGATAGCAAGAAATGCATTGTGAAAGAGTTGGGCGGGTAGCTTATTTCTAAAAAACCTGTTCCTCAGATAAATCAATTGCTGGTGATATGCAATATAAACAGGCACCCGATAACGCATACTATTTTTTAGTAATCGCTCTAGTTGCACAAAGAAATCAGATGCCTGTGTTTATTCACAGACGAGAGGCAGTAAAGAGATAATGCAGGGTGCCAGTCAATATGGGCAGCTTGCAGGTAATTCACTGCCCTGTGTTTTAATCAATCAATTTAGACAGCCCCTCAGTGCTGCAGGCCAGATTGCCTAATGGACGTGTCAAACAATAACTCGCAAAGCACCCAAATAACACATTCCAGTGGAATAAGCATACACACAAACACACACACAAACACACATACACACATACATACATACGCACACACAAACACACATACACACACGCACACACAACTAACTGGTACAGAAGTGCTGCATAACACACACACTTTAAGAATTTCTAAGTGCAGACAGTTCAATAATATGAGCACGATGAGACAGGGCAGGTGCAGGTGACTCGCTGCTTTTCATGGTGGCCATCTCCATCATCATCTTGGCTTGACTTCGCGAACGAAGATTTTATAGGAGTTGCCCACGACGTCTGCAGGCTTGTTCGTGGCTGCGGAGGCCAATCCGAGACAGGCAGGTTCGACCGCAGTGGCTGCAGGGGAAGGTATGGCCAGGGTTCTGAGCTGCGGCATCTCTGTTTTTTCTCCTGAGCCGCTTGTCCTTAAGGCTAGATCTGTGAGAGTCCTCAAAGGAGACAGCTGCCTTGTAAATGGTGGAGCGCCAGGTGTCACGGTCGGCAGCAAGTGAAGACCACTGGTGGTGGTCGATTTGGCAGGCACTAAGTGACTTCTTGAGACAGTCTTTGTATCTCTTCTTTGGTGCCCCTCTGTCACGGTGTCCAGTAGCAAACTCGCCGAACAGGGTGATCTTTGGTAGGCGATGATCCTCCATCCTGGAGACATGCCCCGCCCAGCGGAGCTGTGTCCGCAGCAGCAAAGCCTCGATGCTCACAGTTTCAGCCTGTTCAAGGACCTCGATGTTGGTGACATAGTCACTCCAGTGAATGTCCAGGATGGTACGCAGGCAGCGCTGGTGGAAGCGTTCGAGGAGTCGTAGTTGGCTGCGGTAGAGGGCCCAGGACTCGGAACCATACAGCAGGGTGGTGAGGACCACAGCTCTGTACACGCTGATCTTGGTGCCTGTTTTCAGCTGTTGATTGTGCCACACCCGCTTGAAAAGTCGCCCGAAAGCGCTGTTCGCTTTTGCCAGCCTGCTGTCAAGCTCCTTGTCCAGCTTGGCGTCCGACGTGATAATGCAGCCAAGGTAAGTAAACTGGTGCACTGACTTTAGTTCAGACTCGCCAATGGTGATGTGAGGAGGGCGATACACTGTCTTGGGTGCCGGCTGATGGAGGACCTCTGTCTTTTTCAGACTGACCTCGAGTCCAAAGAGCTGGGCAGCATCTGCGAAGCAAGACGTGATGCGCTGCAGGGCTCTCTCTGTGTGTGCAACGAGGGCAGCATCATCAGCAAAAAGCAGCTCACGAATCAGTTGGTCTAGGGTTTTCGTGTGGGCCTGCAGTCGTCTGAGGTTGAACAGGCTGCCATCGAGACGATACCTGATGTACACTGCATCGTCATCATCGAGGTCCACTGTGGCCTGCTTCAACATCATGCTAAAAAAGATGGTGAAGAGGGTCGGTGCCAGCACGCAGCCCTGCTTTACGCCGTTGAGAATAGGGAATGGTTCTGAGAGATCATTGTTGAGTCTGACCTGGCCTTGCTGGTCCTCGTGTAGCTGGACAATCATGTTGAGGAACTTTGGGGGACAGCCAAGTCGCTCCAGGATCTGCCACATGCCTTGCCTGCTCACAGTGTCGAACGCTTTTGTTAGGTCGACAAATGTTATGTACAGCCCTTTGTTCTGCTCGCGGCACTTCTCCTGTAGCTGTCTCAGCACAAAGACCATATCGGTGGTGCTCCTGTTTGCTCTGAAGCCACACTGGCCCTCTGGGAGTTGGTCTTCAGCGATGGCAGGTACCAGCCGATTCAGGAGCAGCCTTGCAAGGATTTTCCCAGCAATGGACAGCAGGGTAATTCCCCGATAGTTGGAACAGTCAGACTTCTCGCCTTTGTTCTTGTACTGGGTGATAACGACTGCATCACGGAGATCTTTTGGTAGTGTTCCTTCCTCCCAGCAGCAGAGAAAGAGGTCATGGAGCTTGTTGTGCAGTGCTGTGCCTCCATGTTTCCAGATCTCTGGCGGTATTCCATCAATGCCTGCTGCTTTGCCACTCTTGAGCTGGTGGATGGCTGTGAGGGTCTCTTCAGCGGTGGGCGGTTCGTCCAATTCAACCTTTACTGGGAGGTGTGGGATTTGTAGGACGACTGCTTCTTGAACAGTGCGCTCAGCGCTGAAGAGGCTCTGAAAGTATTCCGACCAGCGGTTCAAGATGGAGGTATTATCTGTGAGGAGTGCCTGGCCATTCGCGCTTCGCAGGGGACTTTGTACCAGGTGCCTGGGGTCATACACTGCTTTCAGTGCTTCGTAGAAGCCCCTGTAGTCACCATTGTCAGCACAAAGCTGGGTCCTCTGTGCAAGTCTGGTCCACCACTCATTCTGGAGATCTCTGAGCTTGCGCTGGAGACTGCTGCACACGAGGCGGAAGGCAGACTTCTTCACAGGGCAGGAAGGCTGGGCTAGGTGGGCCTGATGGGCGGCTCTTTTTTTTGCTAGGTGTTCCTGGATCTCTACATCGTTTTCGTCAAACCAGTCTTTGTTCTTCTTTCTGGCGAAACCCAAGACTTCTGCAGAGGATTTTGCAATAGCAGTTTTCAGTTGTTCCCAAAGTGTTTCAGGGGAGGAGTCTACTGGGTCCGCTGTGTCTTTGAGCCTGCGCTGTAAATCTGTCTGAAAGGCAGCTTTCACATCGTCACGCTGAAGGCTGGCAACGTCAAGCTTTTTCTTGGGGGGCCCCCATTTCTTGGGTTTTGGTTTGAAGTGGAGCCTGAGTTTGCAGCGGACAAGGCGGTGGTCAGTGTGGCACTCTGCGCTGGGCATCACTCTGGTGAGGAGGACGTCACTGCGGTCCCTCTGACGCACTAGGACATAGTCGATAAGGTGCCAGTGTTTGGAGCGAGGATGCATCCTTTAAACCCTTGGTTCATCTGCCATGGCCTAGCAAGCTGGGACGATGGCATCGAGGTCCTCGGGTCGTAGGTTTTATATCAGACTGTCCTTGTCCTAGTCTCTGGCTCAAAAGCCTTCCCCGGAGACACGGGGGCTTTGATGTCAGGGGTTTCCTCCCTTAGCCTTTCCGCAGCCAAGCGGCCAGGCCTGCAAGGCAGCAGGGACATGGTGGCCATACACAGATTTAAACAAGACATGTAATAACACACACACACACATATACTGACTTTTAAATCAGGCCTTTCTCTCTGTGAGGTGGCTATGTATGCATCATTCATGTTACCTTCAGTACCTTGGAAAAGAGACAACAGTGACGACAATCAATAGTCAGCACTTGACCCATGTGTCATTATTTTTTTTCATAAATTCGGAGTCCTCATGAGTTCGGCACTGTATTGGGTTGTATGCCGTGGCTTGTGGCAAATGATCACAGACAAGTCTCTCAACCTACTCGCAAAGAGACTTAAAGAGAACAGTATACCTGTGCTGAAAAGGTTATACCTGTCCTGTTTTAAGCCAGTCACTGATGAAAGAGTTGTGACTGGTTTCTAAGGAATTAAATTATGTACACAACAACCGGGCCCAAACAAGTTTGCCTTCCCATTGCATCAGCTTTTCCAGACATAGCATCAGTCTAATTTTATTGATAGCCCCCCTCAGTGCTGCAGGTAACTCGATGTTGGCATAGTAATTGATTGTGGCACTGTATAGACAGGCATGAGTGGTGTTTTATCTCTCTGCGGGTTAGATGCCAGGGCTTGTCTGCTGTTCTTAAATTTTTTCTATAAGCGTTACAGAACACTGTGCCAGTCATTCGAAAAAACGAGATGAAGCAAGATGGCATGTGTAAAATGTGTTGCGCTAGCAAGGCATGCAAGGATTAAAGTGATAAGGATTTATCAGAAACAACCTAAACCAGAAGGTAAATGAAACAAAATTTCACTTTATTTTTTATTATAAAATAATGAATTCAGAACAACTATTACTTCTAAATGATATCTACTCTGTTGAAAACAAAGACCTGGACTCTAAAAAACAGCGGCTTCTCTCTGTGATTGTTTCAGGGCAGTCCAAAGCTTATCTAGGCAAACAGTACATGACAGATGATTGTGATGAAGCTCTATGCTCGTGCATAGTGCTCGCACATTAGGATTAGTACGGTACGGGTTTTGTTAACGGTTTGTTTGTGGTGGCATTAGGCTCCACGGGAAATCTGCAAGACATGGTTAGCATGGGATTTTTTAGTGAGTTCTGTTTAGTGAGTTCTAGGCGGAAGCTGTGACTGTCAGAGGTTTAAATCGGGAGTGCGGGCTGTTTTGTCGTATGGAACGGTTGTTGAGTTACCTAGCCCGCATTCTAAGACTCTGAAGCCTAGATTTCAGGTATGTTTCTATAAACGTAGTATTGATAGTTGTTTAGTTAAAGACAGTATGCATGGTAAGATTAATGTGGTTGTATAGCGGTGTTCCGGTTTGGTTTAGTATAGTATGTTTAGAATTCGGTGAAGTAACCGGTGTTTTTGTATACAGTTGTTTACCGAGATAGATGACTAAAGGAATATGAAGTGTGTATGTCTAAGCCGCTATGAAGATAGTACGTGGTTGGTTAAGCATAGTCTTTTCCAGGGTATAGAGTAATGTATAGCAAGAGTGTCAGTTAGGCTATAGTGTATTTTAAGATAGTGACAGATATGGGGGTGATATGAAAATATTTTATGAAGCACGTGTGTGTGTGGGAATGAACGTGTGAGTTATTTGTATCAGCCAGGTTACGTGACGTTTCTCATTGATCCAATATGTTGTGTGTTTAGCAAGTGTTACGTTGGGACTTTTGTTATCTATTTAGAGTTCTTGTAACGAGAGTGGAAGACGGACGCCGAGACGTCGAGTCGCAGGTGGGACCTACGTGAGGTCATCCCTCCAGCTCTTCTGAGAGTGATTCTGACTGGGACCAAGACACCCAAGTCAAAGTGAGAACTGAGTACCGTATGAGAACGAGGACGTCCGTGCCTGAAGAGACAGGACGGCAATAAGCATACGACGAAGGACTTTCACACCTAGACGTGAGAAGGACCAACGTAACCAGGCAACAACATCAAACAGGTTGGAGACATTGAGAGACTAAAACCTAGCCTGGCAAAGATACTGTGATACGTGTGTGGTGTGATAGTTGAATATTGTATATAGTTGATAGTCATTCAAGTCATTCTTTTTCATTTATACTGTATAAAGGTTACTTTAGAAAGGGAGCCCGTGTGTTTGTTTTACCGCATGAATGCGCCCGTCTGAGTCAGTGGCGGTGTATGCGTCTGTTGCGTGAGAGTCTGTGCGTATGACTGTGGGCAAGTCTGCGTGCGTTACAATGATATAGAATCTCTCTTAGCTGATGATTTAAATAAACTACATTTAAATTATGAAAATCACATCACTTCACTAATGACGCGTGATCTGAGTCGGTCTTTAGTATCATTATATACAAAAGCTGTTAGTCACTTCCTGCCTGTTGCTAATACTGACAGCCTAAGTTGCAACTTGGGATCAAATCCAATAGTAACAAGTGCAATAGGTAAATTAGAATGTGTCATGTATTACAGGTTTGGTAATTTGCTTGCGCCCCTGGTTACTTTGCTTGTCACTGAGAGTCATATTGATTTTTCGAAATTAAATTTGTTTGGAAAAAAAAAACTGATGAACCAAATGGACGACCAACAGATGACCTCACAACAGAACCCTGTTTTGACGCAGGTTCAAATGATCACTAAACCAAAAAGTCCAGGAAGGGTAGAGGCTGGAAAAAGAGTAGCCGAATATAACAGGCAAAAGAAATTACAGCTTAAGGCACAAACAGTAACTGACCCACCGTCAGGACCTTCAGGACCGCTAGGACCCTCTTTCCCACCACACCCACAACAAAGTGAGAGACTATCAACTAACCCCAAACCCGAAACAACAAAATGAAATTATAGTTGCTGGATTTCTTGTCGGATTTGGTTACGTAGGTTACCAATTATACAAAAAATACAAACCACAGACTCGTACAATGACCAAAAAATTAAACATTCCAAAAACAGAAACAGTAGTCTCCACATTACCAGTAATACCCAAAGCCATTGACCCATTTGTTATGCAGTGATTAATTTATTATTTTAATTTTATTGCATTAGAAAATGAGCGAAACAAAAAACTTAATGAACCTTGTCTATCACTCTGCCATAATAAGCGGACTAGCTGTTAATACTCTATGTTAGGAAAAAATCTACTCAAAATGAAATCAGCAGACTTGACTAGACTAGATTTTGAAGACAGTGCTAAATTAATCACAATTGTAACAGCGTCAATTGCCACAAAAGACTTTTTCATCAAGCAAGGGATTATTCCCGAAAATATATCTATGTAAATAAAAATAATATGGCGACACTAGCTGTTATTGTTGGGGGTGCGGTTGTTAACGCATTGGCATTTAGTGGATCAAACTATCTTTTTTTCACAAATGGGTAGAGAGGAATCTGCAGAAGAATTAAAGCGTCATAATGAAGCATCAGAAAAATTAGCACAAGCCCAGCAGGAGTATGAAAAGCAAAGAATTGAGAAACTTGATTTTATCAATGAAAAACTCAGGCTTGAAGGTCACGCACAGCATACATTTTCTAATGTCAATGACGCAATACATGAGTATTTTTTTGTCACGGGTGAAGACATGTCTATCCCAAAACCAAAACTAAGTGACTATTACCAACCCAGTCCACAACAAAGAAACGGAGAATTAATAATCTTTGTTTTAGTGGGAATGACATTTGTTTATTTCACAGTAGTTTTTATTGCGAGAAAAAATGACAGCCGAAAATAAACTATCAAAAATATAGTACTCTCCAATAGGGTACTGGAAAGGAAATATTGCATTAGAAAAATTACATGCGGCTGTGGGTAAAGATGTAACACTTGAACAAATAAGACAGTGGCTGCAAAAACAGGCAATATGGCAAATATATCTTCCTGCACCAAGAAAAATATCTAGACCACATTTTGAAAACACTACCCCGAATGACACCCATCAAATGGATCTCCTGTTTCTACCCCATGACATAATAAGAAAAAAACGATACAAGTATGCATTGACTGTCGTTGACATTGCTTCAAGGTACAAGGACGCCTAACCCATAACTGACAAAAACGCCTCAACAGTAGCCACAGCATTATCAAAAATTTATAGCCGAGGCCCTTTAAAATTCCCCAAACTTGTGCAGGTCGATGATGGATCTGAATTTAAAGGAGCAGTTAATCAATTATTTGCAAAGCATAGCGTGCTTGTGTGGCGAGGCATTCCAGGTGTGCACAGATCACAGGCAATTGTTGAGAACTTTAACAAACAATTATCAGAGAGACTTTTCAGTTACCAGTATTCTAAGGAACTCATGCATGACGCCCGTAACACTGAGTGGGTAAAACGATTACCATCTGTAATAAAAGCAATGAATAACGAAGGTCACCCTAAACTCACAGATGCTATTAAATTGAAAACAATGTCCCCGGCATCAGGGTCAGAAATAAAAACAAAAGTGCCAGACACAAGTTTATTTACAAAACAGGTAAGATATCTATATCAACCTGGCGAGGCAGAAAATGACGTCAGACGTAGAGCAACTGATCCAATATGGTCTACATCTGTACATAATATAAAAAAAAATAGTCCCCGGTAATGCATCAATATATTACCTGTAGGAGCCTGCACCACAGAGGGCATTTGTCAGAGAAGAATTACAGATTATCCCCCATACACTGTTACTCATTTCAGTAACTAACTCGTTGATCAGTTCATCACAAATGTCTTCAGATAACTTAAGCCTGTAATGTCCAGGTGCATAAGCCTTCTCTTTGGAGTGAAACACTCGTTTTGTGTCCCCTACTGCTAGTGACTTTTTATATGTTTGAATCATTTCAAGATTATATTTGTTTGATCTCAGTGACTTGTTTGGATAATCAGGCATTAATGCTCCATCTAATCTCTCTCTCTCTCTCTCTTGGCTTGGCTTTGCAAACGAAGATTCTATAGGGCTTGCCCACGTCTTCTGCAGGCATTTTCGTGGCTGTGGAGGCCAATCCGGGACAGGCAGGTTCGACCGCAGTGGCTGATGGGGGAGGTCTGTTAAGGGTTCTGAGTTACGACAACTCTGTTCTTTCTCCTGAGGTGCTTGTCCTTAAGGTTAGCTCTGCGAGAGTCATCAAAGGAGACGGCTGCCTTGTAAATGGTGGAGCACCAGGTGTCACAGTCCGCAGCAAGCGAAGACCACTGGCGGTGTTCGATTTGACAGGCACTAAGTGACTTCTTGAGACCATCTTTGTATCTCTTCTTTGGTGCCCCTCTGTCTTGGTGTCCAGTGGCGAGCTCGCCGATCAGAGTGATCTTGGGTAGGTGATGATCCTCCATCCTTGAGACGTGCCCTGCCCAGCGAAGCTGTGTACGCAGCAGCAAAGCCTCGATGCTCACTGTTTCCGCCTGTTCAAGGACCTCGACTTTGGTGACATAGTCACTCCAGTGAATGCCCAGGATGGTACACAGGCAGCGCTGGTGGAAGCGTTCGAGGAGTCGTAGTTGGCTGCGGTAGAGGGCCCAGGACTCAGAACCGTACAGCAGGGTGGTGAGGACGACAGCTCTGTACATGCTGATCTTGGTGCCTTTTTTCAGCTGTTGATTGTGCCACACCCGCTTGAATAGTCGCCCAAAAGCAATGTTTGCTTTTGCCAGCCTGTTGTCCAGCTCCTTGTCCAGCTTGGCGTCTGACGTGATGATGCTGCCAAGGTACGTGAACTGGTGTACGGACTTCAGTTCGGACTCGCCGATGGTGATGTGGGGAGAACGATGCTCTTCCTTGGGTGCCGGCTGATGAAGGACCTCTGTCTTTTTCAGACTGACCTCAAGACCAAAGAGCTGGGCAGCATCTGCGAAGCAGAACGTGATGTGCTGCAAGGCTCTCTCTGTGTGTGCAACGAGGGCAGTGTCATCAGCAAAGAGCAGCTCACGAATCAGTCGGTCTTGGGTTTTGGTGTCGGCCTGCAGTCGTCTGAGGTTAAACAGGCTGCCATCAAGACGATACCTGATGTACACTGCGTCGTCATCGTCGAGGTCCACTGTGACCTCTTCAACATCATGCTAAAGAAGATGGTGAAGAGGGTCGGTGCCAGCACGCAGCCTTGCTTCACGCCGTTGAGAATGGGGAATGGTTCTGAGAGGTCACTGTTGAGTCTGACCTTGCCTTGCTGGTCCTCGTGGAGCTGGACGATCATGCTGAGGAACTTTGGAGGACAGCCTAGTCGCTCCAGGATCTGCCACATGCCTTGCCTGCTCACAGTGTCGAACGCTTTTGTTAGGTCGACAAACGTTACGTACAGCCCTTTGTTCTGCTCGCGGCACTTCTCCTGAAGCTGTCTCAGCACAAAGACAATGTCGGTGGTACTGTTGGCTCTGAAGCCACACTGGCCCTCTGGGAGGTGGTCTTCAGCAATGGCAGGTACCAACCGATTCAGCAGAAGCCTTGCAAGAATTTTCCCAGCAATGGACAGCAGGGTAATTCCATGATAATTAGAGCAGGCAGACTTCTCTCCTTTGTTCTTGTACAGGGTGATGATGACTGCATCACGGAGATCCTTTGGTAGTGTTCCTTTCTCCCAGCAGCAGAGAAAGAGGTCATGGAGCTTGTTGTGCAGTGCAGGGCCTCCATGTTTCCAGATGTCTGGCGGGATACCGTCAATGCCTGCTGCTTTGCCACTCTTGAGCTGGTTGATGGCTGTGAGGGTCTCTTTGGCGGTGGGCGGTTCGTCCAATTCAACCTTTAGTGGGAGGTGTGTGATTTGGAGGATGGCTGCTTCTTGAACAGTGCGCTCAGCGCCGAAGAGGTCCTGAAAGTATTCCGACCATCGGTTTAAGATGGAGGTATTATCTGTGAGGAGTGCCTGTCCATCAGCGCGTCGTAGAGGACTTTGTACCAGGTGCCTAGGGCCATACACTGCTTTCAGTGCTTTGTAGAAGCCCCTGTAGTCACCGTTGTCAGCGCAAAGGTGGGTCCTCTCTGTGAGTCTGGACCACCACTCGTTTTGGAGCTCTCTAAGCTTGAGCAGGAGACTGCTGCAGATGAGGCGGAAGGCAGACGTCTTCACAGGGCAGGAAGGCTGGGCTAGGTGGGCCTGGTGGGCGGCTCTTTTTTTTTTTTTTTTTGCTAGAAGTTCCTGGATCTCTTCGTCGTTTTCGTCAAACCAGTCTTTGTTCCTCTTTCTAACAAAGCCCAAGACGTCCACAGAAGATTTTACAATAGCAGTTTTCAGTTGTTCCCAGAGTGTTTCAGTGGAGGGGTCTGCTGGATCAACTGTGTCTTTGAGCATGAGCTGTAAATCTGTCTGAAGGGCAGCTTCCTTGTCATCACGCTGAAGGCTGGCAATATCAAGCTTTTTCATGGGGGGGGGGGGGGGGGGGGGGGGGGGGCGTTTCTTGGGTTTCAGCTTGAGGCGGAGCTTAAGTCTGCAGTGAACAAGGCGGTGGTCAGTGTGGCACTCTGCGCTGGGCATCACTCTGGTGAGAAGGACGTCACTGCGGTCCCCCTGAAGCACTAGGACATAGTCGATAAGGTGCCTTTGCTTGGAACAAGGATGCATCCAGGTGGTCTTTCGACTGTCCTTTTGCTGGAAAGTAGTGTTGTTGATGACAAGTTGCTGCTCTGCACAGAACTCCAACAGTAGGCGGCCATTGTCATTGCAGTTCCCAACGCCTTGCTTGCCGGGGACTCCTTTCCAAGCTTCAGAGTCCTGGCCCACTCTGGCGTTGAAGTCGCCAAGGATGATGACTTTGTCGTCTGCAGGGGTGCTCTGCATGAGGCTGCGCAGGTCAGAGTAAAACTTGTCTTTTTCTGCAGGCTCTGCCAGGAGGGTTGGGGAGTACACACTGAGAAGGGTGACGTATTGCTGGTGTCTCAGTAGGAGGCGCATGGACATGATGCGGTCGGAGTGACCCGTTGGTAGGTTTTCCAACTTAGTCGAAATGGGGGTCCTCACCATGAAGCCCACGCCTGAGAGCCATCTTTCTGATGTAGGCCTGCCTGACCAGTAGAGGATGTAGCCAGCGCCAAGATCTTGGAGGCTGCCTTC
Organism: Semisulcospira habei; assembly: GCA_036245525.1. Lineage (NCBI taxonomy): Eukaryota > Metazoa > Mollusca > Gastropoda > Semisulcospiridae > Semisulcospira > Semisulcospira habei. The sequence goes on along the minus strand of BTPG01000001.1, from coordinate 156,757,396 downwards.
CTCCGGGAGGCGTACTTCGCTGAGCGCGGCCATGTCGATGTTTAACCTCCGCAATTCATGAGCAATGAGGGCGGAACGACGTTCAGGGCGTCCGCTGTCTGCTGTGTCGAGCATGGTTCGGATGTTCCATTATGCTACGTTGAGTCCGGTCGTGGTCGTCATTAGAGTGGATCCGTTGCTTTTTCTTGTTTTCTGACCGCAGGAGAAGATGCCCATTGACCGCGGCTAGCCAACTGTGGTTAAGAGGGGATGAGCTTTGGTTAGGCCACCTTTTCTAGGCCCCTCTCCGTATGGAGCAAGCAGTGCTGTCCCTAGAGAAGGCTGCTTGGTCGTTCAGGGTGTGCCGAGTGATGTTGTCATCCCCAGGTCAACATCAGGCGACCAATATCCTGAACCGCCTGCATGCAGGTTTGCGACTGCAGCTTCCAGTGACATCTTTCACCTGCCGTTTTGCCCCTTGCCCATCGCTACAGGACTTGGAAAGGTCAGTGTCATGGTCCGTGGGCGTTTCCTAAAGCCTGCGCGGTGGAGCTTTTTGGTGGAGTGCAGTGTGCGCAGTACTGGCCCCACCCTTTAAACCCTTGGTTCGTCTGCCATGGCCTAGCAAGCTGGGACGGTGGCATCGAGGTCCTCGGGTCGTAGGTTTTATATCAGACTGTCCTTGTCCTAGTCTCTGGCTCAAAAGCCTTCCCCGGAGACACGGGGGCTTTGATGTCAGTGTTTTCCTCCCTCAGCCTTTCCGCAGCCAAGCGGCCAGGCCTGCAAGGCAGCAGGGGACTCATGGAGGACAGGGTCGTCTATGTCCCGTGCAGATGTAAACATCTGCCCAATGAGTACTCTTATGCTTATCGTGTTGAGACTGCCTCTTGCTGAATCCATTTGGGATAGCTAGTCCCCTCCCCCCATCAAGGGTTAATCCTTCGCCGGGAGGTCACACACACACACACACACACACACACACACACACACACACACACACACACACACACACACACACACACACACACACACTACATTCTTTCCTTCCCCCCCCCCCCTTCATCATACCTAACTGTTTGAGCTACGTCGTTCATTTGCCGTCGTTTGAACATCACGCCCATTACAGTCTCCGATTGACAAACACAAGTTTTAATCCTGGATGTCGCTGGCAAACAGAACTGAGTGGACCACCCACTGAGCGCTTGGCGACACGATCTTGTGCATGGCGGAGCAGATTGCCGTTCCAGAAATCCCGCATATTACTTTACAGGTCTATATATTAATAAAAAAAAAAAAAACTATCACCTCCTCTGACTGTGAGACACAGACCCACTAAATGATGTCTTCAAGAGGCATAGATCCTTATGAGCCCCGGCAATTGCGGGGGCTTATGAGTATCTATGCCTCTTGCAGTTAGATGTTGTTCTCTGTAAAATGTAACACTTTTCCCTGGCATTTGTTTTTCAGCCGGACTCACGGTCTAATCCTCCATAATGTTTAATGTTGAAAACGAGTCACCCAAGTGTGAAAAATGTCGGAAAATGAGCAATGGATCGTCAAACTACAGAGACTCTCTTAATTTCTGAATTCCTTTTATTCATCCGCAAGAACTGGAGCACCAAACTTCAATATATGCCCTCACAGGCAAGTCCTTTTCATCTGCACGACACAGATTCTTACGGGTCTCAGCAGCTGCTGGAGCTCACGAGAATCTGTGGCTTTATGGCAGAAAGTCGGTCCCATTTATTCACATCCGTTTCTCTGAAGGAGAATGCAACGCAGTGTTAAAAGTCTATAATCGTCAGTTTAAATGCCATTTTTTTGGCGGCTCAGGTCAATGGACCCTTGGCCAACGCTCGGGCTAATGGCGGTTTGAATATGAGAGGAGATGTAATCCATCTAATACTTGCTTGGAAAACTCATGACGTATGTCTTTATTTTTTATTGCTTTTTTTTTTAAATTCCTTTGGCTTTCGACTGACTGCCTTTTTGGTGTAAAATAGAATACATTTTTGATCTCAGTCCAACGTACTCAACTATCAGCACACCATTTAGTTCGTCTTTAAACTTACCAGGCACTTTCTTGTTTTGTGTGCTGTACAGTGGATGCTCCTTGGGATAATCAGACGTGTCATACATGTGTAACTCTGTTTTCATGTCTTCATAAAAGTCGTCAGTAGGCACATCAATAATCATAGAGTCAGTGTCAGTGTATAGCAGAAGACACTCAGGATACTTTGGTTTGAAGTAATCATAATAAAATTCAAGCATCAACAGTTTTGACAACTCAAGAATTGTCATACCAATAAATACTGGTTTGTCCAGTTTAACAATCTTTTTTTTGAGTGACACTGCATACAATGATAAAAGGAAACTCTTTATACCCTGTGTACTGTGGCTTACCTGTAAGTTTAATTGTACCCGATTCAGTTGTTACTAATCTCACATCATTGCAGTGATGAGGATTTTCCATCATCTTGCCAAAACAGGCATTATTCATAAGCTTAAAGAAGTCTTTGTCAAATGCAGTGTTGCCGTCCCTGGCACGCAGGTGTGTGTTCTTCATTATGTAATCTTTCATAAAATCACTCTGATCAAATTTAATACCTCTGTGAACTTCTTTTAGTATTAACCCATGTCTGATGTAAAATTGCAACAAGCGATAGTGACATACGTAACTGAATTTGTCATTCAAATTTGGCTCAAGTTTAGTGTCTTCTTTTTTTCCCGTCAAACTCATTTTCTCAACACCTAATGGATAATAGATATTGTGGGTACTCTAGGTCTACTTCAAAGGTCCAACCCTTCGCATCGTTTCGGTCATTATTCATAATATTGTTTGTTAACTCTGTTATGTCATATTGTGACAAATCATCCAGACAAAAGTTTTTCAAGGGCAATAACTCACACATCGCAAATCCGTAAAGGTTATTAGCGTCTACGTACATAATGAATGACCTTGACCCCTCAAGGTCAAGGTCGTCCAGATATTTGTTATTTGCTTTTGCATAATTGTTTGCTGCAATACTAATGCCACCCCTCAATCCACGTTCCACCATTTCACCCATCATACGATCAGACATCAGGTCTATAAATATCTTACTGGATTTTAAAAATGCATCCTATATCATGCCAGGACTAGTTATGTAGCAAGCAGGGTCAAGTCTGTAGTGTAATAGACCCTTTTCATGGTAACGTTCAAATACGTCTGCTAGCAAACAAACGTCAGCCTTTAAGTACTGGTCATGGTAGTCACTAATCGTTTGACACCCCAATTTATCCCATGCATCAAGAGCGTGCTGGTAATCAGAGTCAGAAATACCTTTACCATTAAGTGTGGAATAAAATTTATCTTTTGGTGGCAGTCTCCTTTCCTCAAACACAACCCAGTCACTGATGTACTCATAAGGATACACACCTTTCTTAATCAAGTCTGGCTCAAAATATTTACTGGTTACTGGAAACGATGTCAGTCCATCTGCCTGACTGGCAAGACCTAAAGACAAATGTTGCATGGAGTCATAAAACACTAATTTGTTGTCCAATCTAAAGGTAAAATATTTTTCAGTTGTCTGAGCAATGCAACTAATTTTTTTTGTAAGACTCATCCACAGCACGCATGATAATGTGTGAATCATATCCTTTGAGATTGTGGAAAAAGATTTGCAGTTTGTATGTCTTGGGATCAATTTTTAATAACAAGTTACATTTGTTATGTGCAGTGCCTCTGTAGCGTCCAGTTATGTGATCATGGTCACGAACTTTGTCATCTCCTAAAGATTGTTCACAAATCCAACACGTCACAGCTGTATCAAAATTTAGTTTATCTTCTTCTGTCATTATCCCCACCCGGGTCTGCCCTGGGGGACTTGGGTGGGGTTAAATACTTTTTAGTTCCCAGGGTCACCATGGTCAGCCCCACAGGGTGAGTTTTCCTCTCTATTCTGGGGCATGTGTTTCTGTCTACCCTTGGTCCATTTACCTGTATTTTCCTATTTTAAACTCTCCCTACTGTCTGTGCTGCCTGTAGCTCTTGATATTGGATGTGTCTTGCTAAATGGTCTTAGCTTTATTTAGGCCCCATATCGTAGGTTTATTTAACGTATTGGACCGGCTGGCGACATACATTCAATATTCTGTTTACTTTTTTTCACAAGCAGTGCAGGCACATCCTGAGAAAGCCTTGTTGCTGTCGGGACGTTAAGCAATGTAAAAAAATCAATTCTTCTGTCATCATCACAGGCATCTGATTGTTTTCTAGATATTGTACTACCTGACTATACAGTTGTCTCATTTCTGTTAAAAACAGACATGCTGCATTTTCACCCCTGTAGATAACAGGCTCGGTATGCTGACTGTCTGACTTAACAAGAATATAACCCAAAGAACACACCACCTGGTCACTCAATTTTACTGTCTTTGGTAATGACTCTGGAACAGGACCCTCATACGGTACTACCAGTGATTCAAAATCAGCATACACTACAAACAGCAGCTTTTGCTGATTCCCATAGTTCTTGAAATATACTTGACTACTATGATCTGGATACTTAAGTATTGTTTGTATGTCATCAGCTGATCTACAATGTAAAACATGTTTGTGTGCCAACTTTATAGAGGAAAACCTTTGTAAAACATCTTTTACATACTTCCTGTTTTCCATCATGTTTTGTTGTATGACTATGAATTAGACGTGACATACTCCTGATAATTGTGTAGTGATCACCGATTAATAACATGTCAACATGTTTGTCTTCTGACTGTCCATAGGTTGGAGCAAGTGGTGATACTCTAATAGGTTGTAACTTGTCAACAGACTCATTATCCCACACATGCACATTCACTGATATGCCAGGATTTAGTTTTTCAAACAAGTTTATGGCTTCTACCTTGACAGGGAAATCAATACCACTAAAATCGAGTTCATTTACAAATTTGATGTAGTTAGATACACGTTCAGGTTTTGTTTTTACATGGTGTAGTTTAGCAAGCACACACCACATGAAACAATAGTGGTCATTGTTCTGTATATTGACTACAGCCCTTTTGTTAGCAACCTCTGTTGGCAGTGGTATCCATGATTTGCCTAATATAGGATGATACCTTGACTGTTTCAATTGTAGTTCATGCACATGACCTTCGTGTCAACCAGACCTCTTCATTTTTGCACTGTCAATTGCTTCAAGAAAGTCAGGTAATAGTCTTTGTCTAAACACGTTCTCTAATTCTCTTTTTGTGTTAACTGTGTGTTGTCTTGTCGAGATATACAATACAATCACTTCACCATCTACTCTAGCAAATTCTATTTTAGCAACAACTTGAATCTTTACACTGCCTGAAAGAAGATTATCTTGTATGACAGAAAAAGAGTTTTCTATTGATTCATAGACATGTTACTATTAGATATAGGCAAGTCTGTTGTGTGAAACACGTTTCTTAAACCATGATCATTGTCCGTCATTTTTATTTGTCCGACAAAATAATAATAGAAAAATCACACCTTATGTAATACCACTTTATTAACTGTAACACTGTTAATATAAACATTCAGTTTGAGTAATTGTTGAAATATTTGTTCACAAAGTATCTCAAACCAGCCCTGGCGGTCGTTATTATTAACTCTTAAGGTGGGTGTCCTAAAATCAACTGTCAAACACTCCACAACTGGATGCTCATCAACATAATCTAAAGACACATTATATGACAAATATATTGCTGGTGGCACTGAGAGGTTTATGTCAGGCTGTTTGGGAGGTGTTCTTATCTGAGTAAAGTGCACAACATCTTTGAAGCAGTGTGTAATATCAATGGTTTGTCCGTCTGTCATTTTTATTGGACAAAACAAAAGTATAAATTAATTTACTAACCCATACCCTGTGGGCTGATCTGTCTTTAAAATAAACTTTAGATGTTTAGTTGATTTCAGTTTATTTTTCACATCATCCCGTTCTATCTTTTTTGGTATGACATCATTCTCCCTGAGACAGTCTTCAAAGTTGTCATGATCCTTACAGTAAAACAAACAGATAAACTTTAACTGTTCTGGAAAATTTTTCAGTACAGCATTATACTTTTGAGTGAGAATCCATACACTGACATTTGCGTGTCTGCCACTAACAGCAAGTTCTGCTAAAGTGTTTCTCTTTTTGACAATGTCTTTCTCTGCAGAGCAATCATCAACAATAAACAGGGATTGGCTGTCCTTCAAATTGCTTGTAACAATATTGTAGGTAGTCAATCAGGTTTTTTTCAGGGTCGACTAAGTAAATGTTGCTGTCAGTCCAAATGTATAATCGGTTGTGATAAGCTTTGTTGTGTTTTATTGTAGGACAAAATATTACAATGTTTTCGAAATGGTGGATGTATCTTGTTTGTAATAGATTAAGTACAAATTCAGTTTTCCCACAGCCTGTGGCACCACAAAACAAGCCACAGTGTGGGTCAAGGGTCATCAAGTTCATTTTAATACAGAATATAATTTTAATACAAGTGTCCACTTAGTCTGCTTTCTGCAATATTGAGTTGTGCGTCATAAATCAGATACAAATATATGTTTATGGCTCCTCCTGTTTCAGTCTTTTTTTGTATCTGAATTGTCATTCCGTCACTGCCGTTTTCAACAGTACATCCTGACCCATGCAGGTAATCATCATCTGTACTACGCAGGTCTAACCACAGTGCATATTTTTCTGTCAGGTACTGACCAATTCTTACGTCATACAGATGTAGATCTTTACACGCCACGTTTGCTGGTTTTTCTCTAAGTCTCCCACCCGCCCATTTTGTGATCACATCATAGTGTTGATAAGGCAGCATACCTGAAGCATACACTTGATTAGGACGTCCTTCGATAGTACAGGATAAATGTGTAATCTTTGGATTGTAAAACTTTTCAGACTCTCTTTTGAATGGAATTTTTGGTTCAATAAACAACATCAGTATACCTTTCAGTGACCTGGCAGGTGTGTTTAGGTTTATGTTCCACATTGTATCATCTTTGTCTTTGGGTATTGTACTGTGTCTTATCATGCTGTCATAATAAATTGGAAGTATTGACTGATATTGATTTTGAATTAGTCTGGCGAGTTCTGTGTGTGTGACAATTTCGTATTCCAAGGAAATGTTTGAGATCTTGTATGTTGCGTCTGGGTCAGTTGTTTTGATAACTTTTGCGCAGTCATTAAAAGTTAGTTCAAAACTCAGACGTCATTCAGTGCTCCTTGGTAATAAGGCAAATGACTTGTGTTGTGAGGATTTCAAATTCAAGTGGAATGTAAAATCTATTACCATATGTATCTGCTAATATAACATCCTCAATTACAGATGTTGATTTGTCTCCTGCATCGATTCTAAGTTTAGCAACATTAGCAGACTCTATGCCTTGATAAATATGGTCTTCTCTTTCTTCTCGTGTAAGCCAAAGGTCTTTGTAACAGTAAAACACATCAGCATCGTCAAGACTAAACACTTCCTGTCCTTCAAGTTTTACTTTGATGGTCCTAACAATTGCTCAGCCAAGATTGTCAACTAGTGTTCTGTTTGCTTCTGATTCTGATGAAAGTTCAATATTAAATGCAAGAGGAGCAGTGCCAGGAACAATAACATCATTGGGACCCAGGTTTGGAAACTTGACAGTAAGGGTTTGGTTTTGGGTCTATGGTACTTGGATTGTTTGTGATGACGATTGATTGCCTAATGCCCTTAACACCAAGAGGTTCAAGTAGTTTTCTGTATTGGTCTAACTTTGATCCGTAGGACTGTGTAATTTTATTATGCAAAAATAAAAAATATTAAATTAATAAAAACAATGGCAGCGGGAGGATTTAATCATGATGATATTGAAATGGATGTCATGAATGACTATTATACCAGTGCAACAGATATGACTGTAACTACTTCTAGTATGTATCACGAACTGTTAAAAGACAAAGTAAACTCATTTTATGACAGTGTTGGTGCACATCCAGATGTAATAGATCCTAATCAGTTTGAATATGATAAAGGTCACTTATTTGTAAATACAGACAGAGGAAAAGTGCATCTAGCCCATAACAACAACGCTGCTAAGTTTAGAGCTTTAAGTACAATTAAAACTGATGTAGGTGGTAAGGAAGCACTGCAGCGTTACCTTGGTGTTGGTACTATTAAAAGGTTAACACCGAGACTTGTTAGTACCCTTCATGACGTGCAAACAAGATTACCAACAGGACAAGAAATTGAAATGACTGAGGTACAAAGACTGCCAGAAATAGCAAACATGGTAATACAAGAAACCTCATTTACTGATGAAGTAATGAAAACAATAGACGATCCGCCTTTGTCAATGCGAGAGATAATGGGCTTGGATAAATCACTGCAGACAATAAGAGGTGAGATGGTAAATAATATAGCAAAACTAGGTGAGCTTGATAATCAAATAGAAAGAGAAAAAGAAAAACTAGCCACAGCTGATGAGGAGAATCTTGACACAGAAATAAAACAAAGAATACAACACAGATTAAATGATTTGTATATAGAAAGATCAGGAAGGTTAGAAGTGATTAGTATTGGAAGAGAAAAACTGAAAACACAGGTCAACAGGATTAGGGAAACTAATCAGAAAATACTTCACGAAGACACAACTTTGGCTGAGAGATTAAAAACACTTTTCAAAGAACAGGGTATCACTATTGCAAGTTTAATTACTGCTCTCGGATTTATTATCAGTACTGTTGTGTTGGCTGTAATGGGGGGACCAGCCACGGCACCTCCAGCACCTCCAAATCCATCAGACCCAAAAGATTTACAGTCATGGGTAAAAAAAAAAAAATTATCACACATATCAGACTTGCTTAAGAAATTGCCTGTGAAAGCAATGGACGCATTGCCTGGCATAATAGGTAGTGTTGTCAGTTGGCTTATCAGTACAGCAGCGAAGGTGGTAGGGTTCATGGCAGAGCATGTGTTTGTCTTTTTGGTGACAGTAGGAGGGTTGATGGTGGGGTATTTAATGAAACAGATAAAGAAGTAATATACCTAATCCAGTGAGGCCTATTACCAATGCAGTTCTCTCTGACTCATGTGTGTTTTCTGGTGCCAGTGTTGGTACTGGTGCTGGTGCCGGTGCAGGTGTCGGTGCCGGGGCTGGGGTTGTTACTGACATTGCTGGTGTTACTGCCTGTACAGTCAGTGATGTTACTGGGACTGACATTATATTAATGGTTTTATTGACTGTAAATGTGTGTTTACAGATTTATTGAGTCCTAATTTCTGATCACGAACAGCAACAATAATTTCATTATTATAATTTGTTATTGTCCCCATTTGTAACTGTAGGTTAGACGGTAACATGTATAACCCAATGCCAACTACAAAGTCAACTTTTGATCTGGCATATCTGAGAACGTCTTGGTAGCGTTGTATGCTTGATGGGAGATCAACCACTGAATTTACTGAATCTTCTAGGTTTGCGAGAAACTGTTTTTGTGCTTTAAATTTGCCACTCCCGTTTAATATGTTTGATTTTGTTAGTGATTGTGCTCTTAGTAAACACCACACATATGTTCTGATAGACTGATTTACGCGCTCGACTCCCGCTTGAGTAAACCCGTCACTTTTGTCTAAGACAAACGTGGTCCACACATTATACTGTTTCTGTTCTATTGACCCTAACCAGACTTGTGATTTTTGTGAGAAAGAAGTATAACCAGGGTAAAAGTCTTGTGGGTATTGTTTGTGACTCATACCATAATACAATGTACCCATACCATTGTGATCATCAAGTTTTTGTGTGAAGTCATACCTGGTACTGATGTTAAAGTCATTACAGATGCGTTCAAACACTTTCATATCCATGGGGTTGTTATACTTGTTGAAACTGGATTCTGTGGGTAATGGTGTATGTAGTTCTGACAGAATACATCTAAGTTGGTAATATGTGTGGAAACGGTAGACAGATCTAATCAGTTTGTTTGAGTGATTTAAGTGGTCTGTGAAAGAAACACCACAGCATGTAGTTGAACACAGTATGGCAAAGTTAAGTTGGTTTTGAAACATCTGTAGTGGGTTTGAAGACCACTTTCTTGCAGTAGCATCGTCTGTAATTGGAGGGTTTAGGTAATGATCAAAGGGGTTCGGTACTTTCACTTGAAACAAATCTTGTTCATTTACAGCAATATCAAGTTGATTTAGTTGAATTATTTTCTGTTCATAAGTTGGTGCGACATTATACTTGGCATACACGTTAAATTGAAATGCGTTTGTAGCGACACTTGTTGGTGATTTAAATTCCATCCTTCTTTTTTATGATATAATAAAAATGTTTATTACCTTAACAAATCTTGACACAAGCAAACCAGTGTGGTTAACTAATGGGATTGATAATCGTGATGGTAGCAAGGCTGTAGCTATCCATGAAATGTTTAACACTGTAAAGTGGTTTAATATAGAAGATGATATATATATATATATATATATATATATATATATATATATAATAAATAAATTTAGATGGAAAGACTGAAGCTTTACCGCCTGGGTATTATGACTTTTGTACTATAGCTGAATGGTTTCAAAGTAAATTTAAAATTAAAGCAACTTTAAATCCAGCTAACCTACTTGTTACATTAGAATTTCTGACACAAAATTGGTGAAGGATCTCAGATAGATTTGCATATTTACTTGGATTTTATTTTGATGAAGATTGGTGGAGAACAGATAATCTTGATGAAGCTATGTTTAGTATTATAACAATGAAGACAAAAAACTTAAAATAACTGGAAAACGTCCTGTCAATTTGTCAGTACACACAGTGCTAAATATTCACTTAAAAGAACTAAACACAACTGAAAATGTACACAATGGAAAGCCTTCGACTTTGTTGAGATGTGTGCCTACTGGAACTGCTCCTTATTGTGAAAGTGTGGTTGTTAGATTTCCTAATTTGCAGTTCAAGAAATCGGGTTCCAGTTTCTTTGAGTCATTGTGTTTATCTGTGACTAATCAGGATGGTAAACCAGTTGTAATGCATGATTTTAGTGTTGTGTTTGAAGTTAAATAATTTTATTTTTGTTTATAAAAATGAGTGTTGGTCCAAAGTCGAGAATCATACCAGTTGCGTGTCCGGTAACGGAGTTGAAAGATTTGGCTGATGTACAGGATTTTGAAAAGGAGAGGGAAGTGGGGGAGGTGTATGGTTTTGAACTTGATTCGACTGGCATGTACAAGCGGAAAGTAATCGATGACATGAAGGAAGGCACTGACAGACCGATACCTATACTTGGTCAGCTGAGTGATGTTACTGTACCTGTTCCAGTAAATAATGTGCCCTACAACTTAATAGATGTGGGTAATAAGAGGGTAGATTCACCTGTGCCTGCACCGCCACCCACAATTGACTGGGACATAAAGTTGGAATTTATTAGTCCTTATGTATATACTGATGACAAAGGTGCATTAGTGTTTAGGAAAGTTGTTAACTCTGGGCCGCTGATTGTAAGCCTTGTTCCAAGTTTTGCACAAGACAACAATAGCAGAGAAAAACTGAAAGTTGAAAATTATGAGAAACGGAGGTATCTTCTTACACACAGAAAGAGCAGATCAGATGCAAAATTTGTTTTGCACTAGCAAACTTTATGATTGCAAGAGAAGCGACAATAATATTTGAAATTATCATGAGATCTGTTGCATCTGTAAAAGAGGCAGATATAGCACAGGGAATCAAACTTACGTGGGATGACACATTGGCAGAGGGAACAAAGGTTTATATTGCCATTAGAAAAATTGTTGATGTTTTTGAAGTTTCGAGCAGCATTCCTGCTGTCAAGATAGCCATCAACAAACTAACTTTTGTTCGTCTAAGTTTCATAAAACTAGAACACATTGATCTTGTTTCATTTTATTACACCAGCAAATTGTATACTTTTGAAGAGTTGCAAAATGTAATTGCTGATTAAATAAAAAATATTTGTGAATTAAAAAAATGGTGAACTTGTATCCACAACTACCGATGACTGATACTGTGACACTTGTAAAGACTGATCCGCATGTGCCAATTGCATCAGATAAAACATTACAGGCAGACGCATTCCGATTAATAAATATTACAGATGCATTGAAATATTTGAAAGGAGAGGAGGCAAAATACTCCAGATGTAAAAGAAGGTATAAGACAGTTTTTAATTCTGTACAAAACACATCTATGGCTCTTGGTGCAGTTTCAGCCGGATTATCTGTAGGGGGTATTGTATTGATATCAACTGGAATTGGTAGTTTAATTGGGGTCGGCCTTGAAGGAGCTAGCATTGCCACAGGTCTGGCATGCTTTGGTTTGGAAGGCCTAAACAAAAGATTTCACACAAAGTTACAAAAACATGAAGCATTGAGTACGCTCGCTGGTGCAAAACTTAGTAGTATAAAACTTGTCAAGCGTTGGGTCGGCTCTTTGTAGCTCCATCAGTCTGTCCCTATTCACCACAACTGTTTCCGTATTGTCCGCCACTTTTAAATGAATGGTCTGGTGACTCTTCTTTGCTTGAGTTCTTGTGGTAACTGCACGTTTCAGGTCTCTATTCTGGATCTGGATCATCTGCGTTTCTGGCACCATCAATGTTTCCGATGATGAGGTCGTAGACTGGGGTCTTTACGCTTAGCACCTTTACCTCTTCTCTCAGATCGGGGTGTCGACGCTGACATTGGCAAGGGGGATAATCCTCAGAGTTCTGTCGGCCAAATGAGGGTGGTCTACTCCTGTAGCTTCTGGTCTTCAGTTATTAGGTGCTCTCTCACGATGATGCAACTACAACCGGTGTCTCTCAGCACTCTCACTGGTGTGTTTCCGAGGAATCCTGACACCACCGGCATATTCGGCACTTCATTCTCAGGTAGCGCGATGTTTGAGACTGATAAAAATGTAGCCCCATCTCCTACTGGGATGCGTCCATTCTTTTTTGAAAGATTCAATCAGCTCCGGTGTCACTCGCCTTTCTCCAGATTCAAAGTCACTGGATGACGTCACATCATTAGCTAATAAAGCGGCGGCTCTGTGTTGAGACGTGGTACTGCTTCTGCCTGCTATCCCGCGATCTTGGTTGGATCTTCTGATGTTGTCGCCTCGGGGAACATCTTTAGAAGGACACCATATCGCTTCGTGACCTTTCTTTCCACAGAGAAAACATGTCAGGTTCTCCATCGGCTTGTATTTAGGGGTGTCTCTGACATTGTGGATTTCCTCTGCTGGTGCAGACACACGCTGCGGCTTACTGGACCCGAACTTCAGGTTGTGGGCATCACGGTATCTTTGAGCGAAGTTGGCCAGGGCCTTTAGGGACTGGTCTTTTTGCTCCCTGAGGTGGGCGGCCAGGTCCTTAGAACATGCGTTGAAGACATCTTCTTTAATGATGAGGTCACACAGGTCCTGGTAATATTTGTTTAAACCAGCCAGCTCTATCCATTTCTCCATGTAACTCCTGATTCTTTCAATGAATAGGCCGGGTGTTTCTCCTTCTTCAGGCTTGCAGTTCCGAAATCATCGCTTGTAACCCTCTTCATTGAAGTCGTACTGTCTCAGCAGGGCGGCTTCCAACTGCGTATAATCTTCGGCTTCTTCTCTTGGCAAACGGGTGTAAAATGCAAGTGCTTTGCCAGTTAGAAGTGCGCTCAGTTTGATAGCCCAAGTCTCTTGTCTCCAGTTGTTGCTGCTTGCGAAGCGCTCGAATCGCTCCAGATAAGCATCCATCTTATCTGAATTTTCTGCGAAAGGTGGTAGCTTTGGCGCATGGGCAGTTTGCTCTCTGCTGGCTAGTGTTGTTGCTTCAGAAGCCCTCTGGCTCTATGCCTCTATCTCCATCTGCTTTAGATGAATTTCATGTTGACGTTGCCTCTCTGCCTCTTCTCGCACCTCTTCTCGTTGTTTCTCTGCCTCTCTTCGCTGTTTCTCTGCTTCTTCTCGTTGAATTTCGAGTTTCCCGATTTCACGCTCTTTAGCTCTTTCTTCTGTCTCCAATCTCTCCTTTTCTTCTCTCTCTCGTCTTTTTTCTTCCCTCTCCTCTCTCTCCAGTCTCTCCTTTTCTTCTTTCTCTCGTTTCGTTTCTTCTTTCTCCAGTCTCTCCTTTTCTCTCTCTAATCTCTCCCTCTCTCTCTCCTTTACTAACTCGAGGAGTTGAGCTCCTTCGAGTCCAAATTTCTTTCCAATTTTTAGGAATGTGTCCATTTCGATGTCGCTATCTCTGCGTTTCACTGCTGGCTGTTTTCTCTTGCTACCCTATCCACTGAGCCAACTGAAGAAGTCCCGTCGGAGGTGCCAATTTTTTACGTGGTGTGGTTGTAGTCGTAGCATGATAAACACACCAGACGCACACACGTAAGTTTTTTTTTTTTTTAATAAACTTTATTCAGCTGCAACCCGTCACACATGGCTTAAGGATGTAGATGTAACGCACGCAGACTAGCCCCCAGTCGTAGGCACAGACTCTCGCATAACAGACGCATACACCACCACTGACTCAAAAGGGCGCATTCATTCGGTAAAACACAACTCAAGGGCTTCCTTTATAACGGAACTTTTATACAATATAAACAAGGAAAACGCTTAAATGATTATCAACTATTCACACTACACCTTCCCCACTACATCCAAACATCACATACACATACACAATGTAACCGCCAGGCCAGGTATTAGTTTCTCACTATCCAACCTGTTTGATGTTATCGCCTGGTTACGTTAGTCTTTCTCACGTCTACGCGTGCAAGTCCTTCGTTGTACGCTCTTCGAGTCGTCCTGTCTCTTGTATCTCGGACGTCCTCGTTACTCGTACCGTAGCGCAGTTCTCGCTGTGACTCGGGTGTCTCGGTCCCGATCGCTCACTCCCTGAGTGAAGAGCTGGAGAGATGACCTCACATTAGGTCCCTGGTGACTGACGTCTCGGGGTCCGTCGCTCCACTCTTGACAAGCACTCTAAACAACAACAAGGATCCACAACGTAACACTTGCTAAACACCCAACAAATTGGATGACATGAGAAACCTTACGTAACCTGGCTGATACAAATAACTCACACGTTCATTCACACACACACGTGCTTCATAACCCGAACTACTTTTATAACACCCCCCATAACTGTCACTACCTTGGAACAGACTATAACCTAACACTCTCGCTATACACTACTCTATACACTGGAAAAGACTATGCTTAACCAACCGCCTACTACCTTCATAGCGACTTAGGCATACACACCTCACATTCCTTTAGTTATCCAACTCGGTAAATAACTGTATACCAAAAACACCGGTTACCTCACTGAATTCCAAACCCCCATAACTGAACCAAACCGGTCAACACTATACAACCAAATTACTCTTACCAACGCATACGGAAGCAACTATCAATAATACATATATAGAAACATACCTGAATTCTAGGTTTCAGAGTCTTGGAATACGGGCTAGGTATCTCAAACACATCTGTTTCCTCCAACAAGAAAGCCCATACTAATGTATTTACTGCTCTGCCAGACTGAGCTTTCGCCTAGAACTCACTATAACAGAACTCACTAAAACTCCCGTGTTAACCATGTCTTAAAGATTTCACGTGGACCACGGCCTCACGGACTATCGGCACAAAACAAACCCTTAACAAAAACGGTACCGTATATACCCTACTGTGTGAACACTATGCATGAGCATAGAGTTTCATCACAGTAGACAATACTGGAGTAACAGTTCCAACAAAATTTTAATTCAGCGATGCGATCTCCACACAATGCATTCCCAAATGCACTAACACTGATACAATGTCTCTTTTGCAAATGTCCACACTGTCGACACAAAGTCTCCCATACAACGTACACCACCGTTACGATGCGTCTCTCACAATGTACACCCTATACCGGTCACGTACCTACGATAAACTGTGTGTCTCTGCAACTGACAATGCAAGACAATGTAAATACGTGGCTTACTATCAACAACTTTTATAGTAAAACTACTTTCCAGAAAAATCTAATGAATTTACACAACGCAACCAATCAGAACGGAAAACGTTAATGAAACTCATAAATATTAATTTAAAAAATGAACTTTCTAGAATAACTAAACTGGTCTAAAAAATTCGACTGCTCAATTCAACACCAAATCCTATTGTGTAAATATATCACACAAAAATATGGCAAACCGTTTACGACTTTTCACAACACACAAAGAACGGCTGCTAATTTCACGCGCACAGTAAACAACTATGACTAGCAACTTTGCTACTGTGTTAAAAAAAAATGTTCCTTACTCTTTTGACGTCACATGTACGATGTCACTAGACAGCACGACCCTGATTCGAACGTTCTGGTTCATTCTCAGCTAATCTACGTAAAACAAAAATCGACCGCTCTTCTCCATGCGACTTTTCTAGAAGCTTC
Organism: Semisulcospira habei; assembly: GCA_036245525.1. Lineage (NCBI taxonomy): Eukaryota > Metazoa > Mollusca > Gastropoda > Semisulcospiridae > Semisulcospira > Semisulcospira habei. The sequence continues at coordinate 156,741,026 of BTPG01000001.1, read as the reverse complement.
CGGATTAAAATTAGCGTATCATAACAAAACCGAATCCACTATCATGCATGAACGATAAAGAATCTCACTGAAAAGGTACATGATACGTAACCATGAAAGCTCAAATAAATAACGGATCGTTTTCTACGATTAACACATGCATACTCACACAGAACAACACAACCACAATCGTAACACCGACCTTGTTATAAGCGCAGTTGTCTGTAGAAATGTTTTTGAGATAAAAGTTTTTTAAACCCAACTGTTTTTTTTTTCTGTGCAACTTAGCTCTGAAGTACTAAGCTGATAGGTTAGTACCTCGGTCCGTATCATAAATACACACGTTAAGGTTTGATCAAATACACCTTCCACATGTGTTGCCAACATAGAGGATTTTTAACAACGTACACATCGTGAGAGCAAAGTCCAGTGTCTTTGTCACACACGTCTTGGTGTTCTCTAATTGTAATAAACATTTCTCAGTGTTTGCTAGGGTTTTTTGACACTCGGTATTTTATCAATAATAGCTGGCCAAAACAAGGACATCCCACAAAATCGCAATCGTTAGACCTCGGAAAATCAAACGACAGGGGTGAGAGGGTGGCGTGGGAGGGGGGGGGAGGGGGGAGGTTGGGGGGGGGGGGCAGGAAGGTATAAGAGTAAGAGCATTGTTTCAGTCAGGCCTCGGGGAAAACAACACAAAAATACTCGGTACATTACTGGTTCTTGTTTACATCCTAAAGTACATAACTCTTTGAGTGTAAAGTTGTTTTCCGTCATTGAACGTACACTTTTGTGCTGTTTGTTAATTAATTAATTTATTTATTTCTCCAACGATCCACGTCACAGCCTGCAAAGTATATTTTCTTCTTTCTCTCGACATGATCATGATTTAGCTTATTTTGTGAAGAAGATAAAATCTGCGGAATGTCCGTCAGGGTCCTACATAATAGACAAAAGGCATAAGGGCCTGACGAGTGGTGTTTTGACTAAATGAAATCCGCTGCGCCACTAGCACTGCG
>BTPG01000001.1:156735025-156737525 GCA_036245525.1 Semisulcospira habei | reverse complement strand
CCCACGCATTATATCTTTATTTCTAACGTCACCAGGGAGCATTTCAATTTTAAACATGACAAGTACATACCATGAGAACAGTGTCCAGTGACCTTGTCACACACTTGACCGTTATGGTCTCCATTACAGTTAGCACTGCACGACATGTCACAATGGTCCCCGTAAAAGCCCGTCAGGCACTCTGAAACCATCAACAACAATATGATGCCGACAAAACAGAGGACAAACTGACGATGGCAATGCTAATGTTGATGATCTTAGTTAAGTTTGCTGCTGAACACATAATAATTATTTTACTACGGTAGACTTTAATTATGCAACTTGTGTAATAATGTGTAATAATGTACTGAGACGTTTGTATAATAAGTAGTGAGGGTTAGGACTAGGTTGAAACACACGTATTATGTATGCATATGTAGAGGTGGGTGTGAATGTATAAGTGCCGCTCAGTTCAGTCCATAAAAGATGTTTGTGTGAGATGTGTAAGAGTTATGTGTAAAGATTTTGTAGTGTTTACTTTATATCCATTTGGAATTTGTAGCTGTGCAAGTGCAGGGAGAAAATGTTCATAATTATGCTATAATGTTTTTATGTCTTGTTTGTACTATTTGTTATAAATGTACCACAACCGAATTTTTCTTTTCGAGATAATAAAGTACTCTTATTCTTATTCTTATTCTTATTCTTATATTCTTACCTCCTTATATAGAAATAACACTGAATCTCACATTGCGTGACATGCTCAAGCCATATGACACATTGTGCTATATGACTTTTCCGCTCGAAGGCGCAAAGACGGAGGTGTGTAAGAAAATATTAAACATTTGTAAAAAGACTCCACAGGAAATGTCTCAGTTTGCAGCCTCCTATATACAGTGTGTGTGTGTGTGTGTGTGTGTGTGTGTGTGTGTGTGTGTGTGTGTGTGTGTGTGTGATGGGGGGGGGGGTGTGTGTGATGGTGTGTATGTGTGATGGTGTGTATGTGCGATGGTGTGTATGTGTGATGGTGTGTGTTTGTGTGTGTGTGTGTGTGTGTGTGTATGTGTGTGTGTGTGTGTGTGTGTGTGTGTGTGTGTGTGTGTGTGTGTGTGTGCGTGCGAGGATGTGTGAACATCATTTATGTGAGCATTATATAATACGTCACTGTATCCGAAGTCGGGGCCGTGTATAGGCTGGGACGTAACACATTTTGGCTCGTACATTCATGACGTCATGATTACGACAGCAGTCTCGTTCTTGTGTGTTTTTCACTGTTTTCGATTTCTCACAACATGCAAAAGAAACCGCGTGTTTGAACTACTGTAGATTATTTAGTGAAGCAACCCTGACGTTTTAGACCTAAAGTCAGTGCACCAGTTTACTTACCTTGGCTGCATTATCACTTCGGACGCCAAGCTGGACAAGGAGCTTGACAGCAGGCTGACAAAAGCGAACAGCGCTTTTGGGCGACTTTTCCAGCGGATGTGGCACAATCAACAGCTGAAAACAGGCACCAAGATCAGCGTGTACAGAGCTGTGGTCCTCACCACCCTGCTGTATGGTTCCGAGTCCTGGGCCCTCTACCGCAGCCAACTACGACTCCTCGAACGCTTCCACCAGCGCTGCCTGCGTACCATCCTGGGCATTCACTGGAGTGACTATGTCACCAATGTCGAGGTCCTTGAACAGGCTGAAACTGTGAGCATCGAGGCTTTGCTGCTGCGGACACAGCTCCGCTGGGCGGGGCATGTCTCCAGGATGGAGGATCATCGCCTACCAAAGATCACCCTGTTCGGCGAGCTTGCTACTGGACACCGTGACAGAGGGGCACCAAAGAAGAGATACACAGACTGTCTCAAGAAGTCATTTAGTGCCTGCCAAATCGACCAACACCAGTGGTCTTCGCTTGCTGTGGACCGTGACACCTGGCGCTCCACTATTTACAAGGCAGCTGTCTCCTTTGAGGACTCTCGCAGAGCTAGCCTTAAGGACAAGCAGCTCAGGAGAAAAAACAGAGATGCCGCAACTCAGAACTCTGGCCATACCTTCCCCTGCAGCCACTGCGGTCGAACCTGCCTGTCCCGGATTGGCCTCCGCAGCCACGAACAAGCCTGCAGACGTCGTGGGCAACTCCTATAAAATCTTCGTTCGCAAAGTCCAGCCAAGAGAGAGAACCCTGACGTTTTAGACCACTATGTGTTTTGCACTACACAAGGTCATTAAAATGATAGCTGTAAAAACCGGGCCGCCAGGTGTGTTGTTTCTATCGAAACGATCACAATTTGTCTGTTTTTCAAGTCAGTACAATGACGGTTGAAATGATTATTTCACAGGATCCTATATGACAAATTACATTTTAACAGGATCCTATATGACAAATTACATTTTAAACAGGCTCAAAGAACGTACCGTAACAAAATCCGTTACTCATCCTACACCTTCCGTGACAGTGCTGGGGGCAGTGCGCGTCGCAGAATGTTCCGGTCCACCCGACCTGACAAACTGACACATACACACACAC
>BTPG01000001.1:156715025-156732525 GCA_036245525.1 Semisulcospira habei | reverse complement strand
TTGTTATATTTAAAATGATCTTGAAGTGGCAGGAGACCTGCTTTTGAGAGCTTTTCTTCAGTGCTAAGATGTTGATCAGGGCAGATTATTTTGGCCGCTCGTCTGTGTAGGGAATTGAGTCTCTTTAAATGGACCTCACTACACCCATCCCATACCGATGACGCGTAATCGATATAAGAACGTATGTGAGCGTTATAAAATAGTTTACGGGTATCTGAATCAGTATAATATTTCAGTTTTGATAACATAAAGAGATTTTTGGCTACTATTTTGCATAAGGCGTCTGTATGAGCTTGCCATTTTAGCTGACTGTCGATTTTAATCCCCAGTACTCGATGTTCATTTACCTGTTCTACCTGACTACCTTTAAGTGAAAGGTTAAGTAATAGAGGCATTATCTGCTGTTTTTGGCGCGTGGCGACTATCATCGATTTCGTTTTGGCTGGATGAACAACCATAGAATTGTTTATACACCAAGCTGATACTTCATGAAGACTTTGTTGTAGGTTGTCGGAAATTACCTGTATATCTTTACTAGTAGTATTAACTGAGGTGTCGTCAGCAAAAAGGTCGCATTGTACATCTTGGCAAGTAATATGTAGAGGCAAATCATTGATAAATAAGCAAAACAGTAGAGGGCCCAGTACATACCCTTGGGGCACACCGAAGCTTACATCTTTGAGAGAGGAGTATGAGCCATGAACAAGAACCTTTTGTTTTCTTTTAGTAAGGTAAGATGTGAAAAAAGCAACTGCGTCTCCGTTATTGAGGTATGTGTGAAGAGAGAGAGAGAGAGAGAGAGAGAGAGAGAGAGAGAGAGAGAGAGAGAGAGAGAGAGAGAGAGAGAGAGAGAGAGAGAGAGAGAGAGAGAGAGAGAGAGAAAGAGAGAGAGAGAGACTGACTGACTGACTGAAACTTTATTTATCAAGGATTGAGATATTAGGCGCACAGGCCTTTCTTCCAATCTGTCCTTGCTACATCTACTGCCATATAATAACAGGCAAAGCTACATTACACTCACAAACAACATCGAACTGAAATTAATGCGAATTACGACAACACTACAAACTGCAACAATGATTTAACAAAACACACAGGTACCCATACGAAAATGTTTGCACGTGTCATAATATCCGTTTGCCGGAGCCCTCCCCAGACACTCCCACCCGGGGGGCACGCCACAAATATAATCTACTTTCACTCGAATGACATACTAAGCACATCGTTTGAATAAACTGTGCACCGGCACTGCATCCCCTGACCAGGTCTATACGGGAAGCACCCCCACAAACGGCACGTGAACGCAAATGGTATAATAAAAATAATAGTTACATAAAAAGAAATAAAAATATATTATGGTTAGACAACACGAGATAATTAAATTTACGTTGCCTTGGATAAGTGCTTGTACAGTTTTGCTTTAAAAGCAGCTAGGGAATTAACTTGTTGTAGATGCAGAGGAATAGAATTCCACAGGAAACCACCTGAGTATGACAAACTGGATTTATACAAATCAATGCGGGGCCGTTTTATGCTCAGGTTGCTCCGAGAGGTGCTGTATCTCTTCTCAGTAAGAGTAATCAATGCGGGGCCGTTTTATGCTCAGGTTGCTCCGAGAGGTGCTGTATCTCTTCTCAGTAAGAGTAAAAAGGAGAGAGAGAGAGAGAGAGAGAGAGAGAGAGAGAGAGAGAGAGAGAGAGAGAGAGAGAGAGAGAGAGAGAGAGAGAGAGAGAGAGAGATCAATTTCAAAACGGCGACAATAAATTTGGTTGGGGTGGACTCGGTTATTGTCTATGTCCGTTGATAATACAATCCGAAGTAGCCAAACGTTTTCGGCCCCACGACGGCTCCACAGTTGTGCGCGGGCCTATTGCGGGCGTCGTGGGCCCGAGGACCTTTGCTGACAAGGATCTGCCACTCTCGGCGTGTCGCGAGAGCTGCTGTGATCTGACTGTATCAGCGGACTTAACAGTGCAGAACTGGGCAAATTTTACATTTTAAAACGAAATGTGAAAAATAGATTTGTCGCTTGCTCCCGACATTAAATCGTTAATTTTTACTGCCCCAAAAATATGTCATCACATAACTGCAAGAGTTATAGATCCTCATGAGCCCCCGCAGCTGCGGGGTCCAATAATGATTTATTTCTTGCTAAAACCACTTTATGTCCGTGTGTCTTGGACGGCTGGGGAACATTGATGTAGACGTTACAACAATGTTAAAAACAGTTTGCGTCCCCTGCCAGTGGAGGGGTTGATGCCAATATTTAGTTTTGTTTCTTTATGCGTACAAAGTACAAACCATGAAAACAACGTAGAGTGATCTTATCACACACGTCTGTTTGTCCGTTACAATGAACACTGCACGACTTGTTACAGTGGGCCCCGAAAAATCCAGCCAGGCAGTCTGAAACAAACAACAATAAGAAGCTGACAACAACGAGGGTATACAGATCATGGTTATGATGATAACGATGCTGCTGCTGCTGCTGCTGCTGATGATGATGATGATGATAACATAGTTGCTGCCATTAACTTTCATCCATCATAACTATGCAAACGGATGTTGTTGTTTGGTTGTTGTTGTTTGTGTTTTTTTTTTTTTTTTTTTTTTTTTTTTTTTTGTCGCCACCAGTAAAGCTACGTTCGCGTAAGCACGAATTCGATACGAACACGATCAGAATACGAAGCGGGTCCGAGACAAAACAGTTCGTGCAAGTCCTTTTCACGAGTGTGTGTTTCTATGTGACCGATGCGGTACCAAATTTACCAATCCGACAGGGAAACGAACACGACACGATTGTTTTGCTCGCCTATGGGAGCGATTATTTTCCAATGTCGGATGTGTTCGGATCGAAAGTATGACGTACATTTGGTCATCTGTCGCACACTCTCGCGCCATTCTGATTTTTAGTATCAGTGGTTCCTATCAAGGCAGAATTTGGATGTCGCCCGTTTTATATGGAAACACGCGCTTTACGAAATTTGAAGGAAATTTGAATTGTCTCTTCATGATCTGACGTTATCGTATAGGATTCGTGCTTATGGAAACGCTGCATTATTCATTTTTGTCGGAAGACTATAGTATGCAGCATATAATTCGCGTCTACGCCTTTATTATTTTTGTTTACGTATTTTGTATATCGCATTCTTCATTATATTGTTTGACATTGTGACGAAAGTTTGTTAGTGTTTGAGATTGTAGCCAGCAAACATGTTTTTCCGTATCAAACGAACGAGCTTCAGCTGGCCAAATCGATGCAACAAAATATGTCGACAAATTTAAATATCAAACCTTACTTAAGCCTTCTATCTACAATGTCTTTTAACTCGTCCGCGTATCCGGAGGCGGCACGTCTCGAACGAGTTAATGTGTTTTATGTTACAAAACTGATTAACTCATTCAGCACTAACACCCTATAGCAGGAGATTGTTCGACCATGATAATTCAAGGGTAGTGCCAGATTAGCTTTGCGCCTGTCGGCGCCAAGCTAATCTCGTACTGCCCTTGATTTATCATGGTCGATCCATTTCCTGCAACTGATGCCGGCATAGTCTTTTGATGACGCCTCCAAAATTTGGGAAATACGGCCGTCGGGCTGAATGAGTTAAACGTGAAGTTGTCAAGCCATATTAGACAGTAGACTCGCTGTAGCAGACCGTGGTGTCCAACTGTGTTTTACTGCCGTTTCCCATAGAGTTCATTTGCGTAAATCAATCCAGACCAAAAAGGTGACTGCCAAGCGTGTAATATGCAAAGAAGTACCCAACGGAGAAAGAAACACGCTTAGAAAAGACGGGTACAACACAATTTATTAATATTTCGGGTAAATACCCTTTGTCAAAATAGACAAACAAACAAACATAGAGATTAGCCGCTACTTATCTTCAATGGCAGAAGGAATGTGGCAACTCTTGCCACATTCCTTCTGCCATTGAAGATAAGTAGCGGCTAATCTCTATGTTTGTTTGTTTGTCTATTTTGACAAAGGGTATTTACCCGAAATATTAATAAATTGTGTTGTACCCGTCTTTTCTAAGCGTGTTTCTTTCTCCGTTGGGTACTTATTTGCGTAAATGTCCAAAAGATAAATTAGAGACGGATTTATTCACGAAAATTGAACACTACTAATAGTACTACTACTACTTCTACTACTGCTGCTGCTGCTACTACTACTACCATTACCACTACTACTGCTGCTGCTGCTGTTGGTAATAATAATAATAATAATAATAATAATAATAATAATAATAATAATAATAATAATAATAATAATAATAATAATAATAATAATTAATAATAATAATAATAATAATCCGCAATCCGCTGGTGAATATTGTCACGACACGGATTTTGTTCGTCTAATTTTGTAGGGGAGTAAGTTTAGAGGGGTGACAGGGTTCAGTTAGTCACCGGGTAACGATATTGTATGTATGTAGTAGTTGGCCTGTTACGCGTGTTTTTGCTGCTGTGCGAGAGTTGGGTGGACGGCGTGCAGCCAGGTGGCCGCCCTGTCTGAACGCCATCGGGTGGTAACTATTTCACGTGTTTTTACATCACGTGAGGTAGTAAGCAGTTTTTCGCCAACCTAAAGTTTTCAAAATTTACTAGTCAGTCGCAAAACACCAGCGAAGGGAAACAGTCGTCTTTTTCAACATAGTCTCAGAGGGGGGTTTGTGCGGGCGTGGTTTTCCATTAGCCGCCGCCTCAAGTAGCTGTGTCGTCCCTGTGTGACGGTCCTACGATACGGCCCTTGTTCGAGCCCGGGAGTCGGTGTCCTGTGACGAGAAGAAGAGCTGCGACGACTTTACCCCTGGCTTGTCTTGTCTTGTTTGTCTTCGTCCTAGCCGGGGCGTCTTCACGGATGACAGTAAGTACACGCAACAATGTTGTAGTGACCATCTGCCCGGGGGTGGGGTGGGGGGGGGGTGGGGGGGTGTTTGTGTTTGCTTGTTCTGTATTATTATGTTGGCTAGTGTGTATTGGGGGGCAGGTGTAGAATAGAGAAGTGTAGAAGTGAATGCTAGTTATTGTACGTTGTTTCTAGAGTAGCTAGCGGGGTTTAGTTATTAGGATTTAACGCCGAGTAGGCGACTGAGGTCGTTCCAGTATTTAGCGTCGTAGGGGTGTAAATATCGGAAGTGAGTCAGTTGGTGACGTGTAAATATGTATTTTGAGTTTGCATTATTGTTGCGGGAGAGAGGTGAAGGGAATATGTTGAGGTTGCAGTTATTGTTGCGGGAGAGAGGTGAAGGGAATATGTTGAGGTTGCATTTATTGTTGTGGGAGAGAGGTGAATGGAATATAAAAGACGGCAGTTAAAGTTGCGGTTAGGATGATATGTTAATCATGTCTTCTTTTGTCAGTTATTTATAATTTTATGAGTATTTTTGCACCTGTGTTTTAGTGCATCTTTAAATCCAAAGAACTAACCAGGTAGTCTGCCACCGTGCTGTGGTACTGCGTGGAAGCTGACTGTGTCACTCCGCCTTGTGGGCTACGACACCGGACCTGGGTGCCTTCGCGAGTGTCGCGGCACGCCTCGTATTTAGTCAGGTCGGGTCGTCCCATGTAGTTCTTTCTAACCTGTTTACGTGAAGTTTTGAATAATTTTAATGTTGTAAAGAACGTTAGTATATTTCATCTCCTTGTAGCGACTGTAGTGCGAGAGGAGCTTGGTTACAGTGGTATTTTGAGTTATTATATTGTTTAAAGTAGCCTGTGTTACGGGAGACCTTATAGCGGAAGCAAGAGCGTCGAGTTGAATTGCGCTCAACGGTTGTGCTTCCGGCTAGAAGGTCCCGTGACGTGAAGTATATTGTTTATTCAACTTTCAGTTATATTAAGTTATGTGACATTGTTTTTTCTCCATTTGCATATGCGATATTGTTTAGTCTCCATTTGCATATGCGATATTGTTTAGTCTCCACTTGTAGACGTGATAAATATTGTTTATTCAGCTTACTGTCAGTCATGTTGAGTTAAGGACATATGTTCCATTTGTACGCGCAGTATTGTTTATTCTGAGAAGTGCTAGTTAAAGAGCCCTGTGCTGTCAATGTATAATTTTCTATCTTAATTCGAACTTGTTGTTCGTGATCCCTTTGGGGAGAGAGAGTAGCGTACGTACTATATCCATTTTTCTCACTCTTTATGTGAGTTAGTAAGCAAGCTTATTTGATTCATTTAGTTGATATTGTGCTATTTGAACTATTGTGTTACTTACATAAGGAGCCACGTGCTGTGATAGACTCTCCGCGGAAGCAAAGGCGTTGGTATAACTGACGTTAGCGCTTGACTCTTGTGCTTCCGGTGGGGTCTAGTGGCGTATGGTTTAAGCCTTTCAGTCTGTTTTCTTTTATATTAGTAAGGATAGTAGTTTTATTTATATATTGTTCGTTTGTATTTAATTAGAAATATTTAGTTTAGTTATCCGTTACTTTGTTATTTTGTATTGTGTATTAAGGATATTTATTTTGGAGAGGTTGGGGGTGTGTGAGGTGTGAGTGTGTGGCGTGAATGCATGGTTAGGACTGCGTGAGAGTAGTTAGTTATTGTTAGGGTATTATTTAATAAATGTCGTCGTCATTGTTCCTCTGGTGTTTGTGTTAGGTTTGTGTTAGTGTGGGTTTGGTGAATCTCGAGTGACAGCACTCATAGTTTGCACCCCGGGAGCGGGGTCGTGACAAATATCCAGCCCCTCCCCTTGAGAGGAGAATCTTATAGACTCAGCACGTTCGGCCCCCGCTCCTTCTTAGTACACGGTCCATCCACCTGGAACACTCTCCCACTCTCTCTCCGTCAGAAACACTCTCTCTCCTCCTTCCAGTCAGCCCTCAAAACTCACCTCTTTCAACAGTTCTAGCACTATACCCATACACTCCCCACCCCAAGCTGACTGTCGTAATGTATTTCACTATTTGTGGTACGTGAGTCGTCTAAAGCGTGTGCATGAGTGCGTGAGTTGTGAGTGCGCGCTAAGAGTTATAATTATTATAATATAAGCGCATTATAAATACCGTAATTATTTATTATTATTATTATTATTATTATTATTATTATTATTATTATTATTATTATTATTATTATTATTATTATTATTATAAGAGAAATGTTTCAACGTGTGCAGCAAAAACAGTTTTCAATAATCCTCCCTAGCTCTATTCGACATGATCATGATTGTGCTATTTCTAAAGGCAATTTATTTTGCTGAAATGAACATGTCAGCATGGTCTCATGAGACAAGGAAGTGCATGTGCCACAGAGTGGATCAGCTAGTGTACCTTCACACGCTCCGCCAATCCACGCACACCTTCCGTTACAGTTCTGGGGACAGAGCTCGTCGCATCTTGGTCCGTACCACCCGTCTTGACAGCCTGATAAACACGCACGCACGTTAGGAATCATCACGACAAAAAACGCTGCCGACTGCCAAAGTGTTAAGCATCACAGGACATACTGAGACACATTTCGACGCTAGTGTAATTTAGAACTGTTGGGGTGGGGTTTGGGCGTGGATGGAAGTGACGCACGAAAGGTCGGTCTGGCTCTTGGACTACATAGTGATAAAATGAAAGTGCATAATGGCGTCTTTAAATTAGCAGGTTCCATAAACGTACTGTCACACCATCCAGTAGACGACGAACACCTTCCATTGGTACAGCTCTGGGGACAAGGATCTTCGCAGGTTTCTCCGTGCCATCCGTCTTGACAACCTGACACACACACACACACACACACAAACGCACACACACACGCACGCGCGCGCACACACGCACGCACACACGCACACGCACACGTACCCACACACAGACACACGGCACAAACACACTCACACACACACACTCACACACACACACACACACACACACACACACACACACACACACACACACACACACACACACACACACACAGTCTTAAGGTAAAAGCGCCTGTTAATCACGTTGAAGAACCTTGAACAATGTATTATAAAGACGCGCGATTGTGTTACTGTCACATTAGTAAAATTACATTGTTTGTGAGCTAGTGCATTCATTTTGCTTGTGACAACAGAGAGACAGAGAGAGACAGACTGTGTGTGTGTGTGTGTGTGTGAGAGAGAGAGAGAGAGAGAGAGAGAGAGAGAGAGAGAGAGAGAGAGAGAGAGAGAGAGAGAGAGAGAGAGATAGAGAGATAGAGAGATAGAGAGATAGAGAGATAGAGAGAGAGAGAGAGAGAGAGAGAGAGCTCAGTTTCAAAACGGCGACAATAAATTTGGTTGGGGTGGACTCGGTTATTGTCTATGTCCGTTGATAATACAATCCGAAGTAGCCAAATGTTTTCGGCCCCACGACGGCTCCACAGTTGTGCGCGGGCCTATTGCGGGCGTCGTGGGCCCGAGGACCTATGCTGACAAGGATCTGCCACTCTCGGCGTGTCGCGAGAGCTGCTGTGATCTGACTGTATCAGCGGACTTAACAGTGCAGAACTGGGCAAATTTTACATTTTAAAACGAAATGTGAAAAATAGATTTGTCGCTTGCTCCCGACATTAAATCGTTAATTTTTACTGCCCCAAAAATATGTCATCACATAACTGCAAGAGTTATAGATCCTCATGAGCCCCCGCAGCTGCGGGGTCCAATAATGATTTATTTCTTGCTAAAACCACTTTATGTCCGTGTGTCTTGGACGGCTGGGGAACATTGATGTAGACGTTACAACAATGTTAAAAACAGTTTGCGTCCACTGCCAGTGGAGGGGTTGATGCCAATATTTAGTTTTGTTTCTTTATGCGTACAAAGTACAAACCATGAAAACAACGTAGAGTGATCTTATCACACACGTCTGTTTGTCCGTTACAATGAACACTGCACGACTTGTTACAGTGGGCCCCGAAAAATCCAGCCAGGCAGTCTGAAACAAACAACAATAAGAAGCTGACAACAACGAGGGTATACAGATCATGGTTATGATAACGATGCTGCTGCTGCTTCTGCTGCTGCTGCTGCTGCTGCTGCTGCTGATGATGATGATAACATAGTTGCTGCCATTAACTTTCATCCATCGTAGCTATGCAAACGGATGTTGTTGTTTGGTTGTTGTTGTTGTTGGTTTGGGTTTTTTTTTTTTTTTTTTTTTTTTTTGTCGCGACCAGTAAAGCTACGTTTGCATAAGCGCGAATTCGATACGAACACGATCAGAATACGAAGCGGGTTCGAGACAGAACAGTTCGTGCAAGTCCTTTTCACGAGTGTGTGTTTCTATGTGACCGATGCGGTACCGAATTTACCAATCCGACAGGGAAACAAACACGACACAATTGTTTTGTTCGCGCATGGGAGCGATTATTTTCCAATGTCGGATGTGTTCGGATCGAAAGTATGACGTACATTTTGCCATCTGTCGCACACTCTCGCGCCATTCTGATTTTTAGTATCAGTGGTTCCTATAAAGGCAGAAAACAAGTTTGGATGTCGCCCGTATTATATGGAAACAGGCGCTTTACGAAATTTGAACGAAAATCGAATTGTCTCTTCAGGATCTGACGTTATCATATAGGATTCGTGCTTATGGAAACGCTGCATTATTCATTTTCGTTGGAAGACAATAGTATGCAGCATATAATTGCGTCTACGCCTTTTTTTAACCTATTTTGTATATCGCATTCTTTATTATATTGTTTGAAATTGTGACGAACGTTTCTTAGTGTTTGAGATTGTAGCCAGCAAACATGTTTTTCCGTATCAAACGAACGAGCTTCAGCTGGCCAAATCGATGCAACAAAATATGTCGACAAGTTTAAATATCAAAACCTACTGAAGCCTTCTATCTACAATGTCTTTTAACTCGTTCGAGACGTGCCGCCTCCGGATGCGCGGCATAAGCCGCGTATCCGGAGGCGGCACTACTCAAACGAGTTAATGAGTTTTATGTTACAAAACTGATTAACCCATTCAGCACTAACGCCCTATAGCAGGAGATTGTTCGACCATAATAATTCAAGGGTAGTGCCAGATTAGCTTTGCGCCTGTCGGCGCCAAGCTAATCTCGTACTGCCCTTGATTTATCATGGTCGATCCATCTCCTGCAACTGATGCATATCATTTGATGACGCCTCCCAAATTTGGGAAATACGGCCGTCGGGCTGAATGAGTTAAACGTGAAGTTGACAAGCCATATTAGACAGTAGACTCGCTGTAGCAGACCGTGGTGTCCAGCTGTGTTTTACTGCCGTTTCCCATAGAGTTCATTTGCGTAAATGTCCAAAAGATAAATTAGAGACGGATTTATTCACGAAAATTGAACACTACTAATAGTACTACTACTACTTCTACTACTGCTGCTGCTGCTACTACTACTACCATTACCACTACTACTGCTGCTGCTGCTGTTGGTAATAATAATAATAATAATAATAATAATAATAATAATAATAATAATAATAATAATAATAATAATAATAATAATCCGCAATTCGCTGGAGAATATCCAGCCCCTCCTCTGAGAGGAGAGTCTATAGACTCAGCACTTTCGGCCCCCGCTCCTTTTTAGTTTAAGGTCCATCCACCTGGAACACTCTCCCACTCTCTCTCCGTCAGAAACACTCTCTCTCCTCCTTTCAGTCCGCCCTCAAAACTCACCTCTTTCAACAGTTCTAGCACTATACCACCACAATCCCCACCCCAAGCTGACTGTCGTAATGTATTTCACTATTTGTGGTACGTGAGTCGTTGTCTAAAGCGTGCGCATGCGTGCGTGAGTTGTGAGTGCGCACTTAGAGTTATAATTATTATAAGATAAGCGCATTATAAATACCGTAATTATTTATTATTATTATTATTATTATTATTATTATTATTATTATTATTATTATTATTATTATTATTATTATTATTATTATTATTATTATTATTATAATAAGAGAAATGTTTTAACGTGTGCAGCAAAAACAGTTTTCAATAATCCTCCCTAGCTCTATTCGACATGATCATGATTGTGCTATTTCTAAAGGCAATTTATATTGCTGAAATGAACATGTCAGCATGGTCTCATGAGACAAGGAAGTGCATGTGCCACAGAGTGGATCAGCGAGTGTACCTTCACACGCTCCGTCAATCCACGCACACCTTCCGTTACAGTTCTGGGGACAGCGCTCGTCGCATCTTGGTCTGTACCACCCATCTTGACAGCCTGATAAACCCACACACACACACACACACACACACACACACACACACACACACACACACACACACACACACACACACACACACACACACACACACACACACACACACACACACACACACACACACACACACATATGGTAATGTTTCATTTCAATTCTGAGAATGCTCTGCTGTGCTAATGCCGTGAAATTCCAGGCTGGTAAGCTTGCATTGTGTCATCAGGACATCAGCTGCCCTTTTGTGACTGCATCGCTTACTAGATCTAGAAGAGAGGGTAGTGGAGGAGAAGGAATGGCAGACCTAGCATTTTGAGCATTCCACTAAACACCTACTGCATGAAGCAATAGGGACTACCCCCAGGCGCCCCGCAATCCGCAGGAGAATATCCAGCCCCTCTCCCTGAGAGGAGAGTCTTATATACTCCCCTCTCTGGGGTGGGGGTGGGGGGGGGGGGGAGGGGACTGGATATTATAGACTCCCCTCTATATATATGTGTGTGTTTGTTTTCCTCAATTGCACTCTACCTTGAAGAACCGCATTGATGTGTAACGACATGCATTCATATCGCTGGTGATGGTGGAGAAAGAGAAATGAAATGAAACTTTATTTCTGAACGGAAGAAGCAGTTAGCACATGTGCCATTTTTCACGCTTGCCGTTGCTAATCTACAAAGGTACAACTCTGCTAAGGGTACAAAGTTACTAACATACAAAAGTACAATGCTACTAACCTTCAAAGGTACAAAGCTACTAACATACAAAGGTGCAAAGCTACTAACATACAAGTACACATAATATAACAAGTCGTTCAAAAAAAGATGGATAAGGCAAAATGGAGGACACCGATTATGATGCGTAATAGTGTGAATGGCAAAAACAAAGAAGAAGATATTCTTTAAAATTCCTTCTTTCACTGAAATCAAACACGCGCGCACGCTCTCACCGCACTCACCCACCCACACACACACACACACACACACACACACACTCGCGCAGGCACGCACGCGCGCGCACACACACACACACATACACGTGCGCGCGCAGGTTAATATCAAGGCTTTAGGCGATGGGGATACCCGAACCTTTAAAGAGAGAACAATGAACAATGAACAATGAACCTTTATTTTCCAACGATAGAAGTTATTGTTAACAGGACCAGTTTTCAAACTTGCCGTTGCTACATATACTACATAAATGACATAGATATGTAAACATACACATACCACACACTGACGCATGTATGCACTCGCTCACGCCCGCACGCCCGCACATACGCATGCACACGCACGCTCACACACACACACACACACACACACACACACACACACACACACACAAACACAAACTTGCACACGCACGCACTTAGACACACACGCACACATATACACACACGCTCTCAGACACGCACTCTAGACATACGTACGCGCATAACGCGTACGCACAAAAATATAAAATGAGTAAAAATGCAAAGTAACGCAATACACAGAAAATCATTAAGTACATTATAATTCATACAGCAAAGGCAAATAAATGTGCTCTCTCTCTCTCTCTCTCTCTCTCTCTCTCTCTCTCTCTCTCTCTCTCTCTCTCTCTCTCTCTCTCTCTCTCTCTCTCTCTCTCTCTCTCTCTCTCTCTCTCTCTCTCTCTCTCTCTCTGTGTGTCTCACACACACACACACAGCATGCACACACACAGCATGCACGCACACACACACACACACACACACACACACACACACACACACACACACACACACACACACACACACACACACACACACACACACACGTGAGCGCGCGCGCAAAAATATCGCGTACACACATATGAAGGCAAAAACATTATACATAGTACATGCAGTATTCAATGTACTCTTGACACTCAGATATTATGGTCCGCTGTATATTAAATAAATAAATTTAAAAAAAACAAAAACAAACAACAACAGACGCTCTCTCTCTCTCTCTCTGTCTCTCTCACTCTCGCACACACATACACACACACACACACACACACACACACACACACACACACACACACACACACACACACACATTCTCACACACACAAACATTCACACATCTGAACACACGCGCAAGTTATCCCTGTACTGTAATGATTAGATTACGTCAGAGATTCTAGGTGTTTGAAGAGGCTGACCCTAAATGAGGTGAGCGTCTTTGCGTTTCTGATTTTTGCAGGAATAGAATTCCAGAATGAACTTCCCGAGAATGACAAACTGGTTTTGAATAAATCAATACGCGGCAGGGGTACTTTGAAATGGTGTCCATGTCTAGAAGCTACAGATATCCGTTCTGAGAAAAAAGAACTCAAGTACAGTGGACATGATTGCTTGTACAGCTTGTACATCAATACACCTTTATTGAACTGAAAGTGATGGGATAGAGGGAGCATTTTTAAAGTTTTAAGCTTTTCGTCAGTTGAGAGTTCGGGATCGGGAAATATAAGCTTAGCAGCTCTCCTATGTAGGGAGTTCAGCCTCTTCAAATGTACATCACTAGAACCATCCCACACTGTTGATGCATAGTCTATGTGCGATTTGACATGAGCATTGTAGAAAAGAAGACGCGCATCTGTGTCAGTAATTGTTTTCAATTTTGACAACATATACAGGCCGCTGGAAACCCTTTTGCACACATTATTAATATGCAGTTGCCATTTAAGCTGATCATCTATAGTGACCCCCAAGAGGCGGTGGTGTGATACTTGCTCAATTGGGCTGTCGTTTATACACAGACTAAGAGAGAGCGGGCATAGCTGGTGCTTTTGACGTGTGGTTATAACCATACATTCTGTTTTTTACGGATTCAGGGACATGGAGTTGGAATGACACCAGTCGGTGACCTCATGCAGGCTTTCCTGCAGACGCGTGCTAATTGCAACTACATCTTTGTGAGGAGTATGTAGTGCGCTGTCGTCAGCAAACATGTCACAAGAAATATCGCGGCAACTAATATGCAGTG
This sequence comes from Semisulcospira habei, assembly GCA_036245525.1. Taxonomy (NCBI): domain Eukaryota; kingdom Metazoa; phylum Mollusca; class Gastropoda; family Semisulcospiridae; genus Semisulcospira; species Semisulcospira habei. Next base: position 156,718,372 of record BTPG01000001.1, on the reverse strand, counting down.
GAAGGTCATTGATAAATATGCAGAACAGCAATGGCCCGAGGACAGAGCCCTGAGGCACTCCGCTTTTGACGAGACCATACGAGGAGTAGGATCCATTTAACAGTACGCTTTGCTTCCTTCCGCTTAAATATGAAGTAAACAATGAGAAAGCACCTGCATTGCAGAGATATTCTTGAAGTTTTGACAAAAGGATGTTATGATTTACAAGGTCAAAAGCTTTCTTAAAATCAATAAAGATCGACCCAGTTATTTGAGAGTTATTCATGGATGCTAGCCACGCATCAATAAGTCTTGTCAGTACCGTGTGGCAATAATGCTTGGGGCGAAAGTCGGACTGAAATACGTGCAAAAGACTGCGACTCTCCAAATATTGATAAAGGTGTTTGTGCACGTGTCTTTCAAGAGGTTTGGAAAGGCTGGATAATATTCAAATGGTTCTATAGATATTAACATCAGACAGATCTTTTGATTTAGGCAAAGGGATAACCTTGGCTTCCTTCAGTTCTGATGGAAACATATTTTGTTGGATACATAAGTTATAAATATACGTTAACGATTCTACTGTATAGGGAAGGGACAGTTTCAGTATTTTAGGGCTGATCTCGTCAGGTCCCGATGATTTTTTTGTTTTTCAGTGACCCGATCAGTTTTCCTACTTCAAACACAGCTAGAGGCGGTATAGAGAAGGGGGGGGGGGGGTTGTCCTTAGTCTTCTGCTTACAGAAGATAAGTAGGGCCTCCGAGCATGTGTAAGACGCGTTACCGCTTGAGGGTATGATTGACTCGGCAACAGACAGAAAATGTTTATTAAAAGTGTCTGCAGTAATACTAGAAGGAATGGCTGACGATTTCTTGCTGTTACCTCGGGTGACGAGATTAACCGCGCGCCAGAGTGCGGCAGTATCTCTGTCTTCTTTAATCATTTGTTCAAAAAGAGACTTTTTGAGCCCTGCGTACCATAGACTTGACACGGTTACGTTGTTTTTTGTATTCGCTAAATAGCTTGTGTCTCCTTAAGTCATTTCTCAATCTCATAGCTTCGATTATTTCTTGGTTTAGCCAAGGCGGTAACGTGTGGTTTTTTACCCGCTTTTGCCGCAAAGGGGCGTGTTTGTTAAGTACTCTTGTAAAGAGTCCATACCAAACAGCCAGAGCCTTTTCAGAGTCAGTTTCGTTATTAACGACATTAAATGGTGTTTGATCAAGGTCTGCTAGAAAAGCAGACTGATTAAACTGTTTAAATGAGCGATACGTTATAGTTGTGTGCCCGTTCTTACGATGCACTGGCAGTTTTGTTGACCATGAACACACAGTAGGAAAGTGATCACTGATGCTGAGGTCAGGAACACTAACATTGAATACACTAAGGGGACGGTTGGTGTAAATGTGATCAATGAGTGTTGCGGTTGTTTTTGTGATCCTAGTAGGGGCCGAAACTAACTGTTCTAAGCCTGTTTGTGTGGTGATGCAATCCCATGCGGTATGGGGCTTCAACATATCTATGTTAAAATCGCCTAGAAGCAACGCGTCACAGTTAGGTAAGCCAAATTTTTCTACTGCATGCAAAAAATCATCGTACCATTCAAACTTGGCTGCTGGGTTACGATAACAAAAGCCGACGAAGACGGGTTTAGTTTTTGGAGCCCTAAATTCCAACCAAATGCCACTCAACTTCCGGAGTTTCTAAGTCCTCACGCCTTTTTACTAAATGTTGGATTGAGTTATGGATGTAAACGGCAAGCCCAGTTTGACCAAGTACACGAGGGTCACTTCGAGTGATGCTAAAGTTAGGTATGTGAACGGCTTCATCGCTTATGTCCGAGTTAAGTCGCGTCTCACTAAGACCAAACAGGTGGAATGGTTCAGACGAGTTTAGAAAAAAACATTCAAATCGGCCACCTTGTTAAAAAGATGGTAGATGTTCAAGTGACCAGTTTGAAGGCTTCCGTGTGTCTGAGCATTATGGATCATGTTGAATTCTAATTCTCACAATTGAAGTGCAACACAATACAAGAAAATATAAACAGAGAGTATAAGAATAAAAGTGTCAACGCAGTAGAGAGAGAGAGAGAGAGAGAGAGAGAGAGAGAGAGAGAGAGAGAGAGAGAGAGAGAGAGAGAGAGAGAGAGAGAGAGAGAGAGAGAGAGAGAGAGAGAGAGAGAGAGAAGCAGACAGAGAGAGAGAGAGAGAGAGAGAGAGAGAGAGAGAGAGAGAGAGAGAGAGAGAGAGAGAGAGACAGACAGACAGACAGACAGACAGACAAACAGAGAGAGACAGACAGAGAGACAGACAGACAGACAGACAAACAGACAGAGACAGACAGAGAGATGCGTAAGTTTAAATCGGTGTGAGACTGTAGTTGGTTGGTTATTCGTTTTTCAAATCTAATCTGATTCTCCTCTACTACGCATCAGAACAGCTGTGATATGGACTATATTTGTTATTACGAAGTCAAGCTTGGCCATTGTTTTACGCCGATTTTTTGTTTGGATTTTAATTATATATGTAAATTTCACATTTCCAAAAGGGATGCGAAAATTAGATCTGTTTGTTGTGCCCGGCCTGACATCTTTTGAGGTTTGTTTTGCCAATATTGAGTTTCTTAACGTACAGCCGAAGCACACACCTTGAGGACAGCGTCCAGTGTCCTTGTCACACGCGTCTGGGTGTACATTACAAGTAGCACTGCACGACATGTTACAGTGGTCCCCATAAAGGCCCCGCCACACATGCCGGTTTTGCCCCGATTTTGAAGCCGATTCCGATCCGATTGCGATCGGATGACGTCATATATCCGATCCGATCCCAATCGGCTGGGAATCGGATGTCTAGAACCTGCTCTATTTTTCCGATCCGAATCGGCCCCCATTGTAAGCTTCAACCAATCAGAGCGCGTCTCGCAAAGCATGTCGTTTCAGTTTGAAAATGACGGAAGATCAGTACCACCTTCGTTGCCGATATTTCGCCAGCCTCTTCCCGATTATGATGCAAAACTACTGATATTGCAAGCACACCATCATCATTGTCAAAACTAGCAGCCATTTCGCTGAACAGGTACGACCTTGATCTTCGATTCAAACCGGTCGGCTAAAACAAAAGTCGGTGAATGTGTGGCTGTGGCAGTGCACACGTTTTTGTTGTCCGGTCCGATCACACTCCGATTCGAAACTGCTCAAGAATCGGCCTCAAAATCGGGCATGTGTGGCGGGGCCTTAAAAGCCCGCTGCGCAATCTGAGACCAATAACAACCATAAACAAAGCCGACGCTGATAACAAGCATTCTGATGATGATGATGATGATGATGATGATGATGATGATGATGATGATGATGATGATAACAAGGTTG
>BTPG01000001.1:156705025-156712525 GCA_036245525.1 Semisulcospira habei | reverse complement strand
CGGTCCCTTTCACTCTCTACACGTCTCCCCTGTCCACCATCATCCAGTCTCACCACATACACCACCACCTCTGCGCTGACGACTCACAACTACTAGACAAAGACAAACTCGACAACACTCAGTCACTACTGACTCGCACGGCTGACTGCTACAGAGACGTGAAAAACTGGATGACAGCAAACAAGCTTAAACTGAATGACGACAAAACGGAAGCCATGCTGGTAGGCACTCGCCAGAAACTTTCCCAGCTCCCTCCCTCTCTCCACCTTCAACTCGACAGCACCCCCATCTCCCTCTCTGACTCGGCCAAAAACCTCGGCGTTATCCTCGATTCCTCTCTTTCCATGACCAGCTTTGTTTCCGCCACGGCCCAGGCATGCTACTTCCACCTCCGCCGCATCCGTCAGAGCAGAAAATACCTCACTACCGAAGCTGCCACCAAACTTGCTGTCTCTCTCATCCTATCTCGCATCGACTACTGCAACTCTCTCCTTTCCGGCCTCCCTCACTCCACCACTTTTACTCTCCATCGCGTCCAGAACAATGCTGCCCGCCTCGTCCTCAGAAAGAAAAAAATCCGACCACATCACTCCCCTGCTCAAACTCCTTCACTGGCTTCCCATCCCCCAAAGCACTCAATACAAGACTCTGTCTCTCTGCTACAAATCCCTTAACAACTGCGCTCCCGCCTATCTCTCAAACTTACTTCACGCCTACACTCCTCCCCGCACTCTCTGCTCTGCCTCCGACCCTCTCCGCCTCCACATCCCCCGCACCAAACTCAGCACTTTCGGCCCCCGCTCCTTCTCAGTATTCCGCCCATCCATTTGGAACACCCTCCCACTCTCTCTCCGTCAGAAACACTCTCTCTCCTCCTTCCAGTCCGCCCTCAAAACTCACCTCTTTCAACAGTTCTAGCACTATACCACCACACTCCCCACCCTAAGTAGACTGTCGTAATGTATTTCACTATTTGTGGTTCGTGAGTCGTTGTCTAAAGCGTGCGCATGCGTGCGCGAGTTGTGAGTGCGCGCTTAGAGTTATAATTATTATAAGATAAGCGCATTATAAATACCGTTATTATTATTATTATTATTATTATTATTATTATTATTATTATTATTATTATTATTATTATTATTATTATTATTATTATTATTATTATTTATTATTATATAGCACAAGATCCCCGCAAAGTAGGTTCAAAGCGATTTACTAACAAGCGTGACATAACAAAAACATTCATCAACACGCAATACAAGTACATAGGAAATGTCCTGTCAAACAGCACATTGAAACGACTTATAAAAAGACTGCATTAACCTTTGCAGGAAAATACATTTGAACCTTTAGACAGAAAATGTAACTGCTAAATGTATAAAATGCAAGACGATTTTATAACCATTAAAGACAGACAGAAGCATCAAAAAGAATCATTGCACTAATTTTTTTTTTTTTAAATACAAATAAAAAGATTGTATCGAAAACGCACACTGTAGACATTTTAAATACGGTTATATAAATTGCTAAAATCTGAAAAGCTGCGTAATAATGTCCGATCAAATAAAAAATAAAAAGGTGGCTGTCAAGCGTGTAAGATGCAGAGAACAATTACCCATCGGTAAAAGAAACACGCCGAAAAGACAGATCAACACAATTTGTGAATATTTCTCGTTAAAACCCTTTTCCAAAAGAGACATAAGCAATTACACAATTCGCAAGTTAGCTTTCCGTGACGAGAAGATGAGCTGCACATTCCCACCATGAAAAGATAATTCGTGTATTTGTGTGCATGTCTGTTTTGACGAAAAGGGGTTTAACCCCTTCGCTACTGGGGAAAAGTGAACACGATTCAACTAAAAGAGACAGAGATCCTCATGAACCCCCGTGACTGCGGGGGTTCATGAGGATTTGTGCCTCTTGCTGATATAAAATTATATGCATTTGTTTGTTTGTTGTGTTTTTTTTGTTGTTGTTTGCTTGTTTTCTTTTTGTTTGTTGTTGTTGTTTTGGGAGGGATAGGGGGAGGGGGGGGGAGGGGGGGATAGGCGGGAGGCGGGGGGTGGGGGTGCGGTGTTGACGTTTGGTCTTTGAATGAACCAATATTTCAGAAACAAAAATGCACATGCATTTTACTTACTGTGGCAGGAAAGGAGTTAAAACCAAAATATTAATTACCTTTCTTGTACTCTCTTGTCTAAGCTAGTTTCTTTCTTCGTTCGGTTGCTCGCTTCTCCACGTTAAACTCGTTGTAGGCAAGGAAAATATTTTTTTGTCACAATGTTTTGACCCTACAATCGTGATCCACGCTTTTCCACAATACTGTCTTTGGAAACAAAGTTCTAAGACGACTCTTTAAAATAAAGGTGTTCACTTTCACGAATACCTGTCTACATCCATGAGACTGAATTTCGTCTACGGCAAAGTAAAATCTTTTAGCCCTTCTATGAGCTACATGTAAACATATTTAAGTTTTTATTTCAACACCTATTTATTTGCATTGGAAAACGGTATCTACATCATTTTGTGAGATTGACGTCATTTATGGTAATTTATGGATGCTTACATCGGCGTTTCGCTTGAGTGGTTTTAAACCACGTACTTTTTTCAGGACACACCTAGAAGACATCAACACACGCCCCGTTATGGCTTGACGTCACATGTCAAAATATTATGTTAGATCCTGACATGATTATATTAAAATTTGACGTCAATATTTTGATGCCGGGCAAATGTTCTTGCAAACTAACGTATTAGCGCAATACCTTCGATAAAGTGCTAGTCGTTACAATACGATGGTGTCATTGCACGCGAGACGAAACTATGTCATGATCAGTTCCGTGTGCCTGCAACTTTCTTTTGCTAAGGTGCAGTAATTGAGCGGACCAGAGGAATTGCAAGAAACTTTCGTGCACGTCTCAGTCAGTGTAAGATGGCGCACATACCACACTTGTAATATATTCAAAGCGACGTATCTCACATGTGGAAAGACAGCTTGTCTCCTTGATAGCGCAATTAATCCTTTCCATTCTAGTACACCTTTACATGAAATGATTTTGTTTATGATAGTTAAGGGATGTGCCTGAATAGCTTGGCGTCTACAGGCGCCAAGATATTCTGGTACCACTCATGAACCTAAATGCTTGATCTTCCTGCTAATCTATACTGTGTCCTTCATAGTACTATACATAAATTTGGAAAACAATTCAGCCTCTGGATGTAATGGGTTAAAAGAGGAGGGGTGTAAGAAATTGCAATTTTACATATACGGGATCGGTAAACGTGGTGTTTGTTTTTTTCCCAGTTAATTCTCATACTTTGAATATTCCAACCTCGTCAATGGGATGCAACCAGTATTATCATAATGGACAACTTCTGACATGGCAAATGTTATTAAGCGTATTTTTTCATGTTGGTTATAAAAGAAGAAAAACAATCAAGTGATTGCAATTAAAAGTCCTGATAATATTCAGGCCAGATTTAATGTAATGTCAGGCAGAGTTTGTGTCTCCAGAAAATGTAGGTTTTCGTTCAGTGCTAGATAAGAAAAATAAAAGTGCCTGTTCTTACTATTTTCGATTTCAAGGAGTCCTGCATCAATGGCTGCGAAAGTGTCGTATAGCCAGTGGCAACGCTATACGACACTTCCGCAGCTACTGATGCGGGGCGCGGTGGAAGAGTTGACCAGTGCACAGGAAATAGAGCCTAGACAGTAGGGTCAAGAGGGTTATCGGAGGCCTTTCAGAGAGCGGTACTTGATACTTGGAGGAGCCTTAACCCATTACATCATGAGACTGATTTTTGTTTTCAGTTTTTCATATGAAGGCTACATTAAAGATTAGGAGAGAGATCAACTGTTTTAGTTCAAGCGTGGTAGTCAGAATAGCTTGGCGCCTAAGGCGCCAAGCTATTCTGGCACCACCCTTGAACTACAGTAAACATTTATTTCAAGCTATATGTGCAGGAGGACGAAAAGGGTTAATTTAAAGTTCAACGAGTATTTCTTCAAATATTAATGTACCGTGCCAGCTGATTCTGTGAGTGTAAAACAACGCAAGCTGATCATGCGCATCAGTACTGAGAGCAGATGCGGTTACACCCCAATAAACAAACGTCATCGGGACCACGACGGCCGCAGTGGGCCCGCACACGACTGTGCTCGGGCCTACTGTGGTCGTCATAGGCCCGTAGACGCTTTCCCTAGTATCATTATATGGTCGCGGTTACCGTCTCAATTTGGAAACAGCATCGCATTATGATCACGGTCTTTTTGAGGAGTTACATTTACGTAACTGCGACGGAACATTCGCGTCCGTCGCATTTCGCGCGCAACGCGACTTCGCGGCAACCGCCCATGAATAGCTCTATTTGCTGCTTGGGACGGGCACATGTTGAAGGGTCTCATGGGAATTAGCATTGACCACAGCACTGAGACAGTTCCAAAACAATAACTACCCTTTAAAGCGTGTTTCTTTCCTTGTCGGATACTTTTTAACAGCATGCAGGAATCATCGCGACAAAGAGCGCTATTGACATTCAAAGTGTCAATTAATACCAAATAAGTATCGGCTAGTGTGTCATGGGTTCTAATCCACTAGGTACCAAGTACTACGGTGACAGAATTGTTCACAAAAATAGGCATATAATGTGCAGCTAAACGTTAAAACGTTGGCGGCCTAGTGTCTTTTGTCCACCCAGGTCCCTTATATGTGTAGCTACTGTTGCTACCGTTATACTACTCCTACTTTACATGAGACGACCTAAACAGTATGTTCGGAGTTCAGCCCTAATATAAGTGCTAACTTATATTTTTATCTCTAATACAGTAAAATCCGATGTAACAAATTTGCAGCAGAGCCGGAATTTATGTTGTCATTAGCGAGGTTTTTAAGCGAAGTGTCAGAATTGTTAACTTCTATACAGTTTTGAGTCTGAAGCTCACAGAGGACTTGTAAAAATTGATTTTGTGACAAAACGTATATGGAAATTCGGGTAATATGCCGCTGTTTTATAGGTGGGTTTTCTGCGATAATGTTGCAATTTTCTTTGAAACTGAGCGTGTACTTTGCAGAAAACAATTGTATCTCTGTTTTTAGGTAGAAGTAAATATTTCCTAACACCCTGTAATCTAAACATTGACAGAAATGTATTTAACCCTTTGGGTGTCGGTAGCGGTTTTAGTCGCGATGATTTAGTTCCTGCAGGATGTCAGGGTGTTGTTATTCCTACAGGAATCATCGCGATTAAAACCGCTACCGACACCCAAAGGGATAAGGATTTTTATTAACCGCTAGTAATGGGCCGGTCTTGGATGCCTGTTTTGTTCTCTGTGCTGTTACTAGCTATAAATATTTTAAAAAGAAAGTGTTATGGCACCTTGGGCGGGGCCGGCATTGTGTCTATGCTGAAACACCCCTAGGGTCGAGCGTGCCCACAAGGAATCGCGCATCCAGGAAAGTTCGCAAACATATGACACTCAATGAGCCTGCACGTAAATAGGAGCTGTGCTGCTGCCCAAAGTTGCGGATGATGATGATGACCCGACAAAAATCAAGAAAAATGCTTATTATTGTAACTATTTCTTCTTTTTCGTGAATCACACTTGTCACGCGGTGGTTTTACAAATTATTCATGATTATCATACAAGAATCTTCTGGTCATAAGTGACCAGATACTGAAAATATTTACCAGAGACCATCGACAATGATAACCTTTTTAAGCATCATGCTGTTACAGCGGTTAAGGTTTCAAAATGAAACTTTCTTTCACTTACCCTGACAATACAATAATAGCTGGTAAATTGCGAGTATTCGGGTGAAGTATGTCGTTTTCTTCAGACAGAACATGTTATCCCTTTAGCTGTCTACAACGCTTTTTGTCGCGGTGATTCCTAAAGGAACCGACAGGCGCCTATCTAATCTGGCACTACCCTTGAATTATCATGGTCGATCCATCTCCTGCTGTAGTGTGTCAGGACTGAATGGGTTAATGCTGTGTTGTAAGTTGCAAATTGTATACTTGTTTGTATGATTGTTTTAAAAAAGGGGTTTCACCCCGAAATATTAATAAACTGTGTTGTACTGTCTTTTCAAAGCTTGTTTTTTTATTTTTTGGGTTATTCTCTTCTCCCCGTTAAAATCGTTCTAGGCAAAGAAAGTAATTTTCTTAAAGTTGTATCCTTACTCTCGTCAACCAGGCTTTCCCACCATGCTTCCTTTGGAAACAAAGTTCTGATACGACTCTGTGAAAGAAAGTGTTTACTTACACGAGTACATGTCTACATCTATCAGGCTGACTTTACGGCTCAAGTGTGTTTGAACACGTTTTCAATATAATTATGTCAGCCTTTCTCTGACCTATGTGTAACAAAATATTTATGTTTTCATTACAGATACACCGACAAGGAAAATATTCTATTACGCACATATTCAATACCATATAGATTATGCTTCCACAGTTTGGGATGGATGTAGCGATGCGTGCATAAAAAGGCTTAATGCTCTTCACCGTAGGGCAGCCAAATTAATCCACCCGGATAGTAAAGAAAGCACCGACGACCGACTCAAAGGCCTCGACATGCTGCCTCTGCGTAAGTTACTCCTGTACAATAAAGGCGTACTTATGTTTAATAAAATAATAATAATAATTACGGTATTTATAATGCGCTTATCTTATAATAATTATAACTCTAAGCGCGCATTCAAAACTCGCGCAAGCATGCGCACGCTTTAGACAACGACTCACGAACCACAAATAGTGAAATACATTACGACAGTCTGCTTAGGGTGGGGAGTGTGGTGGTATAGTGCTAGAACTGTTGAAAGAGGTGAGTTTTGAGGGCGGACTGGAAGGAGGAGAGAGAGTGTTTCTGACGGAGAGAGAGTGGGAGAGTGTTCCAGGTGGATGGACCGTATACTGAGAAGGAGCGCGGCGGGGGCCGAAAGTGCTGAGTTTGGTGCGGGGTGTGTGGAGGCGGAGAGGGTCGGAGGCGGAGCGGAGGGAGCGGGGAGGAGTGCAGGGGTGAAGTAAGTTTGAGAGATAGGCGGGAGCGCAGTTGTTCAGGGATTTGTAGCAGAGAGACAGAATCTTGTATTGGATGCGTTGGGGGATGGGAAGCCAGTGAAGGAGTTTGAGCAAGGGAGTGATGTGGTCGGATTTTTTCTTTCTGAGGACGAGGCGGGCAGCATTGTTCTGGACGCGCTGGAGTGTAAAAGTGGTGGAGTGAGGGAGGCCGGAAAGGAGAGAGTTGCAGTAGTCGATGCGAGATAGGATGAGAGAGACAGCAAGTTTGGTGGCAGCTTCGGTAGTGAGGTATTTTCTGCTCTGACGGATGCGGCGGAGGTGGAAGTAGCATGCCTGGGCCGTGGCGGAAACAAAGCTGGTCATTGAAAGAGAGGAATCGAGGATAACGCCAAGGTTTTTGGCCGAGTCAGAGAGGGAGATGGGGGTGCTGTCGAGTTGAATGTGGAGGGAGGGAGGGAGCTGGGAAAGTTTCTAGGG
>BTPG01000001.1:156688526-156704925 GCA_036245525.1 Semisulcospira habei | reverse complement strand
GCGGCCATATTTTGAAAAACGCAGCTGATCCATTCTTGGCAAGAATAAACTTACTTCGTTTTTCATGACGCGGCATGAAATACGCATGGAGTGTGTAAATAACTTATTCGCATTTTGTAATTTGTGTTGTTGTTGTTGTTGTTGTTGTTGTTGATGTACGTTTTTCCAGAGTTTTCATGTGATGGGCCGATGGCCTTAACAATAAAATGATTGAGTCTTGAGTCTCTCTCTCTCTCGGCAAATTTGAAAAATGGCATTGCCTTTGGCATTGTTAATATCTTTACCGCTGTTAAATGGAGAGGTGAATGGAACGAGAGTGGTGGTTGAAACAGGCGTGGTGGTTGGAACAGGCGTCGTGGTTGGAGCAGGCTCGGTGGTTGGAACAGGTGAAATAGCTGAAAAATACATTGGTCATTAAAAGACATGTAATTATTTTAAGACAGGATTTTACATGAATGAAATTTTATCGGACATGAACCTACACCAGACCAAAATACACACTCTCTCTCTCTCTCTCTCTCTCTCTCTCTCTCTCTCTCTCTCTCTCTCTCTCTCTCTCTCTCTCTCTCTCTCTCTCTCTCTCTCTCTCTCTCTCTCTCTCTCTCTCTCTCTCTCTCTCTCTCTCTCTCTCTCTCTCTCTATCTCTCTCGGCAAATTTGAAAAATGGCATTGAGTTTGGCATTGTTAATATCTTTACCGTTGTTAAATGGAGAGGTGAATGGAACGAGAGTGGTGGTTGAAACAGGCGTGGTGGTTGGAACAGGCGTCGTGGTTGGAGCAGGCTCGGTGGTTGGAACAGGTGAAGTAGCTGAAAAATACATTGGTCATTAAAAGACATGTAATTAGTTTAAGACAGGATTTTACATGAATGAAATTTTATCGGACATGAACCTACACCAGACCAAAATCCTCTCTCTCTCTCTCTCTCTCTCTCTCTCTCTCTCTCTCTCCTCTCTCTCTCTCTCTCTCTCTCTCTCTCTCTCTCTCTCCTCTCTCTCTCTCTCTCTCTCTCTCCTCTCTCTCTCTCTCTCTCTCTCTCTCTCTCTCTCTCTCTCTCTCTCTCTCTCTCTCTCTCTCTCGGGATCTCTCTCTCGGGATCTCTCTCTCTCTCCCTATCTCTCTCTCTCTCCTCCGGCCTTGATGATATCAACCCACAAATATTAAAGTTGTCTGTACCATACACCATAGAGACCCTTATTTGTATTTACAACTTATGTATTCAAAAGAATGGGGTGTAAGGGGGCTCTGGATAGAGGTAGCACCTTTGCTGTTCGGCAGCTGCGTCCTACATAGGACGGACGGGCATCACTGGTCCTCATCCATCTCCTTAATCTCTCTCGTGTTGGCTCCAAGCGCCACACCCTGGCAAACCACCTCAGCTGGTGGGCTAAACCACGTGAGGGGGTGGTGTTCACATTGCACCACTAGGCGGATGAGCTGTTTCTGACAGCCAACGGCTAGAGGACGGAGGAGATCAGGTTGGATCCAACGGCCAAATGTGGGGGAGTAAACCCTTCAAATCAGGAGTGGAGCCCCGAAGGCAGACAGTTGCCTGTATTCACGCACTGTTCTGGCAGCTCCTGCAGCCAAACTGGTGCCAAACGTACTGCTTTGCATTCCTTTGGATACATCAGCGAGGCCGAGAGGGGGATCTTGACGACTGGGCACCCCATGATCTCCATACACTTTGCCCAGGCTTGCGCCCTGGAGAGGTCACTCCAATGACTGACCCAGCAAGCGCATATACTCCATTGTCTTCCGAGACAGGATGCCAAACAATTCAAAAGAATGTATTCCCTTAAGACCTCAAAGTTGCAAAAGTCGATCCATTGCCAAAATCAAAAGATCGTACTGACCATAACAACTATAGACCCATTTCTCTGCTGTCAGTATTATTTAAACCCCTCGAAAGGCATATACATAAACACCTGTCTGACTACTTAGAGTCGCGAAAGTTGCTACATTCGTCTCAGTCAGGATTTCGCGCTCGGCACTCATGTCATACGGCTCTGAGCAGATTAACAGATACATGGCTTTCAAATATGAATAATTCGCAGCTGACAGGTGTAATTTATCTTGACTTTAAAAAGGCTTTCGACTTAGTAAACCATACAATATTGATTTCCAAACTTAAACATTATCTTCGAAACGACATGGCTGTTTCCTTTTTTATGTCATACCTCGAAAACAGAAACAGAAAGTAATTGCTAATGGAGCCTACTCTTCTACTAATGATGTTAAACTCGGGGTTCCGCAGGGGTCAATCTTAGGTCCTCTTTTATTTTGTATTTATATCAATGACCTGCCTCTAAGTCTCACCTACGAAGCAACACAGTGTGATATGTTCGCCGATGATCCGATGATACGTCAATACACACAACTAACAAAGACATACGTGAAGTTGAAAACGGTCTTAAAAAAAGTCTCGACGATATATCAGCATGGTGTAAAGTCAACTCAATGGTTCTGAATCCTACTAAAACAAAATGTATGATTATTGCAACACGCCAAAATCACCAGTTAAAACATTTAAAGCTTAATCTATCACTCGGCGACGACATCATAGAACAGGTAACTGAACATTGTCTATTGGGGGTCACAATTGATAATCAACTGAGGTGGCAGATGCACATTGACAATGTCTGTTAAACCGTCTCTAGAAATGTCTTTATGTTATCGAAATTAAAGTATTACACAGATAGTGAAACCAGAAAATTGTTAAGTAATGCACACATCATGTCACATATAAACTACGCATCGACGGTGTTGGATTATTGCAGTGATGTTCACTTAAAAAGACTAAATTCTTTACATAGGAGAATGGCAAAATTAATTCTTCCCGACCCGCACTTGACGACTGAGGGAAAAACTCAGTAAAGCTGGATTCCTGCCCCTTCAAAATCATTTTAAATATAAAAAATGGGTACTGATGTTTAAAGTGTGGAATCATAACGCTCCAGAATATCTAACAGAGTTGTTTAAAAAATCAGATTCCTGCTATGGAACATGAGGGGTCTTTACAATGGTCCAAAACCCAGAATAGATATATTTAAATCTATTTTGTCATTTGCGGGTTCCACACTGTGGAACTCACTCCCACATCACGTTAAAGCCACTCCGTCATTATCTCGTTTCAAAGCATGTCTTTATAGGTATCTGACATTACTCAAATAATAATATCTTGTTATTCGTAGACACACGAATGTACGTGTATATTCTAACAATCATGTGTATGTGTATGTGTGTGTGCGTGTGTGTGTGTGTGTGTGTGTGTGTGTGTGTGTGTGTGTGCGTGCGTGCGTGCGTGCGTGCGTGCGTGCGTGCGTGCGTGCGTGCGTGCGTGCGTGCGTGCGTGCGTGCGTGCGTGCGTGCGTGCGTGCGTGCGTGCGTGCGTGCGTGCGTGCGTGCGTGCGTGCGTGCGTGCGTGCGTGCGTGCGTGCGTGCGTGCGTGCGTGCGTGTGTGTGTGTGTGTGTGTGTGTGTGTGTGTGTGTGTGTGTGTGTGTGACTTAGGCACTGGACGATGTATACAAACTCGACTAAACTTTATTGTCGCACTTGATAGAACTCAGTATTATATTTCTCTCTCCATTTTATGAATAGAGGCACATAAGTCGCGGAAACCCTTTACGTGCCGAACTTGGGTAAGAACTAGTTTTCCTCATCACAAAGTTGGCAGAAAAAGAATTGACTGCTCTTGATTGTTTGATTTGAAGTGTTTACAAACATTTACTGTTTTTATATGCATGCACCTTTGATGTGATTAATAAAGGCTGAAATTTCAAGTGATTTCCTATGTTGTCAGTTAATTAATTAATGTCAGTGTTTTGTTTTGTCATTTTAACTCATTCTACCCCAAGTCCGGAATCCCCAAATGTTGAAGTCGTCTTCTGAAAACTGCGTTGCAGGGCAGGACACAGATCGACCACGATAGTTCAAGGGTGATGGCAGAATAGCTTGGCGGCCATAGGCGCCAAGCTATTCTGGCATCAGCCTTGAACTATCATGGTCAATCTTTATTTTGCTTTGGTGTGTCTGCGGTAGAATAAGTTAAGTGTTGGTTTCATCGTCTGGGTCTTTTTCTTTCATATTTTTCCAGACTTTTTAACCCGCATCATACTGATGCTAAAAGCTTCAAATTTGTACACTGCCATATATGCAAGCTATGTTACAGAACTTACAGATAAGGACATAGAACAATGGCATTATTAGTTCAAGGGTGGTGCCACAATATCTTGGCGCCTAGAGGCGCCAAGCTATTCTGGAACTACCCTTTGGACTATTTTAGTCACACTTGTTGCACACACTGGTGTATTCTGAATGATAAGGGTTAATATTCAAAATGCTCTGTTGCTGTTTGACTCAAACTGCAGAGTACATTTTTAGAAAAAAGTCGTTTAATTTCCTCAATTCTCACATAAATTCCATTATAAACTGTTTTGCTTCAGAAGGACAAAACGTAGCAATGTTTAAAAGATTTCCTCTGTAAAAATCATAATCGAAAGGTTACGGGCCAGTGTTCATTTAATTTTGCACCATACAATGTTAAAAATGTTAATGCACACATACACATTAAGTTGAAAAAAACAAAACAAAAAAATGAATGTGAAAAAGAAGTATTCCATGAACTTGACCTTTTTACAGACGCCTAATGTTGTGAAGACACCCATTTTGACTGTAATGCCAGTTTTTGTGTGAGAGACATCCACTTTATTGGTAGAAACCCATTTTTTCTGCATCTAGTGGCTCTGTTTCTAGAAAATGTCTATTTTATTTTAAGTTATAGAGCTTAGTTATAAGGTGAGTTCTACACATTCGCATCAATTCCAAAGCCCTAGAATAAATAGAAATATAGGAACCCATTTTCACATAAAATGGTAGGTAACCCACTCTGAGGCTTTTGTCTCCATGTGTGTGTGTGTGTGTGTGTGTGTGTGTGTGTGTGTGTGTGTGTGGTGTGTGTGTGTGTGTGTGTGTGTGTGTGTATGTGTGTGTGTGTGTGTTTGTGTGTGTGTGTGTGTGTGTGTGTGTGTGTGTGTGTGTGTGTGTGTGTGTGTGTGTGACTGCTAAATAGTATTTTTTTTTTCTTTCTTTTTTTCATGTTTTGCCTTTCCAATTTATTTTTAGTTTTAGTCACGCGCGTGAGATTGTTGTGTGAGTGCAGGTGCAAGGACATGATTGAAAAAAGGTCTGTGCAGCTAATCATTAATTTTATCCATGATAAATAAAGTTTCATTTCATTTTAATTCATCTCTCTCTCTCTCTCTCTCTCTCTCTCTCTCTCTCTCTCTCTCTCTCTCTCTCTCTCTCTCTCTCTCTCTCTCTCTATCTCTATCTCTCTCTGTCTCTCTGTCTCTCTCTCTCTCTCTCTCTCTCTCTCTCTCTCTCTCTCTCTCTCTCTCTCTCTCTCTCTCTCTCTCGGGCAATCGCTGCTCCCTGTCACCCCTCCCCTCCACCCGTTCTGCAAGAACTGGCCACGGTACAGGCTGTGAGTGCAGCCGAGAAGAGCCCAGAGCGACTCATACCAGTACGGATTACCGGCGGCCTGCCTGAGGTCAACAACGGGTATGACCACGCCAGCAGCCAGCAGCAGCGTAATAACAAAATGTCTCCAGATGAGCAAATACTGCGACATTCAGTGCAGAGTGACACCACCACGCTGGTCATTGGAGACTCTGTTGTTCGCAACATCAAGGCAGAGAAGATGCCCACCTACCCTATAGAAAAAGTAGACGTATTATCTGTCTCTGGCCTGCGGACTGTCCACCTGCTGAACTGGCTCCAGCGACAACACGCGTCCCACACAGCGGTGGCACTGGTGACCTTCCACGTGGGGATCAACGAT
Source organism: Semisulcospira habei (assembly GCA_036245525.1). NCBI lineage: Eukaryota > Metazoa > Mollusca > Gastropoda > Semisulcospiridae > Semisulcospira > Semisulcospira habei. Next base: position 156,699,082 of record BTPG01000001.1, on the reverse strand, counting down.
TGCAAACAGAAGGAAGTGACCAGCGCTGTGTGGGAACAGCTCGTCCGGGAATGCAGGCGGGTATTTCCCGGCGCTCGTCTGCAGGCATCCTCCATCCTGCCGACCGACAGTAGACACCAGCTGTATAGGGCCATCACCGCCTCCAACAGTAACCTGTTCCATGTGTGCAGAAAGCTGGGTGTCACACTGATAGACAACACTCAGGTCTTTACTGCTGTTGATGGGTTGCCGCGTAGAAAATTCTACAGGCGCGGTGACCCCATCCATCCTAGTCGCCAGGGCACCATCAGTCTGGCCCTCAACATAAAGAGAGGAGGGCCAGCTACTGACGTCACCACTCCCAACAACCAGCCTGCAGGTGGTGACCGTCACCGCCGTCAGCGACGTGAAGGACACGCTGGCACCACCAACACTTACGCTAATGTCGCAGCCGGCAGACAGTCAGTGTCCGCTGCAGCACCCAACCTGGAATCGCTCTGTGGTGCATCCAGCTTCGGTGCTGCACCGGAGAGTCAAGGTGGACTGTCAGTGTCCTCTGCTGTAGCACCAGGTCTGGAATCACAGTACAGCGAATCCAGATTTGGTGGTACAGCAGAGAGTCAATGTAGCTATCAGCAACAAATGCCGGGCCAGTATCCTATGTGGCAGCAACCGCCACTACCACCATACAGTGCCGCATTTCCACAGTATCGCGAGGCCGGACCATGGGGACACTTCAGCATGACGCAACCAACGTATCCTTTCAGCGTCCCCCCGCTCACATACACGCCATACGCACAGCAGGAACCGTGGGCACAGTACAGCCACCCCGTGCGTGTGTATTAGACTCATTTCCAGAACATTCAGTTACTCTTCCTTACATAACTTTGTGCTTTACTTTCCAGGCTAACACTGAACAATATCGAATTGATTTTCTTGCGTCTCATTGCTCATAATTATTGTGTTTGCGCAGAGACGTATTCATTTGTTTTTAACTTCAACCACTGCGCGTGGTCCAATATTAACATTGTCATCCTTTTGACTTCTGCCGACAGTATTCGTGAATACCGATCTTCTCACTCTGTGCGATTTGTGACGCTTATAGCACTAGTACTTGTGCACCGTGACACTTTCTCTACTAGTGCTCTACGTATATTCACACTACGATCATATCTGTGTCCTTTCGCAGCGCTGACTTTATTTCCCCTATCGCGCAGCGGGGTCGTTTAGCTTTGACTGTTGAAGTTTGCTAAAGGGATTAGTCCCTGTTAGTGACCGTTAGTGACCGGTAGTGTGGTCTATATCAGTGAATGCGTAGAAGAAACTCTTTTTTTTTTTTTTTTTCACATTCTGTGTGTTAGAGCGGACTGATATTCTTTTGCTTTGTTTTATTATTTCAGCTCTTATTTGCCTTTGTATCATTTATAAGCTTTTTTATTTGTACTCTTTGGTATTGACATACATTAGCGATCATGGTGTATGATCGCCAGTTACATATTGGCCATTTAAATGTTTATCATTTAACTAACAAAGTTCCCGATCTGTGTGTGCTCTTGAGTCAATCCAATCCATTTCACTTGTTTGGTGTAACGGAATCGCGTCTCAATCGTAACATCAGCGATGAGGCCGTTTCTATCCAGGACTTCACTGTACTGCGCCGCGATGCTGAATACCCGGGACATACGGGTATTGCAGTATACATTCATAATTCAATTAGCGGTATTACTCGCAGGCGTGGGGACCTGGAGTCAAAAACCGTAGAATGCATTTGGGTTGAGTTAAGGGCAAACAAATCCAGCCCCGTGCTGGTCGGGTACATTTACAGGAACCCAGCATCAACATTTCAATGGTTCGACGACTTTATCGCCATGATGGATAAGGTCAGACAGTCCAGCTCTGAAATTTTGATCCTAGGCGATTTCAATATTAACATGTTTTTGAATAACCCTGCTTGGGAGTGCACCATGTCTATGTTTGGTTTAAAGCAGCTAGTTAAAACAGCAACTCGTGTTAGTCCAACTTCCTCCACCCTTATAGACCACATATATACAACTACTCAATCAAGGGTGATGGCAGTAGACGTGCTTCAGGTAGGGATTAGCGATCACTACCCGGTGTGCTGTTGCTTGGCATTAAAAGCGGATAATTCATTCCGAAAACATCAGCACACGACTATTAGATACAGATCACTTAAACACTTCAACAAGGAAACATTTCTTTGTGATTTAAGTAGCACACACTTTGATACAGTGTACTACCATAATGACCCCAACGATGCTTTGTCTGAGTGGTACGGATTGTTCCTTGGTGTTCTCGATAAACACGCTCCATTCAGAGAGAAACGGGTGAAGAACCCCCAGCTTCCCGCCTGGTTAAGTAAGGAAATCAAGGATGCCATGCAGCTCCGAGATGACTATAAAAGAAAGAAGGATTTTATTGCTTATCGAAGGCAAAGAAACCATGTTAAACATTTAGTGAGGAAAGCTCAAAGGTCACTTTTTCACCGTCTTATGAACGGAAAGAAAGATGTCGTATCTGTGTGGCGAGCGATCAATGCTTTTACGAGGTCCAAAAATACCGCACAATGTACACAGTTATCAGCTGATATCTTGAATCAGCATTTCCTCTCGGCTGCCAGTACGTTGCTAAAAAATACATATTCTGGTCAGTCTTCAGCTGTGTCCGAAAAGCTAAAGACGTTTTGTGCAGAACGGCTGGACCCTGACACGTCATTCAGCATTCCGCTGTTAACGATATACGACGTGGGAAAATCCATCTCGTACTTAAAGAACAAACGTACGTCTGGCCATGATGGTATTAGTAGCTCAGTTCTGAAAATGGCCCTACCGTATATTTTAGATACCTTGACATATATATACAACCTTTGCATAAAGCAGGGGATATTTCCATCTTCTCTAAAAACAGCCAAAGTGATCCCACTACCTAAAACGAAAGACCTTGCCGACCCTAACAAGTTCAGGCCCATTTCGCTACTGTCAACACTGTCGAAACCGATAGAAAGACACATTCACACACACTTACAACATTTTCTAGAAAAACACAAACTCATACATCCATTACAATCTGGCTTTCGGCGGAAACACTCCTGTCACACAGCATTGGTACACCTTGTTGACAGATGGCTTACTGCCATAAATAGCAGTCAAATGACTGGAGCAGTATTTTTGGACCTTTCAAAAGCATTTGACCTCGTCAATCATGAAACTTTAGTTCAAAAACTTAATGTCTATCAACTAAGCGCAGACACACTTGCCTTCCTTACGTCATATCTGCATGGGCGTACGCAGTATGTCTACGTGAATGGTAAAAACTCACCTGAAGGGGTGATAGAGCACGGAGTACCACAGGGATCGATTCTTGGTCCATTATTGTTCTCTGTCTTCATAAACGACCTTCCATTACATATATCTGACTCCAGTGTAACTTTCAGTCTTTTTGCAGACGATGGAACACTGGACGTTTCGTCATCAGACGTAACATGTATGGTGAAGATTCTCCAAGACAGTTTAAATGAGGTATCTGAATGGTGCAGAAATAACGCCATGATACCTAATCCCACTAAAACCAAATGCATGCTGATTACCACACGGCAAAAGCATCAGTTGAACCCCCCCTCCCCTTCAACTAACACTTAATGGCCAGCCTGTGGAGCAAGTCAGAGAACAGCGCGTGCTTGGAATCAACTTAGACGACAAGTTGTGCTGGCAAGGCCACATTACTAAACTGTGTAAAATAGTATCTAAAAATGTATTCCTCCTGTCGAAATTGAGACATTTTGCTGATGAGCCAACAAGGAAACTCTTCTACTATGCCCATATTCAGTCACATTTGGATTATGCCTCATCTATTTGGGACGGTAGTAGCGATGCTAATTTAAAAAGTCTGAACTCGCTCCACAGAAGAGCCATTAAACTTATTGTTGACAGACCCTCAGAAGTCATTAATACTGACAATAAGTTCAAGCTGTTAGACATTTTGCCACTTGAAAAACAGTTTAAGTATAATAAGTTGGTGCTCATGCGCAAAATCACCCTCTCAGAAACACCAGCCTATCTCAATAGTTTGTTCCACTTTGCTCATACGAGGTCCAGTCGAACACCAGGGAACAATCTTGTTGTACCGATGCCTCGACTAGACATTTATAGGTCGTCGTTGTCCTATTCTGGTGCAAAGTTATGGAACTCCATTCCTGCGGATGTTAGAGCCGCGCCATCGCTTAAAACTTACAAGACCAAGCTGCTCAAACATCTAGACAAAACTTAATTTTTCTTTTATTTTGTATTTTTATTTTTATTTTTACATGTAGCACTCCATGCCTTATGCGGCATTTCCCGGATAGTCTGCATTCTCTTCTAACATTAAAAATTTATGAACGCATGTAATATACCGCTGGCATTCCAGCAAGCCGCATTATGTAATATCCATGACCCCATGGACTCGGCTGGCCAGACGGGATGCCGTCGATAGACACAGCATTGGGCGCTCGCGAGGCGTGGCAGTGCTGTGGTTTCTTCGCGTCGACCCGCGCGCGCGGTGGTTGCGGGATCGCTATACAAGTCTAGTCTAATTCCATGGCAGACTAGCATCTAGCTGTGCGCGGTTTAGTGGCGCGGGGAGGCCGCTATCGCATGTGTGTGTTTATCTGTGTCAGTGTGTGCAAGTGTACGTGTGTGCACGCGCGCATCCCTACGTGCTTGCGCACGCGCGCGCGCGCGCGCGCGTGTGTGTGTGTGTGTGTGTGTGTGTGTGTGCGAGTGTGTGTGTGCGTGTGTGTGTGTGTGTGTGTGTGTGTGTGTGTGTGTGTGTGTGTGTGTGTGTGTGTGTGTGTATGCCTGTTTATGTTTGTTGGAGTGAGCCGCCGTGTTGGTTTTTATGATGAGAACAATAGCGGTTTTATGTACAAAATCCATTATACTTTTTATATTTGCTGTAGTATAGTTTTAAGCGAAAGAATGTATGTGTACATGATATACTGATGTGTGTGTATGTGTGTGTCAGTGTGTGTGTGTGTGTGTGTGTGTGTGTGTGTGTGTGTGTGTGTGACCAGTGGAGGGTTGTGCAGGCTTGGCTTGGCGCCTGTAGGCTACAAGCTAATCTGGCACAAGCCTGTGCACGCGGCAATTGCACACCGGCGCGCGTGTGTGTGTGTGTACGTTATTTTGTTTTGTAGTGTGTAGCAAGGACAAGAATGAAAACAGGTCTGCGCACCTATTCTTTTATCCTTGGAAAATAAAGTTTCATTTCATTTCATTTCATTTCATTTCTCTCTCTCAGACTCTCTCCGCGACCGCCGGAGGAAGCGGGCGACTTTTCCGTTCTCTCCGCTGAACAGTCAAGGGGACGAGATATCAGTTTGATGGATTGTATTGTGTTCTACTATTCTACGTTACTCAGACGTTTTGTTTTCTAATTGTGCACATTACTTTGTGATCTCCTTGCATATCTGGATATTTTGTGATTTCATATTCAGTGGTGACTTAATCGTGTGGTGTTTTTTGTGTGTGGTATTTTGGAACTATTTCACATCTTCCATTGTGGTTCATTATACCGGACTGTAACCTGCTGTTTACTGCAACTAATTTCTTTGTCCTGGACTTCAAATGCATACTGCAACGGAGAGTGGACTTGCATACTATCTCACCATACCGTGTTTATAGTAAGCAAAAAAAAAAAAACATGTTTTTTTTAACGTTCCTTCAGCCCGTACGCTGCATAGACTATGGACTAGTCAGACTACACCATACTAAGACTGCGGTCTTTGCCACGAAACTGCTGCCAGATGTGTTTACACAAGGCGGCGCTGTCGGCGGTCACGCCTGACCCGCGCCCGTGTAAACAGTTCCAGCCTTATCTGCCTAGGATCAGCTTGGCAGGGCCGGCATCGTACGTCATCAATCCATGCCAGCTAAAACCCCACACTTGACTTACGCCAACATCCATCACCACCTCGCCCCCCTGTTCCTGGCACCTCTACCCCACCCACCCTCATCAAGCCCACCCTCTACTGCTTACCCCCCCCCCTCCATTCCCTCCCCCACCCCCACCCCCGCCCCATGTTTCTGGCACCTCCTCTACCCTTCCCGCCCTCTGCACGCCCTCCCTCTTCTGCTTACCCACCTTCCATTCCCTCTCCCTCCCCCCCCCCACTCACACCCATGACTACCTCCGCTCCATTTCCTGGCGCCTCCTCCCCCCTACCCACGCTCTGCCTCTTGCCTCTGCACGCACTCCCTCTCCTGCGTAGCCACCCTCCACTGCTCCCCCCACCCCCTCCCCCCCAACTATAAACCACATTTCCGTCAGTGACACCTGCCTACCCATCCTCAGCTCTCCCCATCCGTTCAGCCCCCGTCCTCTAAATGTAACTCCCATACAAAAAAAAAAAAAAAAAAAAAAAAAAAAAAAAAAGGAAAAATGAAAAACCCGTGTCGTGACACACTTCTCCTAACAATTTTGATTCGAATGGGTGGGTTTGCAGAAGAACTGAACAGCCGTGCCCCCGCCCCCTCTTCTTGACCCCACACGCCGCCGCGACTGCTGCGTACTCTATTCCAACTCTACGACTGATCAGTCCCTCCAACCACTCGACTCCCACCCCTCCTCCAACTCTCAGCCACACTATTCACCATGACGTACTTTTCCCCCATCATGTTACGTCAGCCTAACCTCCAGTCGCCAGCCCCTTCCCAATCCCCTAACCCCAACGACCCCATTGTGAAGGACACTCTCGATGACAAACAGAAAGTGTTCAGTGACACAAATATCGATGTACTGAAACGATGGAGGAAAGCCTTGTCTTTTCGCTATGTCCACCTGCTAGAGGCGACTAACAACGGTTACGAGGTGGTGTGGAAGGACGTCGACTTTGACAACAGAACCATCAACCGCACAGACATCAACTTGTGTACCCGCGCAGCCAGAATCCCAGACAACCTGGCCAAGACCTTTGTGCAGGTGAAGAAGGGTGGCGTGAACTGCATCACGGTAACCCTATATTACAAACTGAAGCGTACTCTTGGCGGAATCTGTCTGAAACAAGGAGTTAGAGCTGAGGAGTGGTCAAACGGAGTTCTGCCAGTTGTGTGCCCTGGTCAGGTCACTACAAAATCTAGACTTTGACGAAGGCAATATACCCCCGCCCACATTCAGTCATTTACCCCTATGTTCTACTGACCAGCCACCCAGTCCCCCATCCGTTCAGCCCCCGTCCTCTACTCCTGCGTGTAATGAGATCTCAGTACTTGACTCTGGCGATAAGTGGATTAGTGGCCAGTCCACGCCCCATCGCCCATCTCGTCTATCCCTCCCAGCCTCCGAGCCCTGCACGCCGCACCTTGCTAATCCTCTGGCCGGTACAGCGGACCCTGCTGAAAATGTCCCCGTCACCAGCAACCATCTTGCATCTGCCCCCGATTTTACAGAAAGTACCCTCACTTCACCCGCCACCCCTCCCAACTCCTCACGGGGCCTGCTGTTGGCTGTCTTACTAGCAGACACCCCCATCACCCCTACCCTCTCCACTCTATCGGACAACAAAGAAGTCTCTCTTCTTGTGGAACCGGCTAGTCGTCAATCACAAGGGATTATCAGCCGACGCCCCTTGTACCCGACCACTCATCCCTGGCTAATCCCATCACCACATCTACTGGCCAACCACTTCAGAACGCCCGCACTGATTTATCCCTTGTTGCGGCAACAGTTGATGGTGTAATGTCCACTGCCACGTCCCTTCCCCCAACCCGACCAAACACAAACTACAGTTCCCAGTCCTCGGGACTGGGATTACATAATACAAAGGCCGCACCCACCACGGCCCGCGGGACTACCTGTCCTGATGAGGACACCACTGACCCTGATACCCTGCGAGCGCAACTCAAAAGTGCTTGTAACCTCATCACGGACCTCCGAGGTGACGTCAGTACACTGTTTAAAGGACTTTCAGCAGCCCTAGCCAGGATTAACCAGTTCGAGAGTCAGCTCCGTGATGAGGCGGTCAAGAGAGCCAGAGACCTGCAGGTTACAGAGAAAAGTGTGGGCGAGGTGTTGTCCTATCTGGATGACAGGATAACTGGTGTGGAGACAGCTCAACACTCCACAGACGGCACTATCAACCAGCTATCCTCCGCCAAACAGAACGACAAGCAGCGTCTGAGGGAAATTCAAAAACAATTGAAAAGGAAATCAGCCCCTGCGTTCAACAGCTCTTACGCTGCCATGAGTGGTTACACTCAAACTGACCTGTCTGCCAATGTTGACAGCTGTGCGTCTCCGCGCCAGGTAACGGGCAACGCAATCGCTGCTCCCTGTCACCCATCCCCTCCAGCCGTTATGCAAGAACTGGCCGCGGTACAGGCTGTGAGGGCAGCCGAGAAGAACCCAGAGCGCCTCATACCAGTGCGGATTACTGGCGGCCTGCCTGAGGTCAACAACGGGTCTGACCACGCCAGCAGCCAGCAGCAGCGTAACAACAGAGTGTCTCCAGAGGAGCAACTACTGTGACACACAGTGCAAAGTGACACCACCACGCTTGCCATTGGAGACTCTGTTGTTCGCAACATCAAGGCAGAGAAGATGCCCACCTACCCTAGAGAGAAAGTAGAGGTATTATCTGTCTCTGGCATGCGGACTTCCCACCTGCTGAACTGGCTCCAGCGACAACACGCGTCCCACACAGCACTGGTGACCTTCCACGTGGGGGTCAACGACTGCAAACAAAAGGAAGTGACCAGCGCTGTGTGGGAACAGCTCGTCCGGGAATGCAAGCGGGTATTTCCCGACGCTCGTCTGCAGGCATCCTCCATCCTGCCGACCGACAATAGACACCAGCTGTACAGGGCCATCACCGCCTCCAACAGTAACCTGTCCCATGTGTGCAGAAAGCTGGGTGTCACACTGATAGACAACACTCAGGTCTTCACTGCTGTTGATGGGTTCCCGCGTAGAAAATTCTACAGGCGCGGTGACCCCATCCATCCTAGTCGCCAGGGCACCATCAGTCTGGCCCTCAACATCAAGAGAGGCGGGCCAGCTACTGACGTCACCCCACCCAACAACAAGACTGAAGGTGGTGGCCGTGACCGCCGTCAGCGACGTGAAAGACACGCTGGCACCACCAACACTTACGCTGATGTCACAGCCGGCAGACAGTCAGTGACCGCAGCAGCACCCAACCTGGAATCACTCTGTGGTGCATCCAGCTTCGGTGCTGCAACGGAAAGTCAAGGTGGACTGTCAGTGTCCTTTGCTGTAGCACCAAGTCTGGAATCACAGTACAGCGAATCCAGGTTTGGTGGTACAGCAGAGAGTCAATGTAACTATCAGCAACAAATGCCGGGCCAGTATCCTATGTGGCAGCAACTACCGCTACCACCATACAGTGCAGCATTTCCACAGTATCGCGAGGCGGGTCCATGGGGACACTTCAGCATGACGCAACCAGCGTATCCTTTCAGCGTCCCCCCCGCTCACATAGCCGCCATACGCACAGCAGGAACTGTGGGCACAGTACAGCCACCCCGTGCGTGTGTATTAGACTCATTTTCAGAACATTCAGTTACTCTTCCTTTCATAACTTTGTGCTTTGCTATCACTGAACAGCATCGAATTGATTTACTTGCGTGCCATTGCTCATTTTGTGTTTGCGCAGAGACGTATTCGTTTGTTTTTAACCTCAACCACTGCACGTTGTCCAATATTAATTAACATTGTCATCCTTTTGACTTCTGCCGACAGTACTCGTGACTACCGATCTACTCATTCTGTGCGATTTGTGACACTTATAGCACTAGTACTTGTACACCGTGACGCTTTCTCTACTAGTGTTCTATGTATATTCACACTACGATCATATCTGGCCTTTCGCAGCGCTGACGGACTTATTTTCTCTATCGCGCAGCGGGGTCGTTTAGCTTTGACTGTTGAAGTGTGCTGAAGGGATTAGTCCTTATTAGTGACGTTGTGACGTATTTTCTCGCCGCAAGGTAGTGAGATCTATTTTAGTTATTTCACTTGCCTCTCACATTCTGTGTCTTAGAGCGGACTGATATATATATATATATATATATGAATGCTAACGTATGTCAGTACTAAAGAGTACTAATGAAAAAGCTTATAAATGGTACAAAGGCAAATAAGAAGTGAAATCGTGAAACAAGTTTTAAAAAGATATATATATATATATATATATATATATATATATATATATATATATATATATATAATATATATATATATATATATATATATATATATAATATATATATATATATATATATATATATATATATATATATATATATATATATATATATATATATATATATCTTTTTAAAACTTGTTTCACGATTTCACTTCTTATTTGCCTTTGTACCATTTATAAGCTTTTTCATTAGTACTCTTTAGTACTGACATACGTTAGCATTCATGGCGTTTAATCGCCAGTTACATTTTGGCCATTTAAATGTTTATCGTTTAACTAACAAAGTTCCCGATCTGTGTGTCCTCTTGAGTCAGCCCAATCCATTTCACTTATCTGGTGTAACGGAATCGCGTCTCAA
>BTPG01000001.1:156681026-156683526 GCA_036245525.1 Semisulcospira habei | reverse complement strand
CGGCATCTGTTTGGAAAGCTCTGAACGTCATAACAAAGGGTAAATCAGCACCCGAAATCCCATCTCATATGTCAGCTGATATATTAAATAACCATTTCTTAACGACAGCCGAAATATTGGCATTGTCAGCTGCAAATAACAGTAAACCGTATGAAGTGCCGAGTTCTCTCAGAGAACACTTTAAAAAAACAACTATATCAAATACTTTCACCATCCCTGATATTACAGTTGCGGAAGTCGGCAGATATATTTCTAGCATGCCCAACAAAAAGTCTGCTGGCATTGATGGTATTGATAATGAAACCCTAAAAATCTCATTACCGTATACAGTAGAATCACTAACATATATTTTCAACCTCTGCATAAAGCAAAGTACATTTCCAAACATTCTTAAAGAAGCAAAGGTAATCCCAATCCCTAAATCAAAAGATCTTGAAGATATTAATAACTATCGTCCAATCTCCCTTCTGTCAGCTTTGTCAAAACCCCTTGAAAAGCACATTCAAAAACATCTCCTTGATTTTCTGGAAAAAGGTAAATTACTTAATATTCACCAGTCTGGTTTTAGACCGAAACATTCTTGTCAGTCAGCACTGACACATATTGTAGACAGCTGGCTGGAATCAATCAATAAAAGCCTGATGTCAGGAGCAGTTTTCTTAGACCTTAAAAAGGCGTTTGACCTCGTGGACCATGACATTCTCCTAAATAAGCTAACAGTTTATCACTTGGACGCAACCGCTATAGAATTCTTCCGATCATATCTCGAAGACAGAAAACAAATGGTGTACGCCCATGGAAGATACTCTAAGCAAGGAAATGTAAAATACGGCGTCCCCCAGGGATCTATTTTGGGCCCTCTTCTATTCATACTATTTATTAATGATCTACCGTTGCATATCACTAATTCTGACGTTAATTGTAATCTATTTGCTGACGATACGAGTCTTCATGTTTCTGGCAAAAAAACGACGGACATTAGCCATAGTTTACAATGCAGTCTCAATGAGGTATCTGACTGGTGTAGACAGAACCATATGGTTCTTCACCCAGCAAAAACAAAGAGTATCTTAATCGCCACGCGGCAAAAACATCAACGCCGACTACAGCCATTACAATTACAATTAAACGCTGAACCTGTTGAACAAGTCACTGAGCGTAAATTCTTAGGAATACATGTTGATGATCAACTGTGCTGGGAGACCCATATAAATGCTGTTTGTAAGACCATTGCCAAAAACACTTTCTTATTGTCCCAGCTTAGACATGTAACGGATACAAATACCCGTAAATTGTTTTTTCATGCTCATATAAAGTCCCATGTTGATTATGTCTCCACAGTGTGGGACGGCTGCAGTGATGTCCACATGAAGAGATTAAACTCCATATACAAAAGAGCTGTAAAAATGATAGATAGACGCCCCATCCCTACCACAGACAAATTTAGATATTTAAACATTCTCGGTCTACGTCAGCAACTTACATTAAACAAATGCGTCTATATGCATAAGATACTGAATAATATGACACCCCAGTATCTAACCACTAAATTTATATCTCACCAAGAACGTGAATGAACCTCAAGAAACAATACCTTACCCCTACCACTGCCAAGAATTGACCTTTTTAAAACTAGTATGTCATTCTCTGGTCCGTTTGCTTGGAATTCCATCCCTGCACATTTGAAAACTATTACCTCAACAGGAAGTTTTAAAACAAAACTTTATGATTACCTGATGAGTCAGACTTAGTACGTTTCTCAGGTACTGTAATATTTCCTGTACCTCACGTATTTCATACAGATGGTTTTTATATGTGTGTGCGCGTGTGTGTGTGTGCTCGTGTTTGTTTGTGCGTGTGGATGTATGTGTGAGCGGCGCGCGTGCGTACGTCTGTGCATGTGTGTGTGATGAGTATTAATTTTTTTTCTGTATAAAATGATGCTATTGGGTTTTGTATGTACATATATATTTTATAGTTTCCCTTCTTTTTTATCCTGTAGATGTTAGCAACGGCAAGTTTGTAAAATGACGATTTGTTTTCTGTCAAAACTTTTTACCGTTGAAAAATAAAGTTTCATCATCATCATCATCATCTCTCTCTCTCTCGGCAGATTTGAAAAATGACATTGCCTCTGGCATTGTTAATATCTTTACCGTTGTTAAATGGAGCGGTGAATAGAACGTAAGTGGTGGTTGAAACAGGCGTAGTGGTTGCAACAGGCGTAGTGGTTGGAACAGGCTCGGTGGTTGGAACAGGCGAAGTAGCTGAAAAATACATTGGTCATTAGAAGACATGTAATTAGTGTAAGACAGGATTCTCTCTCTCTCTCTCTCTCTCTCTCTCTCTCTCTCTCTCTCTCTCTCTCTCTCTCTCTCTCTTCTCTCTCTCTCTCTCTCTCTCTCTCTCTCCTCTCTCTCTCTCTCTCTCTCTCTCTCTCTCTCTCTCTCTCTCTCTCTCTCTCTCTCTCTCTCTCTCTCTCTCTCCTCCGGCCTTGATG
>BTPG01000001.1:156578526-156673526 GCA_036245525.1 Semisulcospira habei | reverse complement strand
ACTTCGCAATCGTGAAGCACGCGACGCGATGCGAGAGGATGGGTATCGTATTGCCTCTGACCTTACCAGGCGGCAAGCATCTGAACTTTGAGTCCTGCGCGACGAGGGGAGGAGGGGGTTCTACCGTAACGGCCGACTCCACGTGGATGACGGTGGACAGCCCGGGGGTCGGGCTGCTGATCAGTACCGCCCCAGGAACGCCATCCCCCGCAGGTCCCGCCGCAGAGACTCTAACCATTTCCGCGACGACCATTACAACGACCAGCGGGACCGTCAGTATCCAACCCCCCGGGGGTATGATGGTCGATTGCCCCAGCGAGGCGGCAGTCAGCAGCACGGCGATTACGAGGATAATGCATGTGACGAGTACGAATACAGCAATTGGCATACTCATCACCAAGACTATTACCAGGACTATCCGGGACCGCCGCATCGTGCCACAGGTCCCGCCCCCCCCCCCTGGCGTTCGGGGACCCTGCGGTGCGAGGATCAGAATGGCGAGATACTGGGGCCACTGACTGGATAGACTTGGATCCTCAATTGGCGCAGCGTTGCCGGAGTGTAGTTTCGTCCACGTCCTCTCACAGACCCTCCCCGTCACCTGCTCCTAACCCCCACCCCCGGAACCGGCCCCCGTCCCCGCACCCGCGGTCATCCTCTCAGGACTGCACTGCCCGTGACAGCAGAGACGTGGCTGGTGTCGGTCCCGGCACTGGTGATGTTGCTGGCACTCACCTGCGTGGGGTCGATGACCTGGTACCCCCAGGCTTCAGTTGTCAGTGTCACAGTGACCCAGCAGCAGTCTGGCATTACCACGACGGCCAGACAGAGGATCGCTCATCGGCATCTGACAGCAATCTCCATCCTCCCCCGGCTGCTTGTGACAGTGAGGCAGCATGTCGCAGCACCGCTCAGCAACCTGTCACCCCAGCTGGCTGTCAGACGTTGACCTCCACTCCAGCTGGCATTCAGACAGTGGCACCTCCATCTCCGATTAGTGGCGTTGTCATTGGCTCTGCTACATCTCCTGTAGCTGTTGTGTCCAGCTGTATGCAGCCACAGGTCACAATTGACGGCCAAGGAGAATCCGTCGTCAGTTCTCCTGGTAGTGGCATTGTGATTGTGTCACAACCACTGTCCCAGACTCCACGAGGCATCCGGGCAGCGGACCCCCGGTCACCAGCAGCCAGTGTGGATAGCAGCGTACAGTCCCCGGCTACAGCCGTCAGTCAACAAGGGGTTTCCCCGGCTACGGTCACTGGAGGTGCAGGCAGAGTGACACCCGTGCACCCGCCACTGATAAACGGTACAGGTAATGACACTGACAGTCAACAAAATGCAAAGCCAGCCCGTGCACAGGTAGTTGTGGGTCAGCAGAACAGTAGGCAAGCACGGCTGACTGATTCCTGGGTTCCTGCAGCCACGCGCATGACAACGCGACAGCGTAAACTGAATAGATAGGACACAGGCCACGGCCCATCTGTTTCCACTTTTTGTGAACTGAAGTTCATAACGTGGAACATTGAAGGTCTGGCACCAAAACTATATGATAACGATTTCGTCTCTTTTGTCTCATTTTTTGATTTTGTTTGTTTGGTCGAAACATTTTTGATTGATTTGACCACTACCATTTTTGCCTCTCATATTAGCTTTGTAGCTCCGGCCAGGAAATTGAGCAGCCAGGGACAAGCGTCTGGAGGTGTTGTGTTGCTTGTGAGAAAATGCCTAGCTTCTTTTGTAAAGCGTGTTGATGTTTTTATGACAACATCGTCTGTGTTGAAATTTCACGCAAGCTTTTTAACGTAGGGAAGGATATTGTGCTTATTTGCGCGTATCTTCCCCCGTGTGACTCTCCTGCTTACTATACCAGCTATTTTGATGATGGCATTTCTCTACTAGAGCAGTGCATGCTGGATAGTATACAGAAACTGCCGGAAGCTCAGTTTATAATTTGTGGTGATCTTAACGCTAGAACAGCTGTTGACAGTCCTGCCAGTATCGACCTGGCATCTCCTGGTTGTCAGGTAAATACTGGTATGAAAACTGATTACACCTCTGATGTTTACCATAGACAGTCAAAGGACAACGTTGTAAATGCCTATGGTAGTTCCTTGCTAAAGTTGTGTGCAGGGTTCGATCTCCACATACTGAATGGGGCATGTGACGGGGATATACCTGACCACTATACTTTCATTTCCCAGCAAGGCTGTAGTGTAATCGACTATTTCATCATGTCCAGTTCAATAGCGTTTTTGTGCAAAAAGTTAAATGTAGAAGAATAGATATATTCTTGTCATATGCCTGTCACATGCCACATGCAGTGTATTGTTGACACGCCCACTCTCCGGCGACCTGACCTCGTTTTTGTGCACAAACTGAAATGGTCGGTTGTCTTGCTCGGCCAATTTCGCGAAGCACTGCACTCTGCAGAAGTAGGTCAACTCATGCAGGATGCAGAAAGCATGATCACTACAAATATTGATTTTCCTGTTGACATGTTTTATTCAGGTCTTAGCCGTGCTGCTGCCTGTATGCAGAAAAAAATCCGTGTTGACAAGACAGGGCATAGTCGTGACTGGTTTGATAAAGATTGTAAAAACAAACGTGCAGAGGTTAAAAAAAGCTTGAGTGTTTTTAAGCATTTTGACCTTTCTGCTGACCGAACGGATTTTGTGAGAAAAAAAAAAGAGATTATAAAAAGCTGTTAAAAAGTAAACAAAAATGTCATAAAATACAGATGAGGAAGGAGATAGAGAATAACATAACCGATTCGCGTTCTTTTTGGGGAACAATTAAAAAATATCACAGGGCTTTTTGCGTAGCAATTTCCGAAGAGCAATGGTTTGTGCACTTCAAGAAAGTTTTTGGTGCAGATCAAATTGACGACTCAAATGGGGATGATAATTTATTCAGTAGTTCTGACATGTCAACAGATGAAAACTTAGACACAGATATTTCAGTAGAGGAAGTGAATGAGGCCATCAAGCACCTAAAAAATAATAAAGCTGCTGGTCCTGATGGTCTCATTCCTGAAGTCTTTAAGCATGCCTCTGATGTGATTGTTCCATTTCTTGTGAAGCTGTTTAATCACATTGTCTCCACAGGCCTGTACCCTGAGTCTTGGTCAGAAGCTATTATCCAGCCTATCCATAAAAAGGGCAATATGGATGTACCTGATAATTACCGTGGCATTTCACTACTCGCTGTCTGTAGTAAACTTTATAGTTTCATTTTAAATAAGCGTTTGACCGATTGGTCCGAAAGTCATGATGTGCTAGGAGAAGTGCAGGCTGGGTTCAGAAGAGATCACTCTACTATTGATCACATCTTCACTCTATTTTCTATGATTCAACGATATTTTACCCGCAATAAAAAAATTGTACGTTGTTTTTATAGATTTTCAGAAAGATTTTGACTATATGTCACGTTTTCTAAATTATGGACAGTTTTTAAGAAAAGGAGCGTTAATGGCAGGATGCTGCAAGCATTTCAATGTATGTACAAGGTGGTCAAAGCTCGCGTAAGGTGCGGCCAAAGTGTGACTGATCTCTTCCTCTACCCTAGAGGCTTGAAGCAGGGGGAGATAACCTCGCCCGCACTTTTCTCCTTGTTTATTAATGAAATTGCCACTGAAATTATGAATAATGGAAAACATGGTGTTCAGCTTCTTCCAGACTTAGTTGAAAATTTTATTTTATTGTTTACAGATGACGTAGTACTTGTGTCAGACACACCACGTGGTCTGCAAAATCAGCTTGATATTTTGATTAAAGATGCTGATGCTATGGACTTGTCTATTAACCTGGCCAAGTCAAACATTGTTGTCTTTCTTAAAGGAGGGTACTTAGCACGCAGAGAGAAGTGGTTTATTAAAGGTACACAAGTATCAGTAGTTAATGCTTATAAATATTTAGGACTGTATTTTTCTACCCGACTATCATTTTCCAGAGCTTTTGGTGATATTTGTACTAGAGCACGGAGGGGCACTATAGAAATATTTAAGATCTTGTGGAAGACTGGGGACTTTTCCCCAACCATATTTTTCAAGCTGTTTGATTGCCAAATTAAGCCCATATTGTTGTATGCTTCAGAGGTATGGGGTCTGTACAGGCACGAAGAGATAGAGAAATTACATCTCTTTGCACTCAAAAGGCTGCTTAATGTAAGTCCACGTACACCAAATGACCTTGTTTATGGCGAAACCGGCCGATATCCACTATACATCTATGCCAGGGTTAGCTGTCTAAGGTATTGGTTTCGTCTGTTACAAATGGCGCCTCACAGACTTCCTTCTAAAGCGTACAAAATGTTGCTAGCTTTACAACAAACAAAAATAGTGGAAAAGACTGTTGGGTCACTCGTGTTCATGATGAACTGTACCGGTATGGTTTTGGTTTTGTATGGGAGAACCAAGGTGTTGGCAATGTTGACAGGTTTTTGCTAGAATACAAACAAAGATTGATTGATTCGTTTGGGCAGGCCTGGCATAGTCACTTGGCAGACAGTCCACGGTTCAATGTTTATAAGCATTTTAAAGCATCTTTATATTTAAAAACCTACTTCTTTGATATTCACAATAAACATTTACGGGACCTTCTTATACGGTTTAGAATTGGGGCTTCAGAAATTAATACGCACAAATTCAGATATACCAACGATACAAATTTCGCCTTTATTTGTCCATTATGCAACTGCCGACTTGAGGACGAAATGCATTTTTTGTTTCATTGCAGATCACTTGAAGACCTTAGACAAAAGTGTATTCCTATTAAATACACCCTTTATGCCAATTATGGGTCCGTTAGTCGTCTGCTTAATGACAGAGAGTTGGTGCAGAATGTTGCTCGATTCATTTATTTCAGTTTAAAACGCCGCCGTGAGGTCCTCTGATATTTGTGTGGCTCACGGGCTTGCCAACACTGCGGCCATATTTTGAAAAACGCAGCTGGTTCATTCTTGGCAAGAATAAACTTACTTCGTTTTTCATGACGCGGCATGAATTACGCATGGAGTGTGTAAACAACTTATTCGCATTTTGTAATTTGTGTTGTTGTTGTTGTTGTTGATGTACGTTTTTCCAGAGTTTTCATGTGATGGGCCGATGGCCTTAACAATAAAATGAATGAGTCTAAAATGATTGAGTTTTGAGTCTCTCTCTCTCTCTCTCTCTCTCTCTCTCTCTCTCTCTCTCTCTCTCTCTCTCTCTCTCTCTCTCTCTCTCTCTCTCTCTCTCTCTCTCTCTCTCTCTCTCTCTCTCTCTCGGCAGATTTGAAAAATGGCATTGCCTTTGGCATTGTTAATATCTTTACCGTTGTTAAATGGAGCGGTGAATGGAACGTAAGTGGTGGTTGAAACAGGCGTGGTGGTTGGAAAAGGCGTAGTGGTTGGAACAGGCTCGGTGGTTGGAACAAGCGAAGTAGCTGAAAAATACATTGGTCATTAGAAGACATGTAATTAGTTTAAGACAGGATTTTACATGAACGAAATTTTATCGGACATGAACCTACACCAAACCAAAATCCCCTTTCTCTCTCTCTCTCTCTCTCCTCTCTCTCTCTCTCTCTCTCTCTCTCTTCTCTCTCTCTCTCTCTCTCTCTCTCTCTCTCTCTCTCTCTCTCTCTCTCTCTCTCTCTCTTTTCGCCTCATATCTTAGCGACAGACAGCAGCGCGTCATGGTCAATGGATCATACTCTTCAAGCGGATTAGTAACACGGGGAGTTTCCCAGGGTTCAGTCCTAGGGCCTCTTCTGTTTTGCCTCTTTATAAATGACCTGCCGCTATATTTGACTAGCGACAAAATTTCATGTGATTTATTCGCTGATGACGCCACAATTCACACCCCGGACAAGAGTATTGCTTCTTTAAATGGCCGTTTGAAGCAGGGTTTGAGCGAAATTTCCACTTGGTGCGCAAACAATGAAATGATTTTAAATCCTTCCAAAACGGAATGCATGACGATAGCAACCCGTCAGAAGCACCAGCTCAAGCCACTTACACTCAGCCTGACTATCCATAATGACATCGTTAAAGGTCCTGGTTCAGCAATTAGTCAGTTGAGGACAGCGAAAAAAAATGTCGAAGTCCCTACCTGACTTGAAGTGCAACCCTGACAGGGCCTCATCAGATGGGATCCCCGAACATTCACGTTACTATAGCTGCTGTAGAGTGTCAGACGTCCTTGACGGCTGTCACAGTTCATGCAAACAGGTATACGCCACTCAGCTGCCAAAGGTCACTTCCAGTTGCATCTGTCCGTACACGGTAACACCCACAATTCTCGTGCAACAACAACGAAAGATGACTATCCAACTTTCACCTGGGCCGGTACTGGGAAGCACTGAGCGACGTCCACAGCGTCCAAAAATGGCCCAGGGAATGGTGACGGTACGTCGAACATGCTATATCGTGGTCTTCTCATTTCTTATGTCCTCGCATTTATCCAAAACAAGGTTTCCTCGAAAGCGTTTGCAAACAACAAGTCTTTATGGTAGTCGCCATTTTTACGAAGGGAAGCTACTAGATAATGTTTGTGTAAGGGACAGCACTCCCGTGCTAAGCAACGCGCAAACGCCCACCTCAAAACGATTTTATTTTTCACAAAAGCCTGGGAGATAATTTACAGGTCATCATGCAACAATGTGATGTGCATGGGTGACAGTGCGAGAATATGAAATGAATGTAAACGGGACATAAATATGCCCCATAAATCCATGGCCAGCAAGCGATATACATTCCCATGAGCTCCTGCGGATGCAGGGGCTCATGAGAATGTATGACGTTTGCATTTGGAACAGGCTGGCTGAAGGCCTGTTCTGTCTGAACCAAACAGCTGAAATTCAGCTTTTCGGGATTTTGAAAAGCTGAATCAGCTTCTAGGAGTGAAGACGGTCACCCATTGATGTGATTGTGCCTGTTCGTGTGTGTTACACGGACATAAAATTTGATTCCATTATAAGAATCTAAGCACTAGGTAATATTTTGCTTTGTCGTTAACTTCTCATCTTGTTTTTTGTTTTTTTGTATCACAAAAGATAATTACCGTCTGCAAACTTGATGAGTTCAGTGATAATATTTTCTCCCCAGACCAACTGCTGTCTATGCACACGCAATGCACCCTGCCCAATGCATACCTCATGCAGGTGCCTGACAGCAAACACCGATACACCAACTACAAGCTAAAGGGTGCACGAGCAAACGAGAGGCAAGTTTCAAAATAATTAGATACAGTTCCGCAGCAGATGGTTCCGGCCTTCGCCATACCAATAATGTATACATTTTTTTGACAAGACCATATAATTATGTCTGTTTATGCCCTCGACCCAAATTAATTTAAATGTTACTAATTTTTCCATTTTTGGGGGGTTGTGCGAATTCTTCCCCCCCCCCCCCCCCCCCCCCCTGCCCGATTGACTTTAGGAAGCAGATGAAAGCAAGCTGGCATCATGCAGGCATGCACCCCTTCGGCTGGAGCATTAGGTTTCTTTCACCTCGTGCTATGGTTATGAGATATGAAATAAATGTTAGGAAACAGATATATATATATTATGTAATTGGTATTCTAACCACAATATATTTCATTCATAGTTTATCTATGTTTGCACTGACAGCAAACCATGTGGGATTTATTTCTGATTACTCCATATAGCAATGTTCTCTATCAGAAAACTGAAATGACTCAACCCGCAAAAATAAATATCAAGGAAATATATCAGTTCACAACAGCAAGAGGTATATCTCACTTGATCTTCATTTTGTGACAAAAACATTGTTTTCAAATACACTTCAACGTATGGCTTATTTGTTTATATCTGTACTGAGTGAAACTGTTAAAAATGCCTTTCATTGTGAGGCTTCTCTTATGAGTTTACCAAAATCGTCAAGTACATCAATAAGTGTCTCTTGGCTTGACTTCACGAACGAAGATTCTATAGGGCTTGCCCACGTCGTCTGCAGGCATTTTCGTGGCTGCGGAGGCCAATCCGAGACAGGCAGGTTTACATCAATAAGTGTATACATAAATAAAACACAATTACCATGATTGTCATAATTCCTAAAAATACAGCTGATTTTTTTTATGAAATGAGTATGTCTATCCTCAACAAGACCAAGTAGTCTATGTACCCTACAGAACCACATAGTCCAGATCAAAATGGTGACTGCGAAGCGTGTGTAATGCAGAGATGAACTCAACGAAAAAAAGAAAGACGCTTAGAAAAGACAGCTACAACACAATTTTATTCATATTATCTAGTAATAAATTGTGTTGTAACTGTCATTTCTAAGCGACGTTCTTTCCTCATAGGGTTCTTCTCTACAGAACAACATACATGTGCACTTTTACTTCCTGCACCATATATAACTGTAATAATACATGAGGCAAAAACACAAACAGAACAGAGACAACCATTTTAATTATAAAGAAACAATTTCAGTGATGTCATTGAATTATATGCATGGTATATTTTGCTTATGATGCTGTCATTCAAACTTGGTCACTGTGTTTTGGTAAGTGAGGGAGAGGGGGGGGGGGGGCTGGAGGGGGCGGGTACACATGCAGGTATATATATATATATATATATATATATATATATATATATATATATATATATATATATATATATATAATATATATATATATATATATATATATATATATATATATATATATATATATATATATATATATATATATATATATACCGCAACGATTTCCTAATGTAATGTTACATATGGCAATATAGTTCTATCATCATATGCTAAATTTTGCTATCCACCAAAATGCTAATATTGCCATGATTCCACAGCAGACAGACAGCCTTCATGGACAGGTCCAACCAGTGAAGAGACAACAGACTGGCCAGTGTCAAACATGTCACCAAACTGCAGGGGCCTTAGCAGCAATGTCACACAGAAACTTTGGAACAGCAAACAGCCTGATGCAGTGCAGTGTGCCCCAACTTGCTCTCAGCAGGCAGCTGCAAGACAAGAACAAAGGTCAGTTAGTACATGTGAAGATGTACTGCAAACACTGTTCTAGATGAGTTTACTTGGCTACCGGGTATCAGCCAGTATAATCTACTCAACATGAAACCAACCGTAATGAATCAATCACAGCCAGTGTAATCAATAAACTCCATACAAGACAGATTTGCAAAATAACTTTTACAAACAATTTCTTTGTCTCGGTGATGGTCAAACGATTTATACAGTTTTGTTCTAATAATAAAAGACATTGTAGCTTTGCAATGCTGCTTGGTAACATGATATTATATGAATATGTTTTCAGGCCAACATAACCAACTTTTCCCTGGGGGAGACTAAAGATGCACTCAACCGATGAGCAGCCCCTGGTGACCATATCGAATGTGGGAGTAGAGGCGACACCTTATCAGCGCGTGACCAGTGAAGACAATCCGGCCTACTGTTTGTGTGGGAATCATCTAATAATAATGGACAACAAGAACTACTGAATTTGATCCAGCTGATCGAGTTAACAGAAGAACCAACTTTTCTAGATATTTGTAAGAAGCAGACCGAAGTCAAATTTTGCAGCGTCAAAAATTATAGCATCACATTTGCAAATAAAATTCCCACATTATAATAGCAATCAAACATCACCAACACTCTACATACAGATTTTTTTCAGTTGTGGCATGAGAGCCATATGGGGCTTGGCAACAGCAAACACTGTTGCTCTTGTCAGGTGGCCATAATCAGATGGCTGTTTCTAAGCCCCAATCTAAACTACCTGAGGGCACTATCTGGTTGTGTATGTGTGTGAAACCAACCTCCAAGTCTTTACTTCTGCTGAAAAACCACATCCACTCGTCGCTCAATCTTATCATCTGTACTGCGTAGGTAATGTAACAAACTGGAGAGCTTCTCATCAGTGAGGCATTGGGGATACAAGGCCACGGAGCACATTCCTTGATGAGAAAAAACAGAATGAAGAGAACATTTTCATTAACTTTTAAAATTTACTTTCTGTCATGGAGATTGTTTACATCTGTTTGTACAAGTAGTTGGGACATGAATAAATGGACACATGCATGTAATATATACTCCATATTGTGCACTTTGTACTCTCTATACAAGAAAGTATTAAAGTTGAATGTAAAAGCAAAATGTTGGACATTTTTTGTTTTCAATACATTTGGACATTCTTCTTCATAAATTGCATACATGTCTGCTTTCATTTTTCATCCTTGTTATAACTACATACTGTAAACAGTGCACATGAACAGGAATTCTGCACCTGACTTGCCATAAGAAAGAATTAGTTTTCATGGTCAGTGTCACAATCCTAAATAGTATATTTCTACAAATACATGTACTGTAATGATACTGAAAATGACATGTACAATACTGCACTTGTACCAGAAATTGCACAAGTGTGTAACATACATGTACTATGCATATTTCTGCTGTGCTACCTGGTATGCCTGTTGCTAATCTTGGTATACTGCTTGCATACTTGGTGGTTGAAGTCAAGGATGGTAAGCCTGTTGCGCATTGTGTAGCCTTTGTAGCCAATGAAAGTTTTGGGTGGGGGGGGGCATTTCATTTTCAGCCACATAGATACATCCCCTTGACTAACACTCAAAACACTCAATGATGAGACTGAAACATATCTAAACTCTAAGTCAAAATAAGTGCATAAATAAGACATGATACCTTGATCATGCCTGGCAAGGACACTCGTAATGTGTGTGGTGATAACAGGCTTTATCCCTTGTTTCAAGTGGTGTTTAGCCTTTGGCAGCAGCAAAGAAACTGAAAACAGATGGCCAATATAATAGATAAAGCAAAACCTGAAAGTAAAAAAAGCACAAAAGTGAAAATGTACCAGCAGCAGTTTATACTGAGTAGGTTATTTCGATGACAGGACAGTTTCGTGTGTTTTTGTTCTGCATACACTCAAGGATATAATCCTCCATGTAAACACACAGCTCAACTCAAACCTTTTATGCAATTCGCTTGCCTTTGTGCCACACATCAAAGTAATGATCCAGATGTTTCAGTGGCTGCGATCAAGTCAGTAATAATATACAAATCTATTTCATACTGGAAAAAAGATACATGCATTACAGAGTGGCAAACTGACCGGTAGCTAGCACTAGCTGTTATGAAGACTTGGGAGAAAAACCACCATGGCACCATGATAATAATGTTTACTGTCAACTTGTAAATATACTTACAGTGTGGAGGTAGCAGTCATATGTAAATCATAACTTAGTGTTGTGACAGCAATATTTCCAGGACACTATAAGCTACTTTATGATAACACTTTTACAAACAAAAATGATTTTGTGCAAGCGCACGGGTGTACCATACTTCAAAATCAAATGCCACCAAACTGATAATTACCTGAAAGTAGCAGGAGATTACAGTAGAACTCTGTCGGTGACAACTTATCGGACAGGTCTTGCTGTCTTCAGAAACTCGATGCCATGCTGTGCATTCACCAGTTTCAAGTCACCTGACCTTGTGACAGCCCTGCTGTCTAGAAACAAACCATAAACACAGTCATGGATGGACAAAACCTGTTGAAAAAGAAATAAATACAGAAAATAGGCATGTGTGCACATACGCATGTGCGTGTGGCTTTCTAAAAATGGCTTAGTCACAAAATAGCAGCACATTTGAGTGTTATGATATGGAGCAATATATACATGTATTTACATGATTCACAGAAAAACTTGCAATAAAATATTTTGGTATACAAGAATGATATTATAAGTTTTTGTCACTCATATTTCTCCTGTTCATAAGCTTGTGGTTTCAGGAAAATATGAGAAATACATTGTATCAGTGGCAAGCCAACTTACAATAGACCACTTATATACCTGATTGTGAGTTTCATAATGAATTATGCACATACATGTATTGCTCTATTTCATCACACTGAAATCTATTCTTCGTCTTGTTCATCGATGTATTCTGCCTACTTCTCACCACTGTCGTCTGCTGTTATTTCCTCAGTCATCATTTCCCCCGAAATTGGTGTCCTGTACACCAGAACACACATAACATTACGATCGCTAGGGCTTCTTGTTGTTGACAAGGAAGTGGTCATTAGAGTGGTGTCCCCTGATAATACATATTTACGAGTACCTTCCCTTTGTAAACACGACGTCAGCTACACGCGCATAGGTGTTTGTTGTTGTTGGAAATATACTTACCAACAAAAGTAATATTTGTACCACAAAAAGTGAAAAGACCACACCATATCATGTTGGACTTACCGCCACCATTCGCTGGACCTTTTTTGGACGCTCTGGACGTCGCGGCTCGGTGCAGGCTTCACCAGTGCGGCAAAATGAAAGTTGGATATTTTTCAGTCGTAGTTGCACGGGAATTGGATGTTACCGCGCACGGACAGATGCAACTGGAAGTGACCTTAGGCAGCTGGATGGTGTATACCTGTTTTCGTGAACTGTGACAGCCGTCAAGGACGTCTGACACTCTACAGCAGCTATAGTAACGTGCGTGCTCGGGGATCCTATCACACGGGGCCCTATCAGGGTTGCACTTTCTGTGTCAGGTAGGGACTTTGAAATTTTTTTTCGATGTCCTCTACTGACTAATTGCTGAACCCGGACCTTTAATCAGGTCACGGAACACCGATTACTTGGTGTAATTGTTGATGACCAGATGAAGTGGAAATTGCACATAAATGCTGTATGTAAAACTGTTGCTAGAAATGTTTTTATGCTTTCAAAGTTGAAGTACTTTATCGATGTTGATGCCCGCAAGTTATTTTACAATGCACATGTCAAATCCCACATCGATTATGCGTCCACGATATGGCAGCGGTGATATACACCTGAAGAGGCTTAACTCCCTGCATCGGAGAGCAGCGAAACATATCCTGCCTGATTCAGCCCTAACAACCGACGAAAGACTTGAAAAACTGAAAATGCTACCTCTTAGCAAGCATCATCTCTTAAACAAGGGTGTGGTTATGTATAAAATCTGGAATGAGATTCACCCAGAATATCTTTGTAAGCTCTTTACCAAGGCAAGTTCAGGTTATTTTACTTCAAGGCGAAACTTTATTACACCTCGCCTAAGGATACATCTATTTAAAACCAGTGTATCTTTCTCAGGCGCATCTTTCTGGAGCACACTGCCTACATGTATAACACACGCTAGCTCCCTCTCCTCTTTCAAGGAATGCCTCCTCAAGTACTTGTCTGCTGATACATAATCTACCACAAGTATCCGTATCAAACATGTGCTTATCGTATAATCAGTGCATGCTGCCGTATGGTTTGTCCATTCTAATAATAATCGCCTAATTACATAATTCAAGTTTCTAGTATAATCCAAATAATTTTTGCTGTCTGAAGTGAATTTTCACTATGATCCAAATGATTTGCTTCGTATATAGGTCAAGTTATCATTAGCGCGTGGCTGTGTGTGCGCGCGAGCGAGTGTATGTGTCAGTGTGCGCGCGTTGCGTGTACTTTCTGTTTTTCGTTTGTTTTTGTATGACCGAATGAATGAATGAATTTTGTTTAATGTCTCTTCATGTTTCTCCTAATTTTTCTTTGTGTAATTTGGTACTATTAGTATTACAATTATTATCCTGTGTTTGTAGAGTAGCAACGGCAAGTATGAAAAATGGCACACGTGCTAATTACTTCATCCGTTGAGAAATAAAGTTTCATTTCATTTCATTTCATTTCTCTCTCTCTCTCTCTCTCTCTCTCTCTCTCTCTCTCTCTCTCTCTCTCTCTCTCTCTCTCTCTCTCTCTCTCTCTCTCTCTCTCACTCTCTCTCTCTCTCCTCTGGCCTTGATGATATCAACCCACAAATAATAAAGTTGTCTGTACCATATACAATATAGACCCTTACTTGTATTTACAACTTACGTATTCAAAAGAATGTATTCCCTACAGACCTCAAAGTTGCAAAAGTCGATCCATTGCCAAAATCAAAAGATCGTACTGACCCTAACAACTATAGACCCATGTCTCTGCTGTCAGTATTATTTAAACCCCTCGAAAGACATTGTACATGGCTTAACGTCCCCGACAGCAACAAGGCTTTCTCAGGACGTGCCTGCACTGCTTGTGAAAAAATAAAAAAGAAACAGAACATTGAATGTATGTCGCCAGC
This sequence comes from Semisulcospira habei, assembly GCA_036245525.1. NCBI lineage: Eukaryota > Metazoa > Mollusca > Gastropoda > Semisulcospiridae > Semisulcospira > Semisulcospira habei. The sequence continues at coordinate 156,659,402 of BTPG01000001.1, read as the reverse complement.
CGGTCAAATACGTTAAATAAACCTAACACATGGGGCCTAAATAAAGCTAAAACCATTTAGCAACACACATCCAATATCAAGAGCTACAGGCAGTGCAGACAGTAGGGAGAGTTTTAAAAAGGCAAATACAGGTGAATGGACAAAGGGTAGACAGAAACACATGCCCCAGAATAGAGAGAAAAACCCACCCTGTGGGGCTGACCAGGGTGACCCTGAGAACTAAAAAATACCTAACCCCACCCAAGTCCCCCAGGGCAGACCCGGGTGGGGTCCCCTCGAAAGGCATATACATAAACACCTGTCTGACTACTTAGAATCGCGAAAGTTGCGACATTCGTCTCAGTCAGGATTTCGCCCTCGGCACTCATGTCATACGGCTCTGAGCAGATTAGCAGACACATGGCTTTCAAATATGAATAATTCGCAGCTGACAGGTGTAATTTATTTTGACTTTAAAAAGGCTTTCGACTTAGTGAACCATACAATATTGATTTCCAAACTTAAACATTATCTTCGAAACGACATGGCTGTTTCCTTTTTTATGTCATACCTCGAAAACAGAAAACAGAAAGTAATTGCTAATGGAGCCTACTCTTCTACTAAAGATGTTAAACTCGGGGTTCCGCAAGGGTCAATCTTAGGTCCTCTTTTATTTTGTATTTATATCAATGACCTGCCTCTAAGTCTCACCTACGAAGCAACACAGTGTGATATGTTCTTCGATGGTACCTCAATACACACAACTAACAAAGACATACGTGAAGTTGAAAACGGCCTTAAAAAATGTCTCGACGATATATCAGCATGGTGTAAAGTCAACTCAATGGTTCTGCATCCTACTAAAACAAAATCTATGATTATTGCAACACGTCAAAAGCACCAGTTAAAACCTTTAAAGCTTAATCTATCACTCGGCGACGACATCATAGAACAGGTAGCTAACATTGTCTATTGGGGGTCACAATTGATAATCAACTGAGGTGGCAGATGCACATTGACAATGTCTGTAAAACGGTCTTTAGAAATGTCTATATGTTATCGAAATTAAAGTATTACACAGATAGTGAAACTTAGAAAATTGTTCAGTAATGCACACATCATGTCACATATAAACTACGCATCGACGGTGTTGGATTGTTGCAGTGATGTCCACTTAAACAGGCTAAATTCTTTACATAGGAGAATGGCAAAATTAATTCTTCCCGACCCGCACTTGACGACTGAGGAAAAACTCAGTAAAGCTGGATTCCTGCCCCTTCAAAATCATTTTAAATATAACAAAGGGGTACTGATGTTTAAAGTGTGGAACCATAACGCTCCAGAATATCTAACATAGTTGTTTAAAAAATCAGATTCCTGCTATGGGAACATGAGGGGTCTTTACATTGGTCCAAAACCAGAATAGATATATTTAAATCTATTTTGTCATTTGCGAGTTCCACACTGTGGAACTCACTCCCACATCACGTTAAAGCCACTCCGACATTATCTCGTTTCAAGGCAAGTCTTTATAGGTATCTGACATTACTCAAATAATAATATCTAGTTATTCGTAAGATCCAGACCACAAAAAGGTGACTGCCAAGCGTGTAAAATGCAAAGTAGTACCGAACGATAAAGAAACACGCTTAGAAAAGACGGGGACAACACAATTTATTAATATTTTGGATAAATACCCTTTGTCAAAATAGACAAACAAACAGAGAAATCAGCCGCTACTTATCTTCTTTCGTAGAAGGGATGTGGCAACTGAAGGAGGAGACGTAAAAGAAAGGAAAAGGAAGAACAAAAGTGCGGAAAAAGTAAAAATGACATCAACGAAAAAACTCATAAGAGAGAGACTTCGAGAGAAACAGAACACGAGAGACAAGAGTGTGTGTAAGCGCGCGCAGGAGCGAGCAAAAGTGAGAGAGAGAGAGAGAGAGAGAGAGAGAGAGAGAGAGAGAGAGAGAGAGAGAGAGAGAGAGAGAGAGAGTTAGAGAGAGAGAGAGAGAGAGAGAGAGAGAGAGAGAACGGGGAGTACCCTTGGGCACGAAGTAGGCTGAGTATCTAATACACAAAGCCTGCTGAACACCAACCCGAAGGCAAACTTTATATCACCTTCATGTTGAGGACTACCTCAGGGAAAAACGGGAGGACCCGGGGGAAAAAAACAGCATTTAGCACGGTACACAACAAGTAAGAAGTCATTGAAACAAAGCAAATAATCAATTCAGTAAGAGAATATCGGTATAAGTGGAGAGTAAGTAGTTGTGAAACCGTCTTCAAGGGTAACTCCAAAAACGTATTTATAAAACAATAAAAAAAAAAACCGGGGGTTTGGGGGGAGGGGAAGAAAGAAGGAGAGAGAGAGAGAGAGAGAGAGAGAGAGAGAGAGAGAGAGAGAGAGAGAGAGAGAGAGAGAGAGAGAGAGAGAGAGAGAGAGAGAGAGAGAGAGAGAGAAAGGGAAGAAAAAGGGCAAAGGGGGCAGGGGGGGGGGGGAAGAGAGACAACCAGCCAGAGCCATCAGCCCCACCCAACAAGCACCCACCAGCCCACAGAAAAATGCACAGGCACGCAAAAAGGCGACCACATACATCCCCAAGGGATCCCAGACGATCGCCCCGCCCCACACCCGCGCGGGCCGGCGACCGGGCGCCCGACAGGCAAGGGTAAGGGATCTAACCGATCGTACGGCCGGCGCTGAGAAAGTTCCCATGGGATGTGTATAATTCAACCAGCGTCAGCCGCACCTAATTGGTGAGTAGTCAAACAAGAAGCGACACAGTAAGGTAAAGGTTCAGTGGGCAGATAAGAATGACACAGGCAAGGTAAAAAAAATGTTAATCTTTCATATTCATCCCGAGTGGCGCCACAGTGCCCAGTTTATTAATCAGAAATTTTTCTCGGTCTTTCCTGGCCCAGACATTAAAGGCCTTTAACCCGAATGTCCGAGACGGAGTGGTCGGCCTGATTGAAATGTCGTCCAACCGGTCTGTTGTATTGGTACTTGACCGACTGAAGATGTTCTTTGAAACGGTCGTTGATGGTTCTTTCCGTCTCACCAACATAGAGTAGATTGCATTTCACACAGGAGATGACATAAATCACGTTGGTGGTTTGACACGTGAAGTATCTGTCTATGTTGAATTTGTAACGTGGACCATTCACCACGGTGGAAGGGCAAATAAAAGGACACGTCTTGCAATTAGGAACACTGCAAGGTGTGGAGCCGGAGGGTCTGGTGGTATGACGAGGCTTGAGAGTAGAGCGAACAAGCATGTCCCGTAAATTAACATCCCTCTTGAAAGCTACCAACGGAGGTTCAGAAAAGATAGCAGCGGACTCTTTGCTGGATGACAAGAGACCCCAGTTAGAAAGAAGTATTTTACGAACCGGATTGGTGTGGGGATGGTAAATCATGGTCACGATAGGCCTGTCACTATCAGCGGTAGGTTTAGTCTGCAGTGTATTCGCGCGACTAATGTTTTTGTACTTTTTGGAGAGATCCTTGAACAACAGTATGTGGGTAATGTCTGTCGATGAAAGATCCAGCCATTTCTTTGGATTGAACATCAAAATCTGATTCTTCGGAACAGATTCATGTACGTGAGCGGCAGCAGGCACGAGTGAATGCGAATTACATGCAGTGACGTGTTTGTATGTTGACGTAAGTTTGTGCTACGTGTTTTGTGCTTGTGTATTTGCGTCATTCTGTTTTTTTTTACGTCATTCTAAATTCTTACTATACAGGATGATGTCTTTTCTTTCTCTCGTGTTCTTTTATGTTCTACGTTTGTTTCCATGTCACCTGAAGAAGGATCTTTGATCCGAAACGTCGTTCATTGTTTCTATTTTAAACCATCTTCTGTTTTCCTTTCAGGTGTAGTATTTGTATATCTTATAATAGCCTTCGATCTCATTAAACACTCAATCTTACTAAAGAAGCAGCTCTCCTATATGGAGCAGAGACTTGGAGGTTGACAAAAACCACAGTCAACAGAGTACAGATCTTCATAAACAGTTGCCTTAGAAGAATTTTGAAAATCCCCTGGCCAGAGAAGATCAGCAACGTCAGACTCTGGGAGAGAACAGATCAAATAACAACAGAGAATGAAATTGGGCGAAGAAGATGGGGATGGATTGGTCACAGTCTGAGAACGCCAGCTTTCAGTATCACTAGGCAGGCATTGTCATGGAAACCCCAGGGAAAGAGGAAAGGAGGCAGGCCGAGAAACACCTGGCATCGAGACCTCCAAGCAGACATCAAGAGACTGGGAACCACCTGGAGTAAAATCGAAGGAAAAGCACAGGATAGGAGTCGCTGGAGGTCTCTCGTCGACGACCTATACCCTGGGACTGGAGTGACAGGCGTAAGTAAAGTAAGTACAGCGGTGTTTCTCTTGAGTGGTTATAAACCCTTTAAATAAATAGATTATATTATAAGATAGTTTATTGCCATATGTTTCCATGTACAAAACAATAAAAACATTGGAATTTGTCTTGATGTCAGTTACTAAGACTAAATAACACACACACACACACACACACACACACACACACACACACACACACACAGACACACACACACACACACACACACACACACACACACACACACACACAGAGTAAACTTTAAAATATGATTTTCATGCTGAATACTAAGCAAATGCCGGTATTAAACACGGCGAACGGGCACACCTCACTGATTCAGTTAAGAGTTGACTTTACACATTCCGACAAGTACTCACTCGCCACTCATGCTCTCTTAACTCATTCTACCCCAACACCGAAATCCCTAAATTTGGTCGTTGTCCTCTGAAGACTGCATTGCAGTGCACGACACAGATCCACCATGATAGTTCAAGGGTGATGCCAGAATAGCTTGGCGCCCATAGGCGCCAAGCTATTCTGGCATCACCCTTGAACTATTATGGTCGATCCATATCTTGCTGCGGTGTGTCTGGGGTAGAATGAGTTAAATCAGTCCGGTTGATCAGAGAGAGCGCGAACAGCCAGAGGGAACAAGCTGTTGCGGAATCTGCTGGTCCTGGTACTGATGGACCTGTACCTACGCCCTGTATTTACGTCGAAAAACTGATGTTGAGACCTTTGAAAAAGTGTTGTTATATCCAATTTTTGTTAAAAGCGGAGTAGACTGTAATTAACATACTTAATTAACATACACAACCCAGTAAGCGAAGATCCTCGAGCCCAAGACGACCCGAGGACGTGTTGCTAGTGGTGAACGTACTGAACTATCAGACTTACCATTGCAGTTAGTTAACGTTAATATGGCACACACCACACAAGAAACAGAATAACCTAGGCGAGCCATGTTGCACCTTTCCAGACTGTTATCTGTCGTGTATGCTGTACAGACTGTCTAAATATAATGTAGGGCTGCCGTGCGGAAGTGACGTGACAAAACACTACGAGAAAACGTGACACACAACTACAATGGGCGAAAGATAGATGTGCACTGATTTGCTTACAGGGCAAGAGAGAGAGAAAAAATGAAATACAGAGGTCACCAAATGGAAGGGCCACAGATCTTCATCGGCCCACACATCTACGGGGACTCATGAAGATCTATGCCTCTTGCTAGCTTCACTTCTTTATGTACGTATCTAGCAATCCGGACACACCGTTGTGATCTGCGGTGGTTTAAGAGACATCATTCCTAGCCGCCGACAGTAGAGGGGTAAACCCCCTCAATGCGCCCCGCCTCAATGGCTGCAAAAGTGTCGTATAGCGTTGACTGTGGCAGCTACTGATGCGTGGCGCCGTGGAAGAGTTGACCAGTGTATAGGAAATAGAGCCCAGACAATAGGGGTCAAGAGGGTTATTGGCTGCCTTTCACTGAAACTAACCCTCTTAAATTAATCCCTATTAATACCTATTGTCTGGGCTTTGTCGCCTGTGCACGGGTCAACACTTCCACGGCGCCCCGCATCAGTAGCTGCCACCGGCAACGCTATACGACACTTTCGCAGCCACAGAGCGGTGCTTGATACTTGGTGGAGCCTTAACCCATTACATCCTGAGGCTGATTTTGTAAAAAATTGCTTCTTGTCCTGTGAAGACTACATTAAGATTGGGAGATAGATCAACTGTTTTAGTTCATGGGTGGTGCCAGAATAGCTTTGGAAATTCGGATGCCAAGCCATTTTGGCACCACCCTTGAACTATCAGTCAAAATTTATTTTATGCTATAGGTGCATCAGGATGAAAAGAGTTCATATAAAGTTCACCGAGCATTCCTTCAAAAATGTCATGCACCGTGCGAGCTGGCGAGCTGGCGAGCCGAGTCTGTGAGTGTAAATCAATGCAGGGTGATCCTACGCATCAATGCTGAGAGCAGATACGGTTACACCCCAATAAACAAGGGTCTTCGGGTCCACGATGGCCGTAGTGGGCCCGTGCACGGCTGTGCGCTGCCACACTGTCGCCGTAGTGGGCCCGTGCACGGCTGTGCGCTGCCACACTGTCGCCGTAGTGGGCCCGTCACGGCTGTGCGCTGCCACACTGTCGCCGTAGTGGGCCCGTCACGGCTGTGCGCTGCCACACTGCCGCCGTCGTGGGCCCGTAGACGTGTTGCTGCTGGGAACGGGCAAGTGCTAAAAGGTCTCATTGGAAGTTACGCCTCTCGCTACGACCTGCAGGTGCTCATTACAATTATTTTTCTCGGCTAGTCACATCTACTTGCAAGAGGCATATATTCTCGTAAGCCTTTGCCACTGCAATAGCAAGGGTTGATGAGAATATACATAGTTAACTAGATTCATATGCATGGGACATGGATTCAAATTAGCTCCTGCGGGTATACAGACATTCTGTTGATCGGCATATGGAATCTGCAGTAATCAGCATGAAGAAACCGCATTGATTTACGAAAAATTACCAAGAGGCATAGATCCTCATGAGCCCCCGCGAATGCGGGGGCTCATGATGATCTATGTCTCTTGCAGACATTATGTACGGATGTGGACCTGCACAAATCCGCATGAATGCATTGATTTGCGTGAATAACCTGCGCTGATCTACCTCGTGCACCTTGCTGTGATCTGCATGAAAATCATGCGTCGACCTTCATCGAAGACCCTGCATTAATCTGCATGAAAACCATGCGCTGATCTGCATGAACAAAATCCTCAAAAGTGTACAGCTTGACGCTTTTTGTCCCAAGCAATTTCAAAGACGGGGAACCGAAAAGACATCTTTATCAAATTATAAACCTCGGCTGGGTTCGAACCCACGGCTTTAGGGAGGAGAGTCGAAAATTGTACTATCTGAGCTACACAGCTTGTGCATAATTGTGCATAAACAGCATGTGTGTGGGCGTGTGCATGTGTTTCTTGCGAACGTATACAGTCGATGACGCTTAAGTCAAACCTGCAGGGGAATTCTTTTTCGTTCGACTCATCCGTCGTTCTTCCATGACGTATGACGGATAATTTTTTTCACAGAGTTGTCCGACTTAAGCGTTGTTTTTATACGGACCAAAATTGTGTTCATAACACACAACATTCTTCTAAGATAAAGAATAAGATATGACAAATTATGTTGAAACAGACCACACAAAAAAAAAAAAAAAACCAACGACAGAAGGTTTTCTGACAAAGCACGTCAGAATTTACTGACACCTGAAATGAATCTCTCAGATGCCGGGGAAAGAGACTGAGACGGACGTACAGACAGACAGACACCGTAATATGCGGAACATTCCCGGCGACTTCTGCAAGCAGCTATAATTCAGGATATTATTTTTACCTGTGGCAATTTTCTCAAATCCATGACTCAAGGAATTTACACCCAAATGAACAAAATTTATTTTGGACTTTAAGTTCAACAAACTTATCGAATGCGATGATAATTTTATCTGTATTCCATCTTATCATCCTAGAAAAGACAGACGCACCTTCATTCCAAACAAACTGATAATACATAAATGAGTACACGTCTCATTTCTCTACCATTAGTAATGATCAACAAAGAAAGAATAGAGAATACGCGTAACACGGACCGACCTACTCATTTTGTGGTTATTGTCCTCAGTTCCTTACGATTGTTACGGTGTTTGGCTGTAAACATATAACAATACTAATCAGTGACAACACAAAGAAAACACAAGAAATATGACGCAATGGTGGCTTTAAAGTAGTATGCTCAAGGGTGGGCTTTGATTGCTATACTTTCCTGATAAAACGGATTCTCAATGACTTGCCTCACCGGAGACTTTTTTTTTTTTTTTTTTTTTTTTACTCTTTTCACAATCCATGTGAATTATGCACATATAACAAAGGTTGTCTAGTGCCCTTGAAAATGTCGTTGGAACTCTCCTACGCACAAAGGAGAACTGAGGAGAGCAGAGAAGTCTTACATTACTTACATTTCGACTACAAAGCCTGTTAGCTTCTTTGATCAGCATTATTGTTAAACACACTGGGAACATTTGAATACAAAGCAGGCATTGATACAAAGCAACGAGTGATCCTCTATTGTCAGAAATAGGTCGGTTGCACGCACGCACGCACACTTTTGTTTACTTATCCGTTTCCGACTTAAGCGTATGGGACAATATACCGTTGGCGGGTGAAATATTCATCTTCCACAACGGACTGCATGAATTTTACGTAAATATTTCAGCGTGTTTAAGTGGGGCTCTACCATGGCATAGTTTAGCAAGTTTCGATAGGTTAGGTATGTTAAAAAATGTTTCCGGAGGCCAGCGGCTAAGACATTGCTGTAAAAATTAGAATGAGAAAATCATAGTAAAACGTAATATAATAAAACACCAAAGTTGTTTAGTGATCAGCATTTCCTCTTATAATTGTCTTGAAATTATCTGCGTTCAAAAGTTCTTTCAAAACAACAACAACAAAATTGGGTTAGCTTTGCTCAAACGGACCACGAGGGGCACTCCAAATGTGTCTGGATGCTCCAAAAATGAAGGACTAGGGTCTTTAACCTTTGAGTGTCGGTAGAGGTTTTATTTCCGATGATTCCCCTAAAAAGACTCAGAACTAAAGGAAAATTAAAATAAGTTTGGACCAAACTTGGTGATCATCTTTTCTTCTTAGAGTTTTCTTGAAATCATTTGCGTTCAAATTTATTTGCAAAAGTCACGAGGCAAGCTTTGCTCAAACGGACTATACAGTAATAGAACCTTCAAGACCACTTGTACATAGGAAACACCCCCACACCATATGTCCTAGTCTTACCGCGCTAAGCTTTCTGGGATATCATGGTGCACCTGTAGCTAGTTCGCAAACTGGAGTGTGTGATTGTATTCCATGTAATTATGAATGGTTAAAGCTCACTACCTACAAGTAGAAAGGCCACGAACAATCCGAAAATATACTCATTTTTTTCCCATTATTTATTCATCATTATTTTGAAATGAGAGATTTAGATCGCGCAGAGTACGTAATAGGTTTACATACCGAAACAAGAATGCGAGAAATACCACAAGAATGCGAGCAGTTAGTTAGCTTTACATTTGCATTGTACTGTAGATTTCAGTTTATAGATATCGAGTTCAAACTAGTTTTGTATTACACTTTGTTGTTCCATATGCTGCAAGTTAAACTTCATCCTGTTTGTTGTTGTTGTGCAAAACGGATGTTTGTTACCAATTTTATCTGTTGATTCAACTGATGAGTTGAAGTTATTGTGTATTATTTAGGAAAAAAGATGCGTCGCTCTTGTTCAAAAGATGGCTTCAACCTACATCCCTATTGGGCGCTTGTGAAAGGTTCCATCAAACATAGATTTGGAGTATTCGTATACTGTCATTTCTATACAGACCGAGTGGCTGACACATCTACAGCTGTTTGATCCATAGTCACCGAGCGCGGATCTATTCCTCTTGCATGTGTTCAAATTTTCAGGGCACTGTACGGGTTAAAACACTTTTTTTTCGGTTTAATTGATTTCTACGTGTGTGTATGTGTGTGTGTGTGTGTGTGTGTGTGTGTGTGTGTGTGTGTGTGTGTGTGTGTGTGTGTGTGTGTGTGTGGGTGGGTGGGTGGGTGGGTGGGGAGTGAGTGGTGGGGAGTGAGGGGTGGGGGAAATGGGAGGGGGTTGGGGTTTCGGGGGTTTGAGGGTGGGGTGAATGGGTGGGTGGGTTTCGGGGGGTCGGGGGAGGGGTGGGGGTCGAAGGTTAGGAGGGTGTAGGGGGGGGGGGTGAGAGGGGTGGGGGGTTAGGGGGTTAATTAACAGAGGCTGGCACAGAGAAGTAAAAAACACACTGTATCCGAGATGCGGCATGTGGTATTTTTCAGACAGTTATCTGTCATGTAACGTACACAGGTACAAGGGTGTTCTCAATTTTTTGGGAGACACGATACATTTTTAACGGCTTGCACTCCTATAGAATTTATGTTTTCGTGGAGTTGTTCAAAGATGTTCTAGCCACTATTACACACACACACACACACACACACACACACACACACACACACACACACACACACACACACACAGATACACACACACACACACACACACAAGAAACAAAAACAAAACTTACACGCTTATATATACTAAGATGACAAAAACTTTTTGTTTACATTTTGTCTTATTTATTCTTCTAATTAATCAGTCAATCTCCATCAATCGATCGATCGATCGACATATGCATTATACAATCAATTAATCAATTCATTATTTAAATAATCCACCTTAAACAAGAACAAAGTAAAAGATGCAAATGTTTGTAAATTCACGACAGACATCCGCAGAACTTGGTGCAGGTCTTCCTGCCAAAGTCGTCTGCACAAAGCTGGTCCCTCGTCATGTGTAGAATTCCCAACAGTCCCTCACAGGTAACCCCACTTTGGACGTGATCCTCGCAGCCTGTCCGGCAAAAGAAAAAGTAAGTATACCGTTCGTTGAGAAAATCCAGTATGGCCATTTGAGCAGCTCTTACACGTGACGGCAAAAGATAATAAATAATAAAATAATAAAAATAATAAAGATGATAAGTCCATTTTGTTGAAAACAGCGACATTTTCATTGTAACTGCGTTGGGAAAGACATGGGTGGGGTGGGGGATTGCAACGGGAGAGGGGAGCAGGGGGGGGGGGATGCTGAAGGAGGCGGGCGGCGGTCTGGCCTACGAAAATGAAGAAAAGGAGGGGTTGGCGGTCGTGTTGGGGGAGCTTTAAGTGAGGTGAAAGTCGTCGGGCCTCAAACACATTCACATAACAGTTTAATGGTGCCACCTTTATATATGTTTTAAAAAAATAAAAATAAAAATTGCGTGTGTGTGTGTGAGGGGGGGGGGGGAGGGAGGGGGGTCCTCCTCCTCTAATCCCGCGGTTTCTACAAATTTGAAGTTAGATTTGTTTGGTCTTTAGCTTGTAGTACACACCCAGTGCGCAAAGGCCATCAGGCCGAGGTCGGCCGCCGTTAGCCTGCGCACAGTCGTGCGCGGGCCAGCGGCGGCCGACGTCGGCCCGACGGTCTTTTTTTGCACTGGGCAACTGCTGCACAACAAGGAACGTAACGGTTGAGGTTGCAATTTAAAATAAAGATACCACCCGTTACGCAAAATAAATCACGAGTGATCAGTTCGACCGATTAAATTCTACCTTTCAATTATACTTTATCGGTCGAACTGAGTACTCCTGACCCCTTCTTCGTAATAAGTGTTCAGGCACAATTTAATTTATTTATACGACTTATATAAAGGGTCTCAACACTTTCGAGTAGTGACAAATACGGATAGGTTGTATTTTGCCGCATATCCGTGTGAGTGACGGCTTGAATGAGTCAACCTCAGAGTCGACAATATACATTCAAAGTTCAAAGTAGTGCTGTACCACGGTTGGGTCGCTCTTTCTTTATCCCGCCTCAGTAGCTGACAGTTACGTGGCATTTAACGAAACAGTCAAAACTGCGGAGGAGACTGCACAACCCGTACCAACACAAGGGAACTGAGACAGCCGTGTACCACATGGTCGGGAAAACGGCGTACGAGTTGTACCAGTAGTGCTGAGCCTATAGGGTTCGAGTTGGTTACGGAGAGATATTTCACCCGGGGGTATTATTTAAGGGGCACGAGCTGAGGAAGGAAGGGGTGGGGGGGGGGGGGAGGCTTGAAAATTTTGCCCCCCAAAATACGCGAGGGTGAAATGTTTTAGTTGGGGAGTAGATATGTTTTATTGAGGCAAGACAGCATTGAGAACCCGTTGTATCGGAGAATATTAGCAATCAAAGCCCGCTATGAGGCGGTTTGCTTTAACACTTTGGCTGTCGGTAGCTCTTTTTGTCGAGGTGATTCCTGCATGATCTAAGAGTGTTGTTATTCTTGCAGGATGTCAGCGTTTTGTTATTCCTGCAGGATGTCAGAGTGTTGTTATTTCTGCAGGAATCATCGCGACAAAAAGCGCTCCCTACAGCCAAAGAGTTAAGATTTCATTGTCATCTAAGTTCTGGCACTTCCTACCACAGATGCCACAAAATTTGGGACACAGGATGCTGGCGTAGGTCTGATGACACACGTTGGGCAGCTGGTCACACGACACGCCCGGCGCTGTCTGGTCCTCACACACTGCAGGCTGGGTGGTCACTGACGCTGCCGTTGTTATCGTGGACAGAGTTGAATATTGGGCGAGAGTTGCTGGGAGCGCTGTGCTCGCTTCGAGGGTCAGCATCACCGTGGTTCTTTCTGTGGAACCGCAAAATTTTGCATATATTGTGAAACAATATCTTGCTGTCATGCATCTAAAGTAACGATGTGCATAAGGTTGCAGCTGTATAGAAGTTCAACAACTAGGTCCTAGGAGCCTAGGTCCAACATGGCTCTAGAACCGCAAAATTGCGCAATTTTGACCCGTGTGTAACAGTGCAACATTTTGCGGTCCAGTATGGAGACAATGAAGGAAAATAAAATGGTCCCAGATGATCTCTCTCTCTCTCTCTCTCTCTCTCTCTCTCTCTCTCTCTCTCTCTCTCTCTCTCTCTCTCTCTCTCTCTCTCTCTCTCTCTCTCTCTCTCTCTGTGTGTCTGTCTCTCTGTCTCTCTGTCTCTCTCTCTCTCTCTCTCTCTCTCTCTCTCTCTCTCTCTCTCTCTCTCTCTCTCTCTCTCTCTCTCTCTCTCTCTCTCTCTCTCTCTCTCTCTATGTAAAACCGTTTCTAAAAATATTTTTTACTTTCACCCGGCTTAGACACGTGACAGACACACATAGTCGCAAGCTATTTTTTCATGCACATTAAATCCTACTTAGACTACATCTCGACTGTTTGGGACGGATGTAGCGACGTGCACAAGATAAGACTGAACTCTGCACAAAAAGGCGGTAAAAATGATTGAACAAGGACCCATTCCAACATCAGACAAAATAAAAAAATAAACATCCTTTACTTACAACAAATAATTAAATTTCAATAAGTCCGTATTTTGGCACAAGATTCTACACGAACACGCTCCTCGGTACTTAACTTTGAAATTTGTGTTAAAAAAAAAAAAAAAAAAAAAAAAAAAAAATTTGAAATTTGTGTCGCAACACATGCGTGCAGGGATCTCGAGGAACAGCATTCTGCCTCTACCTCGACCCCGAATTGGTCTGTTTAAAACCCGTCTTTCCTTTTCAGGACCTTCATTATAGAATAGCCTTCCTTCAGATCTTAAAACTATTTCATCTATACAATCATTTAAAGATAAGCTACATCAGTACTACCTGAACCTTATGTAGAGCTAGAACACACATCTACGCATACGATTGTTGATTTTTGTAAATATCGTTTGCTTTGTTTAGTTCATCATTATTTATTATCGTTATGAGTCTGAGTATGCCATAAATAATGTCGGGTGTGTAGTCAAGTATGTATTACGTCTATCTATTGATTTTAAGTCCAGATTTCTTTCTCTTCTTTTTTTAATGATATGTTGGTGTGTCCGATATAATAACAACTTGAATGCTCATGTTTTATTTTGATCTTTTTTGTAAATGTTTTTCATGCTTATGATTAGTTAAATTTCATGGTATACAGATGTTAGATATATAGTGATAATGTCTTGTGTATTTGAATGCTTCTTTTTTCTCCCCCCATCCGGGTGTGCCCTGGGGGACTTGGGTGGGGATAACTACTTTTTAGTTCCCCTGGTCGGCCCCACAGGGTGGGTTTTCCCTTCTATTCTGGGGCGCCCCCATCCGTGTCTGCCCTGGGGGACTTGGGTGGGGTTAACTACTTTTTAGTTCCCAGGGTCACTCTGGTCAGCCCCACAGGGTGGGTTTTCCCCTCTAATCTGGGGCATGTGTTTCTGTCTACCCTTGGTCCATTCACCTGTATTTTCCTTTTTTAAACTCTCCCTACTGTCTGCGCTGCCTGTAGCTGTTGATATTGGAGGTGTTGCTAAATGGTCTTAGCTTTATTTAGGCCCAATGTCGTAGGTTTATTTAACGTATTGGACCGGCTGGCGACATACATTCAACATTCTGTTTCGTTGTTTTTTTTCACAAGTAGTGCAGGCACGTCCTGAGAAAGTCTAGTTGCTGTTGGGACGTTAAGCAATGTACAATCAATGTACAATCAATTCTTTTTTCTTTTTTTTTTTTTGTTTCTTCATTTTTCGTAGCGAGTAGCAACGGCAAGTTTTTAAACTGACGAAATTTTATGTCAAATCTTTTACCGTTCATAAATAAAGTTTCATCATCATCATCATCATCATCATCATCATCTCTCTCTCTCTCTCTCTCTCTCTCTCTCTCTCTCTCTCTCTCTCTCTCTCTCTCTCTCTCTCTCTCTCTCTCTCTCTCTCTCTCTCTCTTGGTTATGCTAGGCCCGACATTCGGCGGATAACCAAACATTCAGGCATCACAGCTGCTAAAACATAACATGAAGATGTAACACAAGCCAGCTTGGGGGGGGGGGGGGGGGGACCGGGGGAAAGGTGGGTGGGCGGTGGGGGTGGGAGGTGGGAGGTGAGGCTCTATTCCTTTTGGAGGTGTTAGGAAGTTTATTTGTGCTTATATGGTACAAGCGGTTACCCACCGAGTGGGTACAGGTTAAAGGTCCGGGTTCAGCAATTAGTCAGTAGAGGACATCGAAAAAAAAATTTCAAAGTCCCTACCTGACACAGAAAGTGCAACCCTGATAGGGCCCCGTGTGATAGGATCCCCGAGCACGCACGTTACTATAGCTGCTGTAGAGTGTCAGACGTCCTTGACGGCTGTCACAGTTCACGAAAACAGGTATACACCATCCAGCTGCCTAAGGTCACTTCCAGTTGCATCTGTCCGTGCGCGGTAACATCCAATTCCCGTGCAACTAAGACTGAAAAATATCCAACTTTCAGTTTTGCCGCACTGGTGAAGCCTGCACCGAGCCGCGACGTCCAGAGCGTCCAAAAAAGGTCCAGCGAATGGTGGCGGTAAGTCCAACATGATATGGTGTGGTCTTTTCACTTTTTGTGGTACAAATATTACTTTTGTTGGTAAGTATATTTCCAACAACAACAAACACCTATGCGCGTGTAGCTGACGTCGTGTTTACAAAGGGAAGGTACTCGTAAATATGTATTATCAGGGGACACCACTCTAATGACCACTTTTTTGTCAACAACAAGAAGCCCTAGCGATCGTAATGTTATGTGTGTTCTGGTGTACAGGACACTAATTTCGGGGGAAATGATGACTGAGGAAATAACAGCAGACGACAGTGGTGAGAAGTAGGCAGAATACATCGATGAACAAGACGAAGAATAGATTGGAAATCTTAGCCTCACTGTTCGTCTCTTCTGTAGTTACTATACGTCACTATAGTAACAGCCTGAAACTTTGTTTTTAAATTTTCTCTCCTTTATAAATAAGTGTAATAGTTTCTGGGCAATTTTCTATTACACATATTTGTGTTATATACATAATGAAATATGCGATATATTCTGAGCTCTGGTCTGATGTACATTTAGAAGTTTTCACTTTTAGTTGCGATTTGTTTTGGGGGTTTGTGGTGGTTGTTTTTGTGTAAATATCTTCAGAACGCCACGCCATTTTCTAGTACAAAACCCGTGTGTGCATTACATAACCATACAAATACCAGTCATTTGATTCTTTTTCAGTGCCACACCAAATGAGCTCACAGCTCAGCAGCAAGCAGCTAATGTGTTATTTCTGTGGATACATTTGTGAAGCTAGTACAAAGTGAAAGTGAAGGTGCATCAGTAATGGAACAATGCCCAATCTCATCATAATACATAACAGATAATCGCAGTGGTAAGGTAAGTTGTGAACCTAAAATGTGTGTGTGTGTGTGTGTGTGTGTGTGTGTGTGTGTGTGTGTGTGTGTGTGTGTGTGTGTGTGTGTGTGTGTGTGTATGCTTGGGACAAAATGTACAGCTGGCTTATATTTAGAACAAAATATACAGCTGTCTGAATAGAATTAAATATACAGCTGTCTGAATAAAAAACAAAATATACCTGCAGTTGTCTAAACACAGACAAAATGTTCAGCTGTCTGAATGAAAACAAATGTACAGCTGCTCGCTGTATGAAAACAACATCAGCAATTGTCTGGATGAGAATATAATCAACAGGTCTAGGTAAGGATAAAATATACCACTATAATCAACCTAAAATATATTTGTTCACAAAATAACAGCACATTTCAGTGTGATGAAATAGAGCAATACATGTATGTGCATAATTCATTATGAAACTCACAATCAGGTATATAAGTGGTCTATTGTAAGTTGGCTTGCCACTGATACAATGTATTTCTCATATTTTCCTGAAACCACAAGCTTATGAACAGGAGAAATATGAGTGACAAAAACTTATAATATCATTCTTGTATACCAAAATATTTTATTGCTAGTTTTTCTGTGAATCATGTAAATACATGTATGTATATATTGCTCCATATCATAACACTCAAATGTGCTGCTATTTTGTGACTAAGCCATTTTTAGAAAGCCACACGCACATGCGTATGTGCACACATGCCTATTTTCTGTATTTATTTCTTTTTCAACAGGTTTTGTCCATCCATGACTGTGTTTATGGTTTGTTTCTAGACAGCAGGGCTGCCACAAGGTCAGGTGACTTGAAACTGGTGAATGCACAGACTGGCATCGAGTTTCTGAAGACAGCAAGACCTGTCCGATAAGTTGTCACCGACAGAGTTCTACTGTAATCTCCTGCTACTTTCAGGTAATTATCAGTTTGGTGGCATTTGATTTTGAAGTATGGTACACCCATGCGCTTGCACAAAATCATTTTTGTTTGTAAAAGTGTTATCACATCACACATAAAGTAGCTTATAGTGTCCTGGAAATATTGCTGTCACAACACTAAGTTATGATTTACATATGACTGCTACCTCCACACTGTAAGTATATTTACAAGTTGACAGTAAACATTATTATCATGGTGCCATGGTGGTTTTTCTCCCAAGTCTGCATAACAGCTAGTGCTAGCTACCGGTCAGTTTGCCACTCTGTAATGCATGTATCTTTTTTCTAGTATGAAATAGATTTGTATATTATTACTGACTTGATCGCAGCCACTGAAACATCTGGATCATTACCTTGATGTGTGGCACAAAGGCAAGCGAATTGCATAAAAGGTTTGAGTTGAGCTGTGTGTTTACATGGAGGATTATATCCTTGAGTGTATGCAAAACAAAAACACACGAAACTGTCCTGTCATCGAAATAACCTACTCAGTATAAACTGCTGCTGGTACATTTTCACTTTTGTGCTTTTTTTACTTTCAGGTTTTGCTTTATCTATTATATTGGCCATCTGTTTTCAGTTTCTTTGCTGCTGCCAAAGGCTAAACACCACTTGAAACAAGGGATAAAGCCTGTTATCAACCATCACCACACATTACGAGTGTCCTTGCCAGGCATGATCAAGGTAATAATCATGTCTTATTTATGCACTTATTTTGACTTAGAGTTTAGATATGTTTCAGTCCCATCATTGAGTGTTTTGAGTGTTAGTCAAGGGGATGTATCTATGTGGCTGAAAATGAAATGGCCCCCAAATAAACTTTCATTGGCTACAAAGGCTACACAATTCGCAACAGGCTTACCATCCTTGACTTCAACCACCAAGTATGCAAGCAGTATACCAAGATTAGCAACAGGCACTCTGTGGCATACCAGGTAGCACAGCAGAAATATGCAGAGTACATGTATGTTACACACTTGTGCAATTTCTGGTACAAGTGCAGTATTGTACATGTCATTTTCAGTATCATTACAGTACATGTATTTGTAGAAATATACTATTTAGGATTGTGACACTGACCATGAAAACTAATTCTTTCTTATGGCAAGTCAGGTGCAGAATTCCTGTTCATGTGCACTGTTTACAGTATGTAGTTATAACAAGGATGAAAAATGAAAGCAGACATGTATGCAATTTATGAAGAAGAATGTCCAAATGTATTGAAAACAAAAAATGTCCAACATTTTGCTTTTACATTCAACTTTAATACTTTCTTGTATAGAGAGTACAAAGTGCACAATATGGAGTATATATTACATGCATGTGTCCATTTATTCATGTCCCAACTACTTGTACAAACAGATGTAAACAATCTCCATGACAGAAAGTAAATTTTAAAAGTTAATGAAAATGTTCTTTTCATTCTGTTTTTTCTCATCAAGGAATGTGCTCCGTGGCCTTGTATCCCCAATGCCTCACTGATGAGAAGCTCTCCAGTTTGTTACATTACCTACGAAGTACAGATGACAAGATTGAGCGACGAGTGGATGTGGTTTTTTAGCAGAAGTAAAGACTTGGAGGTTGGTTTCACACACATACACAACCAGATAGTGCCCTCAGGTAGTTTAGATTGGGGCTTAGAAACTGCCATCTGATTATGGCCACCTGACAAGAGCAACAGTGTTTGCTGTTGCCAAGCCCCATATGGCTCTCATGCCACAACTGAAAAAAAATCTGTATGTAGAGTGTTGGTGATGTTTGATTGCTATTATAATGTGGGAATTTTATTTGCAAATGTGATGCTATAATTTTTGACGCTGCAAAATTTGACTTCGGTCTGCTTCTTACAAATATCTAGAAAAGTTGGTTCTTCTGTTAACTCGATCAGCTGGATCAAATTCAGTAGTTCTTGTTGTCCATTATTATTAGATGATTCCCACACAAACAGTAGGCCGGATTGTCTTCACTGGTCACGCGCTGATAAGGTGTCGCCTTTACTCCCACATTCGATATGGTCACCAGGGGCTGCTCATCGGTTGAGTGCATCTTTAGTCTCCCCCAGGGAAAAGTTGGTTATGTTGGCCTGAAAACATATTCATATAATATCATGTTACCAAGCAGCATTGCAAAGCTACAATGTCTTTTATTATTAGAACAAAACTGTATAAATCGTTTGACCATCACCGAGACAAAGAAATTGTTTGTAAAAGTTATTTTGCAAATCTGTCTTGTATGGAGTTTATTGATTACACTGGCTGTGATTCATTACGGTTGGTTTCATGTTGAGTAGATTATATTGGCTGATACCCGGTAGCCAAGTAAACTCCTCTAGAACAGTGTTTGCAGTACATCTTCACATGTACTAACTGACCTTTGTTCTTGTCTTGCAGCTGCCTGCTGAGAGCAAGTTGGGGCACACTGCACTGCATCAGGAGCTGTTTGCTGTTCCAAAGTTTCTGTGTGACATTGCTGCTAACGCCCCTGCAGTTTGGTGACATGTTTGACACTGGCCAGTCTGTTGTCTCTTCACTGGTTGGACCTGTCCATGAAGGCTGTCTGTCTGCTGTGGAATCATGGCAATATTAGCATTTTGGTGGATAGCAAAATTTAGCATATGATGATAGAACTATATTGCCATATGTAACATTACATTAGGAAATCGTTGTGATATATATATATATATATATATATATATATATATATATATATATATATATATATATATATATATATATATATATATATATATATATATATATATATATATATATATGTGCCTGCATGTGTACCCGCCCCCTCCAGCCCCCCCCCCCCCCTCTCCCTCACTTACCAAAACACAGTGACCAAGTTTGAATGACAGCATCATAAGCAAAATATACCATGCATATAATTCAATGACATCACTGAAATTGTTTCTTTATAATTAAAATGGTTGTCTCTGTTCTGTTTGTGTTTTTGCCTCATGTATTATTACAGTTATATATGGTGCAGGAAGTAAAAGTGCACATGTATGTTGTTCTGTAGAGAAGAACCCTATGAGGAAAGAACGTCGCTTAGACATGACAGTTACAACACAATTTATTACTAGATAATATGAATAAAATTGTGTTGTAGCTGTCTTTTCTAAGCGTCTTTCTTTTTTTCGTTGAGTTCGTCTCTGCATTAGACACGCTTCGCAGTCACCATTTTGATCTGGACTATGTGGTTCTGTAGGGTACATAGACTACTTGGTCTTGTTGAGGATAGACATACGCATTTCATAAAAAAAATCAGCTGTATTTTTAGGAATTATGACAATCATGGTCATTGTGTTTTATTTATGTATACACTTATTGATGTAAACCTGCCTGTCCCGGATTGGCCTCCGCAGCAACGAAAATGCCTGCAGACGACGTGGGCAAACCCTATAGAATCTTCGTTCGTGAAGTCAAGCCAAGAGACACTTATTGATGTACTTGACGATTTTGGTAAACTCATAAGAGAAGCCTCACAATGAAAGGCATTTTTAACAGTTTCACTCAGTACAGATATAAACAAATAAACCATACGTTGAAGTGTATTTGAAAACAATGTTTTTGTCACAAAATGAAGATCAAGTGAGATATACCTCTTGCTGTTGTGAACTGATATATTTCCTTGATATTTATTTTTGCGGGTTGAGTCATTTCAGTTTTCTGATAGAGAACATTGCTATATGGAGTGATCAGAAATAAATCCCACATGGTTTGCTGTCAGTGCAAACATAGATAAACTATGAATGAAATATATTGTGGTTAGAATACCAATTACATAATATATATATAATATATATAATATATATAATATCATATATATATATAATATATATATATATCTGTTTCCTAACATTTATTTCATATCTCATAACCATAGCACGAGGTGAAAGAAACCTAATGCTCCAGCCGAAGGGGTGCATGCCTGCATGATGCCAGCTTGCTTTCATCTGCTTCCTAAAGTCAATCGGGCAGGGGGGGGGGGGGGGGGGGGGAAGAATTCGCACAACCCCCCAAAAATGGAAAAATTAGTAACATTTAAATTAATTTGGGTCGAGGGCATAAAAAGACATAATTATATGGTCTTGTCAAAACAATGTATACATTATTGTTATGGCGAAGGCCGGAACCATCTGCTGCGGCCCTGTATCTAATTATTTTGAAACTTGCCTCTCGTTTGCTCGTGCACCCTTTAGCTTGTAGTTGGTGTATCGGTGTTTGCTGTCAGGCACCTGCATGAGGTATGCATTGGGCAGGGTGCATTGCGTGTGCATAGACAGCAGTTGGTCTGGGGAGAAAATATTATCACTGAACTCATCAAGTTTGCAGACGGTAATTATCTTTTGTGATACAAAAAAAAAAAAAAAAAAAAAAAAAAAAAACAAGATGAGAAGTAATCGACAAAGCAAAATATTACCTAGTGCTTAGATTCTTATAATGGAATCAAATTTTATGTCCGTGTAACACACACGAACAGCGCACAATCACATCAATGGGTGACCGTCTTCACTCCTAGAAGCTGATTCAGCTTTTCAAAATCCCGAAAAGCTGAATTTCAGCTGTTTGGTTCAGACAGAACAGGCCTTCAGCCAGCCTGTTCCAAATGCAAAAGTCATACATTCTCATGAGCCCCTGCATCCGCAGGAGCTCATGGGAATGTATATCGCTTGCTGGCCATGGATTTATGGGGCATATTTATGTCCCGTTTACATTCATTTCATATTCTCGCACTGTCACCCATGCACATCACATTGTTGCATGATGACCTGTAAATTATCTCCCAGGCTTTTGTGAAAAATAAAATCGTTTTGAGGTGGGCGTTTGCGCGTTGCTTAGCACGGGAGTGCTGTCCCTTACACACACATTATCTAGTAGCTTCCCTTCGTAAAAATGGCGACTACCATAAAGACTTGTTGTTTGCAAACGCTTTCGAGGAAACCTTGTTTTGGATAAATGCGAGGACATAAGAAATGAGAAGACCACGATATAGCATGTTCGACGTACCGTCACCATTCCCTGGGCCATTTTTGGACGCTGTGGACGTCGCTCAGTGCTTCCCAGTACCGGCCCAGAAGTGAAAGTTGGATAGTCATCTTTCGTTGTTGTTGCACGAGAATTGTGGGTGTTACCGTGTACGGACAGATGCAACTGGAAGTGACCTTTGGCAGCTGAGTGGCGTATACCTGTTTGCATGAACTGTGACAGCCGTCAAGGACGTCTGACACTCTACAGCAGCTATAGTAACGTGAATGTTCGGGGATCCCATCTGATGAGGCCCTGTCAGGGTTGCACTTCAAGTCAGGTCAGTAGGGACTTCGAAATTTTTTTTCGCTGTCCTCAACTGACTAATTGCTGAACCAGGACCTTTAAAGGTCCTGGTTCAGCAATTAGTCAGTTGAGGACAGCGAAAAAAAATTTCGAAGTCCCTACTGACCTGACTTGAAGTGCAACCCTGACAGGGCCTCATCAGATGGGATCCCCGAACATTCACGTTACTATAGCTGCTGTAGAGTGTCAGACGTCCTTGACGGCTGTCACAGTTCATGCAAACAGGTATACGCCACTCAGCTGCCAAAGGTCACTTCCAGTTGCATCTGTCCGTACACGGTAACACCCACAATTCTCGTGCAACAACAACGAAAGATGACTATCCAACTTTCACTTCTGGGCCGGTACTGGGAAGCACTGAGCGACGTCCACAGCGTCCAAAAATGGCCCAGGGAATGGTGACGGTACGTCGAACATGCTATATCGTGGTCTTCTCATTTCTTATGTCCTCGCATTTATCCAAAACAAGGTTTCCTCGAAAGCGTTTGCAAACAACAAGTCTTTATGGTAGTCGCCATTTTTACGAAGGGAAGCTACTAGATAATGTGTGTGTAAGGGACAGCACTCCCGTGCTAAGCAACGCGCAAACGCCCACCTCAAAACGATTTTATTTTTCACAAAAGCCTGGGAGATAATTTACAGGTCATCATGCAACAATGTGATGTGCATGGGTGACAGTGCGAGAATATGAAATGAATGTAAACGGGACATAAATATGCCCCATAAATCCATGGCCAGCAAGCGATATACATTCCCATGAGCTCCTGCGGATGCAGGGGCTCATGAGAATGTATGACTTTTGCATTTGGAACAGGCTGGCTGAAGGCCTGTTCTGTCTGAACCAAACAGCTGAAATTCAGCTTTTCGGGATTTTGAAAAGCTGAATCAGCTTCTAGGAGTGAAGACGGTCACCCATTGATGTGATTGTGCCTGTTCGTGTGTGTTACACGGACATAAAATTTGATTCCATTATAAGAATCTAAGCACTAGGTAATATTTTGCTTTGTCGTTTACTTCTCATCTTGTTTTTTTTTTGTTTTTTTTTGTATCACAAAAGATAATTACCGTCTGCAAACTTGATGAGTTCAGTGATAATATTTTCTCCCCAGACCAACTGCTGTCTATGCACACGCAATGCACCCTGCCCAATGCATACCTCATGCAGGTGCCTGACAGCAAACACCGATACACCAACTACAAGCTAAAGGGTGCACGAGCAAACGAGAGGCAAGTTTCAAAATAATTAGATACAGGGCCGCAGCAGATGGTTCCGGCCTTCGCCATACCAATAATGTATACATTTTTTTGACAAGACCATATAATTATGTCTGTTTATGCCCTCGACCCAAATTAATTTAAATGTTACTAATTTTTCCATTTTTGGGGGGTTGTGCGAATTCTTCCCCCCCCCCCCCCCCTGCCCGATTGACTTTAGGAAGCAGATGAAAGCAAGCTGGCATCATGCAGGCATGCACCCCTTCGGCTGGAGCATTAGGTTTCTTTCACCTCGTGCTATGGTTATGAGATATGAAATAAATGTTAGGAAACAGATATATATATATTATGTAATTGGTATTCTAACCACAATATATTTCATTCATAGTTTATCTATGTTTGCACTGACAGCAAACCATGTGGGATTTATTTCTGATTACTCCATATAGCAATGTTCTCTATCAGAAAACTGAAATGACTCAACCCGCAAAAATAAATATCAAGGAAATATATCAGTTCACAACAGCAAGAGGTATATCTCACTTGATCTTCATTTTGTGACAAAAACATTGTTTTCAAATACACTTCAACGTATGGTTTATTTGTTTATATCTGTACTGAGTGAAACTGTTAAAAATGCCTTTCATTGTGAGGCTTCTCTTATGAGTTTACCAAAATCGTCAAGTACATCAATAAGTGTCTCTTGGCTTGACTTCACGAACGAAGATTCTATAGGGCTTGCCCACGTCGTCTGCAGGCATTTTCGTGGCTGCGGAGGCCAATCCGGGACAGGCAGGTTTACATCAATAAGTGTATACATAAATAAAACACAATTACCATGATTGTCATAATTCCTAAAAATACAGCTGATTTTTTTTATGAAATGAGTATGTCTATCCTCAACAAGACCAAGTAGTCTATGTACCCTACAGAACCACATAGTCCAGATCAAAATGGTGACTGCGAAGCGTGTGTAATGCAGAGACGAACTCAACGAAAAAAAGAAAGACGCTTAGAAAAGACAGCTACAACACAATTTTATTCATATTATCTAGTAATAAATTGTGTTGTAACTGTCATTTCTAAGCGACGTTCTTTCCTCATAGGGTTCTTCTCTACAGAACAACATACATGTGCACTTTTACTTCCTGCACCATATATAACTGTAATAATACATGAGGCAAAAAACACAAACAGAACAGAGACAACCATTTTAATTATAAAGAAACAATTTCAGTGATGTCATTGAATTATATGCATGGTATATTTTGCTTATGATGCTGTCATTCAAACTTGGTCACTGTGTTTTGGTAAGTGAGGGAGAGGGGGGGGGGGGGGGCTGGAGGGGGCGGGTACACATGCAGGCATATATATATATATATATATATATATATATATATATATATATATATATATATATATATATATATATATATATATATAATATATATATATATATATATATATACCGCAACGATTTCCTAATGTAATGTTACATATGGCAATATAGTTCTATCATCATATGCTAAATTTTGCTATCCACCAAAATGCTAATATTGCCATGATTCCACAGCAGACAGACAGCCTTCATGGACAGGTCCAACCAGTGAAGAGACAACAGACTGGCCAGTGTCAAACATGTCACCAAACTGCAGGGGCGTTAGCAGCAATGTCACACAGAAACTTTGGAACAGCAAACAGCCTGATGCAGTGCAGTGTGCCCCAACTTGCTCTCAGCAGGCAGCTGCAAGACAAGAACAAAGGTCAGTTAGTACATGTGAAGATGTACTGCAAACACTGTTCTAGATGAGTTTACTTGGCTACCGGGTATCAGCCAGTATAATCTACTCAACATGAAACCAACCGTAATGAATCAATCACAGCCAGTGTAATCAATAAACTCCATACAAGACAGATTTGCAAAATAACTTTTACAAACAATTTCTTTGTCTCGGTGATGGTCAAACGATTTATACAGTTTTGTTCTAATAATAAAAGACATTGTAGCTTTGCAATGCTGCTTGGTAACATGATATTATATGAATATGTTTTCAGGCCAACATAACCAACTTTTCCCTGGGGGAGACTAAAGATGCACTCAACCGATGAGCAGCCCCTGGTGACCATATCGAATGTGGGAGTAGAGGCGACACCTTATCAGCGCGTGACCAGTGAAGACAATCCGGCCTACTGTTTGTGTGGGAATCATCTAATAATAATGGACAACAAGAACTACTGAATTTGATCCAGCTGATCGAGTTAACAGAAGAACCAACTTTTCTAGATATTTGTAAGAAGCAGACCGAAGTCAAATTTTGCAGCGTCAAAAATTATAGCATCACATTTGCAAATAAAATTCCCACATTATAATAGCAATCAAACATCACCAACACTCTACATACAGATTTTTTTCAGTTGTGGCATGAGAGCCATATGGGGCTTGGCAACAGCAAACACTGTTGCTCTTGTCAGGTGGCCATAATCAGATGGCAGTTTCTAAGCCCCAATCTAAACTACCTGAGGGCACTATCTGGTTGTGTATGTGTGTGAAACCAACCTCCAAGTCTTTACTTCTGCTGAAAAACCACATCCACTCGTCGCTCAATCTTGTCATCTGTACTGCGTAGGTAATGTAACAAACTGGAGAGCTTCTCATCAGTGAGGCATTGGGGATACAAGGCCACGGAGCACATTCCTTGATGAGAAAAAACAGAATGAAGAGAACATTTTCATTAACTTTTAAAATTTACTTTCTGTCATGGAGATTGTTTACATCTGTTTGTACAAGTAGTTGGGACATGAATAAATGGACACATGCATGTAATATATACTCCATATTGTGCACTTTGTACTCTCTATACAAGAAAGTATTAAAGTTGAATGTAAAAGCAAAATGTTGGACATTTTTTGTTTTCAATACATTTGGACATTCTTCTTCATAAATTGCATACATGTCTGCTTTCATTTTTCATCCTTGTTATAACTACATACTGTAAACAGTGCACATGAACAGGAATTCTGCACCTGACTTGCCATAAGAAAGAATTAGTTTTCATGGTCAGTGTCACAATCCTAAATAGTATATTTCTACAAATACATGTACTGTAATGATACTGAAAATGACATGTACAATACTGCACTTGTACCAGAAATTGCACAAGTGTGTAACATACATGTACTATGCATATTTCTGCTGTGCTACCTGGTATGCCACAGAGTGCCTGTTGCTAATCTTGGTATACTGCTTGCATACTTGGTGGTTGAAGTCAAGGATGGTAAGCCTGTTGCACATTGTGTAGCCTTTGTAGCCAATGAAAGTTTTTGGGGGGGCCATTTCATTTTCAGCCACATAGATACATCCCCTTGACTAACACTCAAAACACTCAATGATGAGACTGAAACATATCTAAACTCTAAGTCAAAATAAGTGCATAAATAAGACATGATACCTTGATCATGCCTGGCAAGGACACTCGTAATGTGTGTGATGGTTGATAACAGGCTTTATCCCTTGTTTCAAGTGGTGTTTAGCCTTTGGCAGCAGCAAAGAAACTGAAAACAGATGGCCAATATAATAGATAAAGCAAAACCTGAAAGTAAAAAAAGCACAAAAGTGAAAATGTACCAGCAGCAGTTTATACTGAGTAGGTTATTTCGATGACAGGACAGTTTCGTGTGTTTTTGTTCTGCATACACTCAAGGATATAATCCTCCATGTAAACACACAGCTCAACTCAAACCTTTTATGCAATTCGCTTGCCTTTGTGCCACACATCAAAGTAATGATCCAGATGTTTCAGTGGCTGCGATCAAGTCAGTAATAATATACAAATCTATTTCATACTGGAAAAAAGATACATGCATTACAGAGTGGCAAACTGACCGGTAGCTAGCACTAGCTGTTATGAAGACTTGGGAGAAAAACCACCATGGCACCATGATAATAATGTTTACTGTCAACTTGTAAATATACTTACAGTGTGGAGGTAGCAGTCATATGTAAATCATAACTTAGTGTTGTGACAGCAATATTTCCAGGACACTATAAGCTACTTTATGTGTGATGTGATAACACTTTTACAAACAAAAATGATTTTGTGCAAGCGCACGGGTGTACCATACTTCAAAATCAAATGCCACCAAACTGATAATTACCTGAAAGTAGCAGGAGACTACAGTAGAACTCTGTCGGTGACAACTTATCGGACAGGTCTTGCTGTCTTCAGAAACTCGATGCCAGTCTGTGCATTCACCAGTTTCAAGTCACCTGACCTTGTGGCAGCCCTGCTGTCTAGAAACAAACCATAAACACAGTCATGGATGGACAAAACCTGTTGAAAAAGAAATAAATACAGAAAATAGGCATGTGTGCACATACGCATGTACGTGTGGCTTTCTAAAAATGGCTTAGTCACAAAATAGCAGCACATTTGAGTGTTATGATATGGAGCAATATATACATACATGTATTTACATGATTCACAGAAAAACTAGCAATAAAATATTTTGGTATACAAGAATGATAGTATAAGTTTTTGTCACTCATATTTCTCCTGTTCATAAGCTTGTGGTTTCAGGAAAATATGAGAAATACATTGTATCAGTGGCAAGCCAACTTACAATAGACCACTTATATACCTGATTGTGAGTTTCATAATGAATTATGCACATACATGTATTGCTCTATTTCATCACACTGAAATGTGCTGTTATTTTGTGAACAAATATATTTTAGGTTGATTATAGTGGTATAATTATTTTATCCTTACCTAGACCTGTTGATTATATTCTCATCCAGACAATTGCTGATGTTGTTTTCATACAGCGAGCAGCTGTACATTTGTTTTCATTCAGACAGCTGAACATTTTGTCTGTGTTCAGACAACTGCAGGTATATTTTGTTTTTTATTCAGACAGCTGTATATTTAATTCTATTCAGACAGCTGTATATTTTGTTCTAAATATAAGCCAGCTGTACATTTTGTCCCAAGCATACACACACACACACACACACACACACACACACACACACACACACACACACACACACACACATTTTAGGTTCACAACTTACCTTGCCACTGCGATTATCTGTTATGTATTGTGATGAGATTGGGCGTTGTTCCATTACTGATGCACCTTCACTTTGTACTAGCTTCACAAATGTATCCACAGAAATAACACATTAGCTGCTTGCTGCTCTGTGAGCTCATTTGGTGTGGCACTGAAAAAGAATCAAATGACTGGTATTTGTATAGTTATGTAATGCACACACGGGTCTTGTACTAGAAAATGGCGTGGCGTTCTGAAGATATTTACACAAAAACTTGACAACCACCACGAACCCCCAAAACAAATCGCAACTAAAAGTGGAAACTTCTAAATGTACATCAGACCAGAGCTCAGAATATATCGCATATTTCATTATGTATATAACACAAATATGTGTAATAGAAAATTGCCCAGAAACTATTACACTTATTTATAAAGGAGAGAAAATTTAAAAACAAAGTTTCAGGCTGTTACTATAGTGACGTATATATAGTAACTACAGAAGAGACGAACAGTGAGGCTAAGATTTCCAATCTATTCTTCGTCTTGTTCATCGATGTATTCTGCCTACTTCTCACCACTGTCGTCTGCTGTTATTTCCTCAGTCATCATTTCCCCCGAAATTAGTGTCCTGTACACCAGAACACACATAACATTACGATCGCTAGGGCTTCTTGTTGTTGACAAGGAAGTGGTCATTAGAGTGGTGTCCCCTGATAATACATATTTACGAGTACCTTCCCTTTGTAAACACGACGTCAGCTACACGCGCATAGGTGTTTGTTGTTGTTGGAAATATACTTACCAACAAAAGTAATATTTGTACCACAAAAAGTGAAAAGACCACACCATATCATGTTGGACTTACCGCCACCATTCGCTGGACCTTTTTTGGACGCTCTGGACGTCGCGGCTCGGTGCAGGCTTCACCAGTGCGGCAAAATGAAAGTTGGATATTTTTCAGTCGTAGTTGCACGGGAATTCGATGTTACCGCGCACGGACAGATGCAACTGGAAGTGACCTTAGGCAGCTGGATGGTGTATACCTGTTTTCGTGAACTGTGACAGCCGTCAAGGACGTCTGACACTCTACAGCAGCTATAGTAACGTGCGTGCTCGGGGATCCTATCACACGGGGCCCTATCAGGGTTGCACTTTCTGTGTCAGGTAGGGACTTTGAATTTTTTTTTTCGATGTCCTCTACTGACTAATTGCTGAACCCGGACCTTTAAGGGTCTGTCGCAGTCAAGGGCTGTCAGTATGTAACAGGTTAGGCCTGCCACTAAACGTGTTTAGTATCAGGACGTTTGGGTGAGGGGGGGGGGGGATAAATGAGGTTGGGTTAAGTTGTTGTGGAGGGTATAGGGCCTGCTGCAGTGCGTGGCGTGACGCAAAACGTTCAGTTTAAATTCAATAATCTTGATCTGTTATCAACTAATCCCGTTGATTTATCTATACCATAATGTGCATAGCATAGGGGATACACACAGGTCAATTAACCCCTTAACTGCCGGTTCAAAGCAAATGCTACCCAACTAAAGAGACACAAACTTCATTAGCCTACGCAGTCGTGGGGGCTCATAAGAATAATGTATCTATGTAGTCCTGTTTTCTTTATGCCTATTTTTCTTCCCGTTTACGTTTCTCCTTTTCACGCGAATGTCGGTCAGTGTGTTGTCGTTTTAGACGAGCAATTCATGAACACTGGCATGGAATGCATTTCCTGACGAAATCTGAAACGTGATGCTCAAGAGGAAATCCACATAACCGGCTTAGGGAAAAAAGAAAAAAAATTCGGATCATTCTGACCAAAATGCTCACATTCGTTTTTATCGGAACAAAAAGTTGCTTAGTCTCGAGGCTGCACGTGAACATCATCCACACGGGCTGAATCTCCCTAATGCTTCGTATCAAAAGGGCTACACACCGATAGAACTACGACCGTTAGAGCTACTACTCAGCTATGTGTCGAAGTAGCACGACGTTTCGGTAGCGCTATGTTCGATAGCACAACAAGCGCTAGAACTTCGTAGGGATATGACGTTTTTTCAAACATTGCCGAGACCTGAAAATGAGAAGACAAAAAATGAAGTTGTTCAAACAAACAAAAAATTGATACTCCAAAAGATTCTTTGTTCGTTCAAGTGCAAATACAATCAAACAATTTCAATCTAATACTCCAGTCGCTTACGGCACGTTTATGCGTGAATTGTCCATTTTGAAGTTGTCTTTCCGACATTTTGCATACTGGTAGTCCTCCTTCCATTGAGCGTTTTTGACACCTGGGGCATCGCGGATTCAGTTTGGTTTTCATGGCAACCGTGCTTCAATATTTAGTTTTCTGAGCATATCGCGCAAACAATTGCGGAAAATAATTTATAATGAATTTACAGAATTTGTTGTTTGAGTGTTCAGTTTGTTTGTTCGTAAACATGCACATTTCCATATTTTCCATTTTAACGTGTAATAGTCAGAATCGTTAGAGATATTTTTGAGCTGCTGTGTTTACCTACACAGACACTAGTTTATTAGTATGTTTTAGCAACTGGTTTCTGCATTTGCGTATGCCCAGACAAGGTCAAATGTAACAATAGTGTTTAAATAACTGTAATGGCAAGCAATACAGTTATCCACAACATCTGCACACACAAGCAATTCATGCGTGTGTCTCAGGACATGTAAGATGACGTTAAGCCTACGAAACAACCGCTATTGATCAAGGATGAAGTCAAATTAAGGTTAAACGCAATAATTCTGTACTGAAAATTTTACATCGGAATACTCTCGTGAACTATAGAAGCCAGAGATTTGTACTTGGCACAATAATAGTTGAGGTAAGACTTTACAAAATATATCATTTTGGGTTACCTTTCTCAAAGATTAAGGCCACAAAGACGAAAACAAAGTACACACTTCACCTGCATTATAGTTTGTTCAGAGGATATTTGAGTTTTATACATTTAGAGGTCAAACATGGATCACATGTTGCTTTGAAGAAGACATTTCTGTGCTTGCTTGGTTTGTGGACTAGTCTAATAGATCAAGGTAACAAGATTTCATCACATCTAATTATACTAATGCCTCCTTTCGGACAAACTCTTAGTGATCTCACCTATTTTAGTCAAAGTTGTAATCAAATTTACTTACAGATAGTTTATGATAAGATATGTCTATGCATACAACTTTGGTTGATCTGTCTGAAAGATCAAGTCAAATATAGGTCTGATAGAAATACTTAAGTTTATACCATGTATTTTTTCAGGTACCATTGGTAGGCGATGTCAATGAAACGCGTTCAATGACTTGGCTCGAAAACATATTTAAATTGTTTCGTGTAAAGTATGCTAATCCCTACCTGAGAGGCCTACGTGACGTCGGCCATATTTGGCTTTGGTCTGCTTATGTAAAGTCTACGGTTCTGTTCGACAGATTTGCTTTAAATATGGTAAAATGATAGATATTAAATACAGAAATGTTATATGCGAGAAATGCATCTGACTGTAAGGTCAAGGTTGTGGTTGTGATCTGTTTTGTTTTTTTCAATCCATGCATTCGTGATAGGGCAATATCATTAGAACCATCGGACCGATTTGACTCAAACCTTGCAAGGTGATAGTCTTTGATAAACAAAAGTGTACCTAACAAAATCAAGCCGTTGTAGTCAAGGTCAAGGTCACGGCAGCAATGTTTGTTTTGGTTCTCTTCAAGCGAGATTTTTGAAAACGTTTGATTAATTTATTCCCAGACTTGAGATACAATACACTATAATAATGGAAATTGTTATGTGCATGAGTAGGGCCCTTTTTGTGCAGGTCAAGGCCGTGGCAATCATATTTGTTTCACATTGTGTTATTGTGTTCTTCTAAGGACCATTATATAGGAGAAAATCCCCAAATGTCGAACAGGTGACTGATACCGAACAGCTGATTTATCGAAAACAAGGGGTGACTGCTCAAATTTAACTGTACGAGGTGATATTGTACCGTCCCTTATTACTCTGTACGAAAAATCATGGCGGCGAAAGACTACACAAGAAAACGGTGAATACATTTAGGATTTTATGACTCTCCAAGCTATTTTCGACCTACAGAAGACTAATTATAGTATGAATCTGAGTTGCCTTTAGTGAAAAGTTATGGTTGAAATGAACAGTGTGATCTATCTGCTAGCCAAATATGTCTGTTTGCAAGCATGCGTCTTAATCTTGCCTGAGCACCATGTGGTTTTATAACAGTTAGGTATATTTCAATTACCGAACACACCAATGGTTCAAATACCGAACAGTGTTCGGTATTTGACCTATTGTGTCCGGATTTTGACTCTCTCTCTCTCTCTCTCTCTGTCTGTCTGTCTGTCTGTCTGTCTCTGTCTGTCTGCCTCTGTCTCTGTCTCTGTCTGTCTCTGTCTCTGTCTGTCTGTCTGTCTGTCTGTCTGTCTGTCTGTCTGTCTGTCTGTCTCTCTCTCTCTCTCTCTCTCTCTCTCTCTCTCTCTCTCTCTCTCTCTCTCTCTCTCTCTCTCTCGCTCTCGTCTCTTTTCGCTTTTTATTTGTCTGTGCATGTGTATGCCAGAAGTAGTTAGTACAGAGTGATGAGTGTTGCTAATACTTGGAGCATATTTTGCAGGGCTACATGGTCAACGCAGTCACTGGCATCAGCCATGGCAGCTGTCAAAGACAAGAGGCTTGGACTTCGAGCAGCTGCAAGAGCGTATGGCATCCCTCCCAACACATTTAAAGATCATCTTGATGGAAAACACAAACATGCCATGGGTGATACAAAACAATTGGGGAGGCCGTCCATTGTCCCCCCAGCACTAGAAAAAGAATTGGTGAACCACATCATGAAAATTAATGTCATAACATATTTTTGGGCCTGACTAGGAAAGACGTTATGTCACTTGCATACGAAATAGCGACTAGAAATGACGTTCAACATGTTTTCAACGAAGACAAAAAATCAGATGGTAAAAGATGGTTAAAGCTCTTCCTACAGCGACACCCTCAAATATGCGAGAGGCAGCCGGAATCAACATCTATTACCAGAGCACAGGGCTTAAATGCTGATAGCGTAACCATATTTTTGACCTTCTGGAAGAACAAATACAGAGCAAAGGATTCAATGACACAACGTTATACAATGACGACGAAACTGGTGTTTCAACAGTGCAGAAACGATGCCATACGATTCTTGGGCAAAGGGGCAATCATCAGATCGGCGCTATCTGCAGTGAGAAGAGGGGGACAACTACAACTGTTGTTTGTTGTGTAAATGGTGATCGGCACTATGTGCCTCCTTTGATTCTGTTAAAAAGAAAGAGTTGGTTAGTTATTAGGGATTAACGCCGAGCAGGTGACTAAGGCCATCTCACGGCGAGATGCGTAAAAATCTGGTTAGCCAGACTAAAGAAAGGTCTTAAGACAAGATGTAAATATACCTTAAAAATACGTCATGCTACAACGTCGCACGAGTCTGTAAAAGACACGTATACAGACTCTCAAACAGGTCAAAATAATTAAATTTACATAGTCTATGAATGCTCAGATCTTGTTAAAATATTGCATTCTCTCTAGAAACTAAAGATTTTGTTCGGGGAAACATCCCGGAACAAACCTTCAAGGAGATTGCTGTGAAGTGTTTATATCTTGTGTCAATTAGATCGGCACAAGATAGCAAACAGTGTAGAACAGAAAACTGTTCGTCACAGGCATAACACCATGGACGCTCATCCTGTTTTAGTAAGGAAGAGTGCGTAACATACGTGTGCCCGATGTGAAGCCGAGTAAGGACAGTCTCCTCTCGGCGGCTGTAGCAGCGATAAGGTAGGCTGTCGGACGCCGTAGGAAGAGCTTCATGTAGCTTGTTCGCTTTCTCTTTGTCCTACTCGGATTGCCACTCGCGGGCTATGTACGCACTAATCACAGGTTTAAAATCACTCATAACAATCTGTGTGTCAAGGACAGGGTCATTGCGGGCATCGTTGGCAGCAGAATATGCGATCCTGTTACCTTCGATGTCCACATGCCTTGGGACGCAAATAAAAATGATGTCACAATATTCATTCAAGTCCGCGTAAACTCTCTAATCTGCACCAGAAAGAGAGTCAGACAGAATCAGGAAGTGCCTTTCCCTAGACTGATAGGCATGCCTGTGTGCCAGCAGAACTGCCTGCAGTTCTGCACTAAATACAGATGAATGCTCAGGGAGGCGGAGCTCAAATGGGCGTCTAGGATGGCGAGAAGACACTGCAGCCGCAGCCACTCTCCCATCCTCAGAATTTGACCCATCCGTATAAATACGACAATAGCTAGGAAAACTTGAAAGGGGTTCATTGAGGCTCTGTTGGTATATGGCTGGTGGAGTACAGTCATTCTTGTGGGCGGTCAAGTCCAGCAAGATGTCAGAAACTGGTAATAGCCAGGGTGGGGTGATGTGTTGTAGAGATTCCGAAACTTTGTCCAGGTCCACTCTGAACGCCTGCAGATGAGGTCGGACACGGAAAAAAAGTGGACGGACAGCTCCCGGATGGGTATCGTAAATCTCTGCAAACGGCGTTTAAAAAAAAACACAATCATAGGCAGGATTGTCTGGCTGGGCCTTCAGTTTCAGAAGTCGGATGCGGCGGAGATGAGAGAGGGCTCCCCTGCCTCGGCATACAGACTAAGAACTGGAGACGTCCTGAAGGCCCCCAGACATATTTGCAGACCTTGATGGTGAATTGTGTTCAGACGCTGCAGAACAGACTTGGAAACCGAGCCATATACCATAGAGCCGTAATCCAGTTTGGACCGAACAAGGGCCCGGTACAGTCGAAATAAGACAATGCGGTCTGCACCCCAGTCAGTACGACGAACAAAACGAAGAACGCCGAGGGCCTTCTGACAAGATGTTCTAAGGTAATTAATATTGTTGCAGAAGGTCAGTCTTTTGTCAAAGATGTCCCCCAGAAACTGTGCCTCCTCGGCCACCTTAATTGGAACTCCAGCAATGCTCAGGTTAGGTTCTGGAAAACCTTTCTTTTGGTTAGAAAAATGCACACAGACTGTCTTGGAGGGCAAGAACTTGAATCCGTTGAGGGACACCCACCCCTGGATGCGATCAACGCACAGTTGCAAGCGACTCCCAAGGGACGCAAGTCCTCGACCTCGTGCACACAAAGCAAAGTTGTCAACAAACAAAGAGCATTCAGAATCCTCCTTCTCGGCCTTTACAATGTTATTAATTTTAATACTAAATAAAACAGGAGATAGAATGCTGCGCTGCGGGACAGCGATCTCCTGTTCAAATGAGTCGGAGAGGGTGGAGCCCACACGGACATGGAACGACCGGTTAGGCAAAAAATTGTGAAAAAAAACGGGTAGGCGCCCTTTAAAACCCATGTCCAATAAGTCAGACATTATATTATACTTCCGAGTAGTGTCGTATGGCTTCTCAAGATCGAAGAAAATTGCATAGACATACTGCTTGTTGACAAAAGCATCTGGGATAAACGACTCAAAGCGGACTAGATGGTCAATTGTACTACGGAAGCGCCGGAAACCGCACTGGAGATCTGTGATGAGACCCTGTGACTCAAGATGCCACACCAGGCGGGCGTTGACCAGGCGTTCCATAGTTTTACATAAGTACGATGTCAAAGCAATTGGCCGGTAGTCTCCTGGGTCGGAAGGGTCTTTACCCGGCTTGGGGATTGGCACAACCACAGCCTGGCGCCGATGGCGGAAAATGACCGGTTATCCAGATAACCTTGAGAAGTACAAGGATTGACTCCTCAGGCAGATATGTTAGGAGCTGATAGTGGATGGTATCAAGTTCAGCAGCAGAGTCATTACATTTTTGCATGACTTGCTGCAATTCTGAAAATATAAAAGGGGCATTATAGTCTTCCGATTTATCCGATTTAAAATCACAAGTACAAGACTCTCGCTTCTCCTTCTCTCTCTGGAAGAAGGGTGAATAATGCTCTGTTGAAGAATTATGGGCAATGGTTGAGGCAAGCAAATTGGCCACAGCCTTTTTATCCGTGACCAAACTGGCACCATCTCTAGGATGGCCGACAGAAGCCGAGCCACCCCTGTCCCTAATTCTTCGAACAGCTTTTCAGACTTTCTGGGACGGAATCCTAGAAGATAAAGATGACACGAAACGTCTCGAGGCAGCACGGCGTTCACGTTTAAAAATGTAACGGGCTTTTACCCTGTCTTTTAAAGGTTAAAATATTCGCTTGTTGATAAGATTTGCGCGTGTTTTGGGCCTTGCAGCACTCTTCATTCAACCATGGTACTCTCGGCTTCCGAGGGACTGATGTGAAAGTTTTAGGGATGGTTTCACCTGCCACGTCCAACAAAATAGAAGTAAAACAAGAAACAGGTTCATCAGCTGACATGACGACCTCCTCCGTAAGACGAGACTGACAGAGGGACGCGAACAGAGGCCAGTTAGCTTTCTTGAGATTCCAGCGCTCCACCGGCGGATCCACTTCACAGCTGACCGATGACAGGACTACTGGAAAGTGGTCGTCGTGAACCTTCCAGTCAAAGTCCAGCATAAGAGAAGGATCATACACAGTGAGAACTAGAACTAGAACTAGTTCCTGAACTTGGGTCAGAGTAGGTAGGTGAGCCATCGTTAAAGACACATACGTTAAATTGACAAAAAACAACCCATTTTCTAACATCTGACTTCTGCCATCTTAGTGGTCACTACCCCACAAGTGAGCGTGACCGTTAAAATCGCCCATGAGAATAAAGGGAGGGGGCAGCTGGTCTATTAAGTTAAAAATATCATTACTACAGACCCGCAGGGACTATCTATCTCTATCTATCAATCTATCTATCTATATCCCGTAGTCTTGCCGACCGTTGGGGCACCACTGATGACTTGGCAAAAAGCTCTCTCCATTCCTCTCTGTTCTCTGCCATTCTCAGCGAATCGCCCAGCTTCAGTCCTGTCCACTCTGATATATTGTCCTCCCATCTTTTCCTCTGTCTTCCTCTCCTTCGTCCTCCTTGCACAGTGCCTTGCAGGGTTGTTTTGCAAGCCCTGCTGAACGCGTGACATGCCCATACCACTTCAGTTTGCGTTTTCTCACAATGGCTAATAAGTTCTTCATAGGGCCCGATGGCTTGTCTGATTCTGCTTCCCACTTCCTCGTTTGTGATGTGATCTCTGTATGAGATGCCAAGCAGCCTTCGAAAACATCTCATTTCAGTGGCTTGTATCCTCCTTTCAAGGTCTGCTGTGAGGGTCCATGACTCGCAGGCATACAAGAGCACTGAGATGACTAAGGAGCGCATCAGTCTGATCTTGGAGCAGAGTGTGATGTTTCTGTCCTTCCATATGGTCTTCAATCTTGTCAGTGCTGTTGTTGTCTGCGCAACCCTGGACAGTATTTCTGGTTTTGATCCCTCATCTGTCACAATGGCTCCTAAGTATTTGAATTTCTTAACTGTTTCCAGTTTTTGGCCTCCAACCATGATTTCAGTGCCAATGCCACTGT
Organism: Semisulcospira habei; assembly: GCA_036245525.1. Classification (NCBI taxonomy): domain Eukaryota; kingdom Metazoa; phylum Mollusca; class Gastropoda; family Semisulcospiridae; genus Semisulcospira; species Semisulcospira habei. The sequence continues at coordinate 156,621,141 of BTPG01000001.1, read as the reverse complement.
CGTTGTTGGTCATCAGTTTGGTCTTCTCTGCACTGATTTCCATCCCATATGCAATGGCTGTACTATCCAGCTTTTCCACCAGCTGAGCTAGCTCCTTCTCTGTTCCTGCAAGGCCATCAATGTCGTCCGCAACGCGCCAGTTCGTGATTGTTCTGCCTCCAATACTGACAGTTCTTTCATGATCTTTCAGAGCGTCCGTCATGATTCTTTCCAGGAAGATGTTGAAAAGAGTAGGTGAGAGCAAGCAGCCTTGTCTGACTCCAACTGTAGTCTTAAACCAGTTTCCTATTTTGCCGTTGAAGCAGACTGCGCTAGTGGCCTTGTTGTAAAGGTTTGCTATGACTTTGATCAGGTTGGCATTGATGTTGTATAGCTTCATTGTGGACCAAAGGGCTGCATGCCACACCCTGTCAAACGCTTTCTTTAAATCCACAAAGACACGATAGAGGTCCTGCTGGTGCTGGAGATATCTCTCACATAGAACTCTCAGGTTGAAGATCTGCTCAGTTGTGCTGCGCCCTAGGTCTGAAGCCTGCCTGTTCCTCAGCTATGATTTCCTCTGCCTGTGGCTTCAGCCTGTTCAGTAGGATCGTTAACATGACTTTGCTTGGGTGGGATATAAGACTGATCGTGCGATAGTTCTGGCATTGATGTAAGTTGCCTTTTTTGGGGAGAGTTATTATAAGTGATTGGGTCCATGGCGTGGGCCAATCCCCTGACTGCCAGATCTTATTGCAGATTGTTAGTAAGGCGCTTATCGTGTCTTCTCCCCCTTCTTGGACTAGCTCTGCAGGCATGTTGTCTGCTCCTGCTGCCTTCCCTTTTTTCAGCGACTTCACTGCAGCCTCTACTTCTTCTCGGAGGATGGGATAGTTGCCATTGTTGGTCACGGGTGGGTTGACAAGTATGCCTGGGTACCCTGCAGCTCGGTGGTTGTACAAATCTGAGCAGTACTCTGTCCATCTCTTCAGTATGTCTTCGTCTTCCGTAAGACAGTTCCCTTCACTATCTTGAATGATCGAGGAGCGTCCTTGTTTTACACTGTTCATGTCTTTCACCAGCTGGTATGCTTTTTTTGCTATTATTTTTGTTCAGATTTTCTTCTAAGTGTTTACACTGATCTTCAATCCACTTATTCTTTGTCTTTTTCATGCTTTTCTTGATATCCTGGTTAATTTCCCTGTATTGTTTAGCTCCTTCTACCTCTGATTTCTTTTTCTTTAATTCTCGACGCTTGTCACATAGAACGAAGATGTCAGCTGTAACCCAAGGTTTCTTTGCTTGTCGGTGTTTGCCAAGGATCTCACTGGCTGTTTGGGTTACAACAGTGTTAAATGTGTCAACCAGTGTGTCCACGTCCGTGTCTTCTGCACCTAGAAGTAGCAGTGGTGCGAATTTTCCTCCTATCTTTGCCTGAAAGGCTTCCGCTACCTCTGGGTCTTTCAGCTTCTCGAGGTCAAACTTGATTCTGGTGGGACCTGCTTGTTGACCTTCTTTAGGCGGAGTCGGAAGGTCATCATCACTAAGTCATGGTCGCTTCCAATGGCCGCTCCTGGAAAACTTCTTGTCTTGGCAATGTTCACACTGGTTTGGAAGCGTCTCTTCACCATGATGTAGTCAATTTGGTTATGGTGCTCTCCGTTCGGGCTGTGCCATGTCCACCTTCTGGATGCTTTGTGCTGGCCAAACGTGTTCATCAGCTTTAGATCATTTGAACTGGCAAATTCCAGGAGCCTTAAGCCTCTGTCGTTGGTCTCTGCATTGCAGTAGCGTCCGCATGTGCCTTTCCAGTCCCTAGCAGCATCCTTTCCTATGTTGGCATTCCAGTCTCCCTGCACCACAAGAATGTCTTTCTTGGGGGTCTGGTCCAGAACGGTGGTAGGTAAATGTCACATATGGTTATGGTCTTCTTTAAGGTAACCCGAGCTGCGACAGCCTGAAGACAGGTGGCGATGCTAACGGGGCTACATAAAATTTGGCTGCTAATGAGGAGAGCCACTCCACCCGAGCGCCTCTCCGAATCAGAGCCTTTATGGATAGCGTTAAAATCATTAAAAGACACAGGGTCAGAAGTCTTAAGGTAAGTCTCATAAAGAGATAATGCAGAGGGGTTATAGGACTTGACTAAAAGACGTAATTCATAAAAGTTAGCGTTAAAACCACGACAATTCCACTGAAGCGGAGAGTACATGATTATTTCGTATGTGGGGGTGAAGAGTTTATTTCTCTCCCCCCCCCCTTTTTTTTTTTTTTCTTTTGCCTTGGAAGGAGTTGAAGAAACAGGCGGGCCGGCTCCCGGGCCTCCTCTGATTCTTCGGAGATGAGGGGAGTGGAGCTGCCGCAGCACCTGCTGCGACAACTTCCACTCTGTTACGTGGTAGTCGTAGTATGGTAATCACACCAGACGCACGCACGTAAGGTTCTTTTAAAGAAACTTCACTCAGCTGCAACCCGTCACACTTGGCTTAAGGTTGTAGAACACACTGGAGTAACAGGTCCTACAATATTTTATTGCAGCGATGCGATCTCCAAACAATGCATTCACAAATGCATCCGCAATGATACAATGTATCCTCTACAACGTATCAACACTTTTGACACACTGCGTCTCTCATACAATGTACACCAATGTTACACTGCATAACTCCGTCACTGACAATGTACCACAAACCTTGCGTATCTCTCTCAATGCCAATCTGCCTACGATACACTGCAATTCTACAACTGACAATGTACACACACGCTTCCTAGCATGGTCTTTTATAGTGATTACGCTTTCCAGAATAATCTAGCAAATTCATACAACACAACCAATCAGAACAGAACACGTAACCGAAACTCATAAATATTGAGGAAAAACAATTTTCTATAATAAACTACCAGGTTCCACTGTTATTTTAAGCGTCTTTTATACTATGTTTTACTATGTTTTAAAATGTTGCCCACACTTTGACGTCACATGTGAGGTCACTCGACAGAGCGCGACTTCGCACGAATGTGCTGGTCTATTCGCAGCGAATCTACGCATGACAAAAATCGACCGCTTTTCTCCCTGCGGGTTTTCTAGAAACTTCCGGACTAATCTTAGCGTATCACAACAAAGTCAGTTCCGCTCTCCGTGGGAACGAGAATGAATCCTACTAAAAAGATACGTAATTCATAATCAAGATAGCTCAGAAAAATATCGGATCGTTTCTTATGATTACTGCATGCATGCTCTCACAGAATAACACAACCACAAACGTAACACAATCCCTCCAACCGCTCCTCCAATGCAGCATATTTGTTTTGAAGGAGGACATCAGTGTCTCCCTTCTGGGCCCGTGCGCACAGCGGTCCCGTAGCTTTTTTAGACTTCTGGCTCGGGGCAGCGTATCTGCCGCTAGAGTTAGCGGCCTTAGAAGGCTGAACAAAGCCAGAAGCCTGTCGGGTAGACAAACTGACAGGCTGAGGCTTAGGGGCAACAGAAGGCGGTGCTACCGGACCGGTAGCGTCCGCCTTCTGCGTTCCCTGGCTCCTCGTCACAACTGGAGGAGGGTTCCTCTCCAGGGGCGAGAAGAGCCGAGGCTCCGCCCCCAACCAAGAGGTTGGGGTTTGACTTTAGAAATCTTTGGTGGGGCGCTTGCCTGCCGCCGCAGCACTGAATGTAAACACATAGGTATTGCTAGCGTTTGAAGCAGCCCCAGCTGCAACAGGGCCTTCAACCAGGGTTGTTTGTTTTTTTCGTCTGCAAAGGAGAGCCCCTTCTCCACACGCGCCTGCTGAATCCTACACTCGGATATTCAACGAGGGCATTTCTTATCCGAAGCCATATGCGTCCCCTGGCAATCCACACACAAGGGGGTGGCTGTGCAGGACTCAGCGCTTAGTGCAACGGTCGCATGAAGCCTCTGCCTGGGGGCATGTCTTCTGTCCATGGCCATACTTTTGGCACTTAAAGCACCGGAGTGGGAGAGGGACGTACTTCTTCACTTTCAAGGAGTAATAACCTCCCCAGATGGTAGTACGAGGGGTGTGAGTGCCAAACGTCAGGATGATGGTAGGGGGACGGATCTCCCCACCACCTCGCTTGGAAGCGAAGCGCCTGGCGTAAGTCACCCCCTGTGACTTAAGATTCTGTACAAGTTCATCTTCGGACAGTTCTGCAAACGCTTGATCTTTAATCACTCCTCTAGAAGAATTCATCGTTTGGTGGGGTGTGAAATCCTCTGCAGTGTCTCCGATGTAAGAGAGCATCAGTATCCCGTTGGAGTGTGCCCAGGTACGGCACTCCACCAGCAAGTCACCAGACCTGAGGCGCTGGGCATCAGGCCTGCCAACACGGCTCCTGAGGGTCTCCCCCACCAGAAAAGGATGGTGTTTAGAAACAGTCTTCTCTTTGACTTTACTATAGACAATGAGGAAGCGATGACAGACAGCCGACGCCTGAGGCGTCACTTCCTCACAGTCGGAGACACTGTCGTGTTCAAAGGCAGTGTTGATGTGTCGTTTCGTACCAGTCTTAATTTTTTGGTTGTGTGCCATGACTAATATCATGAAAGATTTCATCTCCTTCGGGGTCCCCGCCCACCACCGAGTCCAACAAGGGAACGTGCATTTGTCGGCGGGTCTCCAGCTGACGCACAATGGAGACTGCCGGAAAGATATACTCGGGGGAGGGGGGGTGGAGGAGGGGGGTAGCCCAATTGTACCGTCTGAGCCACTGCCTTCTATCACGCTGTTGAATGCAGGGGTATACTGGCGTAAAGCACCTAATCAGCAACAGAGGCTACAGTGTGGTGCTCCGTATATCGACCCGCATGTCAACAGCGGGATAGGGCTTGACGTGACAAGAGCCGATTGACTAAGCCGGTACTCCTGGCCTCCCGTTTAAATAGAATTTAAGGCCAAAGTGGAGTGTTGGCACCAGTGAGCCGCAACTCAAAGGGAACCTTAGCCACCAGGATCTTCTTTTACCCCGACACGGGTCTCCAAGCACGGCAAACACTTGGGATCCAAAGGACCAAAAACTAATGAGTATTCTTAAGGACCAATCAAACATGGTAAGACCTGTTTTAGCACAGTTCCTTAAAAACTGGACTAGTAAAAAAGACTGAACAACATATCTGCTGACATCAAGTCCTATCATGGACAAAGATGGCACCCCTTCGGTAACCCACTAAGTCAGTGACTGAGGAGATTACCCACCCACGCCACGTGGAGGCCGGTGCCGAGTGGGCTTAAAAAAAGAGGCAGTTCCGTGAACTTCCTGACGGTACACCTACTGGGAGCCTTGTCACAAACAATAAATCTGGCTGAATAGATAAAGACATGTTCCTGACTTGGATACGTCATTTTACCACTCATGTGAAGCCGTCACCTGACAGACCAGTTCTCTTCATCATGTACGGACACTCATCTCATACATGGTCACTTGCAGCCATCGACTATGCCATATAAAACGGGATAGTGATGCTGTCATTACCTCCTCATTCAACACATAGGCTCAAACATCTAGACGTGTCCTTGTTCAAGCCATTTCAGAACTTCTACATCCAGGAGCAGGAAACTTGGCTCCGAACAAATCCGCGGATAAAAACAACTGCTTTCCAGATTGCTGGTCCCTTCAACGAAGTCTACGTTCGCGCAGCCTCGACATCAACAGCCGCCAAGGGCTTTGAAGAAACGGGCATATGGCCTTGCAACCGGCATGTGTTCGGCGAGGTGAACTTTCTCCCTTCGATGGAAGATGTTGATGCCTTCAACATTCTGATTGGCCATCCAAGCCCAAGGTCCAGTCCCTCAAATTCATGCCACACACCATTTAGGCCTATGCCTACAGTCCAAGGGTTACTTTTCCAGCATGCAAGACCATCGTCTGAGCCAGCAAGACCACACCATGAACCATCAAGATCCCCCTCTGAACCATCAAGATCCCCCCCTCTCTCTCTCTCTCTGTCTCTACCATCAAGAACTCCCTCTGAACCATCATGACCTCCTCTGAGCCAGCAGGATCCCCATCTGAACCAGCAGGACCCCCCTCTGAACCAGCAGGTTCCTTCTCTGAGCGAACTGGACAACCAGCAAACCCACTTTCTGAACCACCTAGCCCATTCTCTGAGCAAGACATAGGCCTATATTTGTCACTTCCAAACAAAACAGTGATCCAAACCAATCCCGATGGACGCTGCTTTTTTATATTCATTGTCATCGGCAACACTCTGCTCTCCAGAGTGCCCAAAGGGATGGCAATGGGTTAGCCGTAGAGTCTCAAACGAGAATCCAAGAACAGATCCGAGCTGATGCTCTTAGAGGAAAGATAATCAGTCACATGCTCAGCAACATTGAAGGCTTCCGCCAAGTGTCAGCTGCAGTTGGCCTAAACAGTGACATGCCATCATCTGTCGCATTTTCCTCCCTAGAAGAAAGGATTCTTCACAATGGCTAATCTGACTTCTCTAGTTGGAGAGATGGAAATTTCTGCTACAAGTGATGCGCTGCAGCAGCCCATCCACATCATCAATGCAAATTTTGGGAACGTTGACAAGTACAAGGATGACTCTTTTTCATTGGTTCAACCTGTGTCTGTCCTTTACTAACCTCATGGGGACAATGCAGGACACTATGACTGCGTCCTTGAGTCAGCTGTCTCAGTGACGATGATTTCTCCCACTACCAGTGTTTCACGACAAAAAGTAGGCCTAGAAGCGAAACGAAAAGTCCGAAAAACAGAAGCTAAATTATCACGTCAAGTCCCTACAAACGTAAACTTGAAGTGTCGCAGGCAAAACAAAAACCAACAAAGAAAACAAGCGAATCAAAGCCAAAAACAGAGAACAGAGAGAAACAGAATGCTAAAAACAAGAGGGCTAGAAACGTGTCTTCAGCAGGAAGCTAACTGGTTCTGCTTTTTTGTGCCGATAATGCCGAGAAGAGAACATGATTCAGTGTTTGATGTTCTCAAAATGGGTACATGTGGATTGTGCTGGAATAACAGAAAGCCAAATAGAGTACTTTTGCCATGTTTGTCAATCAAAGTAACATTGGTTTTTGCTGTTTGGATTTTGAACCTTTTTATTCGGATTTATGGAACACGTGTTGTAATTCCGAACATATTTTTATTTTTTACAATTTAGATAACTTTTTAATGTTGATTTATTTTTTTACAAAAAAGTGGTATAAATGTTGCTGATTAAAAAAGGTCTGTCTTCTGTTGTCTTTGCGAAAATGGCAGATTTCCTTAAGTGTTTGGTATGTGGGACGATAAACAGTTAAGGTACTGCAGGCAATGTTAAGGCTATATCAGTCATATTTGTTTAGGATCCATTTAGACCATAATTATATCCAAAAGCGTTTGACCGGTTTGCTTCAGATCTGGCATGCTAATAACTGTCATAGGTGTAAAGTGTTCGTCGCAAGAAATGTACCATTGTGATGTAGGGTCACGATCGTTACAGCCATTTTTGTACAATCTTGTTCTTGTTCCAGAATATCAATCCATAATGTTTGTTTTAAATTGGTCAAACAATTTGCATTAGAAAAAAAAGTTAATGTTGGAACCATTGTGACCTTGACCTTGAAGTAAAAAACACTGGTATTACTTATCATGTTCTTTCTTCTACAACAGTAATCACTTAAAGTTGGAGCAGGCGTGGTGGTTGGAACAGGCGTGGTGGTTGGAACAGGCGTGGTAGTTGGAACAGCCGTGGCTTTTGGAACAGGCGTGGTGGTTGGAGCAAGCGTGGAGGGAACAGTCGTGGTAGTTGGAACATGCGTGGTGGTTGGAACAGGCGTGATGGTTGGAACGGGCAATGTTGTTGGAACAGGTGTGGTGGTTGGAACAGGCGTGGTGGTTGGAACGGGCGTGGTGGTTGGAACAGGCGAAGTAGCTGAAAAATACCTTTGGTCATTAGTAAGACATGTAATTAGTTTAAGACAGGATATCACATGAACAAAATTTTATCGGACATGAACCTACACCAAACCAAAGTTCTCTCTCTCTCTCTCTCTCTCTCTCTCTCTCTCTCTCTCTCTCTCTCTCTCTCTCTCTCTCTCTCTCTCTCTCTCTCTCTCTCTCTCTCTCTCTCTCGCACTCATGAATCACGGGCCTGACAAATCTGCATAATTTATCTGACCTTCGACCTTCAACTTTCCGATCAAATGTGCAAGTGTTCAAGCAGCTTGGCATAACTGCACCATATATACCGAAGGCGAAAGTTGGAAAATTTCGATTTTTAAAATTTATTAAATATTAACTGCTCCTTGTATGTTGTTTCCCAACCATTTGTTATTAAAAATGAAATACAAGTTCAGTTTGAGCTTTAACTGGTAATTTTCATCTTACAGAGTTTTGAAGGACAATACTGGAAAGGAGTGTCGGAGCCGGTAGGCGATACCGATTGCAAAAGAGAAATGTCGATTGCGGAGTTAAGAATACCAAAGACAGGAGGACAACAGTCGAGTTTGTTATGTTTTTTTACCAACATTTTGTGATTTGTCTATGTCATACTAAGACGCATTGTTGGTAGTAAACCGATTTCTTTGTTTCTACTCGCTAGAAGATACATAGTGCACCTCAAAAGACTAATTTCATTACGGTGGATATTAGTGTGACCATTTTGATTTTGTATGTTACTGCTTAGGAACAACCCGCATGTTACAGGTGCAAAAAGTGTGTGTGTGTGTGGGGGGGGGGGGGATGGCGAGTTTTTAACCCCCCTCCCCGTCTTTTGATATTTTAGCATGTGGTGATAGTCTTGACACACACGCGCCTCCCACCCCCATTAAAAAAAAAAATGCATTTCAATGGGATACAATGTGGCTATCTCACATGCATTCAAACTTTGCGCGATGTCAGTTTTTACCTGGTTGCGCAATATTCTATGGTAGATTACATATCTGGAGCAGCAAAGCCAGAAATTTGAGAGAAATCACTTAAATTTGCATGCTTAAATACGTCTCATCGCACAGTATCCTTGACCTCCGAGAGACAGCAAATAAATTGGAATTCTTAGAAAGATCTCAAAGAGAAATATCGTACAATACAATGCAATGCAATGCAATGCAATTCAGTACAATACAATACAATACAATACAATACAATACAATAGCACTTATTAATCCCTCATGGGAAAAAATTTTATTGGGACAAATGTGAAGTCTGTGACATGAGTAAATAGTTTCCGAGAAAACGCCAGGTTTTGCTACCGAACACGGGTCACATCGGTCGACGAACTCTTATACACCATAGTTTATTTATTGGTTTTAGTTATGCCATGCTCTGTTTAGAGAAACAATGTATTAAATGTTTCCTTACATGAGTAAAACAATGTCCATCAGTCAAGCATCCAATCTCTCTGTGAGTAAGCTGATATGAAATACGAGTGATTGAAGAATGTGTGTGTCTGCGTGCGCTCGCGTGCGTGTGTGCGTGCATGTGTGTGTGTGTGTGTGTGTGTGTTTGTGTGTGTGTGTGTGTGTGTGTGTGTGTGTGTGTGTGTGTGTGTGTGTGTGTGTGTGTGTGTGTGTGTGTGTTGTGCGTATTCATGAGGTCGCCACGTACAATCTGTGCTTACGTTTGCACCACTTACAGCATCTGCCACAGGATTTGCGGCACAATACACCTGAGTACATTTCGTCCACTTCACAGAATCCGCGGAGGTCTTCGTCGTTACAAGATTTTCCGCGAATCAAATGGTCCATGCATGGTTCATCCGTAGTAGGTGAGTTGGTTTGATAGGCCACTGTCTTCATCTCCGTTGTGTCTGAAGGCGCCACTGAAACTGTTTTTACGTTCAGTTGAAAATCAAAATAGTTGTCACTAACTGCCCCCATTGCTGGCGAATGTCTATTCATCGGGACAAAGCAGTGCCATTTTCTCTAAATCTTTCTCTGTACGTGTTAGATTGAATAATTTCACAAAGAAAGTCTTTCACACGCACGCACACACACATGCGCGCGCGCGCGCGCGCGTGTGTGTGTGTGTGTGTGTGTGTGTGTGTGTGTGTGTGTCTATGTGTGTATATGTACTCCGGGCTGGGATCTGGGATAAGGGAACTAAAAGGATGGTAGTGCTGCGGAAATAAGGAAATGTCAGCTTGGAATAATCACTGCAATATTCGTGTGCATTACTTTCACCCATAATTATGTCTATTACCATCAGTGTGCAACGCCTATCGAAACGTTGACGCCTAGTGTCGCGGGTGACGCGCGTTTGAACAGGTATTTTCCAAGTGTCTATTTCAAAACTACCCCGGCCGGGGCCTTAGTTATTTGTGTGGCTCTAGAACCGAGGCCCCGAATACAACCGCAAAAAAAAATTACCGAATGATTTGACGGTGACGCATAAGATATTTTGATCCTAACGCTTTCCAAACGCCTATGTTCCCTTCAGATATCGTGGCGCACACTAAAATTGGAGCGGATCCGATACTTGAGTTAGGTTGTTTTCGTCGTTAGACCAGGAAAAAAATCGCCATTATTGAATACGTGATACTTTATCTCCGCCGCAGATTTGTTTTGGTAAAGGTATTAGCTGGTGGTGCAGAATTACTTAGTTTTTTCTTTCTTTATATTCCCGTAAAGAGCCTTCTCAAGTAGTACAGTGTTTTCATATGCACTGTAAAAATGAGGCGTCATAGCAATTACAAACAAGAATATGACGTCATCTTGAGGAACGTTAATGTTGTCTTATTACCATCACTATATGCTAATGCCGTGAATCTATTTATCCGCCCAAATTCTTCACTTTCTTGGGGAACAAATGGCGGGAGGTTTTAAATCTTTCAAGTCGTTAATAGCTGACAGTAGCTTGTGCATTTAATAAAATCTTCTACATGTGTTTGTGGTGGCATAGGAGCTCCAGGTTAGTTGCTTATCTGGTTCTGTCCTTTCGTTTTTAATATTTCTGTCGTTTAGCGCCGCACCACGACTCCCACACGTTTTTAACGTTGCATGGACTCCAAGCACTCCTCCTTGGTAGGCGCTTGGTCTACGAGCTACTGCCACAGTAGGCACAAGATGCCACTACACAAACATACACTCACGTACAATGGTAAACAACAATCAGATACATTTGAAAACGCATGCACCAGCTCTTTTCCATTTGCACGCGCGTTACTATTCGTAGACTGAGGATCACATGACCGGACTAAGGGTTTCAACAGAAGCGGTTTTTTTCACCGCAAATTCACAAAATCAAGTTGGCGTCCGGTCCCCAGTGGGTCGATTCGAAGACAAGCGTCAAACGGTGACGCTTTGCTTCAAAGTTGCGACGTACTTTCAGGTAGCAGAACAGTTTTGGGCAGAGAATAGCATTAATATTAGGCCTTATTTTCTTCCTCCTTTGTCAGGTATTTGTGCGCCACAACTCCTACACGTTTTTAACCTAACAGAGACTCCAAGCGCTGTTCCTTGGTACGCGCTTGGTCTATGAGCTATTTTAAGACTGGGTATCGAGAACTTATATGTAGATCTAATGACAAAAGAAACGCACGTGATAGATACACATGAATCTTTTATTTAATAAAATGTTTGTATGACGTATTGGCATTTTCAAGTCGTGAAATTTCTAGGCATGGCATTTTGAAGAAACACTTTTGATGTACAGTGCAGGATTTAGCAAGGTTTGTGTATATGGGAAAAGACGCGGAGGTGTATGTGTGTGTATGGGGGGGGGGGGGGGGGGGCGGGGGGGGGGGGAGCAGATGTCTGCATAAGATGACAAAAGGGAAGGGCACGATGTTCTCTTTTCTTCTGCACAGAGGTAAAGCTACGTTTCTATAAGCACTAATCTGATACGAATACGATCCGAACCCGATGCGATGATGCAATTTTCCTTCAAAAATTGCGTCATTTTCCTTTGAAGCCGGATGTAAGTTTGTTTATTGCATCGCACATATATGGAAACACACAAACATGAAAAGGACTTGCACGATTTTTTCTGTTTTGGACCCGCTTCGGATTCATGTCGGTTTCGTATCGGATTCGTGTTTATGGGTAGCCGCCTTAAAGGTCCTGGTTCAGCAATTAGTCAGTTGAGGCCAGCGAAAAAAAATTTCGAAGTCCCTACCTGACTTTAAAAGTGCAACCCTGACAGGGCCTCGTCAGATGGGATCCCCGAACATTCACGTTACTATAGCTGCTGTAGAGCGTCAGACGTCCTTGACGGCTGTCACAGTTCACGCAAACAGGTATACGCCACTCAGCTGCCAAAGGTCACTTCCAGTTGCATCTGTCCGTACACGGTAACACCCACAATTCTCGTGCAACAACGACGAAACGGATGACTATCCAACTTTCACTTCTGGGCCGGTACTGGGAAGCACTGAGCCGGCAACGTCCCGCACAGCGTCCAAAAATGGCCCAGGGAATGGTGACGGTACGTCGAACATGCTATATCGTGGTCTTCTCATTTCTTATGTCCTCGCATTTATCCAACACAAGGTTTCCTCGAAAGTGTTTGCAAACAACAAGTCTTTATGGTAGTCGCCACTTTTACGAAGGGAAGCTACTAGATGTTTGTGTAAGGGACAGCACTCCCGTGCTAAGCAACGCGCAACGCGGAAACGCCCACCTCAAAACGATTTTATTTTTCACAAAAGCCTGGGAGATAATTTACAGGTCATCATGCAACGATGTGATGTGCATGGGTGACAGTGCGAGAATATGAAATGAATGTAAACGGGACATAAATATGCCCCGTAAATCCATGGCCAGATGCGGATGCAGGGGCTCATGAGAATGTATGACTTTTGCATTTGGAACAGGCTGGCTGAAGGCCTGTTCTGTCTGAACCAAACAGCTGAAATTCAGCTTTTCGGGATTTTGAAAAGCTGAATCAGCTTCTAGGAGTGAAGACTGTCACCCATTGATGTGATTGTGGCTGTTCGTGTGTGTTACACGGACATAAAATTAGATTCCATTATAAGAATCTAAGCACTATGTAATATTTTGATTTGTCGATTACTTCTCATCTTGTTTTTTTTTTTTTTTGTATCACAAAAGATAATTACTGTCTGCAAACTTGATGAGTTCAGTGATAATATTTTCTCCCCAGACCAACTGCTGTCTATGCACACGCAATGCACCCTGCCCAATGCATACCTCATGCAGGTGCCTGACAGCAAACACCGATACACCAACTACAAGCTAAAGCAAACGAGAGGCAAGTTTCAAAATAATTAGATACAGGGCCGCAGCAGATGGCTCCGACCTTCGCCATACCAATAATGTATACATTTTTTTGACAAGACCATATAATTATTTCTTTTTATGCCCTCCACCCAAATTAATTTAAATGTTACTAATTTTTCCATTTTGGGGGGTTGTGCGAATTCTTCCCCCCCCCCCCCCCCCCCCGATTGACTTTAGGAAGCAGATGATAGCAAGCTGGCATCATGCAGGCATGCACCCCTTCGGCTGGAGCATTAGGTTTCTTTCACCTCGTGCTATGGTTATGAGATATGAAATAAATGTTAGGAAACAGATATATATATTATGTAATTGGTATTCTAACCACAATATATGTCATTCATAGTTTATCTATGTTTGCACTGACAGCAAACCATGTGGGATTTATTTCTGATCACTCCATATAGCAATGTTCTCTATCAGAAAACTGAAATGACTCAACCCGCAAAAATAAATATCAAGGAAATATATCAGTTCACAACGTCAAGAGGTATATCTCACTTGATCTTCATTTTGTGACAAAAACATTGTTTTCAAATACACTTCAACGTATGGTTTATTTGTTTATATCTGTACTGAGTGAAACTGTTAAAAATGCCTTTCATTGTGAGGCTTCTCTTATGAGTTTACCAAAATCGTCAAATACATCAATAAGTGTCTCTTGGCTTGACTTCACGAACGAAGATTCTCAGTATAGGGCTTGCCCACGTCGTCTGCAGGCATTACTATATGTGGTCGAGTAAATACCCTGAATTCCCACAGTAGATGCACAGAACATTACACAACAATGTAACGATACAAATTTTGCCTCGAGTTTTACTGAGATACTCACAAACCAGATAGGTGAGGCTAGCGCTGGCAGAATTGTACAACAAACCAAGGGGAATTACTCAGCGCTGGACAGACGAACAGTTAGATCCCGTGCCCCCGCCTATCAGGCACCCATTCGCCAGCCCACAGAGAAATACGCAGGTATATAACAAGACGATCATCTACATCCCTGAAAGGATGCATCAGGTCTATTATATAACCCATGTCTTTCTCCGGAACTTAGGAAGTAGGCAGGAGAAACATACATACACAAACACGAAGGTGCATTACTATATGTGGTCGAGTAAATACCCTGAATTCCCACAGTAGATGCACAGAACATTACACAACAATGTAACGATACAAATTTTGCCTCGAGTTTTACTGAGATACTCACAAACCAGATAGGTGAGGCTAGCGCTGGCAGAATTGTACAACAAACCAAGGGGAATTACTCAGCGCTGGACAGACGATAGGCGGGGGCACGGGATCTAACTGTTCGTCTGTCCAGCGCTGAGTAATTCCCCTTGGTTTGTTGTACAATTCTGCCAGCGCTAGCCTCACCTATCTGGTTTGTGAGTATCTCAGTAAAACTCGAGGCAAAATTTGTATCGTTACATTGTTGTGTAATGTTCTGTGCATCTACTGTGGGAATTCAGGGTATTTACTCGACCACATATAGTAATGCACCTTCGTGTTTGTGTATGTATGTTTCTCCTGCCTACTTCCTAAGTTCCGGAGAAAGACATGGGTTATATAAGAGACCTGATGCATCCTTTCAGGGATGTAGATGATCGTCTTGTTATATACCTGCGTATTTCTCTGTGGGCTGGCGAATGGGTGCCTGATAGGCGGGGGCACGGGATCTAACTGTTCGTCTGTCCAGCGCTGAGTAATTCCCCTTGGTTTGTTGTACAATTCTGCCAGCGCTAGCCTCACCTATCTGGTTTGTGAGTATCTCAGTAAAACTCGAGGCAAAATTTGTATCGTTACATTGTTGTGTAATGTTCTGTGCATCTACTGTGGGAATTCAGGGTATTTACTCGACCACATATAGTAATGCACCTTCGTGTTTGTGTATGTATGTTTCTCCTGCCTACTTCCTAAGTTCCGGAGAAAGACATGGGTTATATAAGAGACCTGATGCATCCTTTCAGGGATGTAGATGATCGTCTTGTTATATACCTGCGTATTTCTCTGTGGGCTGGCGAATGGGTGCCTGATAGGCGGGGGCACGGGATCTAACTGTTCGTCTGTCCAGCGCTGAGTAATTCTTCATGGACAGGTCCAGCCAGTGAAGAGACAACAGACTGGCCAGTGTCAAACATGTCACCAAACTGCAGGGGCGTTAGCAGCAATGTCACACAGAAACTTTGGAACAGCAAACAGCCTGATGCAGTGCAGTGTGCCCCAACTTGCTCTCAGCAGGCAGCTGCAAGACAAGAACAAAGGTCAGTTAGTACATGTGAAGATGTACTGCAAACACTGTTCTAGAGGAGTTTACTTGGCTACCGGGTATCAGCCAGTATAATCTACTCAACATGAAACCAACCGTAATGAATCATAGCCAGTGTAATCAATAAACTCCATACAAGACAGATTTGCAAAATAACTTTTACAAACAATTTCTTTGTCTCGGTGATGGTCAAACGATTTATACAGTTTTGTTCTAATAATAAAAGACATTGTAGCTTTGCAATGCTGCTTAGTAACATGATATTATATGAATATGTTTTCAGGCCAACATAACCAACTTTTCCCTGGGGGAGACTAAAGATGCACTCAACCGATGAGCAGCCCCTGGTGACTATAATGTGGGAGTAGAGGCGACACCTTATCAGCGCGTGACCAGTGAAGACAATCCGGCCTACTGTTTGTGTGGGAATCATCTAATAATAATGGACAACAAGAACTACTGAATTTGATCCAGCTGATCGAGTTAACAGAAGAACCAACTTTTCTAAATATTTGTAAGAAGCAGACCGAAGTCAAATTTTGCAGCGTCAAAAATTATAGCATCACATTTGCAAATAAAATTCACACATTATAATAGCAATCAAACATCACCAACACTCTGCATACAGATTTTTTTCAGTTGTGTCATGAGAGCCATATGGGGCTTGGCAACAGCAAACACTGTTGCTCTTATCAGGTGGCCATAATCAGATGGCAGTTTCTAAGCCCCAATCTAAACTACCTGAGGGCACTATCTGGTTGCGTATGTGTGTGAAACCAACCTCCAAGTCTTTACTTCTGCTGAAAAACCACATCCACTCATCGCTCAATCTTGTCATCTGTACTGCGTAGGCAATGTAACAAACTGGAGAGCTTCTCATCAGTGAGGCATTGGGGATACAAGGCCACGGAGCACATTCCTTGATGAGAAAAAACAGAATAAAAAGAACATTTTCATTAACTTTTAAAATTTACTTTCTGTCATGGAGATTGTTTACATCTGTTTGTACAAGGAGTTGGGACATGAATAAATGGACACATGCATGTAATATATACTCCATATTGTGCACTTTGTACTCTCTATAGAAGAAAGTATTAAAGTTGAATGTAAAAGCAAAATGTTGGACATTTTTTGTTTTCAATACATTTGGACATTCTTCTTCATAAATTGCATACATGTCTGCTTTCATTTTTCATCCTTGTTATAACTACATACTGTAAACAGTGCACATGAACAGGAATTCTGCACCTGACTTGCCATAAGAAAGAATTAGTTTTCATGGTCAGTGTCACAATCCTAAATAGTATATTTCTACAAATACATGTACTGTAATGATACTGAAAATGACATGTACAATACTGCACTTGTACCAGAAATTGCACAAGTGTGTAACATACATGTACTATGCATATTTCTGCTGTGCTACCTGGTATGCCACAGAGTGCCTGTTGCTAATCTTGGTATACTGCTTGCATACTTGGTGGTTGAAGTCAAGGATGGTAAGCCTGTTGCGCATTGTGTAGCCTTTGTAGCCAATGAAAGTTTTTTGGGGGGGGCCATTTCATTTTCAGCCACATAGATACATCCCCTTGACTAACACTCAAAACACTCAATGATGAGACTGAAACATATCTAAACTCTAAGTCAAAATAAGTGCATAAATAAGACATGATACCTTGATCATGCCTGGCAAGGACACTCGTAATGTGTGGTGATGGTTGATAACAGGCTTTATCCCTTGTTTCAAGTGGTGTTTAGCCTTTGGCAGCAGCAAAGAAACTGAAAACAGATGGCCAATATAATAGATAAAGCAAAACCTGAAAGTAAAAAAAGCACAAAAGTGAAAATGTACCAGCAGCAGTTTATACTGAGTAGGTTATTTCGATGACAGGACAGTTTCGTGTGTTTTTGTTCTGCATACACTCAAGGATATAATCCTCCATGTAAACACACAGCTCAACTCAAACCTTTTATGCAATTCGCTTGCCTTTGTGCCACACATCAAAGTAATGATCCAGATGTTTCAGTGGCTGCGATCAAGTCAGTAATAATATACAAATCTATTTCATACTGGAAAAAAGATACATGCATTACAGAGTGGCAAACTGACCGGTAGCTAGCACTAGCTGTTATGAAGACTTGGGAGAAAAACCACCATGGCACCATGATAATAATGTTTACTGTCAACTTGTAAATATACTTACAGTGTGGAGGTAGCAGTCATATGTAAAAATCATAACTTAGTGTTGTGACAGCAATATTTCCAGGACACTATAAGCTACTTTATGTGTGATGTGATAACACTTTTACAAACAAAAATGATTTTGTGCAAGCGCACGGGCGTACCATACTTCAAAATCAAATGCCACCAAACTGATAATTACCTGAAAGTAGCAGGAGACTACAGTAGAACTCTGTCGGTGACAACTTATCGGACAGGTCTTGCTGTCTTCAGAAACTCGATGCCAGTCTGTGCATTCACCAGTTTCAAGTCACCTGACCTTGTGGCAGCCCTGCTGTCTAGAAACAAACCATAAACACAGTCATGGATGGACAAAACCTGTTGAAAAAGAAATAAATACAGAAAATAGGCATGTGTGCACATACGCATGTACGTGTGGCTTTCTAAAAATGGCTTAGTCACAAAATAGCAGCACATTTTAGTGTTATGATATGGAGCAATATATACATACATGTATTTACATGATTCACAGAAAAACTAGCAATAAAATATTTTGGTATACAAGAATGATAGTATAAGTTTTTGTCACTCATATTTCTCCTGTTCATAAGCTTGTGGTTTCAGGAAAATATGAGAAATACATTGTATCAGTGGCAAGCCAACTTACAATAGACCACTTATATACCTGATTGTGAGTTTCATAATGAATTATGCACATACATGTATTGCTCTATTTCATCACACTGAAATGTGCTGTTATTTTGTGAACAAATATATTTTAGGTTGATTATAGTGGTATAATTATTTTATCCTTACCTAGACCTGTTGATTATATTCTCATCCAGACAATTGCTGATGTTGTTTTCATACAGCGAGCAGCTGTACATTTGTTTTCATTCAGACAGCTGAACATTTTGTCTGTGTTCAGACAACTGCAGGTATATTTTGTTTTTTATTCAGACAGCTGTATATTTAATTCTATTCAGACAGCTGTATATTTTGTTCTAAATATAAGCCAGCTGTACATTTTGTCCCAAGCATACACACACACACACACACACACACACACACACACACACACACACACACACACACACACACACACACACACATTTTAGGTTCACAACTTACCTTGCCACTGCGATTATCTGTTATGTATTGTGATGAGATTGGGCGTTGTTCCATTACTGATGCACCTTCACTTTGTACTAGCTTCACAAATGTATCCACAGAAATAACACATTAGCTGCTTGCTGCTCTGTGAGCTCATTTGGTGTGGCACTGAAAAAGAATCAAATGACTGGTATTTGTATAGTTATGTAATGCACACACGGGTCTTGTACTAGAAAATGGCGTGGCGTTCTGAAGATATTTACACAAAAACTTGACAACCACCACGAACCCCCAAAACAAATCGCAACTAAAAGTGGAAACTTCTAAATGTACATCAGACCAGAGCTCAGAATATATCGCATATTTCATTATGTATATAACACAAATATGTGTAATAGAAAATTGCCCAGAAACTATTACACTTATTTATAAAGGAGAGAAAATTTAAAAACAAAGTTTCAGGCTGTTACTATAGTGACGTATATATAGTAACTACAGAAGAGACGAACAGTGAGGCTAAGATTTCCAATCTATTCTTCGTCTTGTTCATCGATGTATTCTGCCTACTTCTCACCACTGTCGTCTGCTGTTATTTCCTCAGTCATCATTTCCCCCGAAATTAGTGTCCTGTACACCAGAACACACATAACATTACGATCGCTAGGGCTTCTTGTTGTTGACAAGGAAGTGGTCATTAGAGTGGTGTCCCCTGATAATACATATTTACGAGTACCTTCCCTTTGTAAACACGACGTCAGCTACACGCGCATAGGTGTTTGTTGTTGTTGGAAATATACTTACCAACAAAAGTAATATTTGTACCACAAAAAGTGAAAAGACCACACCATATCATGTTGGACTTACCGCCACCATTCGCTGGACCTTTTTTGGACGCTCTGGACGTCGCGGCTCGGTGCAGGCTTCACCAGTGCGGCAAAATGAAAGTTGGATATTTTTCAGTCGTAGTTGCACGGGAATTGGATGTTACCGCGCACGGACAGATGCAACTGGAAGTGACCTTAGGCAGCTGGATGGTGTATACCTGTTTTCGTGAACTGTGACAGCCGTCAAGGACGTCTGACACTCTACAGCAGCTATAGTAACGTGCGTGCTCGGGGATCCTATCACACGGGGCCCTATCAGGGTTGCACTTTCTGTGTCAGGTAGGGACTTTGAAATTTTTTTTTCGATGTCTTCTACTGACTAATTGCTGAACCAGGACCTTTAAGAAGGAAACAACAAGATGGGATGAACCATAACCCACAAAGTCCCTTCTATTATGAGAGCTGTCCGCGCTGTCAATGGTCTCTACCTTTTGTATTTGACCTGATTCTAATGTTGAATTATCTCCTATTCAAAAAGTCTCGCAGATCTGCCAATGCGTCAGTGAGTTCTATAAAAGGCGCAGGACATACGTACGCCTCGTTGATTTGTAAAACGTCATTTGTTATGACATAAGTTTTAGTTTTTACGTAATTTTATATTTTACGTGATATGAATTTCAATTAAGCTTCATAGGCTTGAGAAAATGGTGACAAAACTAACTTCACGGTACAATTTCAGTCTTGCTATAATTTGCGTGAAAGCAGGTTGACTTTACCTAGCTATATGATATACTAAGTACACGGGTCACCTGCATGCTCTTCTAAAAGGGCGTCGATGTGTGTGTGTGCGTGTTAGTGCATGCGTGCGCGCGCGCTCCAAACATCTCCAAGAGGCAAAGATCCTCATACACCTGGAGGGCGCATGAGGATCTATACCTCCTGCAGATGAGCGCATGTTTGTGTGTGACAATAACAATGACAATAACAATGATTCTTTATTTTACAACGGTGAACGTTTTGGCTGGCACAACCATTTTTTGAACTTGCCGTTGTTAAATTAATATACAAATAATGCACAAAGTGTGAAAATATTATATTAAAAAAATGAATAATATAAAACCAAACCAAACAAAACAAAACAAAAAAAGTGCACACACACGCAAACACACACACACACACAAACACGCGCATGAACGCACACACTGAATAATATAAGGTCGGATTGAAAGTATTACGATAATGACGTGAGGTAATTGAAAATACTGGCTCTAAAATACGATAGGGTTGTTGTTGTTGCAATTTTCCTAGGCAAAGTGTTCCACATGTTATGGTCTGAGAACGCTAAACGTGTCTTATAGAGATCGATTCTAGGTCGTGGTAAATAATGAATTGCCTTGATCTTGAGTACGTTGGTGATAGAAAGGAAAATGGTTTCTTAATATAATCAGGCATTTTGCTATTCAATGTTTTGAACATAATTATTCTCTTATTGTACATAAAATGATTTTTTTTTCAGGGGGAGAATCTCTAAGGTTTTTAATTTATTTTCGGTAGTTGAGTTAGGGTCAGGTAGGATAAGTATTGTGGCTCTACGATGAAGAGAGTTCAGTCTCTTTAACTGGACCTCTCTTGCTCCATCCCACACTGTAGAAGCATAGTCGATAATTATGTCACCTGATGTGGGCGTTGAAGAACAGTTTACGTGTTTCTACATCAGCGATATATTTTAATTTGGCTAAAATGTAAAGTTTCTTTGATATTATGTTGCATATGTTAGTAACACGACACTGCCATTTATACTGGTTATCTACAGTAACACCGAGAAGAGGATGTTCGTTACTTGGTTGATGGGTTTTCCTTGAAGAGACAAGCTGAGTGAGAGAGAGCCGAGCTGGTGCTTTTGACGGGTACTTAATACCATACATTCAGTCTTCTCTGGGTTTAGGATCATGGAATTGTTACTACACCAGTTGTCATTGTCTTGTAGTGCGTCTTGTAGGCATGTATCAATAATAGGTAAATCCTCGTCGGGCGTGTGTATTGCAGCATTATCCGCGAACATATCGCATGAAACATTATGATCGCTAATTGTGAGCGGAAGGTCGTTAATGAACAAACAAAATAGAAGAGGGCCTAAAATAGAGGCTTGGAGCACGCCATGCTTGACTAAGCGGTGATTAGAATATGTACCATTGAGAAGGACTTTTGTCTTCTGTCATTCAAGTAGGATTTGAAGAACGTGGCAGCGGTGTTGGTGTATAATGAGATTTTTTTATCAGTATATCATAGTTTACTAAATCAAAAGCTTTACGGAAGTCTAAAAAGACTACAACTGTTAGTTTGGATTCATTGATAGATGCTAACCAGGTATTTGTCATCCTAATCAGCGCGGTATGACAGGAATGGTTTGGTCTGAAGCCTGACTGCAATGAATGGATAAGATTTCGGTTTTCTAAATATTTAGATAGATGTTTATGAATATGCCTCTCTAACGGCTTTGACAAACTGGTAGTAATGAAATGGGACGAAAATTTATTAATTTTACTTAGATATTTTGATTTTGGTAGTGGGATTACTTTTGCAATTCAAAGCAAGATAAAAAAAAATGGACTTACTGCAAAATCCACAAAACGACCGACAGATGGCTTCACCATATGGATCCTCGCAAATACCAGACAGCTGAGCACAGGTAAGCCCATTTCCAACTCTATCAAAGCAGTCTGTACTAGGCGTCATAGATCTTCTGGTGGTCGTAGTGGTAGTGGTAGCCGTGGGTGCTGGAAAACGAAAAAAAAAACTTACTCTCTTGGTTAGTAAATATTCTCGAAATTGTTTGGGTAAAATCTGCTTAATTTAATCTCTTTTATCATAGATTGACGAAACGTCTCCTTAGGCACAAAATGACAGGTCAGTATGCACACAGTCCTATGGACAAACATAACCGAGAACTTCTGAAGAATGAAATGCAAAGGAACCAGAATTGTATATTGTTTTTATATCCGACGTTTCTTATAAGCGGATTACTGTATATATCTTATGGATAAGAAAAGATGTTAACTCACTGAAGACGTGCCGCCTCGGATCCGCGGCTTATGGACAATTATTTCAGCAGCGAATGCAGTGTTCAAAAATGTCCACAGAAACGGGCCATCGAAACGTGGCTGGGCGATATCAGAACTTACGAACTAATGTCTAGAAACGAACATGTACAGAATCAAATCGCATTAACCCATTCAGACCCGACGCCCTACGCCTGTCGGCGCAAAGCTAATCTGGCACTACCCTTGAATTATCATGAAAAGCTAATCTGGCACTACCCTTGAATTATCATGATCGATCCATCTCCTGCAACTGGTGCATAGTCATTAGATGACGCCTGCAAAATTTGGGAAATACGGCCGTCGGGCTGAATGAGTTAATGTGATTTGGTTCTTTTAACGTAAATGTTGGTTTCTCTAGTCAAGATGAGCGCAGTGGTCGAGCTGTACTTTATTCTGGGTTTTTCCTTTACAACGGGGCAGCTTTTCCAATGGTTTCCTGTGTGTTCTCTGACTTATTTGTGGGCTAATTGGGTAGCAGTGCACTAAGACATGGGAAGGCAGCATTTCCCGACAGAGACATTAACAGAATTTAATTTGAGTGACACTTGCACTTCTCCAACAGCATGCAGTATTTAAGTTAGTGGTAGAAATAAAGTACGATTTGTGGCGGATTTAAGTTACGACGACCAAGATGTAGTCTCTATCTGACTGCATGATAGCTTGGGGGAGCAACAGAAAATATTGCGAACTCACCGCAAAACTGACAATACTTTGGGCAGAGAAGTGGGGCAAATGGATTTTCACACATATGAGGTATCCGTGCACATGTTATTTTGCTGTCTTCAAGTTCTATGAGCGCGTCAAAGCACTTCTCGTCAGTGATCGGCAGTTCTGTTGGTAGTTGCACGTTTACTGCGAAAAGAAAAAAAAATCTAATTAAACAGCATGAAAGTATGAATGAGATAAATTATAAATTATTCATAAGACTCGCCAAACACAGAATCTAATAAGCACTCCTTCAATATAAATACATTTACCTCAGGGAACGAAACGTGTTGCGAGCGACTGCTGCTTGTTAGGAAGTAACGATTTATTGACTCCTGGACTTTTATGTCAGGGTCTTCGGCTCAAAGCAGAATCAGGTAATAAACAAGATAAGGATTTCATCCCAAAGTTTACCGTATTGTTTGGAGCTCACATGCGTTTTTCTTTTAGGAACATTCACAGTCGTTTATGCTTTTAAGCTTATCCTTCTTATTCATGTCCCTCTTCTCTAAGCCAGCCCCTGATCAACACACACGCCGGCGCACACAAATAAAGACGTACACACGGCCCTTCCCGCCGTCGGTACGCTCTTTGGGCTCGTGTAGCGACAGTATTCTGAAGAAGAAGAATAGCACGAGCAGCAAAATGACGTCACTATAAGCTTTAAGTCATGGTAAGTGGTGTTCACATGGCCGATTTCTCAACGATTTTTGTCTGGCAACAATTGGCCGACAAAAGTTTCCACCTGTTCACATGGGCGTCTTTTGTCGTTTTGGAGTTGGCCGATAATTGCCAGATGTCGGTGGGGTGTTGGCGGCGAGTAGAGCAATGCTCGACTTTCCACCGATTTCCCACCAACTCCAAGCAAGCGGGTTGTTTCCTGATCGACGATTGTTTAGAACTAGCCAATCAAATATGATTTTGTTTTCAATCTTCAGTCAACCTGTTGTCGTGTTCATGGGGTGATGGCCCTTTGACCGAGTTGTGCCGAGTGTCGACGGAACATCACGAAGTTGCTAAAGTTGGTGGAGTGTCGCTGGAAAGTCGTCGCAAAATTGGTGAGCGTTCACATGGGCAACGTCTTGTTGGCCAATAATCGCAAGACAAAAATCGTTGAGAAATCGGCCATGTGAACACCACTGTATCGTTAGTCTCACGACGTCGTGTACACAGTGACGAATTTGATGTTTGACGTCATTCATCGGAAAGGCACGCAGCCTCTTCCATCGCTGACTGTTTTCTTCCACGCAGCCTCTTCCAGGGAGGATTGTTTGATGGGAGCATATACTGGATCCAAAATTTGCACAAATGAATTAATCATTATTCAAATAGTTGAAGAGGTACAACTCTGGATTACGAACTCATCCAATGTCTATCTCCACGCCTGTTATTATTTTGTTACACTCACACAAACATACCTACAAAACATGCATAACTTATATCTGCCACTGCCTGGAAAAAAGCCAGCATGTTCAACCCTGGGGAAAGCAAAGTCTTCAGGGGTTTGAAAAGAAGGACAGAAATTAATAAAAATTGATAATACATGTAATCATAAAAAGAGAAGGAATACAAACGAGGAGAGCGTATGCCGCTGAGACTTGTTAAGAAAGGTAGCTAAAGGAGTGAATCTGAATGAAGCTGTCATCGGAAGTCATTGCAGCTCTCAGCTTCCTTCAAATGGGGAGGCAGGCTTTGGAGCGGAGTGAAAGAGGGACCTTGCTCCAAACATATTCTTGCTGGTACAGACTGTGCTACGGAGTCTGCGGCAAGATTGTGATATGGAGTGAGGTGAACGACATGGGGTGTAGTTTGCGATAAGTCTTGTATGACGGAGTAGAGATATTATCTTGTAATCAAAGCACACTTTCATAGGGAGCCAATGAAATTCTAGTATGTGCCACCAATATGAATGAATTCATTTTAGCACACAGCTTTAACTTAAATCATAACATGTGCTGCACAAATATATATGATGGGAATATCTCTCTCTGTCTCTGTCTCTCTCTGTCTCTGTCTCTGTCTCTGTCTCTGTCTCTCTCTCTCTCTCTCTCTCTCTCTCTCTCTCTCTCTCTCTCTCTCTCTCACTCTCTCTCTCTCTCTCTCTCTCTCTCTCTCTCTCTCTCTCTCTCTCTCTCTCTCTTTCACCACCAACGACAGCGACAACAGAGCTAGTGCTGCCCCTACGTCTGACGTCGGCGGCACTGGCACCATCGCCGACAGCGAAAACAGAGCTAGTGCTGCCCCTACGTCTGACGTCGGCGGCACTGGCACTACCATCACCCCCACCTACAACAACTGCAACAACAGTGCCTCCACCTCCGACAACGGCGGCACTGGCGCTACCACTATCTCCACCATTAGAGAGGCTTAGATGCAGCCTACGAAGTTCGTATCGTAAGGAAAAGTGCGTACCACGTCACCAAATTTGCAGGGTCAAGGTTATAGGTCAAAGGTCATCGCTTACGAACTGCATTTCGCTCCGCGAAGTTTCGTGGAATTCACGTTTCCTACGAAGTGTGTTTCGGTGAGTATTTTTGAGCATTCATGTCTATACTGTTGTAGCCAAATGATATATTCTCGATGCCTTCATCATTTTTGTACTCATTTAGACAAAAATTAATGCACATGGCATCGAATTTTGGCTTTTGAAGACAGTTTTCTTAAGCACCTGAAAACGCTGTTTCCAATCAAAAATTTCAAGATGGCGACCGTAACTGCACTGACCGCTTCGATTTTTCAAACTGTATTATTACGTTATTTTGTGAGACAAATTGCAAATAAGTACATATATAAAACACATTTAATTGAAGGGTCGTGATTTTGCGTGGTTTCAGCTAGTTATTGATGTGAAAATGATCATACTGGCTCAGTGTTTACCTAGTAAGAAAAAGAATTAATCTACTCTAGTACTGACAATGTCTTATCTTATTTGCAGAATATCATGGACCTTTTTGGCAACTTTGCTGCATCGCTCGATGGAAGCGACATTTCTTCAAATTTTTTTGATGACGGTCTCTCAATGTGGGCACCATCAAACAAGCTTGAAGATTTGTTGCTTCTTGACAGCATGGTACCAAGGAGTCAAGGGGTACTTGTCGACACCTTCAACCTCTTCAACTATGAAGCAAGCTTTGTGAAGAAGTACTTCAGGTTCCACACGGCTGAAGATGTTGTCCACATGGCTAACCTGTTTGGCATGCCAGCAACGATGCGAGCAACGAATGGAACAAAAGCTTCGGGTATGTAACCCATGATTTACATTGTGCACTGTATTAAGTACTTGGGTTATTTTCCATTCTCAAAACGTTTCACAGGTTAACCTTCACCATAATTTACGGAATAAATGCATTAACCAATTACCATGATAGGGATTATGTTGTGGATGTTGGCATACTTAGACTCTGACATGGCGATTTATTTTTGTTCATGTCATGGGCGTGTAGCTGAGTAGTTTCTGTTTGTGTACTGTTTAAGTTGAGGTTGAATATTTTTGTTCCGGACTGCACATACGCACACAGAACATGAGATACACTGCAGTCACAAGTGAACCTCTATCGGCTTTACACGGGCCTATATACATAAACTTACACTGTTGCAGGTGATATTCACAAATAATTGGATGATACATGAAAAGAAAAGGGGAGACTGCCAGTGCTAATATTTTAGGAAGGTTACAAAGTAAAGTAGGTTATAGCACTGTCAGGGGAGAGAAATGTGCATGATCGACCAGTGATCATAGATCTACTGTGGCCAAAGCACAAAAAAAAAAAAGATAGGAAAGAGAGGGGGCGCTAAGAAAGTGACCGAAAGCAATGCATATGGAAGCCCCCCCGAAGGGGGGCGTATCACATATCCACTGTTCCAGCCACTCAGTGCATGGAAATTTAAATCTAGGTCCCCCAAGGGGGGTCCAGATATTTAGCCGGCGTGGACAGCTGTTTCGGTCTAGGCGACCTCTTCAGCACACCATCGGCAATACTGGAGGAGGCAGGAAATTCCGCCTACCTGCAATGACAACCACATTTTACTGTGGTGTCTGCAGGGGCATACATTTCATGCCACCACCCAGAGTTAAATCTCCATGCACCCTAAAAGAGAACCTACCAAAAGGGGGGAAGGGGTTGCAGTCGATATTGTAGTGATAAATGAAAAGAAAAGGGGAGACTGCCAGTGCTAATATTTTAGGAAGGTTACAAAGTAAAGTAGGTTATAGCACTGTCAGGGGAGAGAAATGTGCATGATCGACCAGTGATCATAGATCTACTGTGGCCAAAGCACAAAAAAAGATAGGAAAGAGAGGGGGCGCTAAGAAAGTGACCGAAAGCAATGCATATGGAAGCCCCCCCCCCCCCCCCCCCGAAGGGGGGCGTATCACATATCCACTGTTCCAGCCACTCAGTGCATGGAAATTTAAATCTAGGTCCCCCAAGGGGGGGTCCAGATATTTAGCCGGTGTGGACAGCTGTTTCGGTCTAGGCGACCTCTTCTGCACACCATCGACAATACTGGAGGAGGCAGGAAATTCCGCCTACCTGCAATGACAACCACATTTTACTGTGGTGTCTACAGGGGCATACATTCCATGCCACCACCCAGAGTTAAATCTCCATGCACCCTAAAAGAGAACCTACCAAAAGGGGGGAAGGGGTTGCAGTCGATATTGTAGTGATAAATGAAAAGAAAAGGGGAGACTGCCAGTGCTAATATTTTAGGAAGGTTACAAAGTAAAGTAGGTTATAGCACTGTCAGGGGAGAGAAATGTGCATGATCGACCAGTGATCATAGATCTACTGTGGCCAAAGCACAAAAAAAAAGATAGGAAAGAGAGGGGGCGCTAAGAAAGTGACCGAAAGCAATGCATATGGAAGCCCCCCCGAAGGGGGGGCGTATCACATATCCACTGTTCCAGCCACTCAGTGCATGGAAATTTAAATCTAGGTCCCCCAAGGGGAGTCCAGATATTTAGCCGGTGTGGACAGCTGTTTCGGTCTAGGCGACCTCTTCAGCACACCATCGGCAATACTGGAGGAGGCAGGAAATTCCGCCTACCTGCAATGACAACCACATTTTACTGTGGTGTCTGCAGGGGCATACATTCCATGCCACCACCCAGAGTTAAATCTCCATGCACCCTAAAAGAGAACCTACCAAAAGGGGGGAAGGGGTTGCAGTCGATATTGTAGTGATAAATGAAAAGAAAAGGGGAGACTGCCAGTGCTAATATTTTAGGAAGGTTACAAAGTAAAGTAGGTTATAGCACTGTCAGGGGAGAGAAATGTGCATGATCGACCAGTGATCATAGATCTACTGTGGCCAAAGCACAAAAAAAAGATAGGAAAGAGAGGGGGCGCTAAGAAAGTGACCGAAAGCAATGCATATGGAAGCCCCCCCCCCCCCGAAGGGGGGCGTATCACATATCCACTGTTCCAGCCACTCAGTGCATGGAAATTTAAATCTAGGTCCCCCAAGGGGGGTCCAGATATTTAGCCGGTGTGGACAGCTGTTTCGGTCTAGGCGACCTCTTCAGCACACCATCGGCAATACTGGAGGAGGCAGGAAATTCCGCCTACCTGCAATGACAACCACATTTTACTGTGGTGTCTGCAGGGGCATACATTCCATGCCACCACCCAGAGTTAAATCTCCATGCACCCTAAAAGAGAACCTACCAAAAGGGGGGAAGGGGTTGCAGTCGATATTGTAGTGATAAATGAAAAGAAAAGGGGAGACTGCCAGTGCTAATATTTTAGGAAGGTTACAAAGTAAAGTAGGTTATAGCACTGTCAGGGGAGAGAAATGTGCATGATCGACCAGTGATCATAGATCTACTGTGGCTAAAGCACAAAAAAAGATAGGAAAGAGAGGGGGCGCTAAGAAAGTGACCGAAAGCAATGCATATGGAAGCCCCCCCGAAGGGGGGCGTATCACATATCCACTGTTCCAGCCACTCAGTGCATGGAAATTTAAATCTAGGTCCCCCAAGGGAGGTCCAGATATTTAGCCGGTGTGGACAGCTGTTTCGGTCTAGGCGACCTCTTCAGCACACCATCGGCAATACTGGAGGAGGCAGGAAATTCCGCCTACCTGCAATGACAACCACATTTTACTGTGGTGTCTGCAGGGGCATACATTCCATGCCATCACCCAGAGTTAAATCTCCATGCACCCTAAAAGAGAACCTACCAAAAGGGGGGAAGGGGTTGCAGTCGATATTGTAGTGATAAATGAAAAGAAAAGGGGAGACTGCCAGTGCTAATATTTTAGGAAGGTTACAAAGTAAAGTAGGTTATAGCACTGTCAGGGGAGAGAAATGTGCATGATCGACCAGTGATCATAGATCTACTGTGGCCAAAGCACAAAAAAAGATAGGAAAGAGAGGGGGCGCTAAGAAAGTGACCGAAAGCAATGCATATGGAAGCCCCCCCCGAAGGGGGGCGTATCACATATCCACTGTTCCAGCCACTCAGTGCATGGAAATTTAAATCTAGGTCCCCCAAGGGGGGGTCCAGATATTTAGCCGGTGTGGACAGCTGTTTCGGTCTAGGCGACCTCTTCAGCACACCATCGGCAATACTGGAGGAGGCAGGAAATTCCGCCTACCTGCAATGACAACCACATTTTACTGTGGTGTCTGCAGGGGCATACATTCCATGCCACCACCCAGAGTTAAATCTCCATGCACCCTAAAAGAGAACCTACCAAAAGGGGGGAAGGGGTTGCAGTCGATATTGTAGTGATAAATGAAAAGAAAAGGGGAGACTGCCAGTGCTAATATTTTAGGAAGGTTACAAAGTAAAGTAGGTTATAGCACTGTCAGGGGAGAGAAATGTGCATGATCGACCAGTGATCATAGATCTACTGTGGCCAAAGCACAAAAAAAAAAAAGATAGGAAAGAGAGGGGGCGCTAAGAAAGTGCTTTCGGTCACTTTCTTAGCGCCCCCTCTCTTTCCTATCTTTTTTTTTTGTGCTTTGGCCACAGTAGATCTATGATCACTGGTCGATCATGCACATTTCTCTCCCCTGACAGTGCTATAACCTACTTTACTTTGTAACCTTCCTAAAATATTAGCACTGGCAGTCTCCCCTTTTCTTTTCATTTATCACTACAATATCGACTGCAACCCCTTCCCCCCTTTTGGTAGGTTCTCTTTTAGGGTGCATGGAGATTTAACTCTGGGTGGTGGCATGGAATGTATGCCCCTGCAGACACCACAGTAAAATGTGGTTGTCATTGCAGGTAGGCGGAATTTCCTGCCTCCTCCAGTATTGCCGATGGTGTGCTGAAGAGGTCGCCTAGACCGAAACAGCTGTCCACACCGGCTAAATATCTGGACCCCCCTTGGGGGACCTAGATTTAAATTTCCATGCACTGAGTGGTTGGAACAGTGGATATGTGATACGCCCCCCTTCGGGGGGGCTTCCATATGCATTGCTTTCGGTCACTTTCTTAGCGCCCCCTCTCTTTCCTATCTTTTTTTTTGTGCTTTGGCCACAGTAGATCTATGATCACTGGTCGATCATGCACATTTCTCTCCCCTGACAGTGCTATAACCTACTTTACTTTGTAACCTTCCTAAAATTGGATGATACATTTGACAGCCACACTGACTCCATGAGCATATGTGGAATAATGTTGTTAGGGTATACAGATGCATGGAGTGTGGCTCTCAAACATTTTGGCTGGTTATTTTTCAGTATCGTCTGCTACAGGATTAGTTCCTCAGAGCAAGCCTAAGTAAAGCTGACATGATTTCCCTTGCGACTTCAGTGTATCTCATGCTCTGTTCATGGTGTGTCGCCACTGAACTGGACTCCTGAGAACTGCCATGCACCTGGCTGACATAAAGGTCCCTGACGGAATTCAAACTCGGTGAGCTCATGTCCCTAGCTTGGTATTTTAAAAACACGTGTGGGACAGAACAAAAAGACTGAAGTACTTGGTTTATTTATACAAGTTGTTATTTAGGATATCCTGCTGAAAATGAAATTAAAAAAAAAAATCCTGGCAGGGAGTACTTTGTAAATGTAAGCACACTCACACGTTTTCATATTTCTAAAAAAATCATAATCAGTGTTGTGGGTGTGAACACACCCATACTTTTTCCTTGGAACTATAAAACAGTTCAAGATCAATTTTACAAAGAAATTGCACCTAACCACAATATATCTTCTGTCTTACTGCGTGGTGCTTTCTGTGATCGCACAGTACACCTTTTCTAGACAGCTGGTAAGCTTGAGTGTGTATATTGCATTGGAATCACTGGCAATGTGACATAGCTTTCATCATGTAAACTGACAAACCTTTACAATGATCATTACTGCTGTCTATTTCACAAAGCATTAAAAAATCCCAAATCTAAGGCAAAGCTGTATGCTTGATACTTGATGATTGTACTTTGTATTCTAGTTCAGAAAGGTTTATTAAACATAAAAATGAAGTGCTTGTGTGCTATCATTTCTAGACAGACCTTACAACTTCCATTCTCAAACTGTTTTTAGTCACTTTCAGTTGCACTCTAGGCGACTTAAAATTGGTCTGAAAATTGGGAGTTGCTTGGTCTGTATAGAAATGATAGTATACAAACACTGCACTTCTGTGCCATAAAAACATGTTTTTGTGATCTGTGTACATTTTTGTGTGGAACGTCACTCATAATACTTTTCTTTTTTTTACAGGTTTGGATGTACTTTGTATAGTGCTTCGCAGGTTGGCATATCCTTGCCGTTACGTCGACCTCTGCGCAACCTTTCCATACACGGAGACGGAGTTGTGCCTCCTTTTTAACATTGGCGTGGACCATATATACAGCAGGTTTCACACCAAGTTGTCTAACTTGAACCAGCCGTGGCTGTCCATACCCAGCCTGCAGCGATATGCCGCAGCTGTGGCCGCAAGAGGTGCCCCTCTGCAGAACTGTTGGGGGTTTATCGACGGAACGGTACGACCCATTTGCAGGCCTACCATGCACCAGAGAGAGGTGTACAATGGGCACAAGCGTCAACATGGCATCAAATTTCAGAGCATCATGGTGCCGAACGGACTGGTGGCCAACCTCTTTGGTCCGATGGAAGGGCGGCGCCACGATGCTGCACTGCTTAATGAAAGTGGTGTTTTGAACTTTATTGAGCAGAACTTTAATGTGAATGGCAACCCGCTGTGTTTGTATGGCGATCCAGCGTACCCCCTGCGCCCCCACTTAATGCGGCCCTACAGAGGTGGACACCTAACTCCAGAGCAGCAGGCATTCAACACGGATATGGCATCTGTGAGACAGGCTGTGGAGTGGGGTTTTGGCAAAATAATTTCTGAGTGGGCGTTCCTGGACCACAAGAAGAACTTAAAACTCTTCTTGTCTCCTGTGGGAAAGCTGTACCTAACAGGAGCTTTCTTGGCCAACTGCCACACATGCATGTATGGAAGCTCAGTTAGCCAATTCTTTGGCATGGATCCACCCACTGTGGAGGAGTATACTAGTGTTTGACATTGTTACGTTTGTGGTCGTGTTATTCTTTGAGAGCACGTATGTGTAAATCATAGGAAAGATCAAAACATTTTTTGAGTTATTTTGGAGAAGAATTACGTACCTTTGTAATAGGACTCATTTTCTTTTGCATAGAGAATTGCAATCAGTTTTTGTTGTCACGGGTAGTTTCGCCTAAATTAGACTGGAAGGTTCGAGCAGTGTCACGATCTTTCTAGTGACTTCAGGTATGACGTCAAATTTGACATTTCGTAACATTGTATCAAAGACGCCTAAATAGTAGTGGAATTTCGGAGGTCATTCTAGTGTATTCTTTTTCATGAATATTGAGTTTTGGGTACGTTTTCTTTTCTGATTGGTCGAGTTCTGCAACTTTACTGGATTATTCTGAAAATGTAATAGTATAAAAGACCGTGTTAGGAAGTATGTGCATACATTGTATGAGTGATGGAGTGTCAAAAGGGTTGATGCATTGTAGAGGAGACAGTGTATCACACAGTGCTGGTGCATTTGATTTTGTGGATGCATTGTGTGGATATTGCATCGCTGCAATAAAATATTATTGGAACTGTTTCTCAGGTGTGGTCTACAACCTTATGCCATTTTGTGTGATTTTCCCCACATAATATATTCAGTCCCAATGCACTATAGTAGGAGATGGATCAACCATAATTCAAGGGGTAGTGCCGGATCAGCTTGGCACACACACTTGATTATGATGGTTGATCAGTCTCCTGCAAATGGTACATCGTCATTGAGTGATGCCTCAAATGTGGGGTTAGTTGATCTTTTTTTTTCAAGATTCCAGCTTGCGGCAGCAGGGCTACAAACTGTGTGGTGTCTGTGGCTTTACTTCTCAACTTATTGCATTGTACTGCCAGGAATGTCCTATTCCTAAGTATTAGTATGAGGAAGACATGCATGACATGCCTGTGCTGTACAAAACTGTATATACTGCTCTGTTTGAACAGTTATGTACTTGCAACAGCATGTCAAAACTATGACATGTCTGGAAGTACAATGCAACAATGACAATTTCAGCATAAATGCATTGCAAATTTGCACCAAGGGTTTGGAGCAATTCTACATCAGATTCTCTTTACCATCAAACAAGAATTTTTTTTTTATAATCGGTGACGAGTTTATTTGCTGAGCAGTTATTGCCAAAATAAACATGTACTGTACACTACAATGGAACAATGACGCGGAGTTTAAATGATACACATGACTTTCTTTCAAACTGCACAAATTCCTAATACTGCACAGTGGTGTGAAAACTAAATATAGTTATCACCAGAGCTAAAATAAAGGTAAGGGATTTACACAAATGATGCATTAAATACAGTTATAAATCCTTGGATTAAGGAGATACAAAACTGCACAAAAGACTGATTAGCAACA
This sequence comes from Semisulcospira habei, assembly GCA_036245525.1. Taxonomy (NCBI): domain Eukaryota; kingdom Metazoa; phylum Mollusca; class Gastropoda; family Semisulcospiridae; genus Semisulcospira; species Semisulcospira habei. The sequence continues at coordinate 156,586,896 of BTPG01000001.1, read as the reverse complement.
CTGATATTGGTGCTATGTAAAACAAAACTCAGTTTTTCCTGATTAAAAAATCTGAGCGGAATCGAGAGGTACAAGCTTTTCACAGGGGATGGCAATATGAAAGTTATCCCTGGATTAGAAAATCTTGCGAGGCACTGTGGTTTCGTAAGGGTAAAAAGTTTAAGTAGGAAATGGAACACGGTGCTTAGCTTGTGGCAGTGTACTTCAGAAATGTTCTATTAGGAATACAGATGTACAGGACATGCCTGTGCTGTACACAACTGTTTATACTGCTCTGCATGAACAGTTAAATGCACTTGTAACAACATGTCAAAACTATATCAGTTAAAACTGGTGACAGTAACACTAACAGACATAATTTAGGAATAAAAGCATTGCAAACTTGCACAAAGGATTTGGAACAACTCAGCACCTGAAAATGTAATTTGTTTATTTGCATTTGTTCCGTCGTGTCTTTAAGTGCATCTTGTGCAGAGCACACAAGCGAGGGTAAAGCTAAATGTGTCTTCAGGTGGTCTAGTCGAACTGGTATGAAGACAACTGAGAATCACTATTACTTTAAAATCAAATAAATTTTATAATCAGTAATGAGTTTATTGGCTAAGCAGTTGCTGACAAAATAAACATTCATGAACTGTACACTACAATACAACCTTCAAACAGTAACGCAGAATTAAAAGGTACACTCTACGACCCTTTCACAAATTGCACATAATTATTCCTAATACTGTACAGTGGTGTGACAACCAAAAGTAGTTATCCCCAGAGCGGAAATAAAGGTAAGGGGTTTATACATATGATGAATTATATACAGTTATCCTTGGATTAGAACTTCTGGAACGGATTCAGAGGATACAAAACTGCACAAAAGGCACAGTTTTATTAGTGATACTGATATTGGTGCTATGTTTTTTTTTTATAATTGGCTAAGCAGCTATTGCCAAAATAAACATTCATGAACTGTACACTACAATGGAACCTTGGAATAGTGACACAGAATTAAAAGGTACACCCTATGGCACTTTCACAAATTGCACAAATTCCTAATACTGTAAAGTGGTGCGAAAATCAGAAATAGTTATCCCCAGCGTGAAAAGGAAGGTAAGGGATTTACACAAATGATGAATTACATAGTTATCTTTGGATTAAAACATCTGAAACGGATTTAGATGATGCAAAACAGCCCAAAAGGCACAGTTTGATTAGTAACACTGATATTAGTGCTATATAAAACAAAACTCAGTTTTTTTCTGATTAGAAAATCGGAGTGGAATCGAAAGGTACAAGCTTTTTACAGGAAATGGCAATATGAAAGAGTTATCCCAGGATCAGAAAATCTTGTGAGGCACAGTGGATTCAAAGGTACATAGTTTCTGTAGGAAATGGCACATAGTGCTTAGCTTGTAATATATAACTGACAACAAGGAACGACTTGAGAAAGCAGTCGACTGAAATCGAGCATCAAAATAAAGTGTTCAAAGGAAGAATACTGAGAAGTAGTCAAAATGCAACTAGCATGATTACTGCGAAAAAAATAATTTGCCTCATTTTTTTCACAGCAATCAGTGCCTGCAACATCTGCTGCATCAGTTTAGTTTGATTGTCCATTTCAAGCCTGCGCAGCTTTCTCTCATCCTCTCTCTGGTTCTTCTCCTCTTCAAATCGCTTCTCCTCCAGCTCTAGACGCCGCTTATTCAGCTTCCTCTCCTCCCGCCTTTCCTCAAGCTCCTTTGTTCGCAGGGCAAGTCCAGTCTCCTGCAGCTGCTGCCGAGCCTCGGCATCTTCTTTTCTCCATCGCTCCTCCCTCTCCTCACGTTCCCGCCATAGCGTTGAGACATCTGAGGCCCGCCTCTTTTGTTGTGGAGTTGAGTCAGATGATGCTGGTGAGGTGGAGGCAGCCTCATCAGCGCTGAGGGGTGTAGTGGCAGCAGGGGGCCTAGTGGCAGCTGGTGGAACTGTTTTACATGAAACAAGAAAATGGAATAAGATATTCAGCTAAACCTTGAGGACTACATGTTGTCTCACATGACGAGAAGACATATATAGATGCCGTGTCGAATCACTTTGACTTTGCACATGTACAATTAAAATAGCAACTGACACATTGCTGTAACTGCCACCCTTTGTTCTTAGTAGCCACTTGGTCTATTTCATTCAAACACACAGATCTTTGATATGATGGTTATTCACCTAAAGCGGCTGTATCTGTCCTATCTACAATGGAACCTTGGAACAGCGACGCAGAATTAAAAGGTACACTCTACAACACTTTCACAATTTGCACAAAGTCCTAATACTGTACAGTGGTGCGAAGACAAAAAAAATAGTTAGCCCCAGAGCGGAAATAAAGGTAAGGAATTTAGGTGGCTGTTACATACTTGTCCTGCAGTACATTCACTAAACAAAAACTAAATCGTGACTGAATTTTGTATCACAGACAGGAAAAAGGTACCTGCGCACGATTGACGCATAGCAGCATCTCGGATCTGAGCTGCAGAATCTGCCTTAACTCCGGCTTTCCTCTGCTCCACCTTTACTTTTTTACACCGCTCAGCTTCTTCCTTTAGTAGCAAGATTTCATCCAGAACTCTCTGTTCGTCAGTGAGGTCAGGAACCTCTATCCCAGACCTGCAATTAAACAGTATGTATTCAAAGAAAATCCACACAATTGTAATTTATGTATGTGATAATAAATCCAACACATCTGTGTTTTGTCCCTGTTCCAATAATCAAGTATGCTCCTTCATAAAATCATAATCTTGCTTCCCTGCATCCAAAAGATCAATTTTAAATATAATATACATGCAGTAAAAAAAATGGTATTGCTCAGATACCATGTGCATGGTGTTTTGTCTGCTTTCTGACCCTTCGCACCAATAAGCTCTCTTTTCTGAATTATGCACATGATGATTATTCATTAAAGTAGACAGGCAGCATTCGGAGCGCACAACAAAAAATTTTTCATTTCGCCTCGTTACCACTAATACCAGGTTTTAACTGGATGGGAATGTGGAAAACCTCACCCATTTTGGCCCACCAGCAAATCAAACTCGGTATGCTCACACTACTAGTGTAACAGTGTAGCAGCACTAGCTGAGCTATGCCCAAAATACATAAATTTTACATGCACTGAAATTTATGTACAGATCAGTTAAGAGTTAAAAGTGACATGTGAGTCACATTACTCACAACTGCGATATACACAAACTAGTTAAAAGTAGAACAACATTTTAGTGCATACCCCCTTTCTTCCAACGTTAGCTGCCGCTTCCTTTCAGACAATTTCAGTAGGGTCCGGTCACGAAGACTATTGGAAGTCTTAACATTTTCAAAGCTTCCATCTGGGGACCTCTGCAGTCGAGTGAACACGTCCTCCCAGGTGACCCCGTCCTGGAAGGGGTTGGTGAGGGCCACTTCATCCAGTAAAGCGGCATCCATTGCCGTGGTGTACAGCACACGTTTATTTTCAGCCATTTTGTTATTCTTGGTCTGGTTTGCTGAAATTGTAACACAAAAGGTCTCGCTATGAGGACGTGAAAAACTGGATGACAGCAAACAAGCTCAAACTGAACGACGACAAAACGGAAGCCATGCTGGTAGGGACTCGCCAGAAACTTTCCCAGCTCTCTCCCTCTCTCCACCTTCAACTCGACAGCACCCCCATCTCCCTCTCTGACTCGGTCAAGAACCTTGGCGTTATCCTCGATTCCTCTCTTTCCATGACCAGCTTCGTCTCCGCCACGGCCCAGGCATGTTATTTCCACCTCCACCGCATCAGTCAGATCAGAAAATACCTCACTACCGAAGCTGCCACCAAACTCGCTGTCTCTCTCATCTTATCTCGCATCGACTACTGCAACTCTCTCCTTTCTGGCCTTCCTCACTCCACCACTCTCACTCTCCAGCGCGTCCAGAACAATGCTGCCCGCCTCGTCCTCAGAAAGAAAAAATCCGACCACATCACTCCCCTGCTCAAGCTCCTTCACTGGCTCCCCATCCCCCAACGCATCCAATACAAGATACTGTCTCTCTGCTACAAATCCCTGAACAACTACGCTCCTGCGTATCTCTCCAACTTACTTCACCCCTACACTCCTCCCCGCTCCCTCCGCTCCGCCTCTGACCCTCTCCGACTCTTCATCCCCCGCACCAAACTCAGCACTTTCGGCCCCCGCTCTTTCTCAGTATACGGTCCAACCACCTGGAACACTCTCCCACTCTCTCTCCGTCAGAAACACTCGCTCTCCTCCTTCCAGTCTGCCCTCAAAACTCATCTATTTCAACAGTTCTAGCACTATATCACCACACTCCCCAGCCCAAGCTGACCGTCGTAATGTATCTTCACTATTTGTGTTACGTGAGTCATTGTCTAAAGCGTGCGCATGCGTGTGCGAGTTGTGAGTGCGCGCTTAGAGTTATAATTATTATAAGATAAGCGCATTATAAATACCGTAATTATTATTATTATTATTTAGAATATGTGCGTTTTAATGTAAAATGCTTAGTAGTAAACTCATACTAATATTAACAAACGCTGATAACAGTAAACCACAAAAGAAAACCACAAAGCATGTCTGACAGATGACGGGCACATCATTATTTGCACAATGCAACACGCTTTACACGCATAAAAAGATATTTAGGATGTCAAAACATATGGAGAACAAGTATTTATAAGCTATGTGACGCTACTAGTATTCGAACAAAATGTAAAAAGAATATATATGTATGCGTACCTTAAATTGCGCGCGCTCCGAGTAAACAGCTGGGAAACAGAAATGTTGTTTCTGACCGGCAAGAGTTCTGAAACGGGAAGTAACTCGAACCTAAGTTCAAAACGAAAGGTTGTCTCCCTTGCGCAAAACGCTCCGAACTTCGTAGCCGGTCTAAACCGCTTTCAGCGACAACACACGGGTGGTTCGTTGCGACTTCGTACAAGCCGGAAACGATCCTCACGAAACGAAACGAAACACGTTTCGTAGTGCGATCTAAATCTCTCTATTGACAGCAAAGCTAGTGCTGCCCCTACCTCCGACGTCGGCGGCGCTGGCACCATAACCAACGACAACATCAACAGCGATTGTGCTGCCATCACATCTGACGTCGGCGGCATTGGCACTCATCCTCCTGCCCCTGCTGATGTCATGGTTATCGAGTCTGCGTGCCAGACGGTCTGCCCTGTTGTTCTCAACCCAGACCCCCTGGCCATGGAGCGCGTAATGGCAGAGAAAGCTGCTCTCCGGTCAGCAGTTGGAGAGATCCGCCACGCCTACAATATTGAGGTGGATGCGCTGCAAACTGAAATTAGACACCTTCGACAACGAATCACCCACCTTGAGGGGAGAAGGAGGGATCGAGGACCGGCAAGAAAGGCAGCAAGAAAGGCATTTCTCCCCCTCTAACACCGAGGCAAAGCAAGCGCCGGAAAAATCGCCTGCCACCTCCAAATCCCTTGCCACCACGACCACATCTGAACCCCCGCGTCCAGCTCACGACAACACTGCTATCCGGCAAACGCCCGAGCACAAGGAGCCGGTACCAACACCCCGACCCTCTCCAGGCTCTGACATACCCACCGACCGTACTGGGATTCCAGAGCTAAAGCTTGTCACCTAGACGCTGCTTCTAGGTGACTCTGTCCTACGTGGTCTGCACGGAAAGCTGATGTCCGTCACCGGCACGGACAAGGCACAGGTCGTGTCAGTGTTGGGCCTCGACAGAGCCGGCATTCTACAGCGCTTTCATGATGCCGAACCCACGAATACAGTCAGCACAGTCGTCATACACCTTGGCATCAACGACTGTAAGCGTGGGTTCGTTATCGGCAAGAAGGGCTGGAAGGATGTGATTTCTGCTGCCAGACGAGTCTTCCCCAAGGCAGAAATCTCCATGTCTTCCATCCTGCCCATGAACAACCAGCGTCAGCAGCCAGACCCATGCATCACTGACACCAACCTCTGCCTCAGGGAAATGTGCGCATCCCTCAAGGTCAACTTTGTTGACAATGACTACGCCTTCTCTACGAGAACCGGCGAGGTAAAGAGCGGCTGGTTCAGAGACGCCATCCATCCCAACAAGCGGGGCACCAGTGCTCTCGCTGTCAACATCAAGCATTCGTACTCTGGCCGCACCTCCAACAACGCAGCCCGGCCAGAACCAAATCACCCAAAGTCTCGCCACCATGAACAGCTGTCCGGGAACGGTGACACACACGGCAAGTCTGGTGCCAGAGACAAAGAGCCTCAAAGAGACCGACGCTTTCAGCGCCCAGTCAGTTCCAGCCTTGCACCCCGATTCCGACAGGATCATGCTGTGGAAAAAGACTGCAGTCAAGCCGACTGCACACCGCTGACATAGCGGTGGATCAAAGGCCGGCACTGCTCCGGAACAGAAGTCACAGCGGCTACCCTACGGTTACTCCACACCAACCATGGCCCCCCCCCCCCTTCTTCGTAGCAGACGGCCGACCGGTGTAACCCGTACTCTAATCCCTCCGTATTTCCATATCCCCCACTTCCCCCGCCCCCAGGAGTGCCCCAGCTTAGTGAAAGTGACTGCGCAGCTTTGTTTTCTCTGCTGCAGAAATTCAGGCCACGCGCCGGACATTAGGACACGAGTCTCTAGATTGGCAGCTTGTGTTAGACAATCATAGGACACAACCTTCTTATTTGACAGCGTGTATTTCAGACAGTTTTTGTTTTTGTTTTTTTATTAGTTTTCTCGCAGCCTTGCCAAAGTTCCATTGTGCGTGTTTCGTGGATCTTTTTGTGACATTAATCCTCGAGTCGAGTTGAAGTGAGCTTTTTGATCTAAAATTACATTTTTGACTTTAATGACTGAGGTTTGTTCTGTCCGTAGTTAGCTGTGCTTGATTTCAAAGTCGCAGTGACTTTTTTGTTTTTTGTTTTGTTTTAAATTATAGAAGTCCATTTTTTTTTGTATGTGCGATTATTACTATATTAGCAGTTAGGAACTGCAGCATCGGGCAAACGTGCCTAGTTGAGCTTGGAAGTGTTTCTTTATTTTCTGAATTTTTTTCTACATAGCTGTCGAGCCTTTTATTTTGTATCTGACATTACCAAGCAATACGACCTCGCAGCGGACTCTGACCACGAGAGTCAAAAGCATTTTAATTTTTCTTTATTGTTGTTGCTGTTGTTTTTCCTACGTTTTCTTGTCGCTTTCTTATTCATTTATACATTGAAATTATTTTTATTATTTTTTGGGAATATTATTGCTACGTTTGTTCTGTTACCAACATGCCAAAATATAATGTAAAAACTGCCCCACAACGACCTGATGAGTTGAGAATTGGCCACCTCAACATTTACCATCTAGTTAATAAGGTGCCAGATTTGTCTGTGTTCTTGAACACGCCAACACATTTTCATGTTTTTGGTGTATCCGAGTCGAGGCTCAAAAGCACTATCAGGGATAACTCCATCTCAGTCCCAAACTTCTCAGTACTCCGCAGAGATGCCTCAAGTCCACAGCACACTGGACTAGCAGTATATATACATGATTCGATAATTAGTAACGTTAAACGACGACAGGACTTAGAGTCAGCCGAAGCTGAAAGTTTATGGGTCGAGGTGAAAACATCTAAATCCCCCACAGTCCTGATTGGCTTTATCTATAGAAATCCAGCAGCCAACTGGGACTGGTATGATGACTTCGTAGAAATGATGGATAAAGTTAATCAAAGTAAAGATAACATTGTACTTCTGGGCGACTTTAACATTGACCTACTTAAGCCCAAAGGGCACCAGGCTGCATGGGCATCAACAATAACCTTATTCGGTTTAAAACAATTAGTTAAAAACCCCACTAGAACCACATCTACATCCTCAACCTTAATTGAGCACATTTAAGTGACAAATGACGATACAATATCAAATGTGTAGGTTCCCTCCTTAGCTGTCAGCGATCATAACCCAGTATGTTGTAACGTCTTCATGAAACTAGAGAAGCAAAAAACTAAAAGACATAAAACTATAAAATATCGCTCCTTTAAACACTTTAATAAAGACGAATTTCTGTGGGACCTGCACAATGCTCCGTTTACTGAGGTTTATGATCACCAATCTCCTGACAGTGCCTTGTCGTGCTGGATAGATCTGTTTCTTAGCGTCCTCAATAAACATGCGCCAATACGTGAAAAACGAGTTAAACATTCCACCATACCACCATGGTTAACAGCGGACATCAAGCAGGCCATGTCATTTAGAGACAAACTGAAAAAAGAGCAGAAGTACGAAAAATACAAAAAACAACGCAATCGTGTCAAATATTTAGTTAGAGCGTCTAAGAAGTCTTTTTTTCCAACAAATGATTCGAGACAAAAAGGACACGGCATCTGTTTGGAAAGCT
>BTPG01000001.1:156448526-156573526 GCA_036245525.1 Semisulcospira habei | reverse complement strand
CATTCTCAGAATTTATTGAAAAATTATGTCCCTTGGAGCTACTCTGATTGAGTGCATTTTTTGGCTTGGGCGACGCCTTTGTTATAAGTAATGAATAATTGTACCACAAAATTGCCTAGGTGTTGCCTTTTCAAAATTAGTCAGTCTTCTTCCACTGCAACACCCCATAAAGCTTTAGGGATGCAATCCACGCTGGCCTAGTGGTTGCTACCAGTCAAATTCTGGAGGCGGCTTCTAGTATATGCGTTGTGTTTGCAATTTCAGGTTACGCCGTATGCCTACCTGATGAGACCCACCTTGGGTCGAAACCGGTCGTAGGCGGCAAAATCTTAAATCTATCCAGCAGGTCCAAGATCTGTTTGGGAATATTCATGCACTAGCCTCCCCTCTCGGTGGGGGGGAGGACTGGATATTCTCCAGCGGGTTGCGGGGCGCCTGGGGGTAGTCCCTATTACTTTATGTAGTAGGTGTTCAGTGGAAGGCTCAAAAGATCTAATAAGCGATGCAGTCACAAAAGGACAGCTGATGTCCTGATGACACAATGCAAGCTTACCAGCCTGGATTTCCATGGCATTAGCACAGCATTCTCAGAATTTATTGAAAAATTATGTCCCTTGGAGCTACTCTGATTGAGTGCATTTTTTGGCTTGGGCGACGCCTTTGTTATAAGTAATGAATAATTGTACCACAAAATTGCCTAGGTGTTGCCTTTTCAAAATTAGTCAGTCTTCTTCCACTGCAACACCCCATAAAGCTTTAGGGATGCAATCCACGCTGGCCTAGTGGTTGCTACCAGTCAAATTCTGGAGGCGGCTTCTAGTATATGCGTTGTGTTTGCAATTTCAGGTTACGCCGTATGCCTACCTGATGAGACCCACCTTGGGTCGAAACCGGTCGTAGGCGGCAAAATCTTAAATCTATCCAGCAGGTCCAAGATCTGTTTGGGAATATTCATGCACTAGCCTCCCCTCTCGGGGGGAGGACTGGATATTCTCCAGCGGGTTGCGGGGCGCCTGGGGGTAGTCCCTATTACTTTATGTAGTAGGTGTTCAGTGGAAGACTCAAAAGATCTAATAAGCGATGCAGTCACAAAAGGACAGCTGATGTCCTGATGACACAATGCAAGCTTACCAGCCTGGATTTCCATGGCATTAGCACAGCATTCTCAGAATTTATTGAAAAATTATGAAAAATTATGTCCCTTGGAGCTACTCTGATTGAGTGCATTTTTTGGCTTGGGCGACGCCTTTGTTATAAGTAATGAATATATATATATATATATATATATATATATATATATATATATATATATATATATATATATATATATATATATATATATATATACATATATTCTGAAGGTGGGCGGGGGGGGGGGGGGGGGGAGGTTCTTTTTATTTATATATGTTTTATCTTGTTCTGTATCGTCTGATGTATTTTATATGTGTAGAGTAGCAGGACAGTTTGGAAGATAGGCATTGCTGTGCCTAAAACTTTTTATCTTGAATAAAAACGTTTCATCATCATCATCAGCGAAGTGGCCAGCCGCCTGTCGGACTAACTACTAATGCAGTGCAGGCGCGTGTTTCCTCAGGCCCGTCTTTACGCCTCCAGCATCCTACCTCCCAAAACACAGTGTGGGCTGACACTTCCCATAGACTTGTCCAACGCTAACCTATGTCACGCCTGCCACATGGTTGGGGTTGTGTTTATCGAAAACACGGCCACCTTCACAGCTGCCGGTGTCCCGCGTCTTGCCCTCTATCGAAAAGACGGGCACGACCTGATTCATCCCTGCTTCAAGGGCATGACCCGGCTTGCGGCCAACTTCAAACGGGCGTGGTCACAAAGCAACGACCCGCCACGCAGCCCGCGACGCTCCGGGTAGCATCTCAAATCCGGCTGCAGCACAGGGGACGCGGTACTGTAATGTTACCACTAATACCAGACAACGTAAACACTTCAATCGGGACGCGTTTCTCGCCGATCTGAGCGGAATCTCTTTTCAGTCAGTTTATAACTATGCTATTCCTGACAAAGCGTTGGCCGAATGGTACAGATTGTTCCTTGGTGTACTTGACAAGAATGCGCCACTACGTGAGAAGAGAGTCAAAGACGCACAGTTACCTCAAAGGTTAAGTAAGGACATTAAAGACTCCATGGCTCTCCGAAATGAACTGAAGCGTAACAATGATTATGCTGCTTTCCGCAAGCAGCGCAACCGCGTAAAGTACCTGGTGCTCGATGCCCAGAAAAAACACTTCCAGCGCTTGATGGATAATAAAACTGATACCGTATCTGTCTGGCGAGCCTCAATGCTTTTACCTGTGATGAAACTCTATGCTCATGCATAGTGTTCACACATTAGGTTTAATACGGTACGGTTTTTGTTAACGGTTTGTTTTGTGCCAATAGTCCGTGAGGCCCGTGGCCCACGTGAAGCCTTTAAGACACGGTTAATACGGGAAGTTATAGTGAGTTGTAGGCGCGAAAACTCAGTCTGTCAGAGGGCTAAATACATTAGTGCGGGCTATCCTGTCAGCTTGGACAGATGTGTGTGAGATACCTAGGCCGTATTCCAAGACTCTGAAACCTAGAATTCAGGTATGTTTCTATATATGTGATTATTGATAGTTGCTTGGTTAAAGACGGTATGCGTTGGTAAGAGTAATTTGGTTGTATAGTGTTGACCGGATTGGTTCAGTTATGTTGGTTTGGAATTCATTGAGGTAACCGGTGTTTCTTATACAGTTATTTACCGAGTTGGATAACTAAAGGCGTGAGGTGTGTATGTCTAAGTCGCTATGAAGGTAGTACGTGGCTGGTTAAGCATAGTCTTTTTCAGTGTATAGAATAACGTATAGCGAGAGTGTTAGGTTATAGTCTGTTTCAAGGTAGTGGCAGAGTTATGGGGGTGTTGCGTGGATAGTTCGGGTTGTGAAGCACGTGTGTGTGTGAATGAACGTGTGAGTTATTTGTATCAGCCATGTTACGTAATGTTTCCCATGTTATCCAATATGTGTGTATGTTTATCAAGTGTTGCGATTTGGGTCCTTGTTGTTGTTTAGAGTGCTTGTCAGAGAGAGAGAGAGAGAGAGAGAGAGAGAGAGAGAGAGAGAGAGAGAGAGACGGACGCCGAGGCGCCAGTCACCAGGACCTAATGCGAGGTCATCTCTCCAGCTCTTCACTCAGGGAGTGAGCAGCCGGTGCCAAGACACTCGGGTCACAGAGAGGATACGGTACGAGAAACGAGGACGTCCACGATACGAGAGACAGGACGACTCGAGGAGCGTGCGAGAAAGGCCTTGCACGCCTAGACGTGAAAGGACTGACAGTAACCAGGCGAGAACACCAAACAGGTTGGAGACTGTGAGAAACTAATACCTAGCCTGGTAGTGATATTGTGTATGTGTATGTGATGTTTGGGTGTAGTGGGGAAGGTGTAGTGTGAATAGTTGATAATCTTGTTAAGCGTTTGCTCTATTTATTGTGTATAAAAAGTTCCGTCAGAAAGGGAGCCCGTGTGTTGAGTTTTTACCGCATGAATGCTCCCGTCTGTGTCAGTGGCGGTGTATGCGTCTGTTGTGCAAGTCTGTGTGCGTTACATTACCAAATCACGTCAAACACCACCATGCACGTCTATACCTGCTGATACTTTTAATCAACATTTTCTGTCTGCTGCCGACGCACCTTTGAATAAAAGTACTAATAACCTAAACAAGCCGACTATTTCTGTAAAACAAAAAAAAAAAAAAAGCTTTTGCGACGAGAGACTGGTGCCAAACAACTTTTTTAGTATGCGTACATAACTGTCTTCGACGTAGGCAAGTCTATTAGTCAGTTGAAAAATAAACGCTTCCTTTGTCATGACGGCATTAATAGTTTCTTTTTAAAACTGACTGTCCCCTATGTGGTTGAATCTTTAACATGTATCTACAATCTTATAATCCAATAAGGTACTTTCCCAAGAATCTGGAAAACAGCTAAAGTCATTCCGTTTCCTATAACTAAAGACCTCACCTACCCCAACAAATTCAGGCCAATTTCACTTTTATCAGCATTCTCAAAGCCGATAGAAAAACATCTCCTTTGTTGCTACAGAAGCTGTTGGCATACCACATAGACACAGATTCCGCTGCCTTCTTTAAATCTTATCTAAGCAATAGATAACGGTAAGCGTTCCTCAGAAGGTGTAATTAAGCATGGAGTGCCCCAGGGGTCTATTTTAGGCCTTTCCCCACCCGGGTCTGCCCTGGGGGACTTGGGTGGGGTTAACTACTTTTTAGTTCCCAGGGTCACCCTGGTCAGCCCCACAGGGTGGGTTTTCCCCTCTATTCTGGGGCATGTGTTTCTGTCTACCCTTGGTTCATTCACCTGTATCTTACTTTTTAAAACTCTCCCTACTGTTTGCGCTGCCTGTAGCTCTTGATATTGCATGTGTGTTGCTGAATGTCTTGGCTTTATTTAAGCCCCATGTCGTGGGTTTATTTAACGTTTTTTTCCACAAGCTGTGCAGGCACGTCCTGAAAAAGTTGTTGCTGTCGGGACGTTAAGCAATGTACAATCAATCTATTTTAGGCCCTATCTTGTTTTTAATATTTATTAACGACTTGCCTTTGTGTATCTCACAATCAAATGTGCGATGCAATTTGTTTGCAGACGACGCTACTCTCAACGTGTCGTCCGCAAAAAAATCTACAATTAATGTTTCTTTGCAACATAGTCTTTAGATTCTCAAATTGGAGCCGAGACAACTACATGATACCTAACCCATCCAAAACAGAGTGCATGTTAATCACTACACGTCAAAAGCACCAGCTAAACCTACCGCCACTTAGCCTTTCCCTTAACTGTGAGCCGATTAAACAAGTTAAGGAGAGCCGGCTGTTAGGCGTCATTATAGACGATCAATTGACATGGCATGCGCGTGTAAACAGTGTGTGCAAAATTGTGTCCAGAAATCTATTTCTCCTTTCAAAAGTATTTACTTTACGAATTCACCAACTAGAAAACTCTTCTTCAGCACTCACATCCAGCCCCACATTGACTGCGCATCTACAGTCTGGGCCGGGTGCAGTGATGCGTGCTTAAAGAGGATAATTCCCTCCACCGGAGGGCAGCCAAACTAATCCTTCCTAATAGCAGAGACAGCACTGACAAGCGACTCAGAGCCCTTGACATGCTTCCGTTACGTAACCTATTTCTGTTCAATAAGCGCGTGTTAACGTTTAAAGTCCGCATATCCAAAATCCCGCGGTACGTCTCGGATTTGTTTAAGTATGCTCACACACCACACAAGATATCATGTAACAAACTGTCATTACCTAGGCCACGACTTGATATATTCAAAACTAGTCTGTCTTACTTATGGGCCAAAATTTGGAACTCGTTTCCAGCCAATATTACCGAGGCATCTTCATTGTCCACCTTCAAGGCAAGACTATTCCGGCATTTAATGGAGCCGCCGAACAAAGCGCGCGCGACTTCTGCATTCTGAATAATTACTGTATTATGTAAGTGTATGGGCGCGTGTGAATCTGTGTGCGTGCATGTGTGCGGAACAGTGTGTTTTGTGCATGTTTGTCTATGCTGGTGTATGCGTGTGTGTGTGTGTGTGTGTGTGTGTGTGTGTGTGTGTGTGTGTGTGTGTGTGTGTGTGTGTGTGTGTGTGTGTGTGTGAGTGAGTTCTCGCGTGCATGTATGTGTGTGTTTATTTAGTCAGGAGGAAGTAAAACGTCTAGATAATCTTGCCGTTTATGCTACCAGTTTTCCGTTCAATGTACCAGATGTAGTCTTAACAGTGTGCAATGTATATGTATGTGTCTATTATGTAGTTGTATTTCGTGTATCGTGTGTAATGCATATTAACCAGACGTGGGTCGGGACTGTGCTTCGTCTGACGCGGGCGTTGGTTAAAGGCCTCTGACATACATCACGATACCAAGTTTGTCCGGGCCTTTAATACAATGTTTGTGCCGTAGAGGGGTCTGACCTACCTCTGATTTACGTACTTCCGTGTGTGTGCGTATGTGCGTGCGTGCGTGCGCTTGTGTATGTGTGTGTGTGTGTGTGCGAGCGCGTGTGCGTGCCGGCGTGTGTGTGTGTGTGTGTGTGTGTGTGTGTGTGTGTGTGAGAGAGAGAGAGAGAGAGAGAGAGAGAGTGAGTGTGTGTGTGTGTGTGTGTGTGTGTGTGTGTGTGTATGTGTGTGTGTGTGTGTGTGTGTGTGTGTGTGTGTGTGTGTGTGTGTGTGTGTGCGTGTGTGTTTTCATGTACTTTGTAGCAAGGATAAGAATGAAAAACTTTCTGCGCACCTATTCTTTTAAGCTTGTTTGCTGTCATCCAGTTTTCACGTCTTCGTAGCAGATAGCCGTGCGAATCAGTAGTGACTGAGTGTTGTCGAGTTTGTCTTTGTCTATTAGTTGTGAGTCGTCATCGTAGAGATGGTGGTGTATGTGGTGAGACTGGATGATGTTGGACAGGGGAGAGGTGTAGAGTGTGAAAAGGACCGGGCCCAGGACGGACCCTTGTGGAACTCTGCAGGAGAGCCTGACTGGGTTGGAGGAGACGCCGTCGATGGTGACGGACTTCTTGAAAAGAAATTTTACTCAGTTGCAACTCGTCACATGGCACAAGGTTGTAGACGACACTGGAGTA
Source organism: Semisulcospira habei (assembly GCA_036245525.1). Lineage (NCBI taxonomy): Eukaryota > Metazoa > Mollusca > Gastropoda > Semisulcospiridae > Semisulcospira > Semisulcospira habei. The sequence continues at coordinate 156,566,872 of BTPG01000001.1, read as the reverse complement.
ACAGTTCCAACAATATTTTATTCTCACCATGCAATTTCACCGCAATGCATCCGCAAATGCATCCACACTTTGGTACACTGTCTCTCTACAATGCATCCACAATTTCGATACACTGCGTCCCCCATACAATGCACCAACACTGATACACTGTCTCCTTTACAATGTATCCGCAGTTTTGATACACTGTGTCTCTCATACAATGCATGCACATAATTATTATCTAACACATTTTTTATACTATTACAGATTTCCAGAACACTCCTGCAAATTACACAATTAAACCTATCAGAAAAGAAAAAAAAAAAGTTAAATATTTAGGGCTTAACGTCTTTTGTCCACCACGAGGGTGATTTCAAAGACGGGGACAACGAAAAAGGGTCTGAGCAAATTTTGACCCAAGCTGGATTCGAACCCGGGACCTTTTGGTCTGGAGGCAAACGCTTTTACCACCGAGCCACCCAGCTCCCCCCAATCAGAAAAGAGAACGTAACCAAAACCCATTGATATTCATTAAAAGGAACACTCTAGATCTGTCTACAATCATCCACGAACTTCTAGCTGCATTCTGTAAACTCCGTGCATTCCGTAAATGTAGCCAATATGTTTACTACAAAACTTTTACGTCATATCTGAGGTCACTAGAACTGTCGCGACCCTGCCCAAACCTTCCAGTCTAATGTAGGTCAGACTTTGCAACAATGTAGCGAAACTATGCGTCATTTTAGCTGCACAACAAAAATAGATCGCATTTCTACATGCAATAGAAAACGAATCACACCAAAAAGGTACGCCGGCATCTAAGCGTCCTTAGAGAAAATTCGTCACACAATGGACACCATACAAAGGACATTTACAAGTGACAATCTGTCATTCTGGAGATTCGTTCTATATACACTGTACGTGGTAAAGTGTCCAGCCACCATTACCGTCGACTGGTCCATCTACGAGGAAATGAACAACCAGCCCAGCATCATCACAGTCGCCACTAAATTTTGCAACCCTTCCCCTTCTAACCTCTACAAGATTTTTCTCCAACTCTACCTTGAGTCGGGCAAACAAATATCCATCACACTCTACCATACTACAGGTACCGTGCTGGTACAGGGGAACGCTTGTCGAAAATGAGTGGAGCAAGAGTTTGAGAACATGAAAGTAATATCATATCTGGCAAACCCTACCCTGCTGTACAACTCTCTTGATCTCGGCCCCCAACAGAACAACCTCAGATCTCGCCGTCCACACCAGCAACCCATGTCATAGAAACCACCTCATCTGAGCTCTCAGCTGAACATCCCCCACCCTCCTCGTCTACGCTCGCAACCACTCTCATAATAATAATACAAATAATTACGGTATTTATAATGCGATTATCTTATAATAATTCTAACTCTGAGCGCCCAATCACAACTCGCGCGCGCATGCGCACGCTTTAGACAATGACTCACGTACCACAAATACATTACGACAGTCAGCTTGGGGTGGGGAGTGTGGTGATATAGTGCTAAAACTGTTGAAAGAGGTCAGTTTTGAGGGCGGACTGGAAGGAGGAGAGAGAGTGTTGTTGACGGAGAGAGAGTGGGAGAGTGTTCCAGGTGGATGGTCCGTAGACGGAGAAGGAGCGGGGGCCGAAAGTGCTGAGTTTGGTGCAGGGGATGTGGAGGCGGAGAGGGTCGGAGGCGGAGCGGAGGGAGCGGGAAGGAGTGCGTTACGATTGTGGTTGTGTTGTTCCGTGAGAGCATGCATATATTAATCGTAGGAAACGATCCGATATTTATTTGAGCTATCACGATTACGAATCACGTACCTTTTCAGTAAGATTCTTTATCGTTCGCGCGTGGAGCGGAATTGGTTTTGTTATGAAACGCTAAGATTAGTCCGTAAGTTTCTAGCATAGTCGCACGGAGAAGAGCGGTCGATTCTTGTCACGCATAGATTCGCGGAGAATAGATTAGAACGTTCGAGGGAAATCGCGCTCTGTCGAGTGACCTTACATGTGACGTCAAAAGTGTAGGCAACATTTTGAAACACAGTAGTAAAGCCATTCTAATATTCATAGTCATAGTTGTTTTCTGTACGCGTGAATTTAGCAGCCGGTCAGTATGTTTTTTGAAAGACCGTGAAAGTTCTGGAAAATTCCGACTAGGTCGTGAACTGTCTACCATATTTTTTGTGAGACGCCATTACACACTGGGATTTGGGGCTGAAATTAGCATTCGAATTTTAATAGACTATTGTAGTTCATTCTAGAAAGTTTTTTATATTAATATTTATGAGTTTCAGTTACGTGTTCCGTTTTGATTGGTTGCGTTGTATGAATTCCTTGGATTATTCTGGAAAGTTTTTATACTATAAAAGTTTGTGCTGGGAAGCACGTTCGTACATTGTCATGCATTGTCAGTTGTAGAGACAACACAGTTTATCGTAGGTACGTGGCCCGTATAGGATGTACAGTGTGAGAGATGCAGCGTAACGATGGTGTACGTTGTATGAGGAACTTAGTGTCGCCAGTGTTGACATTTACAGAGGAGACATTGTATCAGTGTTAGTGCATTTGGGAATGCAATGTGTGGAGGTCGCATCGCTGAATTAAAATATTGTTGGAACTGTTACTCCAGTGTTGTCTGCAACCTTAAGCCACGTGTGACGGGTTGCAGCTAAATGAAGTTTATTTAAAAGAACCTTACGTGCGTGTGTCTGGTGTGTTTATCATACTACGACTACGACTCTACCACGTAACAGAGTGTTTTTGTGAAATAAGTTGGAGAGATAGGTAGGAGCGTAGTTGTTCAGGGATTTGTAGCAGCGAGACAGAGTGTTGTATTGGATACGTTGGGGGATGGGGAGCCAGTGAAGGAGTTTGAGCAGGGGAGTGATGTGGTAAGATTTTTTATTTCTGAGGACGAGGCGGGCAGCATTGTTCTGGACACACTGGAGAGTGAAAGTGGTTGTGTGAGGGAGGCCGGAAAGGAGAGAGTTGCAATAGTCGATGCGAGATAAGATGAGAGACAACAAGTTTGGTGGCAGCTTTAGTGGTGAGGTATTTTCTGATCTGGTTGATGCGACGGAGGTGGAAATAGCATGCTTGGGCCGCGGCGGAGACGAAGCTGGTCGTGGAAAGAGAGGAATCGAGGGTAACGCCGAGGTTCTTGGCCGAGTCAGAGACGGAGATGGGGGTGCTGTCGAGTTAAAGGTGGAGCGAGGGAGGGAGCTGGAAAAGTTTCTGGCGAGTGCCTACCAGCATGGCTTCCGTTTTGTCGTCGTTCAGTTTAAGCTTGATTGCTGTCATCCAGTTTTTCACATCTTCGTAGCAGTCAGCCGTGCGAGTCAGTAGTGACTGAGTGTTGTCGAGTTTGTCTTTGTCTAGTAGTTGTGAGTCGTCAGCGTAGAGGTGGTGGTGTATGTGATGAGACTGGATGATGTTGGACATGGGAGAGGTGTAGAGTGTGAAAAGGACCGGGCCCAGGACGGACCCCTGTGGAACTCCGCAGGAGAGCCTGACTGGGTTGGAGGAGACGCCTCGATGGTGACGGACTGCTGTCTGTCGGAGAGGTAGGAGAGAAACCAGGAGTGAGCAGAGTCAGTGATGCAGAAGGAGTGGTGAAGGCGGTGGAGGAGGATAGAGTGGTCTATAGTGTCGAAGGCAGCAGAGAGATCGAGTAGCGTAAGAAGGGAGATGTTGCCCGAGTTGGTGGAGAGGAGCAGGTCGTTTAAGATATGTAGAAGGGCTGTTTCAGTGCTGTGATGTTTGCGATAGGCAGACTGGAAGGGACTGAGGAGGTTGTTGTCGGCGGGGTGGAGGTTGAGCTGGTTGAGAACAACGTTCTCAAGAAGCTTGGACAGGAAAGAGAGATTGGAGACTGGGCGATAGTTCTTGAGTTTGTTTGGGTCGAGGTTTGTTTTTTTTTTAGGAGAGGACGGACGATGGCGGACTTGAAGATATCGGGGGCGGAGCCATTCTCTAGAGATGTGTTGATGATGTCGGTAAAGAAGGGCAGAAGTTTTGGAAGGCCGTCACGGTAGAGAGAAGCTGGGAGGGGGTCTAGTTAGCAGGTTTTGAAAGGCATGGACTTTATGGTCTTGAGGACTTTATCCTGAGAGACGGAGCGGAAGGACGAGAGGGGAGTGCCAAAAAAGAGGGGGTCGGGAGGGCAAGGCGGAGAAGGCAGAGTATCGAGTGTGTTGCGCAGAGTTTGGATTTTGTCTTAAAAAATAGTTGGAAAAAGCGGACTGGAGTTATTATTTGTTGTGTGTATTGGGGAGAGGAGAGTCTTTAGAAGTGCCTAGGAGTGTGTTCATGGTAGCGTTGAAGGTTTGGGAAGAAGTGGATTCCAGGATTTTGTTTTGAAGGTGTTTACGTTTGGCGTCGGAGATCATTCTGCAGACTTTGGATCTGTTGGTTTGGAAGATCTGTCGTGAACGGTGAGGTCGGATGATCACCGGCGGCGTTCCGCTTGAAATCCCACCCCATCTGCCCCATTACAGCCGACAATGTGGAAAACATTGTCATTTCTATTCATCATGGGCCCTCCCACATCCCTCATCCTGCCAATCCCGAACACCCGACGGAAGAGGACCCTTTGTCTGACAGCGTAACGGCACGCGATGTTAATCCCATCGAGACACCGCAGTCAGAGGATGACGACATATGCCTGAGATCAGTCATCCGCGACCCACCTCCGAGTCCCCAGGTTTTAATAACATCAGCCAGCCTCCCTAGCTCTGCATACTGACCACTGATGACTGTTGCGGTAATCTCCCACTGCTCTACCCGACACTCGAGTGGCCACTGATATCACCCCGGCTATTAGCGCCGACTCACCCATGCGTGTAAGCCTTCACGGCTCTATTATCGTCCCCTTCCCTGCAGCCGGAGACCTGCCCGAAGGCACGACTTCGCCTGAGGTCAGCGCGACCGGTATCATTCCCGACACCCAGAGCTCGCCGTTGTCATCCTCCGTGATGCTTCTGTCTGAGAGTGCGGCAATGAGAATGATGAATTGTCTAGCAACATCGACTGGCCGAGAGTACAGCCGCCATCGCCACTCTCCAATGAACACGTCACCAGTACAAAGGCGTACAATAGGAGTGTGTTGACCTCAGACAGGGCAGGACAACTCGACCTCACTTGTCTTTGATGTTGATATGAAGACCGAAAACGAGATCAATGCTGTCGACACAAGTTTGAGAGAGATTATAGGTACGACTTCAGCGGAGCAGAAGAAAAGCCATGCGGCAATCCGTGAGAAAACCAACAAGCTCGTTTCCTCTAAATACTCAAACGCTGCAAAACGGGGGGAAATAAACAATTGGGGGAAGCAATGACATCATCTCAAACAAATGTTCTCTCAAGGTTGCCGTGACAGAGTGCCCTCCTGCTTGTGAACCCGCCAACCCCCGGTGTAATAACCCCTTGTCCGCCTGAGTAGTACCCGTCCAGCACGCAAGACGCAGGAAAACGTGATGGGGTAACAGGGGATTAGCTCCTGTCACTTGTCCTCTTGATCCACTCCAAGTTAAAGCCCTCAGTGTCAGTACAGCGCAGGCTATTGTTCAGTTCTATTTAAAACAGTAGTAGTATTAGTAGGTTTACTCTTAGGATGCATGGGAATTTAGCTCTAGATAGAAGCATGGAATGTATGCCCCTGCAGAAACCACAGTGACATGTCGTCTTCTTTGCAGGTAGGCAAAGGTTCCTTCTCTTCCTCCGGTGTTGCTGATGGTGTGTTGAAGAGGTCGCCTAAACCGAAACAGCTGTCCACACCGGCTAAATATTTGGATCTCCCTTGGGGGACCTAGATCTAAATTTGCATGTACCAAGGGGTTGGAAATTCAGTGGATATGTGATATGCCCCCTTTCGCAGTTTGGGGGAGGGGGGGGGAGCTTCCATATGCATTGCTTCCAGACACTTTCTTAGCGCACCCCTCATTCCTATCCTTTTTTGTGTTCTTCGACCAAAGCCGATCTATGACCGATGGTCGATAATGCTCAATTCTCTCCCCTGTCAGTGCTTTTTTTTTTTCTTTCTTTCTACTTACTTGGTAGTTTCTTCTAAATTATAAGCGCTAGTAGTCAACCCTTTTGGTCTCTTTTTTTAAAAACACAGTAAACGCTTCTCGCCTCTGAACTCTTGAGGATCTGAACGTCGCCGATTGTTGCGTATTCGCGTGCGAGGTCCTTTTCATGCTAACGTTGGGAGGAAAATGGTTTCGTGGTGTCGGTGCGCGATGGTTTGCTGCGTTTGCGCATTCATGAGTTCGGATGCGTCTTACGTTTGTATTCAATGCGTTAACGTGTGTTCTCACTTCTTTGCTTGTTCTTCCTTCCCCCCCCCCCCCCGTCCCCCCTAATATTGTGATGGATACTAAACATGTGGCCATTATGTGCTTTTACGAGCATTTTATCGATTTAGATATAACAAACAGTGTATTATGTTATTCTGAGTACAGAGAACGAACTGTAAACCAGGTTATTCTAACTACAAAAAGGACTATGAACCAGGTTATTTTTAACTGCATAGAACGAACTGTGAATCAGATTACTTTAACTGCTAAAAGCGGACTGTGAACCTGGTTATTTTAAATTGCAGACAACGGACTGTGAACCAGGTTATTTCAAACTGCTGAAAACGGACTGTGAACAAGATTATTTTTTTTATCTGCAGAGAACGGACTGTGAACCATATTACTTTAACTGCAGAAATCGGACTGTGAACCAGGTTATTTTTAACTGCAGAGAACGGACTATGAACCAAATTAATTTAACTGCAGAAAGCGGACTGTAAACCAGGTTATTGTAACTGCAGAGAACGGACCGTAAACCAGATTATTGTAACTGTAGAGAACGGACTGTAACCTAGGTTATTCTAACTGCGGAGGACTGTGAACCAAGTTACTTTCACAGCAGAAAACGGACTGTGGATTATGTTGGTTGTTACCTGCAGAAAACGGAATTTATTTTGTTCCCTCTTGGCCTTGGTCGGAGATTAAGTAGCTTCTTGGCAGTTCATTTCGCTCCAGTGACATTTCTCCGCCATTATTTACTAAACGTTTATTGACATTATTATTGTTGCCTTTGGGTGCTATACTCCTAACTGACCAGCAGTTATTGCTTGTCATCAATTTCGGTAACTTGATATTCTTGCGTTTCGTTTTGATGAAACTCTATGCTCACGCATAGGGTTCACACAGGTTTTTGTATGGTACGGTTTTGTCAGCGGTTTGTCTTATGACAAATATTCCGTTTAGGCACGAGGCCACGTGCAATCATATGGAAGCGTTTTGCACGGGGTTTTTAGCGATAGTTCAGGCAAACAGATCTGTAGGGAAGTCAGTACGGACTAGGCTGTTATTGTGGACGGATGTATGTCAGATACACTAGCCTTATTCCAAGACTCTGAAACCTAGAATTCATGTATGTTTTGTATGTATTATGGATGTCTGCTTAGTTAAAGACAGTATGCGTTAGTAAGAGTTAAGCCGGTTGTGTAGTGTCGACTGATGTGGTTCAGTAATGTTGGTTTAATTGTAGTCTTTTCCAATGTATGAAAAAACGTATGGCGAGAGTGTCAGGTTATAGTCTGTTTCAATGTAGTGACAGAGTTATGGTGTGTTACGTGTGTGTGTGTGTGTGTGTGTGTGTGTGTGTGTGTGTGTGTGTGTGTGTGTGTGTGTGTGTGTGTGTGTGTGTAAATCAACGTGTGAGAGTTATGTGTATCAGCCAGGTTACGTAATGTACCTCATATCATTCAATATGTGTGTGTTTAGCAAGTGTTATGATATTAGGACTTTGTGGTACAGAGTTCTTGTGCGGAGCGGAGCGACGGACGCCGAGACGTCAGTCAGCAGAGACTGCCACCGAGGGAACTACTGCGAGGTAATTTCTTCACTCAGGGAGTGACCGACTGGTGCCGAGATACCCGGTCAGCAAGGACTGCGCTCCGGAGCGAGTCAGGAGGACGTCCACGGTGCGAGAAACGGGACGACTCGAAAGCGTGCGACGAAAGACCTACACGCCTAGACGTAGGACAGAACGTTACCAAGCTAGAACACCAGTAAAACAGGTTGGATTGTGAGAGACAATTACCTAGCCTGGCGTTTACATTGTGTATGCGTATGCGGTGTTGATGTGCTTGTAGCGAGAAGGGGTGTTGTATATAATTTTGATAGGGTTTCCGATGTTTTATTTATATAAAGGTCAATAGTAGAAAGAGAGCTAGTGTTGCGTTTTACCGCGTGAATGCGCCCGAATGAGTCAGTGGGGGTGTATGCGTTTGTTGTGCGAGAGTCTGTACGTGGGACTGGGGCAAGTCTGCGTGCGTTACATTCGTTTCCCAAAGTTCATTTCATTTTTTTCCTTGTTTGTATATATATGCACATCTATTTTTGCTTGTTCTATATTTAGTATAAGATGAGTTCAGCAATGATAGGTTCCAACGAACTCCGCATTGGACACTTAAATGTTTACCACCTCTATCCCAAACTCCCTGATGTTAATGTTTATCTGATTGAACCAAAACCATTTCACATTTTTTTGGCATTTTCCGAAACACGTCTAAAGGAAAACAAAATCAGATGTATCTATTGATATTCATGGGTTTTCAGTTATGAGACCTGATCCTGTGACCTACGGACAGACGGGATTAGCTGTCTATGTTCACCACACTGTACAGCACTTCGTACATATAGGACCCGATCTAGCAACAAACGAAGTTCCCCCACCCGGGTCTGCCCTGGGGGACTTGGGTGGGGTTAGGTGTTTTTTAGTTCCCAGGGTCACCCTGGTCAGCCCCACAGGGTGGGTTTTTCTCTCTATTCTGGGGCATGTGTTTCTGTCTACCCTTTGCCCATTCACCTGTATTTGCCTTTTAAAAACTCTCCCTACTGTCTGCACTGCCTGTAGCTCTTGATATTGGATGTGTGTTGCTAAATGGTCTTAGCTTTATTTAGTCCCATGTGTTAGGTTTATTTAACGTATTTGACCGGCTGGCGACATACATTCAATGTTCTGTTTATTTTTTTTTCACAAGCAGTGCAGGCACGTCCTGAGAAAGCCTTGTTGCTGTCGGGACGTTAAGCAATGTACAATCAATCAATCAAACAAACGAAGTTGAGAGTATGTGACCTTAGCTGAAAGCTCCGCAAAAACCATCATTGCTTTTCGGCTTTGTGTACCAAAACCCTGCTGCAAAGCTCGAATGGTATGATTTTCTACGTCTGATAACACCTGTAACGCTAATACTCTCTTTATGGGAGACTTCAATATTGACATGCTAAAACCTCATCCCGCGTGGGACTCAACAAAAACACTACTAGGTTTTAAACAACTAGTCAACTCCTCCGCAATAATTACGTCTACATTTACGCTCATTGACCTCCCTAAAAAATCTTCTCATTAATACTCACATGATTTTTCATATACGGTATTTACATAAGCCTACAGTTTGTCTCGGCTGTCGGGTACGATTGGGTCCATTGTGACCTTTATGCCTTTGGGGTGAAAATCAGACAATTTTATGCACAACTTTTTCCGAGTCATTTGTAAAACAGCTAACATAACTTTACTTTTTCTTTTACGAAAAATACTATCTTATCATTAATACCGGCATGATTTTTCATAAACAGTGTTTGCATAAGCCTGCTGTTTGTCCCGGCTCTGGGGTAGGATTAGGTCAAATTGTGGCCTGTAAGCCCTAGGTGTGAAAATCAGCAAGAAAATTGCAAAGTTTAATCCTCTAATACGTCAAATGTTAGTACTGCGATGAGTGACGTATAACATCAAGTCGTCAATATGAAAACGGCGTCGTGGGACTAATGATGCCATGACGTGAAGCTTGAAGTAACGTCATTTCGCTGCTCGTGCCATCATTCTTCTTCAGACTAGCTATCGCAACGCCAGACCACAGAGCTTACGAATATCGGAAATCGCCGTGTGTCCGTCTTTATTTGTGTGCGACGACGTGTGTGTTGATCAGAGGTTGGTATAAAGAGGAGGGAACTAGATCAGCATAATACCCTAAAAATATGAACAACTCTGAATTTTCCTAAAGATAAACGTATGTGAGCTCCAAACAATACACCCCACCCGGGTCTGCCCTGGGGGACTTGGGTGGGGTTAGGTATTTTTTAGTTCCCAGGGTCACCCTGGTCAGCCCCACAGGGTGGGGTTTTCTCTCTATTCTGGGGCATGTGTTTCTGTCTACCCGAGGTCCATTCACCTGTATTTGCCTTTTTTAAACTCTCCCTACTGTCTGCACTGCCTGTAGCTCTTGATATTGGATGTGTGTTGCTAAATGGTCTTAGCTTTATTTAGGCCCCATGTGTTAGGTTTATTTAATGTGTTTGACCGGCTGGCGACATACATTCAATGTTCTGTTTAGTTGGTTGTTTGTTTTTTTCACAAGCAGTGCAGGCACGTCCTGAGAAAGCCTTGTTGCTGTCGGGACGTTAAGCAATGTACAATCAATCAAAACAATACGGCAGTCTTTGAGATGAAATCCTCATCTTGTTTTAATATTTCTGTCGTTTAGCGTCGCGCAACGACTCCTACGTAGTTGTTAACATACGGCAAGGACTCCAAGCGCTGTTCCTTGGTACTGATATGCTTGGTCTACGAGCTACTGCCACAGTAGGCACAAGAGGCTATTCCACACACATACACGTACTATGGTAAACAACAGACAATCAAATGTATTTAAACACGCATTTTCTTTATTGTCGTCTGCTCTTTCCGCATGCAGAGCTCATTTCCATTTGCACGCGCATTACTATTCTTAGACTGGTGATCACATGACCGGCTCATGATTTCACCTGAAATGATTTCCATGATGAGTCCATTAGGCAGCTGTGCACCCTATCAACTTCTTTAGTAAGAACAAAATTTAAAAAAAGAAGTAAAATACATTTACTCATAGAGAACGCCAGATAGTGGCGGTGACGCAAAAAGAAGCAACTCTGTCACCGCGGAGACGTGGACGTAATTTTTTTCTCGCGCATTTCTCTCGCATATTTCTACATTTTTAAAAGAGTGAAACTTTGAGACAGTCCTGTCAAAATCCAAACAAATTTGAATTTTTTTTGATATGGTACTTGTGTATTGTCTGGCACTGACTGCAAATGGATTGTGCAATTTAGCTCTGAAAGAGAGGACTTTGAAGACAGTAATTGGTCTGACTGTCAAAGTTTAGCTGGGAACGAGCAAACTTTGCTCTTTATTTATACACTGATAGGAAAATAGGCATATATTTCATTTTGAGAAATATCTTAAACTTCCGCTCTTTCTCTTAAAACAGTTCAAAGAATAGTGCGCAATGACCTTGACCTAAAACTACCTGCAATAAAGATACCCTATTTTTTGACAGAGGCTCAGATGCAACAGAAAGTTGATCGCTTAGATTAATTAACTGCTTAAAACTTTTAACATTAGTGGCATGTGACGCAATGTGTGAGATGTCATAAATGAAGGCGATACTTGCTTGCCCTATAACAGTATCGCCAGCAAACAGTCCAATCAGGAGTGGTTGGCCTCTGATACCACTTTTGGGGACACTTTTGTCAGATTTTCAGAATTCATTGCAACATTTTCTCTATTTTTTTAAACTTAGAGGTCCATGTCATTGTTCCTATTTTACCACTGGAGTTTGCAGTCGCCGAAAAATATCCTGTACGATTGTTTTTCCAGCAGTGTTGAAGTCTGTTCATAAACAGCATCCAACTCTCAGTGGCCAGAACATCTTTTTTTCCCTTGAAAATGCCATTGACAATAAAGCCAAGGTCACTATATACTACACAGTAAAGCAAACATTCGTATTCTTCCTCAACGATCATAGAGTCCGTGCCTTGTCCAATTCGATTTTTGTTTTTTCCCTAAACTCAAAAAGAAGCTGGCAGGACAGTGTTTTCCCGAATCCAGGACCTGGCAAAAACAATAAACTCACAAGTCTGACACTGGCCTTCAGCAGAGAGAGAGAGAGAGAGAGGGGGGGGAGGGAGAGAGAGAGAGAGAGAGAGAGAGAGAGAGAGAGAGAGAGAGAGAGAGAGAGAGAGAGAGAGAGAGAGAGAGGGAGAGAGAGAGAGAGAGATGACGATGATGATGAAACTTTATTTATCAACGGTAAAAAGTTTTGACAGAAACAAATCGTCATTTTACAAACTTGCCGTTGCTAACATCTACAACATGAAATAGGTTTTAATAAAATAATAATAAAGACATTATATTTACACACATTATTTTATGCAACAACAATGTTTAAAAAATATTTTTAAACAATAATAATAAAATTAAAAACATTATATACACAAAATAATAGTAACACTCAACATTCATCTTATCACACACACACACACACACACGCACACACGCACACACACACACACACACACACACACACACACACACACACACACACAAACACGCATGCACGCACGCACGCACGCACACCCCCCCCCCCCCACACACACACACACAAACACTATACATAAATGCATGTATTACATGAAAGTATTAAACATCAGGGTTTGTTTAAATAAATGCCCAGTGATGTTATGTTTGGCTCATCAGGTAATCGAAAAGTTTCGTTTTAAAGATTCCAAGCGAAGCTATAGTCTTCAAATGTGTAGGAATAGTGTTCTATACAAACGGTCCAGAAAATGATAAGCTAGTTTTAAAGAGGTCAATTTTAGGCAGAGGTACGGGTAAAGTATTGTTCCTTTAGATCCGTTCGCGTTCTTGCTGTGGCATAAATCAGGTAGTTAGATACTGCGGTGTCATGTTATTTAATCTATTGTGCATGAGGATGCATTTGTTAAAATTAAGTTGTTGACGCAGGCCGAGAATGTTTAGATGTCTAAATTTTTCTGTGGTAGGAATGGGCCGCGTATCTATCATTTTGATAGCTCTTTTATATATGGAGTTTAACCTGTTCATGTGAACATAACTACAACCGCCCCACACTGTGGAGACATAATCAACGTGAGACTTGATATGGGCAAAAAAAACACAGTTTACGAGTATGAGTATCCGTTACTTGTCTAATCTGGGACAACACGAAAATGTTTTTTGCAATGGTTTTACAGACTGTATTTATATGCGTCTCCCAACATAGTTGTTCGTCAAAGTGTATTCCCAAGAATTTACGCTCTGTGACTTGTTCTATCGGTTTAGCGTACAGTTGTAAATGTAACGGCTGTGGTCGGCGTCGGTGTTTTTGGCGTGTAGTGATTAAAATACTCTTTGTTTGTCCGGGATGAAGAACCATATGATGCACTCTACACCAGTCAGAAACCTCACTGAGACTACTTTGTAAGCTAAGGTTAATGTCAACTGTTTTGTTTTTTTTTATAACCCAAAACATGGAGGCTCGTATCGTCCGCAAACAGGTTGCAGTTGACATCAGTGTTAGTAATATACAAAGGCAAATCATTAATGAAATATTATAAATAGAAGAGGTCCCAAGATCGACCCTTGGGAGACACCGTAGTTAACTTGTCTTTGTTTAGAGTATTTTTCATGGGTATATACCTTTTGTTTTCTTCTTTTAGGTATGATCTAAAGAATGCTATGGCGGTTTCACTTATATGGTATGCTGCTAGCTTCTTTAAGAGAATGTCATGGTCGACATAATCAAATGGTTTTTGTAGGTCTAAGAAAACAGCTCCAGACATCAGCTTTTTATTTATTGATTCCAGCCAGCTGTCTTCCCCCACCCGGGTCTGCCCTGGGGGACTTGGGTGGGGTTAGGTACATTTTAGTTCCCAGGGTCACCCTGGTCAGCCCCACAGGGTGAGTTTTTCTCTCTATTCAGGGGCATGTGTTTCTGTCTACCCGAGGTCCATTCACCTGTATTTGCCTTTTTAAAACTCTCCCTACTGTCTGCACTGCCTGTAGCTCTTGATATTGGATGTGTGTTGCTAAATGGTCTTAGCTTTATTTAGGCCCCATGTGTTAGGTTTATTTAATGTATTTGACCGGCTGGCGACATACATTCAATGTTCTGTTTAGGTTTTTTTTTCACAAGCAGTGCAGGCACGTCCTGAGAAAGCCTTGTTGCTGCCGGGATGTTAAGCAATGTACAATCAATACAATCAATCCAGCCAGCTGTCTACAATGTGTGTCGGTGCTGACTGACATGAGTGTTTCGGTCTAAAGCCGGACTGTTGAATATTTATGAAATTGCCCTTTTCTAGAAAATCGAAGAGGTATTTTGTATGTGTTTTTCAAGGGGCTTTGACAGGGCTGACAAAAGTGAGATAGGACGGTAGTTATTGACATCTTCAAGATCTTTTGATTTAGGGATTGGAATTACCTTGGCCTCTTTGAAAATAGTTAGAAACGTGCTGTGTTTTATACATAAGTTAAAGATATAATGAGTTAATCTACCGTATATGATGGTAGTGGCATTTTCAGAATTTTGTGTTCGATACCATCCATGCCGGTGGACTTTTTGTTCGGCATGCTAGAAATATAATTGCGGACTTCAGCGACGGTAATATCAGGAATGATGAATGTCTGCAGTATATTTTTGGCCTCACAGTATTTTTCCAGTTCACTAGGAACTTGGTACTCTGCGTTACTACTTGCAGTTGACTGAGCAAGTGTTTCAGCTGTAGATAGGAAGTGGTTTGTTATGTGTTGAATCGTACTCGTAGTATGATAAACACACCAGACGCACGCACGTAAGGTTCTTTTAAAGAAACTTCACTCAGCTGCAACCCGTCACACGTGGCTTAAGGATGTAGACTACTCTGGAGTAACAGTTCCAACAATATTTTAATTCAGCGATGTGATCTCCACACAAAGCATTCCCAAATGCACCAACACTGATACAATGTCTCTTCTGCGAAAATGTCAACACTGGCAATACAATGCGTTTCTCACACAACGTACACCACCGTTACGCTGCGTCTCACACTGTACACGCTATACGGGCCACGTACCTACGATAAACTGTGTGTCCCTACAACTGACAATGTATGACAATGTACACACGTGCTTCCTAGCACCATCTTTTATAGTAAAACAACTTTCCAGAATAATCAAACAAAAATCACACAACGCAACCATTCAGAACGGAACACATAACTGAAACTCATAAATATTAATTTAAAAAAAAAGAACTTTCAAGAATAAACTATAATGGTCTAAAAAATTGGACTGCTTATTTCAGCCCCTATTTTGGGAAATCCCGGCGTGTCATGACGTCTAACAAAAGTATGGCAGACCGTTCATGACCTAGCCTACACTTTCTAGAAGTTTCATGATCTTTTACAACACACACTGACTGACTGCCAATTTCACGCGTACAATAAAAAACAACAAAAAACTATGACTAAAAATAGAGCGGCTCTACCATAGTGTTTCAAAATGTTGCCTACACTTTGACGTCACATATAAGGTCACTCGACAGAGAGCGAATTCGCTCGAACGTTCTAATCTATTCTCAGCGAAACTACGCATAACAAAACTCACCGCTCTTATCCGTGCGACTTTTCTAGAATCTTCCGGACTAATCTTAGCGTATCATAACAAAGCCAATTCCGCTCTCTGTGCGAAAGATAGAGAATCTTACTGAAAAGATACGTGATACGTAACCACGATAGCTCAAATAAAAATCGGATCACTTCCTACGATTAACACATGCATGCTCTCACAGAACAACACAACCGCAATCGTAACATGGTTATTTAATATATCAGCTGACAAATGGGGATGAAATTTCAGGGGCTGATTTACCCTTTGTTATAACGTTCAGGCTTTCCAAACCGATGCTGTATATTTTTTGTGTGTCCCTAATCATTTCATGGAAGAACAGTTTTATTGGCGCTCTCATTAGGTATTTGACACGAATTCGTTGTTTCTGATATTCATCAAACCGTTTTTCTTTCTTAAGTTTGTCTCTAAATGACATGGCCTGTTTGATATCTACTGTTAACCAGGGTGGCAGGGTAGAGTTTTTCTCGTATGGGCGCATGCTTATTTAGGACTCCAAGGAATAAATCCATCCAGTTGGACAGGGCACTGTCAGGAGAAGTGTGGTTATACAAGTCACTGAAAGGAGTATTGCGCAGATCCCGCAGAAAGTCGCCGTTATTTTTTTTTAAATTTTTATTTTTTGTTGTTGAAAGAACGACATTTAATTGTTTTATGTCTCTATTTGTTCTCTTTGTCTAGTTTCTTGGAGACGTGCAGCATACTGGGTTATGGTCGCTGACAGCTAAGGAGGGAACATGTACATTTGATGTTTTATCATCATTTGTCACATAAATATGATCAATTAGGGTTAAAAATGTACATGTGGTTCTAGTAGGGTTTTTATCTAACTGTTCTAAACCAAATAGTGCTGTTGTTGACGCCCATGCAGCATGTAACCCTTTAGATTTAGAAAGATCAATATTAAAATCGCCCAAAAGAACAACGTCAGCTTTGTTTTGATTTACGCTATCCATCATTGCTACGAAGTCATCATACCAGTCCCAGCTGGCTGCGTGATTTCAACAAATAAAGCCAACGAGGACGGGGGCCGGGGGTGATTTAGATGTTTTCACTTCTACCCACCAGCTTTCCACTTGAGCTGACTGTAAGTCTTGTCGCCGTTAGACGTTACCAAGTATTGAATTATGTATATACTGCTAGTCCAGTGTGTTGAGGGGTCTGCGGAGTACTGTGAAGTTTGGGACAGAAATGGAGTTATCCCTTATTGAACTTTTAAGCTTTGACTCGGACACACCCAAAATATGAAAATGTAAGGGCGTGTTTAGAAACACAGATAAATAGGGCACCTTGTTAACTAGATGGTATATGTTAAGATGGCCAATTCTCAGTTCGTCTGAACAGTATTTAGATTACGATTTTGCATGTCGGTAAAAACGCAAAGGTAGAGAAAGATATAATTCAAATATGGTCACAAAAAATAATCAAAAACAAATTTTAAAAAATCAACTAATCTATAGAATGATTTTTTTAAAAAAGCTCAATAAAACAATACACGGCGGAGAATCACAATGTTTATCAAGCGCTTAGTCTGAGTTCAGCAGAATGTTTACAGATTTCTTGCTTGGTTATGTCAACAAAAAAATAACAAAGTCAGCAACTATAAAAGAAAACGAATGAAAAATAACTTGTCAAGGAACTATACACGTTCACCTGCGACAAAATTCATAATACACAAGGCTATTTTGACGACTTAAAAATAAGAGAAAGAAAAACAAGAACAAATTTAAAGTCTAAGAAAATGGTACAACTATAAATAATTTTAAAAACCGCTAAGTTAAAAAAAAAATCGGAAAATGATAATAGCAGATTGGGAATTACTGTCATTATTTATAAGTGGTCCACAAAACGCGCACAGTGGAACTTATCAAAGAAGAAAAACTGATGCAAATTACGACTCTAACACACGCTGTCAAAATGAGAAGGGCGTGTCCTATTAATCTTCATACACTATCAAAATGGCTATCACCTAGGGACGCGTGTCCTAATTTCCGGCGCGTGGCCTGAACTTTTGAAGCAGTAAAAATAAGGCGGCACAGTCACTCTCACTAAGTTGCGGCACTGCAGGGGGGTGAGGGCGGCGGGGGGTATCGGAAAGTTGGGGGGGGGGGTTGGGGTAGGGGTACACAGGACGACCGTCTGCCATGTAGGAAGGGGCGCCCATGAGTGTTGAGGTGCGATCATAGCCGGGCTGCTGTGGCTTGTGTTCTGGAGCAGCCCCGGCCTTTTATCCACCGCCATACGCAAATGGCGCTGGTGTGCGGTCAGCATGGTTCGGATCGTGCTGACTGGAGTCTTTTGCAAAAGCCTGCTCTTGTTGGAATCGGGGCGCCAGTCTGAGACTTTTGTCACAGTCTGCTCCTGGCGGAATCGGGACGCCAGGCTTGAAATGGCTGCGTGCTGAGTGCGCTGACACATTAGGCCCTTGGTCTCTAGGGCCGGGATGCCCGTTTTTACCGCCAGGCCCGGGTACATTTAGCTGTCCGTGGTGGCGTGGGTTTTGGTGTTCAGCCTCAGTGGGGCGGATTACGTTGTTGTAGGTACGGCCAGAGTACGCCCGTTTGATGTTTACAGCGAGAGCACTGGTGCCCCGCTTGTTCGGATTGATGGCGTCTCTAAACCACCCGCTCTTTACCTTGCCGGTCCGTGTGTAGAACACTTGGTCGTTGTCAATAAAGTTGACCTTCAGCGAGTGGCACACCTTCCTGAGACAAAGGTTTGTGTCTGTGACGCATGGATCCTGCTGCTGACGTTCGTTGTTCGTGGGCAGGATGGACGAGATGAAGATTTCTGCCTTGGGGAAGACTAGTCTGGCAGCAGAAATCACATCCTTCCAGCCCTTCTTGCCGATGACGAACCCACGCTTACAGTCATTGATGCCGACATGCATGAGAGAGAGAGAGAGAGAGAGAGAGAGAGAGAGAGAGAGAGAGAGAGAGAGAGAGAGACAGACAGACAGACAGACAGACAGACAGACAGACAGACAGATAGACAGACAGACAGACAGACAGGCAGGCAGGCAGGCAGGCAGACATGCATATAGACAGAGATATAGACACACAGACAGACAGACGGAGAACTCACGGCATCCGTTGCAGGTCCCCTTGCAAACAATCTGTCCGATCGTGCTTGAGCAAACTTCGGGAATCAATGTGCATGTAAGTAGAGGATGAACTAAGTGATCTACGCAGTCGAACGTATGCTGTACTTCTGTCCGAAGTTCCGTCGTTGTAGATGTTTGGCCAAGTGTGATAGGAGTCCTGGGCCGGTGTGCTGGAGCAGAAAGAATAGAAAAATTAAATTGCATATGATTGTTCAGCTACTGCGTTTGAGAACGCTATATATCCTTTAAATCGTATACCATCATAGACAAGCCAGTGCCTTGTTCCGTTTTTGCACTTTGGCCGTTGGAAGTTAGGGTGTGCTGTAGTACCCCGTGCATAACGGTGTGACATAAGGATGATTGCAAATGCAGTGTTATCGACAATGACACGATTATTGGTGTTGGTGGGTAAAGTACACTATTAAAGAAAGCAGTGTAAGTAGAAAGCACAGCATCAGCACCAACCATGGTACCACGTACTAAACACGTGAAGTTGTCACAATGTAATTTACGCGGCGCCGCTTTAAAATGTTTCCGTGTATCCTTGTTTTCAATTAATTTCCATCCTCTTCGTCTGCAACGTTATTTATGACAATGCACTAAAACAGGAAAAAATTTTTTTTCACGAGAATGCAAACGTAAAGGTTGCTGTCACAGTGTTATATGCGACATAAACAAAGAGAAAATAACTAAAAATGAACTAAAAATACACGACAAGGCAATCTGAGTGTAGAAACGTGTATTAAATGTAGATGTAAGTGGGAATCAAACCAACGACATGTCAATGTAAGACTCGGGTTCCCAATCTTTCGAGGTCCAGGACGCCAGTGATGTCGGTTGCTTCAACTCCTGCGACGTCCTCTACCTCGGGCAAATGATAATTTATGTCTTATCCTCGGTCACTATCAGGAACCCTCGCACTTTAGTATTATTTGTTGCTGAACAGACACACACATCAGACACACTATTACGGCTACTGCAATAACAGACCGCCGGAAGTCAGTCATGATGTCGCGGAACAAATCAGGACGTTTTCGATACATATTAAAGTTTGGCCTGTAAACGGGTTGATGAAAAAGTATTAACATCCATCTAGAAATAATGTGTCATGAGTACCATGCCAGAAAACGAGCTCAGTTGATCTAATAATGAGCTGCTGTCAAGTGTGTCGGTCCCGACTGTTACTTCAGTAATGCGATCAAGCTAAGAACGGGTCTATTCATACTTTACGACTGAATGAAAAACACAAATAAAACAATACACATGTACAAGATGAATAGTACAACCAAACGTGTCTACAACGACCACCCACGGAACGGAGAAAAACTGGTGGCCGTGATATAAAGAATAAAGAAGTAAACTCCAGTGAACAGTTGGCATCTGACATTCGTCCTTCAGTTTTATCACTTCAGTTGTCTAGTTCAACATAAGTGCGACTGTTTTTAGGACTTGCCACCATACTATCACACAACAAACTGAACATAATAATATACGCAGTGTACTGCGACCAGACACCGAAAGACAGTACCAATGTCAAACAGTTTGAATTTTTCCCAAAAAAATATTTACAAGCCTAACGGTATTCTTCTAAAAGCTTAATGATGAACATAGCTCAAACAAATTCACTCTGATAAAAAAAGATCTATGCACATTTCAGCCGAAGTATGAGAGACGTAAACAACCTGGCGATGACTTACAAAGCGAACTGTACTGATTAATTGAGCACACGCGACTGACGTAAAGGCGCGTCGGAACCTCCGACGATAGTCAGAGGACAACCTTTCGTTGTTGAACGAGGTTACACAAGTGGCGCTCGGACTCAAAGCGGCCGCTGTATAGAGGGTCAAGTAGAGTTCGGGAGTGACATCAGCTGGCCGCAAGTGTTATGCACAGGTAGCCGTTGTATGAACGGCCGTTATGCAGTAAGAACGAACACATGGGAGTAAATGGTAACGGTCGCTATAAAGGTAGCCGCTAAGGCAGGTTTGATTGTTTTTGGAACAAATACCGTAGAGTTGTAATTTACTCACCTCGATTGATACTAGTTACGCGTAACGATAATTTAGAAGGAACCTGTCCTCAAATTGAAATGGCCGTCCCGTCCTTCTCTGGTTGAAACATTTGTGACATGTAAATCATTTGTTAGTATGACGTCACAACTTAAGCTGAAGTTCTGCTACAATCGCCATAAACTAATGTGTAGCTATGTCTGGTTTATTCTGCAGCATTCCTTTGCTTTTTGGATTTATCGATCGTCATTTGATTTTGGAAATCGGACGTCCCTGTATAATACATGTGACAAATTTCAATAGAATTGATTAAAACGGCAGTAGAATGATGTAGCCTCCGTGAATAAATTGACATTTATAATATCATAGTATTACACACTTTAGATATGTGCTTCCTGAAATTGTACATTTCGTTAATGACTAGGTAAGAGTTTCCCCAAAATGCGTCAGAAACGTGACATCGGCTGTAAGCACGAGACGGGTATGTTTACACCCTTAGAGTGATGTCTTTTTTTTTACTAAGTCTGTTGGTGAGAGGTCTGTATCATACCAAGGAACATTTCTTTGGAATAATCTCCCACAGTCCCTCAGATATGTTGAACCAGCCAATAGTTTCCGGCAGTCTTTAAAGACACATCTATTCCTTTAAACGTGCATTCACCGTTATAATTATTTTATTTTTGTTTTTGGTGTTGCTGTCAGTGAGAGCTGCCTAGTGTATCCGTTATTAGTTTTATGGTACACGTATATGTTTGGTGTGTGAGCATTTCTTGTTGGTGTTTTTACTCTGCTAAGTTTATTTTCCCTGTATATCTTGTTGCGTGAGTGTGTATGTTAGGGCATATATATGTGCTGTAGGATGCAAGATGTGTGTATGTTAGTATGTCATTTGTACGGCGCCTAGAGCTTTTCTATCGAAAGTATAGACGCCTTAAAAATATACACTATTATTATTATTATTATTATTATTATTATTATTATTATTATTATTATTATTATTATTATTATTATTATTAATATGTAGCAAGGCAATGAAAACACATTTAGTCTTTTGACATACCCTTATTGGCATCATTTCAACAAAAAGAAAGCAAATTAAAGGACAAGTCTGCTGTATGGATTTGATAATGTGAAACTTTTGCGAGTAGGTGATCAGAAGAAAAAATGTCAAGACACCATTTTGCGGCATTTTTACCTTTTATTTAAAATTTTCCCATTTTGTACACAAACTCATCTTCCCGACTCTGATTCAGCTGATTATTTGGCATACATTTCATATATATATATATATATATATATATATATATATATATATATATATATATATATATATATATATATATACATATATATATATATATATATATATATATATATATATATATATATATATATATATATATATATATATATATATATATATGTATATATATATATACATTTATATGTACGCCAGGACCAAGACCATCGAGGGACTTATCCTTGAGGCGCTGTTTGCCGATGACTGTGCGCTGATGGCGCACACGGTGTCTGACCTCCAGACCATCGTCAACAGGTTCTCAACTGTTTGGCCTCACCAACAGTCTCAACAAGACCGAGGTCCTGCACCAACAAGCCCCAGGCACAAGAGCCCCCGCCCCCCCAACACACACACACACACACACCACCACCACCACCCACCCAAAGTGCATATCGAAGGCTGAAGACTGTCGACCACTTCAGGTACCTGGGGAGCATCATCTCTTCTGACAGAACTATCGACAAGGAAATCGCAGCTCGCATCAACAAAGCCAGCCAAACCCTGGGTCGTCTGCGCACTCGTGTGTTGAATAACAACAACGTCAAGCTCTCCACCAAGATCAAAGTCTACAAGGCAGTAGTTCTCCCCAGTCTCCTCTACGGCTGTGAGTCATGGACGCTCTCCAGATTGCACCTCAAGCAGCTTGAACGTTTCCACATGATATCCCTGCGTTCACTCATGGACATCAAATGGCAAGACAAGGTGACAAACCTGGAAGTCCTGGATAATGCTGGCTTAGTGAGTGTTGAAGCATTGCTCTTAAAGACACAACTTCGCTGGACAGGTCATGTCATACGCATGGATGATTCTAGCATGCCACGTCAACTCCTGTATGGTGCACTCTCAAAAGGCCACAGGAAGCAAGGACGGCCAAAGAAACGCTTCAAAGACTAAATAAAAGACAGCCTCATGTACTGCATCTTCCCTGTAAAGGAACTTGAAGGCACAAGGCAGATCTGGCTGGCGTGCCGCCACCGGGAAAGCCTGCAAGCTCTTTGAACACGATCACAAGTGCCAGAGCTCGCAGAAAGACAGCGTCGACTATCCCCACAGCTACGTTACAGAGCCCCCATTGCCCTCGCAGGTGTGGCTCCAGGATTGGCTTGGCCAGCCACACCCGCACCCACAAGTAGAATACAATACAATACAATACAATACAATACAATACAATACAATACAATACAATACAATACAATACAATACAATACAATACAATAATACTTTATTAATCCCTCACGGGGAAATTCACTGTCTGCCCATACAACACATGGCCTCACCAATCACTCATTAAAAAACAACATCACACTCAATTAAAGAAAACACTCAATTAAAGAATGAACTGTAACAGACATATTGTTACCTTTGAATAACAATAGTAATAATACTAGTAATAATACTGAGAGGGCTAGTACTAAGGACGGAAGAATGTTGACCGACACTATCTACTGATATTACTGTTGAAAAGGGTAACAGCCTGAGGGACAAAAGAGTTGGCATAACGTGATGTACGACTTTTGGGTACTCGGTACTTGCATTAGTAGGTTGTTAACTCAAACATAAATAAATGAGGCTAATACAAGAGGTGGAGCATAATGATATCATGAACACAATGTGACTAGATTCCACTTATTAATTCTGATTATGACTAGCACTTAAAACTATTAAATGAAATGAAGACAACAGTCTCGAAAACAAAACTAACACAACGGTGCGGGAAAGCGCCCTACTGGGTCTTTCACCAGAGTCTTTGTGAAAATAAGGAAAATAAATATTGGTGCAGGCTGGTCGCGCTTCACTGGGTCTTTCACCAGAGTCTTTTAGGGTTTGTTCAAAATATAATCATCGAATCGTTTTGGCATGTGAACTTGACGCGCAGACCTTCTGGCATGGTAGGGACTGGGTGAAGCTGCAGGGGTGCGCAGTCAAGACCACTTGGCGTTGTCGGGTCAGGGAATGAGTCGGGTTCCTGTTCAGCAGCGGAAGGGGGTCTAGGAGCCTTCTTGAAGAAGCTGCTGTTTTGGGTGATCTTTTGTTGACCTCGCTGAGCCGTGATCATGGACCCTTTTTTGTTGGTGACAACCAGCGGAGTCGGTTAGCATGGAGTGTCAGCCTTGGTGGGGGAGGACAGGATCACCAATCTGGAGGCGAGATGGTTTGACATAGGCCTTGTTGTCAGCAAATTCCTTCATGAGGGCTTTCTGAGCAGCATCACGCTGTCTGACAGCATGATCATCTCGGGTTTGAGGGACTTGAGGGAGTCGAGAACTGAGGTTTCTGCCAAAGAGCAGGGAAGCGGGGGGAACACCGGTTGTGGAGTGTGGGGTAGTGCGGTAGTCAAGGAGAAATCTATACATTTCCTGCTTGAGGTTGGGGGTTGTCGCACTTTTGAGGGTCTTCTTGATGGAACGCATGAAACGTTCAGTTTCTGCATTTGCACGGGGCCATAAGGGGGTGATTTTTCTGTGTTTGATACCCATGTGAGCACAGTACATGGCAAAATCAGCGCTATTGAAAGGGGGACCATTGTCTGTTTTAAGAGACTCAGGAATGCCGAATTCTGCAAAGATCTTGTCGAATTTGGGAATGACGCTTCGAGCTGACGTCGAGCCGATAATGTCGACGACCGGGAAGCGGGAGTATTCGTCCATGACGACCAAGATGTACTTGCCGTTTGGAAGATGTCCAAAGTCTGCAGAGATTTCGGTCCATGGTGCACTAGGGAGGGGTGACATCTTCAAGGGTTCACGCGCAGGGGTGGGAGTTGAAATCTGGCATTTCATGCAGTTTTTCACAGTCACTTCAACGTGGTGTTGCAAGTTTTTAAACCAGACTTTTTCGCGTAGCAGGGCGACTGTTTTGACTATGCCTTGATGACCGGAGTGGGCGAGTTTCACAGCTCCATCCTGGAGTGATGTAGGGAGAACGACCTGGTTGCCTTTCAAGATCACTCGGTCACCTGAGGCTAGGGATAGCTCAGAGCGACACTGATGAAGTGTGTTAAATGTCGATATGTCGATGTTTTGTTCATGCTTGTGCCACTGGTTGGTGAGAAGCCCATGGATTACTGCGGTGAGGGTAGGGTCAGACGCGGTTTCAGCAGCAACGTCATAAACAGTCATCGCTTTGGGGATGCAGTTCTCGGTGACGTAGTTGACGTATTCTTCTGCAATTTTCTCTTCACGGTCACTTGAGGCTTGTGGAACTGGGTGACGGCTGAGATAGTCTGCAGGGTCGTCTGCATCTGGTCGGTACTTGACAGTGATCTGATATGGCTGAAGTCTCATCGCCCATCGTTCGATGCGCGTTGACAACCTTGAGCGGGGGTTGTTGAAGATCGAGACAAGGGGTCTGTGATCAGTGTGGACGGTAAATTGTGCGCCGTAGATGTAAATGTGGAAATACTCACACGCCCAAGTCACTGCGAGAGCTTCTCGTTCTGTTTGAGAGTATCTTTGCTCTGTTCGGGTGAGGTGTCGACTTGCAAACTGGATCACACGGCCATCTTGCGTGAGGACAGCTGAAATACCCACAGGGCTGCCATCAGTGTAGATTTCACTGGCTTTACGCGGGTTGAAGTATGCGAGCGTGGTAGCTTGACTGAGGGCTGCTTTCAGTTTCGCGAGCGCTGCACCATGTGCTTGTGTCCAAGACCATGGCGTAGTTTTCTTGGTGAGGATGCGTAGTTCATGCGTCAGCGTTGCGTAGTTGGGGATGTGGTGAGCACCACAAAAGGTCATCATCCCAAGTAGGCTGTGGACTTCGGAAGCGCTGCTTGGCGTAGGTAGATGGAGGATTGTGTCAAGCTTGTCCTGGCTTGGTTTGATGCCCTCCTTTCCGAAGATGTGACCAAGAAACTCAAGGGATTCCTTGTTGTACACACACTTTTCACTGTTCAGTGTGAGTCCTTTCTGGCGAAGACGTTCGAATAGTGCACGAAGGTTTCGGTCATGGTACGCTTGATTTGTTCCAAAGCACATGACGACGGTATCTGTAGAGCCCCATGTGCGTGGCAAAGGTAGTGATGTATCGCGAAGAAGGGTCTAACTCTAGTTGATTATACCCTTGCGTTAAATCAAGTTTGCTAAAGACGGTGGCCCCAGCAAACATGGTCTTTAGTTCGTCGAGAGTTGGTGTGGCATGACGTTCGCGACGAATTGCCTTGTTTGCCGCACGCATGTCGACGCAGACACGCACCTTTCCTGGCTGTTTGGGTTTGGGCACGACGACAACTGGAGACACCCATGGTGTTGGTCCAGTAGCTTTTTCAATGATGCCAAGTTCTTCGTCCTTCCGCAGTTGCTCTTCAATGTCTTTTCGCACATAAAATGGAACACGTCGGTATTGTTGTGCTACAGGTTGAACAGTCTTGTCGATATGTAGTTGGATTTTCTGGTCATTCAGTTTGCCTACACCACCAAAGAGATCGGAAAATTCGTCTTGCAGCTTTTCGTGTTCAGGCTTGATGTGATGCACGTTAGCGAGTAGGCCTAGTTCTTGACATGTCTTCCAGCCAAGGATAGCTTTTTTCTTTCTGTTGAACGACATGGATTGTCGTCTTTGTTGTGTTTCCCTTGTGTTGGACGACAGTATTGAAGGCACCAATGACAGGAATGGCATGTTTGCTCCCATACGCAGAAATCGTTTTGTTCGATGGATGTAACGAAGGCTTGGGTGTGATCAGATCATAGTCATCTTTTGATAGAATGTCAATAGTAGCACGGAGTCTGCTAGAAACTCAAACCCATGTCCTTGCACTGTCACTACGAAGTGAGGAAGTCGACTGCCTGCTGATGTTAGAGGTCATGAAGATATATTCAGTCTCGCTGGAGCTGTCAGATTCAGTCTTGATAACGTTGGCTTTATCATCTGGGTTGTCAAGATGGTGAACGTTAGATCTGGGCTTGTTGCGATGACGGTAGCCACCAGGTTGGTGTTTCGATGCATTCGACGGTCCCTGTGTTTGTTTCACAGGCTGTGAACGACAAACTGAAGCAAAATGGTGTAGTTTAGTGCAGGAATTGCAACGTTCGTTCAAGGCGGGGCAAGATTTCTGTCCACCCTTGTGCGGCCAATCACCACCACAGTTTCTGCACTTGGATGGTTGCTGAGATAGTTGTCGTGGTTGTTGATGGCGAAGACGACTGCCACTGGCATGGTGATGATGAGCACCAAGTTTAT
Source organism: Semisulcospira habei (assembly GCA_036245525.1). NCBI lineage: Eukaryota > Metazoa > Mollusca > Gastropoda > Semisulcospiridae > Semisulcospira > Semisulcospira habei. The sequence goes on along the minus strand of BTPG01000001.1, from coordinate 156,539,798 downwards.
TAATCTCAGTATGCATGGCTCGTGAGTGCTGGGTGGTCAGTTGCAGGGTACGTGCAAACGTGAGAAGATCAGCTAAGGTCATAGCTGGGGTTGATAGACCCTTTTCTCGAACTTTCGACGACTTGCATCCAGCAATCAGCTGCGATTTGATTTCAGACGATGCATCGGCAAATCCACAGGTTTCAGCAAGCTGTTTAAGCTCAGAGTAGTGCTCGTCAATGTTGTCTGATTTTTGTTCTGTTTTGCGGAAGACGTAACGTTGGTATTCCACGTTAGTTTGCGGGTTGAAATGAGCGGTGATAGTGTCTACCAGCTTCGAGAAAACAGTGTCGTTAGCACCGGGACGAAGTGCTTCGTCGGGAAAAGTGTCAACAATGTCATTCAGTTCATCGCCGCCGAATATAAGAAGAAGAGCTTTTTGTCGATCAACATCGTTTATTTCGTAGGCTGTGAAGAATGTTTTGAGTCGTTGAACCCACTTCCTCCAGCGCACAGCTCTTCCCTCTGGGGCGCAGTCGAACGACTGGTAGGCTGGTAGAGCAGCCATCTTCTAGCGCAGTAACGTTTTTTTTTTTCCCGAGCGCGTGGTCGAACAGAAAAGTCAGTGATAACTTGGACTTACTGCAATCCTCGTCGCCAATGTAATGTTTGGAGTACTGTTGGTGGTGCGTGAATCGTGGACGTCAAGCATACAAGGAGTAAACAACACTGATTGATGTGTTCAGACTGACTTTGTATTCATACAGAAATATCGGTTGATGATGATCGCCATGTTTTTGGTAGCCAGCCACTAGCGATAACTCTAGCATCGCCTAAGTGCCGCGATTACTGAGGAGTTAGTTCCCTTGAAGTTGTACATGTATTCATGAATATGAAACTCAACACATTACACCGGTTACCTCACTGAATCCCAAACCAACATAACTGAACCAAACCAGACAACGTTATACAACCAAATTACTCTTACCAACGCAAACCGTCTTTAACTAAGCACTATCAATAATACGTATACAGAAACATACCTGAATTCTAGGTTTCAGAGTCTTGGAATACAGGCTAAGGTATCTCACACACGTCTGTACCCACTGACAGTATAGCCCGCACTAACGTATCTAGACCTCTGACAGACTGAGCTTTCGTCTACAACTCACTAAAACTCCCCGTATCGCACGTTCTTTTAAGATTCCACGTGGACCACGAGCCTCACGGACTATCGGCACAAACAAACCGCTGACAACTACTGTACCATATTAAACCTACTGTGTGAACCCTATGCGTGAGCATGGAGTTTCATCACCCGCAGTGTGTCAAAAGTGTTGATGCATTGTAGAAGAGACAGTGTATCAGTGAGTGGATGCATTTGTGTTTGCACTGTACTGAGATCACATCGCTGCAATAAAATATGTTGGAACTGTTACTCCAGTGTGGTCTACAACCTTGTGCCACGTGTGACGAGTTGCAGCTGAGTGAAGTTTCTTTACAAGACCCCTATGTGAGTGCGTCTAGTGTGATTGCATCATACTAGGACTACGGCTGCCATGTAACAAAGGGAGATATTGAATGATTTCGTTAACTAGCATTGTACCTCCGTGAGTTTGTGCTCGAGTAAAATAGGTAGAAGAAGGCGAAAGAAAAAAAAAAAAAACCAAGTATTTTCTGAATTTAGAAAAAGCTTGCGTGAATTCCAAAGTAATCGACAAATTAATGCTGGAAGATTGGTCAGTAGTTACAGATCAAAGCAAAATACTAGAGGAACAGATGAAACACGTTACACCACTGTATGCATCTCGCACAGACCAGTCCCGCACGAGTCCCTTGGCGGATGATTTCATAAGTTACTCTGCAATCCCAAAACTTTCATCCCTTGATAATGAGTCATGTGAGGGTTTAATAACAGTAGATAAAGCCTCCATTGGTTTGAAACATTTAAATAACGGGTCAGCCCCTGGCTGTGACGGTATTACAGTAGAATTCATGAAAATGTTTTGGGTCCACCTGAAGGATCTTGTGGTGGACTCCTTGAACAAGTCCTTTGAAAATAGCGCTTTGTCTCCTTCACAGAACAAAGCAGTCATTACTCTAATACATAGGGAAATATCTATGTCAGGATACTTTGAGAAACTGGCGTCCCATCTCCCTAACAAATACAGATTATAAAATCTTGGCATAGTGTTTAATCATGGTTAAGTGTCTTGCTCTCAGACTGGCCAACGTGGTCACAGATCTTGTCCACGAAAACCAACATGGTTTTATCAGAGGACGCAGAATGTCTACAGCTATAAGGTTTATTGATGACACCATTGAGTATATGAACCAAATAAACTCCCCAGGACTACTGCTGGCGCTCGATTACGAATCTGCCTATGATAGTATCTATCTATCTATCTATCTATCTATCTATCTATCTATCTATCTATCTGTCTATCTGTCTGTCTGTCTGTCTGTCTGTCTGTCTGTCTGTCTGTCTGTCTGTCTGTCTGTCTATCTATATATATATATCCCGTAGTCATGCCGACCGTTGTGGCACCAATGATGACTTGGCAACCAGCTCCCTCCATTCCTCTCTGTACTCTGCCATTCTTAGCGTATCGCCCAGCTTTAGTTCTGTCCACTCTGAGATATTATCTTCCCATCTTTTCCTCTGGCTTCCTCTCCTTCTAGGCCTGGTCAGGGGATGCAGTGCGGATGCACCGTTTATTCAAACGATGTACTTAGCATGTCATTCGAGCAAACATATCCTTGCGGCGTGCCCCCCCCCCCCCCCCCCGCACCCCCCCCCCCAGGTGGGAGTGGGAAGACAACAATCATGGGCCAGGATGTCAGCAGCACCCCTTGCATCTCTATAGGCGATCACACCCTCGAGGTAGTGGAGAACTTTACATATCTTGGCTCAACTATCTCAAATAACCTCTCTTTGGACAACGAACTGGACTCCAGAATCGGCAAGGCATCAACAGCGATGGCTCGCCTGACCAAGAGAGCGTGGAACAACATCTTGCTTACCATCAACACTAGGATGAAAGTGTACCAGACCTGTGTGCTCAGCATTCTTCTCTGCAGCAGCGAGACGTGGAGTTTGTACACTCGTCAAGAGCGCAGACTCAACTCTTTCCATCTGCGCAGTCTGAGGAGAATCTTGGGAATCACTTGGAAGGACCGTGTTCCAAACACTGAAGTGCTGGCCCAGGCAAACGTTTCTAGCATGTACGCACTCCTTTCACAAAGACGCCTACGCTGGCTCGGTCATGTCTGCCGCATGCAGGATGGTAGGATTCCTAATGACATCTTGTATGGTGAGCTCGCCTTCGGCACCAGACCAACAGGCAGACCAGCGCTTAGATACAAAGATGTCTGAAAGCGTGATCTGAAAGCTGGAAGCCTGAATCCCGCAGATTTAAAAGCCACCACCGCAGATCGTGCCAGCTGGCGGCTCGCAGTGAAGACCAGAATAAAGCTGAGCGAGGGAAGGAGAGATGGCCAGTGGGAGGAGAAGAGGCAGCGCAGACGAAAGAAAGAAGAGCCAGTGCCCACAGCAACAGTCACAGGCTTCACCTGTAGCAAATGCAACAGACACTGCCGCTCTCGCATTGGACTGATTAGTCACAGTAGGCACTGCAAATCTTAAAAAAACGGACTGACCCAGCAAGCGCATATACTCCATTGTCTTCCGAGACAGAAGGATGCCAACTTAGCATGTCAGTCGAGTGAAAATATCTTTGCGGCGTGCCCCCCCCCCCCCCTCCCCAGGTGGGAGTGTCTGGGGAGGGCTCCCACAAACGGATATTATCACACGTGCAAACATCTCCATATGGGTGCCTGTGTGTTTTGTTAAATCATTGTTGCTCTTTGTAGTGTTGTAATTCGCATTACTTTCGATGTTGTTTGTGAGTGTAATGTAGCTTTGCCTGTTATTATATATCAGTAGATGTAGCAAGGACAGATTGGAAGAAAGACCTGTGCGCCTAATATCTCAATCCTTGATAAATAAAGTTTCAGTCAGTCAGTCAGTCCTTCGTCCTCCTTGCACAGTGTTTTGCAGGAATTTTTTGGCAAGTCCTGCTGAACGCGTGACATGCCCATACCACTTCAGTTTGCGTTTTTTTTCACAATGGCTAATAGGTCTTCAGAGGGCCAGATGGCTTGCTTGATTCTGCTTAGTTTATCAAAGGAATTAATAATAATAAAATAATAATACCTTTATTTTATAGGCGCTTTTTCTCAATTTTTGGGCAAATCGACTCAAAGCGCCGCGAACTGAAGCCCAACACGTAACATACACGGATTTACGCCATTTAAGACAAACACAGTACAAGACAGACGAAGGGCCAGTTCAGCTACTGAAGTTACAGAGATTTTTGATCGCTTGTATTTGAAATTTGTAAAGTGGCCTGAAACCGGTACCAAAGTGTGGGGGGTGGGTGGGGGTGGGTGGGGGTGAGTGGGGGTTAAGAACCGGAGTACCCGGAGAAAAAAACCCCGAAGGTCCGCCCGAATTAACGGTGACACTTACCAGAGGAGTAAAGTCCGACGCCGGAACCCGTTTTCGAACCTCGCACCTTTGGCATTGGTGGCAGGCGCCTTAACCACTGCGTCACGGACCGCCCCGTTTCTATATATTTAGAAAAATGTGGGTTTGGTCGTGAATTTGTTCGGGGGGTATCTGTTATTATGTAAGACGCTAAGAGTTGTGTTAATTACTGTGGCTGGTTGTCAGGGTTTTTCCCTGCAGCACGTAGAAACCGTCATGGTTTGTCCGTTCTCACCATTAGCCTTTGTTGTTGCGATGGAACTCTGCAGTTAAGATTCCACAATGTAAAGAAATAAAGGGACTTGTAATGCCGTATGAGGGATGCGACGAACTGACGTTTTTAAAGATACTTCTCTAAGCTGATGATGTAACCATGTTCTTGAACGACGAACATGACCTAACAAACACTCTTGCCATAGTTGCTCATTTCACAAAGTTTTCGGGCCTACAACTTAATAGGGGGTCGGGGGTTCTTTCTCCGGGTACTCCGGTTCTTTCAAACCCCCCCCCACCCCCCCCCCCCACCCCCACACTTTGGACCGGCTTCAGGCCACTTTACAAATTTCAAATACAAGCGATCAAAAATCTCTGTACCTTCAGTAGCTGAACTGGCCCTTCGTCTGTCTTGTACTGTGTTTGTCTTAAATGGCGTAAATCAGTGTCTGCTACGTGAGTGTGCGTGTTGGGTTTTAGTTCGCGGCGCTTTCAGTCGATTTGCACAAAAATTGAGAAAAAGCGCCTATATAATAACGGTATTATTATTATTATTATTATAGGAATAAATCAGAAGCCACGTGGCTAGGCTCGAGAAAGAACTGTGATGAACAATATGGAGTCCTCCATTGGAGTCAAAAGATTAATATTAATGGAATCTACTTTACACATGACCGGCCAGCGTCACAGGTTGATTAAAACTGAATCGGTAGAATTCAAAACATGAGAAGTATAATATCGAAATGGAAAAAGCAGAAATTAAGCTTTCGGGGGAAAGCTTGCGTTGTTAAAACGTTAAACATTTATCTCACAGATGGTATATGCAATGTAAGCGCTCAGTATCCCCTCAGACGTACCAGACGAAATAAACAATTTGCATTTAAGATATTTATGGAAGAACAAAAGTTTAAACAAGAATGCCTTTGAGGAGGTAAAACGTTCAGTTATGAGCAGTGATTATTGTGAGGGAGGGGGGATTAAAATGATTAACATGAATGACATGCAATCCTCCTTTCGCTGTGAGTGGCAGCGAGGCTGCGTAAAGCCATAAAACCAACGAGATCCTGTCGTGCCCAAACATGTGCTTGATATGTTTTGAATTCAATATCAATTTTTTTAAAAACATGTAAATGGCTTGTAAACATTAAGTTGTCCTTCTGGAGAGACGTCGTAATGTCATGGTTGGATACTATTAAAAACAATCCCAGTACGGTCCTGTGAAGTAACAAGTTATTAATGTACAAGTCTACCTTTCTGTTCTGTTTTTAAAGACTGGGTCCGCGCATGTGTCTATTGCGTGGAGGACGGGAAGGAAGATGACATTTCTCTGCACCAATTTTTTAAAGTCATTTGTAAATCAACTAACAAACTTTATTTTTCTTTAAAAAAAAAAAAAACCATTAACTAGCTTCTTATTAATACCTACGACCTGAGGACCTCGATGCCACCGTCCCAGCTTGCTAGGCCATGGCAAGCGAACCAAGGGTTTAAAGGGTGGGGCCAGTACTGCGCACACTGCACTCCACCAAAAAGCTCCACCGCGCAGGCTTTAGGAATCGGCTGGTACCTGCCATCGCTGAAGACCACCTCCCAGAGGGCCAGTGTGGCTTCAGAGCCAACAGGAGTACCACCGACATGGTCTTTGTGCTGAGACAGCTTCAGGAGAAGTGCCGCGAGCAGAACAAAGGGCTGTACGTAACGTTTGTCGACCTAACAAAAGCGTTTGACACTGTGAGCAGGCAAGGTATGTGGCAGATCCTGGAGCGACTAGGCTGTCCCCCAAAGTTCATCAACATGATCGTCCAGCTCCACGAGGACCAGCAAGGCCAGGTCAGACTAAACAGTGACCTCGCAGAACCATTCCGCATTCGCAATGGCGTGAAGCAAGGCTGCGTGCTGGCACCGACCCTCTTCACCATCTTCTTCAGCATGATGTTGAAGCAGGCCACAGTGGACCTCGACGATGACGACGCAGTGTACATCAGGTATCGTCTCGATGGCAGCCTGTTCAAACTCAGACGACTGCAGGCCCACACGAAAACAATGATTTCGGGCGACTATTCAAGCGGGTGTGGCACAATCAACAGCTGAAAGAAGGCACCAAGATCAGCGTGTACAGAGCTGTCGTCCTCACCACCCTGCTGTACGGTTCCGAGTCCTGGGCCCTCTACCGCAGCCAACTACGACTCCTCGAACGCTTTCACCAGCGCTGCCTGCGTACTATCCTCAGCATTCACTGAAGTGACTATGTCACCAACGTCGAGGTCCTTGAACAGGCGGAAACTTTGAGCATCGAGGCTTTGCTGCTGCGGACACAGCTTCGCTGGGCGGGGCACGTCTCCAGGATGGAGGATCATCGCCTACCCAAGATCACTCTGTTCGGCGAGCTCGCCACTGGACACCGAGACAGAGGGGCACCAAAGAAGAGATACAAAGACGGTCTCAAGAAGTCACTTAGTGCCTGCCAAATTGACCACCGCCAGTGGTCTTCGCTTGCTGCGGCCCGTGACACCTGGCGCTCCACCATTCACAAGGCAGCCGTCTCCTTTGAGGACTCTCGCAGAGCTAACCTCAAGGACAAGCGGCTCAGGAGAAAAAACAGAGTTGTCGTAACTCAGAACCCTGACCAGACCTGCAGCCACTGCGGTCGAACCTGCCTGTCCCGGATTGGCCTCCGCAGTCACGAAAATGCCTGCAGACGACGTGGGCAAGCCCTATAGAATCTTCGTTCGCGAAGTCAAGCCATGATGATGATGATTAATACCGGCATGATTTTTCATAAACAGTGTTTGCATAAGCCTGCTGTTTGTCCCGGCTCTGGGGTAGGAGTTGGTCAATTTGTGACCTGTAAGCCCTAGTACTGCGATGAGTGCCGTATAACATCGAGTCGTCAATATGAACACGGCGTCGTGGGACTAATGATGCCATGACGTGAAGCTTGAAGTGACGTCATTTCGCTGCTCGTGCTTACATTCTTCTTCATAATAGCTATCGCTACGTCAAACCACAGAGTTTACCAATGGCGGGAATCGCCGTGTGTCCGTCTTTATTTCTGTGTGCCAGTGTGTGTGGACCAGGAGGTGGGTTAGAGTAGAAGTAGATGGATTTCTGTCGCTATCGGTTCTGTTAGAGTGCAGGCCCAGCCGTCAAGCTCTCACAGGCTGGCTGTTGGCTATCGTATTGATTTTTCTCGCTGCATTAACATTTATCAGAATAGAACGGGTCAGGACCGCGTTTTGATAGTCATGGGTTTGGGATCGTACTTTCCTCTATTTTTACTGAGTGCAATGAAAAGACATGGGTTTTAGTGATGGTTGTTAATGTTTAAAATAAGTAAGTTTTAGGCATCGACCCGATCACATAGGCAGTTTGGAAAAGTTCTTTCCTCTACCTCTCACCTTTAATTTATTTCTCAGGCATTTAAAAAAATAAAACATATTCAGTCATTCTCTTGTATGAAATTGATAATATAGGCTGAACATAATGCATGCGTATAGTTATTTTGTTGCGTAACCCCTTCACATTAAAATTTTTATTTCTCAAACTTCGTATTTCGTTACCATTTCTAATGCGGTCAGTATGTGATAGGGCATTTGTTTCAGTTAACTTTTCCTGTCATTGGTATTATCTAACTTGTCAAATTATTTAGTTATGGTTTGTATGAAAACAGCTGTATCACATAACACCTACATATAGTTCTTTTTGTTGTGTCATCCGCTACATTAATTATTTATTGGCATTTTTGTTTTTGCGAGGTTTGACTGAATGAAGATTAGGGTATGTTTGTGCCGAGAAATTTGTTATTGGTCAAATATTTATTTGGGAGAGAACGCTTTGCTGATCGAGTAACATTGTCATCGTAACATATAATAAGGGGGTCTATTTGTCATCTTGGTAATATGTGACAAGGGGAATCCCATTACCTTAAGAACAGACTACCAGCGCCAAAATCGAATAGAGCAAGGCCAATGAGAAAACGTGTAAAGAGACTGAAAGAAGACAAATGAATATGTCATTATTTGGTACTGGTCACACAAAGGAGAAATTGTGGTAAAAAAAAAAACAAACAAACAACATTTCACCAAAGTTCATGAAATTTAAGTAGCATCACGTCATATCAATATAGTTTCAGAATTAATTAGCCACAAAACATGGGGTCAAGTGGCTTCGGCATAATATTGAAATTAGTTGTCAGCCACTTGAAGAAGTTTCTAACGTTTAACTGTGACACTGATGTGCAGATAAAGGTGATACGAGAATGAAAACAACTTATTTTCATATGAAATATGATTCGATATGAAATAATAAGAATAATAATAATTATTATTATTATTATTATTATTATTATTATTATTATTATTATTATTATTATTATTATTATTATTATTATTATAAAGTGCAAACTCCCTGCAGTGCAGGCTCTAAACGCTGTACAATGCAAACCAAAGATAAAAACTAAACACAAATCAATGGACAGCAGCAACATAAAATACAGATATTACAATACAAATTCAAAAATTAACAGCACATAAACACACCCAAAGCACAAACAACCATCGCAGCAAGGACTTACACAGGGTCATCATGATGTTATTGTGAAACATAAAAGAGACTGGAATTTGGTAAGACAGAGTAGTGAGATTGGAAAAGATGTGTTTTAAGCTGACCTTTGAAAGAAATTACTGTGGGGGCATCACGAATGTGCTTCGGAAGCGAATTCTAAATGACTGGGGCCTGGAAACAAAAGGACCTTTCACCAAAGGACTTTGTATTTATTTTCGGTACTTTAAAAAGTTTTTTATTGCTAAAACGTAAGGTGCAGGAAGCTTGATAAGTAGTTAACATACTGGAAAGTTAGCGAAGCAGTGTACCATCAAAATGACGGAAGGCGAAAGTAGCTACCTTGTAATCAATCCTAGCTTTGATGGGAAGCCATTGCAAGTGGTACAAAAAGAATGACACATGATCTTTTTTTTGATTTCTGAAAAATGAAGGGAACTGCCCTGTTTAATATTCTCTGAAGTCGAGACACTTCTTCAGATGGGCAGGCCAGCAAACAAACAAATACAATAGTCAATGTAGCTCAAAATCAGTGAAGACACAAGCTGAGTGGTGGCAGACTGAGTCAGGAAGGATCTTACAGAGCTGATTTTCTTCACCTGGAAATAAGCTGCTCTGCAGATGGAAGTAATATGGTCATGCATAGACAAAGTAGAGTCCAAAAGAACACCAAGGTCACGAACACAGCATTTGAAAAGTATGTTGGCTTCACTAACAGTCTGCTCCAATGATATAAAGTGACACATTTTGACTGAGTTTTGCGATCATTCAGCATGAGCTTGTTCATTAACATTCATTTCTTAACAGATGATATACTGAGTTCGACTGCCTTAATTACAATTGTAACATCACATGGCTTGGAGTCCCTGAGCAGCTGTGTGTCGTCGGTATATTGTGGAAACCACAACTATGCCAACTCACGACAGTTGACAGGGGTTGAATATGCTTTGGAAACAGTACAGGCCCCCGACAGAACATTGGGGCAAGTGGCAACGCAGATGGAGTGGTTTGGGCTTTGCACCTCCAACAGTCACACTCTGAGAGCGGCCTATCGAATAGGAGGTAAACCATCGTAAGGCAGTGTCAGTTATACCAAAAGTACAATGCAGTCGTCTCAAAAGAATGTCATGATCGATTGTGTCGAACGCAGCCGACAGATCCAGTAGACAAAGAATAAAGACTTTTCTCTGGTCAGCGGATGTCAGTAAATTGCTGACAACATGAAGCAGGGCGGTTTCGGTGGAATGATTTTTCATGTATGATGACTGATACATGTCAAGCAAGCCATTGTCATTCAAGTGCTTTTGAAGCTGCTGAAGAACAACTGTCTCCAAAAATGAACTTCTTTTAGACCCTAAAACGTAAACAGAAAGTTTTTGATATCATTCGTGTTTATCTTTTTTCCAACCTCGGATAAGTTGAACCATTTTCTGCTGTGGCCAAAAACTACTCTTTCTATGACTAAGAAGACGGCTCCGTTAAGTCGAACTCAAATATTTATGGTCTGTTTGAACACACAGCGACAATTTTCACATCGGCACCTTCTGATCACATTTCGTTGTCGATTGCTACACACCTCGAACTTCGGGCCAGTTGACCTTGTTTTTCATTGATTTATGTTGTTGTTGTTGTTGTTGTTGTTGTTGTTGTTGTTGGTGTGTGTGTGTGTGTGTGTGTGTGTGTGTGTGTGTGTGTCTGTGTGTGTGTGTGTGTGTGTCTGTGTGTGTGTGTCTTTAAGAGAGAGAGAGAGAGATGATGATGAAACGTTTTTATTCAGGATAAAATGTTTTAGGCATATCAATGCCTATCTTCGAAACTGTCCTGCTACTCTACACATATAAAAATACATCAGACGATACATCAAAAGATAAAACATATGTAAGTAAAAAGACCCATCCCCCCCCCCCCCCACCACCACCACCACTCAGGAAAAAAATTAAAAAAATTAAAAAAAATTAAAAAATATATAATTATATACACAGGTTTGAACCTGACATGTTAATGCAGACAGTCGAGCTATTACATAATCTGCAGCAACAGTAGAAGAGTATTAGGTAATAGGAAACTTGTCACTATCTATACGAATAGTAGCATAAGGGAACCGAACATACTATTACTTCTGAAGTAAATATTTATGGAGGCGATCTTTGAAGACGCTAATCTTACAAATTGATTTCAGGTGTGGAGGTAACACATTCCACGCTTTAGCGCCTGAAAAAGACAGACTGTTTTTACAGGTGTCTAATCTAATTTTTGGAAGGCGGATCGAACTATTTCTCGTGTTTTTCCTATTATTGTCGGAAAATAGAGTTTTTAGATAGGGTGGGTCTTTTCCGTGCATGATCTTGTGCAGAAGAACACAGCGATTAAATTCAAACTGTTTCTTTAATGTTAGTAACTTGAGAGATTTTAATTTTTCATCAGTCGAAGTAGGACCGGGAAGTATTAATTTAATGCCCCGACGATACAAGGAATTAACTTTTTTCATGTGAACTTTGCTGCATCCATCCCAGACGGTAGAACTGTAGTCACAATGCGTTTTGATATGCGCATGGAAAAAGAGTTTACGGATATCAGTATTAACTATATGGCGTAGTTTTGATAACAGGAACAGTTTTTTGGAGGTTGTTTTGCATATTGAGTCAGTATGCGGCTCCCAGCTTAATTGGTTGTCCACTATAACGCCTAATAAGCGATGCCTAGTTACTTGTTCAACAAGCTGTCTATCTAAGGAGAGTGTTAAAGGTGGTAGGCCATGCTGGCGTTTCTGACGTGTAGTAACTAACATGCTCTTTGTCTTTGGAATACTAATAATCATGTGATTATCACTGCACCAGCCTGCTACTTCATCAAGACTTTGTTGGAGTACCTTATTAATGGTTGCGATATCTTTATCAGATGTGTGTATGGCCGTGTCATCTGCTAACAGATCGCAGTTTGCGTCTAAATGAGATATGCACAGTGGCAGATCATTAATAAATAGATTAAATAATAAGGGCCCTAGAATAGACCCCTGTGGAACACCGCAAGTTACTAAACCATCAGAGGAATATTTGCCATTTAGCAGTACTTTCTGTGTTCTGTCCCTGAGATAGGAAGATATAAAGGAGACAGTATTTGAGTCAATGTGATAGAATGGTAGTTATTTTAGTAGGATAGAGTGGTTGACAAGATCAAAAGCTTTCTTCAGGTCAAGAAAGATTGTACCTGATACTTTACTGTCATTTATGGCAGAGAGCCATTTATCAATTAAATGATTGAGGGCAGTTTGGCAGGAATGTAGAGGTCGAAATCCTGATTGTGCTGCAGTTATCAGATGGTTTTGCTCCAGAAAGTTTAGAAGATGAGTATGAATATGTTTCCCGAGCGGTTTTGAAATACAGGATAATATGGAAATGGGCCTGTACTCGTTTATGTTGCATAAATCTTTGCTTTTGGGAAGCGGGATTACCTTCGCTTTTTTCAGCTCGTCGGGAAAACGTTATGTCTGATCGATAAATTATAAATAAAGGTCAGGTATTCGACGACGTAGGGCAGAAATAGTTTTAAAATTTGACTATTAATACCATCTGGACGGCAAGACGATTTGTTCTTTAAACTGGAAATAGATTTGCCTACATCTAGGACAGTCATAAGCGGTACTAAAAATGGGCCGCAGGCTGTCTGTTGACTATAGTGACGTAGTTGATGAGAGCAAGTGTAGTTTACAGGGTTAGGTGTATTTGACTTCGCCAGAGTTTGAGCAACAGTTATGAAGTGAGTGTTGAACGCATCAGCAGTAAGATCGGGCGGAATATTAGGCGATCGTTTACTGTTACCTTTGGTGAAATTGTTTATTACTTGCCAGACTGAACGGATGTCTTTGCCGTCGGCAATAATTTGTTCTGCATTTTGCCTCTGTGCTTTACGAACTAGAGATTTGACATGGTTTCGCTGCTTCTTGTATTCAGTAAATTTCTTGTCTCGTTTTAATTCATCTCTTACTTCCATTGCTTGTTTTATCTCACCAGTGAGCCATTTTGGCATAACAGGATATTTGACGCGTTTGATGCGCTTAGGCGAGTGTCTATCCAGAACGGCGAGAAACAGCTCGTACCAGCGTAACAGGGCAGCGTTAGAGTTTTTGCAGTTTTGTATGTCATAAAATGGTACTAAAGATAGGTCATATAAAAAACAGTTCGGTCGAATTTTTTAAAACATCTATACATTATGGTAGTGTGTCCTTTGATTGACTGTTTAGCTAACCTAACAGACAACGTAAAACAAACAGGAAAGTGATCACTAATGGAAATATTAGGTACGCTAACATTTTTTTACAACGCTGACATTTGTGCTATATACATGGTCTATCAGCGTTGAAGGGAGGAAGTTACTCTAGTAGGTGACTGGACAAGCTGTTTGAACCCTAAAAAATTCAACATGGATCTCCACGAAGTGTGTCCTTGCTTTTGCAAGTCTATGTTGAAATCTCCCAAAATATGTACATCCCCTTTGGAGTCCTGAACCACATCCATCATTAACACAAACTCGTCCTGCCAGGAGGCGGAGGCCGCTGGGTTTCTATATACAAAACCTATAAGAACAGGCGAGGACTTAGTCGTTTTAACTTCTAACCACATGCACTCTATATTAGGGGATTCTAAATCACAACGCCTCTTTACATAGTTGTTGATGGAATTGTGTACGTACACTGCTAGGCCAGAATGTCCGGGGGCAGATGCATCTCGCCTGAGAATGGAGTAATTGTATATAGCTATGGCATGGTCACTAATGTTAGCTGTTAGACGAGATTCCGTAAATCCAAAAATGTGAATTGGTGAGGACTGATTTAGGAGAATAGTTATATCTGGTATTTTGTGACAAAGGTGATACACATTAAGATGACCGATATTTAAAAAAATGAATGCTGTTGCCACCTGTTGACATATTAAAAGGGAACGTATAAATAGTCAAGCAGAACAAAGCAAAAACAACAATAACAACAAATACAAAAATAAACAAAAACAAGAAAAACAATGTGTGGGCTGAAGAAAAAAATCGTGTAAACACCTAGCATGTAATTACACAACATAAAGTGTCTAAGTATCCAATTGGTACTAGAGGATTCCAATAGTCAAGAGCTGTAGGCGGTTCAAACAAACTATCAGAGAGAGAGAGAGAGAGAGAGAGAGAGAGAGAGAGAGAGAGAGAGAGAGAGAGAGAGAGAGAGAGAGAGAGAGAGAGAGAGAGAGAGAGAGAGAGAGAGAGAGAGAGAGAGAGATTAAGCAGTAAAGTTTGTGCCTGTGGGTCACATTAAAAGCGATCTGATCCCGACAATAGAGGATCAATAGACCGGTTGAGAGTTCTGAGCTGCGCGAGAACGCTCACTAGATTACGCGACTTTGAGCCAAGAATTCAATTGAATTGAATTGAAACTTTATTTTCTAAGGATGAATACTTTAGGCACGCAGGCCTTTTTACATGTATGTCCTTAATAACATTTTAAATAAATATAACAGCAAAAACGGTAACATGTCAAATAAATAAAATAAAAAGAAGAGATAATAATAATAATAATAATAATAATAATAATAATAATAATAATAATAATAATAAACAGAAATATCTCACACACACACACATCTACACACACACACACACACACACAACATACACACACACACACACACACACACACAACATACACACACACATACACACACACACACACATATATTCAGTCAGATGTAAGGCAGCACAAGGGTAACACATGATGCCTATTACTCAAGTGATGCGTTACAATCACGCACACACCCACACATACAGACGCACACATACGCACGCGTGCGCATACATTAAATTTAAATAAACCTAAAAGTGATCATATATTATATGAAAGAATATTAACTCTAAGATTTAAACTAAAATTTTAAAGAGTAAAGTTAAAACTTCAAAAGTATACTATTGAACACTAACCTTCAACTGTAACGATTGAGGAACTGAAAATATCACACACACAAACACACACACACACACACACACACACACACACACACACACACACACACACACACTGACACACGCACATGCGAACACGCGTGCTAATTGTAAGGCAGCACAAGAACAAAGTAAAACACCCATTACTCGAGTGATGCGTTACACACGCACGCGCGCGCGCACACACACACACACACACACACACACACACACACACACACACTCAACTGGTGCGTTACAATCACGCACGCACGCACACACACACACACGCACACATATTCACACATGCACATACAATAGATTTTTTAAAAAATGATCATAGATTATATGAAAAAAAATTAACTCTAAGATTTTAACTAAAAACTGAAAGATTAAAGTTAAAACTTCAAAAGTAAACTATTGAACACATCAACTATAACTATTGAGGAATTGAAAATATTACACACACACACACACACACACACACACACACACACACACACACACACACACACACATATACACACACACATACACACACACACACACACACACACACACACACACACACATTCAGTCAGATGTAAGGCAGCACAAGGGTAACGCATGATGCTTGTTACTCGAGTGTTACAATTACACATGTGGGCAGTGGGCAGATGTTCACATCTGCACGGGACATAGACGACCCCGCCCTCCACGAGTCGCCTGCTGCCTTGCAGGCCTGGCCGCTTGGCTGCGGAAAGGCTAAGGGAGGAAACCCCTGACATCAAAGCCCCCGTGTCTCCGGGGAAGGCTTTTGAGCCAGAGACTAGGACAAGGACAGTCTGATATAAAACCTACGACCCGAGGACCTCGATGCCATCGTCCCAGCTTGCTAGGCCATGGCAGATGAACCAAGGGTTTAAAGGGTGGGGCCAGTACTGCGCACACTGCACTCCACCAAAAAGCTCCACCGCGCAGGCTTTAGGACACTGACCATTCCAAGTCCTGTAGCGACGGGCGAGGGGCGAAACGGCAGGTGAAAGATGTCACTGGAAGCCGCAGTCTCAAACCTGCATGCAGGCGGTTCAGGATATTGGTCGCCTGATGTTGACCTGGGGATGACAACATCACTCGGCACACCCTGAACGACCAAGCAGCCTTCTCTAGGGACAGCACTGCTTGCTCCACACGGAGAGGGGCCTAGAAAAGGTGGCCTAACCAAAGCTCGTCCCCTCGCAACCCCAGTTGGCTAGCCGCGGTCAACGGGCATCTTCTCCTGCGGTCAAAAAACAAGAAAGAATAACGGATCCACTCTCATGACGACCACGACCGGACTCAACGTAGCATGCTGGAACGTCCGAACCATGCTCGACAAAGCAGACAGCGGACGCCCTGAACGTCGCTCCGCCCTCATTGCCCATGAATTGCGGAGGTTAAACATCAACATCGCCGCGCTCAGCGAAGTACGCCTTCCGGACGAAGGCAGCCTCCAAGAACTTGGTGCTGGGGACACCCTCTACTGGTCAGGCAGGCCTGCATCAGAAAGACGGCTTTCAGGCGTGGGTTTCATGGTCAAGACATCCATTGCGACTAAGCTGGAAAACCTACCAACGGGCCACTCAGACCTCATCATGTCCATGCGCCTCCCACTGAGACACCAGCAGCACGTCACCCTTCTCAGTGTGTACTCCCCAACCCTCCTGGCAGAGCCTGCTGAAAAGGACAAGTTTTACACTGACCTGCGCAGCCTCATACAGAATACCCCTGCAGACGACAAAGTCATCATCCTTGGCGACTTCAACGCCAGAGTGGGCCAGGACTCTGAAGCCTGGAAAGGAGTCCTCGGCAAGCATGGCGTGGGGAACTGCAATGACAATGGCCGCCTACTGTTGGAGTTCTGTGCGGAGCAGCAACTGGTCATCACCAACACTACTTTTCAGCAAAAGGACAGTCGAAAGACCACCTGGATGCATCCTCGCTCCAAACACTGGCACCTTATCGACTATGTCCTAGTGCGTCAGAGGGACCGCAGTGACGTCCTCCTCACCAGAGTGATGCCCAGCGCAGAGTGCCACACTGACCACCGCCTTGTCCGCTGCAAACTCAGGCTCCACTTCAAGCCAAAACCCAAGAAATGGGGGCCCCCCAAGAAAAAGCTTGACGTTGCCAGCCTTCAGCGTGACGATGTGAAAGCTGCCTTTCAGACAGATTTACAGCGCAGGCTCAAAGACACAGCGGACCCAGTAGACTCCTCCCCTGAAACACTTTGGGAACAACTGAAAACTGCTATTGCAAAATCCTCTGCAGAAGTCTTGGGTTTCGCCAGAAAGAAGAACAAAGACTGGTTTGACGAAAACGATGTAGAGATCCAGGAACACCTAGCAAAAAAAAGAGCCGCCCATCAGGCCCACCTAGCCCAGCCTTCCTGCCCTGTGAAGAAATCTGCCTTCCGCCTCGTCTGCAGCAGTCTCCAGCGCAAACTCAGAGATCTCCAGAATGAGTGGTGGACCAGACTTGCACAGAGGACCCAGCTTTGTGCTGACAATGGTGACTACAGGGGCTTCTACGAAGCACTGAAAGCAGTGTATGGCCCCAGGCACCTGGTACAAAGTCCCCTGCGAAGCGCGAATGGCCAGGCACTCCTCACAGATAATACTTCCATCTTGAACCGCTGGTCGGAATACTTTCAGAGCCTCTTCAGCGCTGAGCGCACTGTTCAAGAAGCAGTCCTCCTACAAATCCCACACCTCCCAGGAAAGGTTGAATTGGACGAACCGCCCACCGCTGAAGAGACCCTCACAGACATCCACCAGCTCAAGAGTGGCAAAGCAGCAGGCATTGATGGAATACCGCCAGAGATCTGGAAACATGGAGGCACAGCACTGCACAACAAGCTCCATGACCTCTTTCTCTGCTGCTGGGAGGAAGGAACACTACCAAAAGATCTCCGTGATGCAGTCGTTATCACCCTGTACAAGAACAAAGGCGAGAAGTCTGACTGTTCCAACTATCGGGGAATTACCCTGCTGTTCATTGCTGGGAAAATCCTTGCAAGGCTGCTCCTGAATCGGCTGGTACCTGCCAACGCTGAAGACCAACTCCCAGAGGGCCAGTGTGGCTTCAGAGCAAACAGGAGCACCACCGATATGGTCTTTGTGCTGAGACAGCTACAGGAGAAGTGCCGCGAGCAGAACAAAGGGCTGTATTTAACATTTGTCGACCTAACAAAAGCGTTCCACACTGTGAGCAGGCAAGGCATGTGGCAGATCCTGGAGCGACTTGGCTGTCCCCCAAAGTTCCTCAACATGATTGTCCAGCTACACGAGGACCAGCAAGGCCAGGTCAGACTCAACAATGATCTCTCAGAACCATTCCCTATTCTCAACGGCGTAAAGCAGGGCTGCGTGCTGGCACCGACCCTCTTCACCATCTTTTTTAGCATGATGTTGAAGCAGGCCACAGTGGACCTCGATGATGACGATGCAGTGTACATCAGGTATCGTCTCGATGGCAGCCTGTTCAACCTTAGACGACTGCAGGCCCACACGAAAACCCTAGACCAACTGATTCGTGAGCTGCTTTTTGCTGATGATGCTGCCCTCGTTGCACACACAGAGAGAGCCCTGCAGCGCATCACGTCTTGCTTCGCAGATGCTGCCCAGCTCTTTGGACTCGAGGTCAGTCTGAAAAAGACAGAGGTCCTCCATCAGACGGCACCCAAGACAGTGTATCGCCCTCCTCACATCACCATTGGCGAGTCTGAACTAAAGTCAGTGCACCAGTTTACTTACCTTGGCTGCATTATCACGTCGGACGCCAAGCTGGACAAGGAGCTTGACAGCAGGCTGGCAAAAGCGAACAGCGCTTTCGGGCGACTTTTCAAGCGGGTGTGGCACAATCAACAGCTGAAAACAGGCACCAAGATCAGCGTGTACAGAGCTGTGGTCCTCACCACCCTGCTGTATGGTTCTGAGTCTTGGGCCCTCTACCGCAGCCAACTACGACTCCTCGAACGCTTCCACCAGCGCTGCCTGCGTACCATCCTGGGCATTCACTGGAGTGAATATGTCACCAACGTCGAGGTCCTTGAACAGGCTGAAACTGTGAGCATCGAGGCTTTGCTGCTGCGGACACAGCTCCGCTGGGCGGGGCATGTCTCCAGGATGGAGGATCATCGCCTACCAAAGATCACCCTGTTCGGCGAGCTTGCTACTGGACACCGTGACAGAGGGGCACCAAAGAAGAGATACAAAGACTGTCTCAAGAAGTCACTTAGTGCCTGCCAAATCGACCACCACCAGTGGTCTTCGCTTGCTGCGGACCGTGACACCTGGCGCTCCACCATTTACAAGGCAGCTGTCTCCTTTGAGGACTCTCACAGAGCTAGCCTTAAGGACAAGCGGCTCAGGAGAAAAAACAGAGATGCCGCAGCTCAGAACCCTGGCCATACCTTCCCCTGCAGCCACTGCGGTCGAACCTGCCTGTCTCGGATTGGCCTCCGCAGCCACGAACAAGCCTGCAGACGTCGTGGGCAACTCCTATAAAATCTTCGTTCGCGAAGTCAAGCCAAGAGAGACAATTACACATGCACACACACACACACACACACACACACACACACACACACACACACACACACACACACACACACACACATGTGTGTGCCAGATGCAATGCAGCGCAAGAGTAATCCAAGACGGTCAAACCTTGAGTGATGCGTTGCACCACACACACACACACACACACACACACACACATACACACACACACACACACACACACACACACACACACATGAACACAAAACCCTCAGAGTGGGTTACCTACCATTTTATGTGAAAATGGGTTCCCATATTTCTATTTATTCTAGGGCTCTGGAGTTGATGCGAATGTTTAGAACTCACCTTATAACTAAGCTCTTCAACTTAAAATAAAATAGACATTTTCTAGAAACAGAGCCACTGGATGGAAAAAAATGGGTTTTTACCCAAAAAGTGGGTGCCTCTCACACAAAACTGGGATTACAGTGAAAATACCTCACTAAAGATACCTTTGGTTGATTTTACTATTATGATTGTTTGAGTAGGGTTGTAAGGGGGTTGGGGGAGGGGGGGGGGAGAAGTGTGTGGTGGGGGGGGGGGGGGGGGGGGCGGGGGGGGGAGAGGGGGTCATCACTTTTGGTTTATAGAGCTGCTCAATGAGCTCATGAATGAAAGATTTTCATTAGTAGGTCATTTCAGAGGCGCACACTGAGTTGCACGTCGAACCACTCACAAATACTCATTTGGAGTGCACCAGATGGATCCAGTTGGCAAATTCAACACTATAGGACAGCTAAGACTGAAAAGCAATCGCGGCGTTTATGGCGCGGTACAAGGTTTAAAACTAAGAAAATGTTGTTTTTAGAAGCGTGTCGGGCAAAAGTTTTTATGAAAACTGTTTTAAAACCTCTTTTAACTCAACTTTTCTTAATGTTAAAAGTGTTTTATTGTACATTACTTAACGTCCCGACAGCAACAAGGCTTTCTCAGGACGTGCCTGCACTGCTTGTGAAAAAACAACAACTAAACAGAACATTGAATGTATGTCGCCAGCCGGTCAAATACATTAAATAAACCTAACACATGGGGCCTACATAAAGCTAAGACCATTTAGCAACACACATCCAATATCAAGAGCTACAGGCAGTGCAGACAGTAGGGAGAGTTTTATAAAGGCAAATACAGGTGAATGGACAAAGGGCCGACAGAGACACATGCCCCAGAATAGAGAGAAAACCCCACCCTGTGGGGCTGACCAGGGTGCTCCTGGGAAATAAAAAGTAGTTAACCCCACCCAAGTCCCCCAGGGCAGACCCGGGTGGGGTTAAAAATGTTTTAATTTACAAGCGTGTCGTAACTGATATGCATCTATTCCAACGTATAGTGCTGGATATTTTTCCCATCCTCGCCTTCTCTCTTTGCTCAACACTCGACTTTCCAGTCCTTCCCTGAAACACCCCCAACCGGTCTGCCCTCAACACTCGACTTTCCAGTCCTTCCTTCAAACACCCCCAACCGGGTCTGCCCTGGGGGACTTTTTAGTTCCCAGGGGCACCCTGGTCAGCCCCACAGGGTGGGTTTTTCTCTATATTCCGGGGGCATGTGTTTCTGTCTACCCTTGGTCCATTCACCTGCATTTTCTTTTTTTAAACTCTCCCTACTGTCTGCGCTGCCTGTGGCTCTTGATATTCGATGTGTGTTGCTAAATGGTCTTAGCTTTATTTAGGCCCCATGTCGTAGGTTTTATTTAACGTATTGGACCGGCTGGCGACATACATTCAATATTCTGTTGAGGTTTTGTCACTAGCAGTGCAGGCACGTCCTGAGAAAGTCTTGTTGCTGTCGGGACGTTAAGCAATGTACAATCAATCAACCTTCCTTCACACGGACAGCATTCACACAAATAATACTTTACTATTACATCCGAAAATGGCCCATCCAAGCCTGCACTCTTTTAACTGCACTAAACGACTGACTGTAGCAGACGACGCACGAAACGACGCTGACTCTGTGACGTCATTTCCATTCAATCAATTTGTGCATACAATCCAAAAGGAGATGCGGCATTGATAACATCGACAAACCTACAAAATAAAGCAACAGGTTCAACCAAAAGGTCGGGCAGGACAAAAGACAACAGCAGCCTCACCCAAAGTCTAAACGTCCTCTCTTACAATGCGCACTCATACAATCACTTCACTTCTTAGCAACCGGCGCACGAATATAATTATAGGCTAAGTCAAACTAAAACAGAAGATAGTGGCGGAAAACCCTTTAAAATAGAAACAAAGAACGACGTTTCAGATCAAATATTCTTCATCTGACATGGAAACAAACGTAGAAAACGTATAGGCTAAGTCCCTGGTGAACGTATACATGAATCTCAAATTTCGAACTAGACATGACCTTTCTCCACATCACACCGGAAGTACATTACAACTCAACACTTTTTTTAACAAAACAACCACACCCTCAAATAACAAACCTAATTTTGTAGAAACATAAACAATTTACTCCCTGAAACAACAAAATATCCCCCCTGACCCATATCAGCTATGAAGTTATTTATAGATGAGAAGGGTGATGTAATACATACACGCTCATTTTCAGGGTTCTGTGCGCACAACACACACACACATTGCTGGGAGGGACAAGTTTTCAAACACACTACAGGCGTGTCTGTTAAACACAAAAGTGCATGTTTTAACGCCAAAACGAGAAAAACTGATCTTTTTATTTTTTATGAATCTTTACCCCAAGACAATGCAGAAACAACCCTCAGAAAAAATGGGTGTCTGACTTGGTCACCCAGATTTTAACACCCCCCCCCCCCCCCCAGTTTTCATAAGGATGGTAAAGACAGTAACCCATTTGAGCTCTTCCGTGTACACACACACACACACACACACACACACACACACACACACACACACATTCAGTCAGATGTAAGGCAGAACAAGGGTAACGCATGATGTTTGTTACTCGAGTCATGCGTTACAATTACACATGCACACACACATGTGTGCCAGATGCAATGTAGCGCAAGAGTAATGCAAGACGGTCATTACTCGAGTGATGCGTTGCACCACACACACACACACACACACACACACACACACACACACACACACACACACACACACACACACACACGCACGCACGCACACACACACACACATTCAGTCAGATGTAAGGCAGCACAAGGATAACGCATGATGCCTATTACTCGAGTGATGCGTAACAATCACGCACACACACACATGCACACATTTGAGAGTGCAAACATGATGAAAGTTGAATGTATGATAGCAGATCAAAGTAGCATGATACAGAATCAGAATTAATGATCATCTTTATGATACTATTAATAAAGTTTGTAGATACATCTAATCTGTTCGATTATTTCTGAGTAAATACTGTAGTAGTTTGGCTTTGAATGAGCTCACAGACTGTGCTGATTTAATCTTTTTGGGGAGGGCGTTCCACAGTATTGAACCCGACACAACCTTTTTGTATTTTTGTGAAAATAATGCTGACGACAACAATCTCTCAACGTACATTGAAACTGCGTATGGCGATAAAGCCAGTCATGGCGCCTTCGGAAAATGGTCTACCATGTCATTTCAATTGCTAGTATGTTTATTCAGCTTTCCTATATCAACAGTAGACGTATATTATTAATGTAAAATCTGCTAATATTAGGCGATTACTCAGAAATATTTTGTTACTGTACAGTTTTCCTGCTGGCACTGCCGATCGTCCACATGGACGCGCTGTCTTGCCCACAGCCCCCTGCGCTTTCTCGCCTCTCGAGCTAAAAAGCGCTCTAGTTAGGGGGAACTCGCGACATCGGTATAGTTGGCAATATGTACTTTCTAAATGTTTTCAGTATATCTTACAATAATGCTGAACAAAGAGGCCAAAAGCTTTTGAAGTCTAAATAGAGTGAAATGAAAGACTTCTCTACTTTCCTCAGTTCTCTTTTGTAAGTAGGAGAATTTGAACGACAAGTACCAGGGACATTAGAAAATTAAACATCAGTCACGTGTGCATACTATGGATTGTGAAAAGAAGATTACGCTGAGGCAAAACAACATTGATAAACCATATCACAAGCAAAGTTTAGCAAACAAAGCTCACCCTAGAGCAGAACTCTTTAATGACTCCATTGCGTTATACTTCTATTGCGGTTTTCTTTTTGATTATTACATCTCTTCTATTTATAGAAGAGACTTTTTAGGATGGGTCGGGTTGAGGCGATCTCAGTGCAATGCACGTAACTTTAGGGGCGTGCAGAACTCAGACTCTAAGAGCGAAGTGACACAATAGAAATTACGTCATGTCTAGGAACTAACCACGCTGCTGAAAGTACATTTGGGAGAAGCGCCGTGTGTATTGTGTGTGTGTGTGTGTGTGTGTGTGTGTGTGTGTGTGTGTGTGTGTGTGTGTGTGTGTGCGCGTGTGTGTGTGTGTGTGTGTGTGTGTGTGTGGTGTGTGTGTGTGTGTGTGTGTGTGTGTGTGTGTGTGTGTGTGTGTGTGTGTGTGTGTGTGTGTGTGTGTAGACACGAGTATCTCCAGTGTTTGAGTATGTACAGGCCTGACACTTTTATGAAATGCTTTGATCAAGATGTATTTTGGAGAGCCTCCCAGCATATTTAAATTGGGCTACTCGTCAAAGAGAAAAACTGCCGTTTATATAAAGTCGGTTGACCAGGATTTGATTCAGTAATTTTTGTTGATGATAATAATGATGATGATAGCACTTTACTGCCTTATGTAATAATACATCAGGAAATCGTTGCGGTGCTGTGCAACATAAAAAGAAGAACATGAAACACAGCAAAATATAATTAAACTGCTCACACGTGCACACACACACACACACACACACACACACACACACACACACACACCATCACACACACACACACACACACACACACACACACACACACACACACACACACACACACACACACACACACACACACACACACACCGTATGCCTTACCAACGATTGTTGTCCAAGCATAGAGGCAATAAACGCGATTTCACAGTAACACAAATCACATAGGACATATCGTAATGTAAAACTGAACACGTCACTTGCATCATAGACACAGCAGTGCAGTTAACCCTATTTCCTACACATACATTTGGCCAGCCAACTGCTGCTGTGGTATGCAGTCACTCCCCGCTGCGAGCAGGCTATCTAGGTCACTATTTGGCATCAATAATAATAATAATAATAATAATAATAATAATAATAATAATAATAATAATAATAATAATTACGGTATTTATAATGCGCTTATCTTATAATAATTATAACTCTAAGCGCGCACTCACAACTCGCGCACGCATGCGCACGCTTTAGACAATGACTCACGTACCACAAATAGTAAAATACATTACGACGGTCAGCTTGGGGTGGGGAGTGTGGTGATATAGTGCTAAAACTGATGAAAGAGGTGAGTTTTGAGGGCGGACTGGAAGGAGGAGAGAGAGTGTTTCTGACTGAGAGAGAGTGGGAGAGTGTTCCAGGTGGATGGACCGTAGACGGAGAAGGAGCGGGGGCTGAAAGTATTGTGTTTGGTGCGAGGGATGTGGAGGCGGAGAGGGTCGGAGGCAGAGCGGAGGGAGCGGGAAGGTGTGTAAGGGTGAAGTAAGTTGGAGAGATAGGAAGGAGCGCAGTTGTTCAGGAATTTGTAGCAGAGAGACAGAATTTTGTATTGGATGCGTTGGGGGATGGGGAGCCAGTGAAGGTGTTTGAGCAGGGGAGTGATGTGGTCGGATTTTTTCTTTCTGAGGACGAGGCGGGCAGCGTTGTTCTGGACGCGTTGGAGAGTGAAAGTGGTGGAGGGAGGGAGGCCGGAAAGGAGAGAGTTGCAGTAGTCGATGCGAGATAAGATGAGAGAGACAGCAAGTTTGGTGGCAGCTTCGGTAGTGAGGTATTTTCTGATATGACTGATGCGGCGAAGGTGGAAATAGCATACCTGGGCCGTGGCGGAGACGAAGATGGTCATGGACAGAGGAATCGAGGATGACGCCGAAGTTCATAGCCGAGTCAGAGAGGGAGATGGGGGTGCTATCGAGTTGAAGGTGGAGAGAAGGAGGGAGCTGGGAGAGTTTCTGACGATTACCTACCAGCATGGATTCCGTTTTGTCGTCGTTCAGTTTAAGCTTGTTTGCTGTCATCCAGTTTTTCACGTCTTCGTAGCAGTCAGCCGTGCGAGTCAGTAGTGACTGAGTGTTGTCGAGTTTGTCTTTGTCTAGCAATTGTGAGTCGTCAGCGTAGAGGTGGTGGTGTATGCGGTGACACTGGATGATGTTGGACAGAGGAGAGGTGTAGAGTGTGAAAAGGACCGGGCTCAAGACGGTCCCCTGTGGAACTCCGCAGGCGAGCGTGACTGGGTTGGAAGAGACGCCGTTGATGGTGACGGACTGCTGTCTGTCGGACAGGTAGGAGAGAAACCAGGAGTGAGCAGAGTCAGTGATGCCGAAGGAGTGGTGGAGTCGTTGGAGGAGGATAGAGTGGTCTATAGTGTCAAAGGCGGCAGAGAGATCGAGTAGTGTAAGAAGGGAGATGTTGCCCGAGTCGGTGGAGAGAAGCAGATCGTTTAAGATATGTAGAAGGGCTGTTTCAGTGCTGTGATTTTTGCGATAGGCAGACTGGAATGGACTGAGAAGGTTGTTGTCGGTGAGGTGGAGTTTGAGCTGGTTGAGAACAACCTTCGCAAGGAGCTTGGACAGGAAAGAGAGATTTGAGACTGGGCGATAGTTCTTGAGTTCGTTTGGGTCGAGGTTGTGTTTTTTTAGGAGAGGACGGACGATGGCGGACTTGAAGATATCGGGGACGGAGCCGCTTTCTAAAGATGCGTTGATGATGTCGGTAATGAAAGGCAGAAGTTTTGGAAGGCCGTGACGATAGAGAGAAGCTGGGAGGGGGTCTAGTTCGCAGGTTTCGAAGGGCATGGACTTTATGGTCTTGAGGACTTCATCCTGAGAGGCGGGGCGAAAGGACGAGAGGGGAGTGCCGGAAAAGGTGGGGTCGGGAGGGCAAGGCGGAGAAGGCAGAGTGTCGAGTGCGTTGCGCAGAGTGTGGAGTTTGTCCGAAAAATAGGTAGAAAAAGCGGACGGGAGTTCTTGTTTGCTGTGTGTGTTGGGGAGAGGAGAGTCTTTAGAAGTGCCTAGGACTGTGTTCATGGTGGTGTAGAGGGTTTTGGAAGAAGTGGATTCCAGGATTTGGTTTTGAAGGTGTTTGCGTTTAGAGTCGGAGATCATTTTGCAGACTTTGGATCTAGTTGTTTGGAAGATCTGTCTGTGAACGGTGTGGTCAGATGAGCGCCAGCGGCGTTACGCTTGTCGGCGCTCGCGCTTGGCCTCGGCTATGTCGTCATCAACTATTCCTTGTATATTCTCTGTTGCGGGACTACCGATGTGTGTGTTATGCCTGTGTTTAATGTTCTCTATCTCTGCTTCCTCAGTTTTCTACATACCCTGCGGGATGTTTGACAGCAGATACACTTAGTAGTAGGATAATGGAAGAGCATTCCCTTCTAGCGTCATGAACAGTTCTTCCAGTCAATATGACTAGGCGCGCGCTAATGATTAATTGCCACCAATGGCTTATCTTGCACATAGTTTAACCCGACCGCTCTGTAACTAAAAGTAAAAGTGCGTTCTGCACAGCCGTGTAGATGAAGTATTATGCTTATAGCTGGACAATACTGTATAATTATATATATATATATATATATATATATATATATATATATATATATATATATATATATATATATATATATATATATATATATATTATATATATATATATTACATTACATTAAACAGTGGGAGGGATGGGTCAGGTTTGGCGTTTGTTTGCATCATTAAAAGTGTGGACAGCAGTTGGGTAAAAACTGTTTTCAAAACGACTCTAGCGTGTTTTGATCACTCTATAACGGCACCCTAATGGCAACATCTCGAACAACTCATGGGCTGGGTGCAAATCATCTCGGAGGATGGATCTAGCTTTTTTTTAGCATTCTTTCATGGAAGAGGGACTCTAACGAGGGTAAATCTATACCTATGATTTTCGATGCAGTTTTTACTACTCTGTTTAATTTGGATCGCTCTTTCTGTGTGGTGCTATCAAACCAAACGGTCAGGGAGAAGGTCAAAATACTTTTAATAACTGCCCGGTAGAAGTTGGTCAAAATTTGTCTGCTGACACCAAACGTTTTAAAACGTCTGAGAAAATACAGTCGTTGCTGTGATTTTTTTCACTAAAGAATCAACGTTTTCCTCCCATTTAAGATCGTTTGAGACGTGGGTGCCGAGAAACCTCAAACAATCAACAATTTAAACATGGCTACCATGAATAGTGAGAGGAACAATGTCTCTTTTGATTTTCCTGAAATCCATGACCATTTCTTTCGTTTTAGGCACATTCAGGTCAAGGTTATTGTCAGAACACCAGCCAAGAAGTTCATCTACTCTCTCTCTCTCTCTCTGTATGCTGTTTCATTAGTGTTTAAAATAAAAGCTTCAACAGTGGTGTCGTCAGCAAATTTAACTGTAAGGGAGTTATCATCCGTTGATGTACAATCATGGGTAAAAAGAGAGTATGACATAGGGGACAAAAAAAAAATTAAGGGTGCACCCGTGCTCAGTGTCACGGGCTTAGAAAAGTGAATACATGAACCAGACGAGTGGTTACATCCACCTGACTGTCAAATCCCTGGGGCTGAATGCTGACTGCATGGAGCAACTCTGACTACCTGAGGTCTACCTGACAAAAAAATCGTTGATCCACTGGCATAGTGAACTGTCAAAACGTATATGGATCAGTTTCTCATATAGCTTGGGTGGCACAATAGTATTGAATGCAGAGCTGTAGCCCACAAATAATACCCTAACATACGTGTTGGCCTTCTCAAGATGTTCCAACGCATGATGCAGACCCAGGGATACGGCATCCTCCACTGACCGATTCACCCGAACTGGTAGGAATCTAAGGTGGGTGGGATAACAGTTTTAATGTGTTGCAGAACCAGACGCTCAAACATTTTCATAATGACAGACGTAAGGGCAATAGACCTGTAATTGTTAAAGGAGGATGCCTTGGACTTTTTTGGGACCGGAATCATAACAGATTTTTTTAAACATATTGGAACTTTACAGATCTGAGGGACCAGTTAATGATGTATGTGAAAACGTTAGAGAGCTGGCTAGCACAGGACAATCTCTTGTGTGTCTGTACTCAAAAGTAGTTAGTCACGTTTTGCCTGTGGACACTGACAGTCTATGTCATGACCTTGAAAAAAATATTGTTTCAAGTACAATCGATAAAGTATCATATGTAATGTTTTACAAGTTTGGAATGTGCTTTCCCTTGCTGTAGCATTACTAATTACAGGGAGTCATGTTGATTTTTCTAAACTAAATTTAAAACAGAAGAAAATGGAAGTCAATCAGACGACCATACAACCGAGCCCCAACTTGTCTTAAGTTCAAACAGTAATTAAAGCCAAGAGTCCAGGGAGGTGTGAAAACGGAAGTAAATTAGCTGAGTGGAACAAACAAAACAAGTTACGACTACAGACGGCAACTGATTCACAACCACTGCCAACAGCGCCAACAGCACCCCACCACCACAACAACAACAAAGTGAGCCTATCACACAAAAACCTAAAAAAAACTGAATAACAAAATACTTTATTGGTCGATTTGTTGCAGGACTCGGCTACATAGGTTACACATTATGGAAAAAAATACAAGCCACAAACTCAAACAGTGTCCAAGAAACCAGAAACACAAAACTGGCTCAAGCAGATCAGGATTATGAAAAACAAAAAATAGAAAGACTTGATTTCATCAATGGAAAACTTAAGCTGGAAAGTCACACACAGCATATATTTTCAAATGTTTATGACGCTATTAAAGAATACTACCTTGTTAAAGGTGAAGTCATGAGCATACCACAACCAAAACTTAGTGATTACTACCAGCCTAGCCAGTAACAGCAACAACAACAAAAATGGAGAAATAATGTTTGTTTTAGTAGGAATGACATTTGTTTATTTCACAGGAGTTTTTCTTGTTAGAAGAAAATGACTAAAGCTAAACTATCCAAAATATATTACTCCCCAATTGGCTACTTGAAAGGAAAAACTGCAATAGGAAAATTGTCTGCTGCTGCAAATGATGTTACTCTCAATCAAGTAAAACAATGGTTGCAAAGGCAAGCTATATTACGCATATATTTGCCTGCTCCAAGGAAAATAATAAGACCACACGTTGAAAACACCACCCCTAATGACACACACCAATTGGATCTCTTGTTTCTTCCACATGATACTATAAGTAAAAAATAAAAAAAAAAATAAAAAAAGCGATACACATATGCACTGACTGTTGTTGACATTGCATCACGGAATAAAGACAGAAAACCACTAACTGACAAGAGCGCTAGCACCATGGCGGCAGCATTATCAAAAATATATAGTTGTGATCCTTTAAAATACCTTAGGCTTGTGCAAGTTGACGATGGAAGTGAATTAAAAGGTGCAGTTAATCAATTATTTGCGAAGCATGGCTACTGGTTAGGCGTGGCATACAGGCATGCACAAATACCAGGCAATTGTTGAAAACTTTAACAAACAATTATCGGAGATACTTTCAGTTATCATAATTCTAAAGAACTCATGCACGACACACGAAACACTGAGTGGGTTAAAAGATTACCATCTGTGTTAAAAGCAATGAATAAAGACGGTCACATAAAACTGTTGATGCTATTACATTAAAAACAATATCACCACCACCAACAACACTAAAGACACTTGGCACAAGTTTGTTTATGAAACAGGTAAGATATCTATATCAACCGAGTGAGGCAGAGAATTATGCAAAACGTAGAGCAATTGATGCAATATAATCTCCATCTGTTCACAATGTAAAAAAAAAATATTCCTGGCAACCCATGGCCCATCTATTTACTATTTGTACAATCCGGCCTCTCATAGGGTATTATTTTGTCAGATAAGAATTACAGATTGTTCCAACATACACTGTTACTCATTACATCAACTAATTCATCAATCAGTTCATGATAATTATAATTATAATAATAATTACGGTATTTATAATGCACTTATCTTATAATAATTATAACTCTAAGCGCGCACTCACAACTCGCGCACGCATGCGCACGCTTTAGACAATGACTCACGTACCCCAAATAGTGAAATACATTACGACAGTCTGCTTAGGGTGGGGAGTGTGGTGGTATAGTGTTAGAACTGTTGAAAGAGGTGAGTTTTGAGGGCGGACTGGAAGGATGAGAGAGAGTGTTTCTGACGGAGAGAGAGTGGGAGAGTGTTCCAGGTGGATGGACCCTATACGGAGAAGGAGCGGGGGCCGACGAAAGTGCTGAGTTTGGTGCGGGGGATGTGAAGGCGGAGAGGGTCGGAGGCGGAGCGGAGGGAGCGGGGAGGAGTGTAGGGGTGAAGTAATTTTGAGAGATAGGCGGGAGCGCAGTTGTTCAGGAATTTGTAGCAGAGAGACAGAATCTTGTATTGGATGCGATGGGGGATGGGAAGCCAGTGAAGGAGTTTGAGCAGGGGAGTGATGTGGTCGGATTTTTTCTTTCTGAGGTCGAGGCGGGCAGCATTGTTCTGGACACGCTGGAGAGTGAAAGTGGTGGAGTGAGGGAGGTCGGAAAGGAGGGAGTTGCAGTAGTCGATGCAAGATAGGATGAGAGAGACAGCAAGTTTGGTGGCAGCTTCGGTAGTGAGGTATTTTCTGATCTGACTGATGCGGCGGAGGTGGAGGTAGCATGCCTGGGCCGTGGCGGAGACGAAGCTGGTCATGGAGAGAGAGGAATCAAGGATAACGCCGAGGTTTTCGGCCGAGTCAGAGAGGGAGATGGGGGTGCTGTCGAGTTGAAGGTGGAGGGAGGGAGGGAGCTGGGAAAGTTCGTGGTGAGTGCCTACCAGCATGGCTTCCGTTTTGTCGTCGTTCAGTTTAAGCTTGTTTGCTGTCATCCAGTTTTTCACGTCTTCGTAGCAGTCAGCCGTGCCAGTCAGTAGTGACTGAGTGTTGTCGTGTTTGTCTTTGTCTAGTAGTTGTGAGTCGTCAGCGTAGAGGTGGTGGTGTATGTGGTGAGACTGGATGATGTTGGACAGGGGAGAGTTGTAGAGTGTGAAAAGGACCAGCCCAGGACGGACCCCTGTGGAACTCCGCAGGAGAGCGTGACTGGGTTGGTGGAGATTCCGTCGATGGTGACGGACTGCCGTCTGTCAGAGAGGTAGGAGAGAAACCAGGAGTGAGCAGAGTCAGTGATGCCAAAGGAGTGGTGAAGGCGGTGGAGGAGGATAGAGTGGTCTATAGTGTCGAAGGCGGCAGAGAGGTAAAGTAGCGTAAGAAGGGAGATGTTGCCCGAGTCGTCGGAGAGAAGCAGGTCGTTTAGGATATGTAGAAGGGCTGTTTCAGTGCTGTGATGTTTGCGATAGGCAGACTGGAAGGGACTGAGGAGGTTGTTGTCGGCGAGGTGGAGCTTGAGCTGGTTGAGAACGACCTTCTCAAGAAGATTGGACAGGAAAGAGAGATTGGAGACTGGGCGATAGTTTTTGAGTTCGTTTGGATCGAGGTTGTGTTTTTTAGAGAGGACGGACAATGGCGGACTTGAAGATATCAGGGACGGAACCGTTCTCTAGAGATGTGTTGATGATGTCGGTAATGAATGGCAGAAGTTTTGGAAGGCCGTCCCGGTAGAGAGAAGCTGGGAGAGGGTCTAGTTCGCAGGTTTTGAGAGGCATGGACTTTATGGTCTTGAGGACTTCGTCCTGAGAGACGGGTCGGAAGGACGAGAGGGGGGTGCCGGAAAAGGGGGTGTCGGGAGGGCAAGGTGGAGAAGGCAGAGTGTCGAGTGTGTTGCGCAGAGTTTGGATTTTGTCGGCAAAATAGGTGGAAAAAGCGGACGGGAGTTCTTCATTGCTGTGTGTGTTGGGGAGAGGAGGGTCTTTATAAATACCTATGAGTGTGTTCATGGTAGCTTTGAGGGTTTTGGAAGAAGTGGATTCCAGGATTTTGTTTTGAAGGTGTTTACGTTTGGAGTCGGAGATCATTCTGCAGACTTTGGATCTAGTTGTTTGGAAGATCTGTCTGTGAACGGTGAGGTCAGATGAGCGCCAGCGGCGTTCCGCTTGTCGGCGCTCGCGCTTGGCCTCAGCTATGTCGTCAGTGAGCCAGGGGGAGGGGGATCGGTTGGGTATGGAGCAGGTGGTGACAGGTACATGGGTGTCTAGAAGTTTTCGAAGGGAGGAGTCGAAATGGGATGCAAGATCAGGAGAGGAGGCGGGGTCCAGGAGAAGTTCGAAGCTTCGTCGAAGAAGCTCTCTCGGTTGACAGATTTTAGTTTGCGACGAGAGACAAGGAGCTCGGGTTTTTTCGGGGGAGGTAGGTTGAGGGAGACGAGAATAGCGAGGTGGTCAGAGGGAAGCTCAGAGGAGGTGTCAGAGTCGAGGAAAAGTTGATCGGAGGTGCGGGTGATGATCCAGTCGAGGGTGTGGCCGAGTCGATGGGTGGGTTTTAGTGATGTGTTGTGTAAGATTGTGGTTTGAAAGTGATGTGCAAAGGCGTTTTGTGTCAGGGTGGTCGGGTTTTTCGAAGTGGAAGTTAAAGTCGCCAAGAAGGATGTGTTTTCCGGGTCGTGTGCTGTAGTGGTCGAGGAGGAGGTCAAACTCAGTGAAAAACATGGAGTTTGTGAGTTTGTTTTGAGAGCTTGGAGGGGGGCGATAGATACATCAGAAGATGAGGGACTGGCCAGGGAGTGTTGCTACGGCCACGACAGATTCAAAGGAGGGATGAGCAAAGGTAGAGACTGAGAGAAGGAGAGGTGAGCGGAGAGACAGTCCCTGTAGATGATGGCAATGCCACCCCCTCTGGAAGCGCGCGGGAAGGAGGCCAGGCGGTAGCCACTCTGAGTGACGTTGGCGATGATGGCTTCATCGCCAGCTGAGCGGAGCCATGTTTCGGTGATCACGACAACATCTAGGTCATTGTCTAGAATGAAATCTGAAATCACGTCGGCTTTGCCATCTGTAACGATTGTGGTTGTGTTGTTCTGTGAGAGCGTGCATGTGTTGATCGTAGGTAGCGATCCGATGTTTTATTTGAGCTATCATGATTACGAATCAAGTACCTTTTCAGTAAGTTTTACTTTCGTTCACGCTTAGTGCAGAATCGATTATCTTTTGACACACGGAGTTGAATCCCAAAGAGTCTAGAAACTGCGCGAGTAATCATCATTGTTTTCTGCGCGCGTGAAGTAGGTGGTTTATTATGTATTAGACGGAATCTTGAAACTTCCGGATGATTCGGGGAGATCGTGACCTGTCTAGTGTGCTCATGCGTGAAGTCATGACGCGCGGGGATTTCCCAACATAGGGGATGGTAATAGCAGCCAAATTAGTGTGGACTATTCCAGTGTAAATATTTATGAGTTTTAGTTACGTATTTTGTTCTGATTGATTGCGTTGTACGAATTTGCTCGATTGTTCTGGAAAACATACCACTATAAAAGATCGTATTAGGAAGCGCGAGTCGTACATTGTTCAGTTGTAAAATTGCGATGTAACAGCGTCGGTACATTGTCCAGTTGTATAATTGCAGTGTATTGACATTGAGAGAGCGCTACGCAAGATATTGTGTTTCATTGTCAGTGACGGAGTTATGCAGTGTATGGTGATGTACATTGTATGAGAGACGCATCGTGTCAAAGTGTGGACATTTTGCAGAAGAAGACATTGTTGGTGCATTTGTGAACGTATTTTGTGGAGATCGCATCGCTGTAATAAAATATTGTTGGAACTCTTACTCCAGTGTTGTCTACAACCTTAAGCCACGTGTGACGGGTTGCAGCTGAATGAAGTTTATTTAAAAGAACCTTACGTGCGTGCAGTCTGGTGTGATATTATACTACGACCACGATTCTACCACGTAACACCATCTTTGCAGACAGTCTGTGCATTCAACAGACACAGTTTTAGATTGGGTGAGACAGAAAAGAGGAAGAGGAAGAAGAAACGGACGAAGAAGAGGACAAAGGAGGAGGAGGGTGGGGAGGGGGAAAAGAGGATGGAGGCGTGAAAGATGAGGGAGGGGGGAGTGGGGAGAAGGAAAAGACGGGGAAGGAGAACCGGGCAAGAAAGAGAATGCGGGAGGAGGGTGAGGGGGGAGGGGAAAGAGGGAGGAAGGAGAGTAGGAAATGATGAGGAAGGGGGAGGGTGAAGGGGAGGAGAAAGGGGGAGGAGGGGACGAGGAGGAAAAAGCAGGCGGAGGAGGAAGGGGTGAGGGGAGGAGGGGGAGGAGTGTGGTGGAGGAGGCGGCCGAGGAGAGCAGGGAGCGGTAGGTGAGGAAGACAGGAGAAGAAATGGGAGAAGAAGGAAGGGATGGGGAGATGGCGGGGAGGCGGGGAGACCCGGAAGGGGTGGAAGGACATAGGAAAAGGGGAAGAAGTGTGTGGGTGTGGTGGCGAGTCGTGCCTTCTGCTAATTCCACCCCTGCGGCCTCTCTTTCGCGACCGGATGCCACGTAAGGAATTTGCGACACTGTCGGCGGCACCGGCAGCGCAGTAGGTGGCGTGATGACGTAGAGATGGCAGTTGTTGGCGTGTGTATCTGACGATCATGATTGTTTGTGAGGACAGGAAAGAGAAAGACGGGACGAGGGTGCAGTGGGGTGTGTGCTTGTGTGTGGGGGGGGGGGGGGTGTCGGTGTGTGTGTGAGCGGTGTGATAAATGTCCTCAGATAACTTAAGCTTGTAATTCCCAGGCACATAAGACATTTCCTTACTGAATAATACACGTTTTGTGTCACCAACAGCAAGTAACTTCTTATGTGTTTGTATCATTTCAATATTATGTTTATTCAACCTCAGTGTCTTGTTTGGATAATCAGTCATTAGTTCTCTATCTAAAACTTGCTTATCGTGTTCATGACGTATATCTTTATTTTTTATCGATTAAAAAAAAACGTTTGCTTTAGACTGACTGCCTTTCTGGTGAGTATGGAATACATTTATTTTTACCTCAGTCCAAAGTACTTAAGTATTGGCACCCCATTCAGTTGATCTTTAAATTTCACAGGCACTTTCTTGTTTTGTGTGCTGTAAAGTGGGTGATCCTCAGATGTGTCATACAATTCTAGAACTGTTTTCATGTCTTCATAAAAGTCTTCAGTAGGCACATCTCTGATCACAAAGTCAGTATCAGTGTATAACAGCCGACGGGATGGATACTTCAGTTTAAAATAATCATAGTAGAATTGAAGCATTAATAGTTTTGACAGTTCAAGTATTGCCATACCAATGAATACTGGCTTGTTGAGATCAACAAACCTTTTTTTTAGTGTCACTGCATTCAGTGACTGATGAAACTCTTTATGCCCTGTGTATTGTGGATTACCTGTAAGTTTAATTGCACCCGATCGATTCAGTTGTAACCAGTCTCACATCTTTACGGTGATGTGGATTGTTTAAAAGCTTAACGAAGTCTAAACGATAATGACGAATAATACGAGATCTAGGGCAGGGTAGACATTATGTCTCGTGATGGCCTGGGAAACATAAAGAAGTTATTCCTAAAACGATTCCTGGATTTGAAATCAATCACAGTGCATCCGAGGGCTTTAACCTTCAGACTGGTTTTGAAAACTGCGAGAGTGGCGGACTGGCAAACATACAGAGGCAGTGAATTCCACACCGTGTGCCTGGTACTTACCCGTGCACGTTGAGCAGCAAACCTTCATGCCATAAGCAGTGTCACAGATTGCAGGGAACAGTTCAGTGTCTGTACAGACTTTTCCGTTACCTACAATATCAGTACATCCTGCAACGGTTGTCAGGTGACCTGCACATAGAGATGAACAACAACCGATACATTTCAATACAATGACTTGATATCTGACCCAATGTGACAAGGAAATTGTTATTATACGGAGAACACAGACGAGACACGGACCATTGGTGTGTGTATACATACCTTCTTCTGATAAATCCAGAATTGTTTAAATTGCCATAAAATGGTCTGAATGTGCGTACATAAAATATCGAAGTGAACTTTTGCACACCCATGTGTTGGGCAGCAAAAACATGTCGGTGGTCTGTGTATAATGGTCGGGAGAGCCCAAAGCACAGCTGAAGACATTCCGCTGGTCCTTATTGAAGAAAATGTGAATGGAATTGAAACACAATACATGTGCAGGTATATCGTACCGTCGTCTATTCTGTCGTTTGTCCGCCATAACATGTGGCACTACAGTTAAACAAAACTCATCCTGGATATGAGGCCACCCCCCACCCCCCCACCCCCCCACCCCACCCGGGTCTGCCCTGGGGATCGGGTGGGATTAACTATTTTTTAGTTCTCAAGGTCACCCTGGTCAGCCCCACTGGGTGGGTTTTCTCCTCTATTCTGGGGCATGTGTTTCTATCTACCCTTGGTCCATTTACCTGTATTGTCCTTTTTTAAATCTCCCTACTGTCTGCGCTGTCTGTAGCTCTTGATATTGGATCTGTGTTGCTAAATGGTCTTAGGCTTTTTTAGTGTATTAGGCCGGCTGGCGACATACATTCAATATTCTGTCTAGTTGGGTTTTTTTTTTTTTTTTTTTTTTTTTCACAAGCAGTGCAGGCAGGTCATGAGAAAGTCTTGTTGCTGTCGGGACGTTAAGCAATGTACAACCAACCATGGATATGTGACCACGTTTGTCAGGCAGTACCTCGATCATTATCTACATACCCTATGTTAGTTTTTGTTTGTTTGTTGTTGTTTTTTGGGCGGAGGGGAGTCGGACTAATGTGTTTAAACAAGAGCACAAATGCTTGTCTGTTCATCAGTCTGGCTGTTTGTCTGATTAAAGCACGAAATTAAATTCAGCCTATGGTCACAGCACTGATCGCGAATAGGGTGGGAATGAATGAGGTTAGCGTAACTAGACATGACGAAATTTGTATATTGTTACTTTAATTGTCAAAGGACTAGACCTTTCCCGCCTTTGACATCATGGCCATGCTAATAAATTTGTCCCACCGCGACCCATCCTAAAATGTTTCTTCAATAAATACAAGGGACTTAAAAATAGGAACAACGTTGGGTTGGGGTACCTTCTTGTTATGAAATCGCTCACCCTGTGTTTTGTGGCGATCAGGCGGAAGGTGATCTCTCTTTTGCGTAAGCTATACCTGGATGTGCAGTTTAAGTTGGCAGATGATGGGGAAAAGTACAAGATGTATTCTTTTTTAAAAGTGTTACGCACAAGCGCCATTTTGTTCACACATCAGAGCACCTGAATTGTCATCAGGGCGATTTTATCTTCCGTATTTTAAAAAATACCGTAGACTTTGAAATGGGGCTGTGTCGGAGTGCATTCTGGAGCATGCACATGACGTTTTTGGCGTGCGGGACAGAAATTCTGGCAAAGAAGTAACATGATAAAAATGACGTCACGTCTAGTTACGCAAACCTTGATAGAGAAAGTTTACAAAGTAGAGTAGGTAAGAGCACTGTCCGGGGAGAGAAGTCTTGATAGAGAAAGTCTTTTTGGCGCCAAACGCCGAATGTGAATGTATGTGTGTGTGTGTGTGTGTGTGTGTGTGTGTGTGTGTGTGTGTGTGTGTGTGTGTGTGTGTGTGTGTGTGTGTGTGTGTGTGTGTGTGTGTATGACAGCGATAGAGCCCGGGTTTGAGGACAGACAAGCTTGACATTTTAGGATATAGTCCCTAAGAAAATTATGTCGGGAACAGTTTTTCGATTTTTTTAAAATTAACATGCCATTGGCAAGAAAATGTCCGTTTCACAAAAACCGGTTGATCCACACTTGAGTCCGTAATTTTTCCTTTTTTTTTACCAGATATTTTGCGTATAGCTAGATAAAAGGGAGATATTTGATTGTGTTCGTAAACCAGCATTGTACCTCTGGAACGTTTGAAGTGATAATTAAATATTTTTACACAAATATTTTCACGTTTTTGTGATTAATTTCCCGAATTACATGAGTTAATGTTAAAACAATCTTTTTTATAAAAAAAATGTTCTCATTAATAATCGCATGATTTCTTTTTTTTTTGTATACGCTAATTACATAAGCCTACAGTTTGTTTCGGCTGTCGGGTACGATAGGCCCATTGTGACCTGTATGCCCTAAGTGTGAAAATCAGACAATGTTCTGCACTACTTTTTAGGAGTTATTTGTAAAACAGCTAACATAACTTTAATTTTTCTTTTACGAAAAAAAATTTCTTCTCATTAATACCCGCATGATTTTTCATAAACAGTGTTTGCATAAGCCTGCTGTTTGTCCCGGCCCCGGGGTAGGATTAGATCGAATTGTGACCTGTAAGCCCTAGATGTGAAAATCGGCAAGAAAATTGTAAAGTTGATTCTCGGATACGTCAAATGTTAGTACTGCGATGAGTGTAGCATCAAGTTTTCACTATGAACACAGCGTCATGGGACTAATGATGTCATGACGTGAAGCTTGAAGTGACGTCATTTCGCTGCTCTTGCTATTCTTCTTCTTTAAAATAGCTATGCCACACCAGACCACGGAGCTTACGAATGGCGGGAATCACCGTGTGTTCGTCATTTTCATTTCTGTGTGCCAGTGTGAGTGAATCAGAGGGTAGGTTAGAGTAAAAGGAGATGGATTCATGTCGCTACACGATCCCACAGAGCATACTAATAGCGGGAAGGGCCCTTTGTCCGTCTGTATTTGTGTACGCCGACGTTTTTGTTGATCAGGGGTTGGCTTAGAAAGGAGGGAAAAGGACAACCGTAATAAGCCTAAAAATATTAACATGTCTAAATGTTTCTAAAAGATAAACCCATCTGAGCTCCAAACAATAAGGTAGACTTTGGGATGAAATCCTCTTCTTGTTCTATTCGTGGGTGGGTATGGTAAATTGTCTCTGTGTCATGGAAACACCGCTCTTTATACTGAGTAGTGAATATGCGCAGTATACACGCCAATGGTCAGTCTTACACGTGCATTTGGCCATAATGACCAATCAGTGCTGTAGTGACCATGGCAATCAATCAAGTTTTCACTCATCTGACTCATCAGCAAGGGCATACATAACAAAACCGGAAGCGAGTCTAGATTTCTTTCTGCTACAAAACCAACACCTGAGAAGTGATCAACTAAACCAGTAAGATTGTTTTGTCAATATAGTTCACTTGAGCAAGTTGTGACCTTTTAACATTGACACCTTAATGAATGTGACCCTTAACTTTTTGTGCATAGTATAGTACACGGAACCGCAAAGATTGTGACTGCTCTGATTACAATGTAATTTAAGCAAAAATTGAATTCTTTAATGGATTTACTTACCTGTTTCAAAACAGAAATTCTGGCAGACAATCTTACCATACGTATTACTACAGAAATCAGGCAGCTGAGCGCAGGTAAGGCCATCGACAAGATAATTAAGCTCAATAAGTTGGTTAGTATCTGCCCTCAGTGCCCTGACCATACCGTCCGATGCAGTGTCAAGCGAAATGTAATCTGCACAACAGAAAAGGAACTTAAAATATACGATGCGACGTACGCACACACACACACACACACACACACACACACACACACACACACACACGCGCGCGCGCGCGCACACACACACACACACACACACACACACACACGCACGCACGCACGCACGCACACACACACACACACACACACACACACACACACACACACACACACAAAGACAATCACTATCGCCTAGAAACATATTTTTCACTTTATTTCTGTTTAATAACAGAGCCATCTTTACGATAGGCAAAGTACGAATTACTTCACAACTGAATATTCTCTACGGCATAAAGTCGGTCCAAATGTGAGGAGTAGAACTGCTGAAATGTCAGCGACCTACGACAGATTCACCTCAATTGATTTAAGAAATGGGATACACAGTGGCGCGAAACAAGCACTTCTTCAAACGGCTGCATTTCAGGTTCACTATATACGCACAACACATGTCATAGTCTTTTTTTCGCCTTTCTTGTCTTTCAAGTATAATTATTCCCAAAGACCTGGTGACACGAAACTCGTCAGATTTTGCATCCCTATCCATACAGGATCACCGCACGTTAAATAGTCAAACGTTCGTTTCTTCAGTGTCTTCTCTTATGCTTCCTTTGCAAGTATGGCCAGAGCATTAAAATATGCACAATTTTAATGCACTGATGCAAATCGTATTGACTATGCTTCAGTTGCAGGTAGTGTCGGCGCCATGCTAATCTGGAAGTGCCCTTGAATTATCGTTTTCGATCTATCTCCTGCTGTAGTGCGTCAGGGCTTAATGGGTTAAACGTTACGGAAGATTGCATTCAGAAAGGCGGCAAGTTTGTTGTTGTTGTTACTCCCTATAGTCTAACAGTATGATTAACCTTTCTGAAAACATATTTATGTGCTATAACGTAAGCCAGTATACTAATTATGTGAAAAAATAGCTTTTCCAGGTAATACATTAAACATCTCGCTTTTCACCAAAATGGATTCACTGGCGTTTTTCATGTCGTGGCAGGGCGAAACTGCCCTCACCTTTGTGAGTTGACAATAGGTTGCTAATCAGCTCCACAATTACTACTCGCTTTCGCAGAAACTGGGTGCAAGCGAATTTTAAAAACAAATAATTAAGCTCACCGTTAATAGTGTCTGGGCTGCCATGGCAATAAATCAAAACAGTTAGAAGAGTGGACACAACTAAAACACCCAGCACAAGACCCAGAAAATGTCCTTTTCCCAGCATCCTTCAGTAAAATGCAGCACAAACAACAGAATCGTTCTCTCTACACAGCCTGAACATCTGTTCGGTTGTGAGCCGATTTTATCATGCAAAAAGACTTTGACTAATTCGGTCACAATCTCAGAACACTTCCAGTTAACATATTGCGTGTTGTTTAGAACTGGGTTAGACACACTCTATCTGCGACATGCACCACTATCAAGTTCACAAAAGATGTGTGCCGAAATCCTACTAGCGAGAGTTTATTAAATAATCTAACAGTGAGCAAAACTGAAAAATCTCCCCCACATACAGCGATGGACTCTCGCTTATTAAATTACAATTGCTGTATATTGGCTTGTTATGTAGGCCTAGTGTTGTGAAACATTTGCACAAAACAAGATGAGATGAACCATATCCCACAAAGTCTCTTCTATATGAGAGCTAATTCCACTGTCAATGGTCTCTACCTTTTGTCTTTGACTTGATTCTGATGTTGAAATATCTCCTTTTGAAAAAGCCTCGCAGATGTGCCGATGCGTCGTAGCAAAGACAATACATTTTATGACAGATCACTCCTTCATAAGGCTTACTGAATAAAGTGAGGTCGGTGTAGCAGTTGCGTCCCATGGTGTAATCGTGTTGTGGCCGTACGTCTATCACTACCTGGTAATGGACTCGAGCTCTGACGCGAGGCTTTTTGAAGGGTAACATGTGCTTTTTGTGTGTGCATTGCGGAAAACTGCTTAAAAATTACATGAGCTTTGCTTCTAAGATATTTGTTTTATATTCCTAATCGAAAGATTTTTCAGGAAAGTGGTAATTAGCACGGGCAGTGCAATCGAAAAATAAATAAATCAGGCATTTCATTGTTGTCAGATGTCTAGTACACACACACACACACACACACACACACACGCACACACACACACACACACACACACACACACACACGCACGCACGCACACACACACACACACACGCACGCACGCACGCACACACACACATACCCGTGCGCGCAAACAAACACACATGCACACAAACGAACACGCATGCACACAAACGAACCCACATACAAACAAACCATCAGCACAGGACTAAATAAGAAATAATTTACAGCAAACATCAGTTGTTTTGAACAATCTCAAAAGAAGATCAGTTTATTAATACACGTTCAACTTGCAGCAGGTATTATCAAGAAAACCAAATAGTGATTATACACAGGCCAGGCTAACCACCTTATGCATGCACTCGTTAGAAACTGTAAACAGTACCTGACGTTGTATGCACAAAGAGATTAATAAGAAATTATCAATAATTACCTGTTCTTTCTCATCCTCTCCATTCATCCCTCACATGTAAATTTATGACAAAATTATTCATCATACACGAAATAGTAGGACAACATGAATATACGCATTAGGCTGAATTATCATAAGACGTACAAAAGACAATACCACCAGTCACATGCCCACCGCTACTCCCTCATCGTGTGCACGAAGCCTTTAAAAGTCCTTACCAGGTAAACAGATAAAAATATAATCACCGATCAGAATTATGTTCTCCAACAACCCCATCGTCTCCCCCACCAGACTATCAGTTGCTTTCAGTGGGAAACTAAACCCCATACAAAAAAGACAGTCACATGGTTTGCCACAAGCTTTGTCCTCTCATTCTCCTCTTATCTTCCCCAAAATTCTCTGCCCCTTCTATTTTAACCACGTTTTTTTTTTTTTGTTGTTGTAGGTGACTTATTCTTTTATTGTCATTTCATCTAGTACTATTACACATAGATCTGACTTTGGCGGCAGTGCAGACACTTTAATCTGAAGCGCTTTCAGAATCTTGGCATTAAAGCCGGGGCAGACTGAAACCTTTCGCATAGTTTTCCGTAAGGTTGAAACTGACGGAAGGACAAAGATTTTTGCAAGCATACGATATGCCTTGGGGCTTGCATGAAACAAAGATAGAGCTGTTGATTTGTCTGTACCCGTCCATCTCCGGCCTTGTTTCTTTTTGTGTATTTCACGCAACTGTGCTGAAATAAACTGAACACACGAATCAGGCAAAAAAAATGGGCCAAGCTCTTCACTGCTGCATCCTTTTTCTCATTGAGTGTTAATGTCTTTTCTTTCCTTGTTTGCCGTCTTTCTGTCGTAACTTACATTTCTTCTGCAGGCAGTACAATCTGTTGCGCACAGTTTTAATACTTTTCTTCAAAGCCTGCTTTTTTTGGTGAATCGCTGTCCTCAACACCTGTTAATGCAGTTCCCCCCACATCAGTTTCTCCACTGGACTCATCTGCACACACACAAACAACCATTCATTAAATCATTAATGATATCATGATAATCCACAGCATATTTACTCAGATCAAAAAATCAAT
The DNA here is from genome assembly GCA_036245525.1 of Semisulcospira habei. Classification (NCBI taxonomy): domain Eukaryota; kingdom Metazoa; phylum Mollusca; class Gastropoda; family Semisulcospiridae; genus Semisulcospira; species Semisulcospira habei. The sequence continues at coordinate 156,495,837 of BTPG01000001.1, read as the reverse complement.
TCACATTTCATCTGACTGACAAGAAATGTATTTTCACACACACATGCAGGCGCGAACACACACAAAAAGGTCATCGAAAATTCATCCACATTTAAAATCTGCTTGTCTGATTTTAATAGTCAACAGATTTTACGACCACAGTTGTGAAAACAACTCACACAACTGATCTTTTATGCTGTCATTTCAGTTTTGGTATTTTTTTTTTTTTATAAATTAAAAATTTCAGCTTAAAATTATAAATCAGATTCATTGAAAGTAACCTGGTTGCAGTGACATGCGTACCCTTGGGGCGGCGATTCTGAATCTGTAGCAGTATACCTCGGCCTGGGTGGTTGTCTCTTTGTTGTTATTTGTGAGGGTGGGCTGGGCACCTAAAACAAAGTCGGCATAGCATTCCATAGCAGCCTGCCCCTCTGCGTGGCACACGTGAACTGGTTGTTTTCAAAATGGGCACTGCACAACCCGCAGGAACGTGAACGTAGCTCAGCAGGTGACAGTCCCAACAGATCTTCCCTGCGCGTATTCTGCACCCATTTCTAACATCTGTTGGGAGAATAACAAAGACTTAAATACAAGTACTAAAACACCACCAGCTAAACACTGTAGTCTGTAGGCGTAGTTCGTGAAAACAGTACAGTGGACAGAGTTCTGCATGACCTTTTATACTTTTGTATTCTAAGTCTTCATAGACAAACGAAAGCGAAGTAACTTTGCAATGACTGAATTTTATCAACGACCTTACAACTCAAGTTTTTTTTTTTTTTTTTTTTGTGCTTAATTTCGCACCAGTACTTTCCTCTTTTTGATCGGAACATCGATCTTAAAACAACTCGATTAAGAACTTGAAACTTACACAGGCTTCTCCCTATCAGTCGTATTGCCATGAACGCGTGTAGCATACAAAAATACTAGATCTAACTTGAGTTAGTCCAACATTACGTGTATAAAATGGGACAGGAAAACTGGTCTATGTATATATGACCTTCTTCTACATTTGAAAACAAAATTACTAGAAACTTATAATTACTCTTGATCTAAATGGTCGGTAGAACACTTTTCCACCGACATTTCTCGGAATTTACGGCGTGGAGAGCCGGCTAGGTTCTGTTTGCAGTTGGATCAGTTTTCCACTCTCCCAGATTTAAACCCAAAGATACATATCACACGAAAGACCTATGCCCGAGTATCGCCCTGACAACTCTAATTCAGAATACCTTTCTTTCGAGATAGACATCCTCTGCGCCATAAATTATTATACGGTCGTAAATTTATGCATTTATGCAACGATAAGACCATAGAGTAATCAGCTTTCCTTGTTTCTTCCTTGGGAAAAAGGAAAAATGATATGCCGGTGCAACTTGGCGTGTGGCGGGCGTTCAAACAAGAAATTGCGCTGCAAAAGTCAGACCCTTGCCTCGTTCGGTCAGCCATGATTCAACACGATTACAAGGGAGAAAACTCTCAAAACGCGTCCTAGCACTCTCGGGGCAAGTGATTTGTCTTATAATGTATTGTCTTTGGTCGTAGTGAACTCTTTAAGGGGCGCGCGCAGTGCATACGCGTCATTGGTTTGTCAAACGTCATTTGTCATGACGTATTTTTGTTTTTTGTTTTTACGTAAATTTATATTCATCGTGATATGAGTTTCGCTTTCGCTTCAAGACTTGGGGAAAATGGTGACAAAACTAGAATTTCACCGTACAATTTCAGTCTTGTTATAATGTGTGTGAAATCAGGTTGACATTACCTAGCTACATGCTATACTAAGTACTCCTGCATGCTCATCTGAAAGCGCGTCGATGTGTGTGTATGCGTGTACATGTGCGTGCGTGCATGCACGCGCTCCAAACATCCTCAAGAGACATAGATGTTCGTGCGCCCTCGGGGCACATGAGGATCTATGCCTCTTGGAAATGCACGCATATGTGTGTGTGTGAGAGAGAGAGAGAGAGAGAGAGAGAGAGAGAGAGAGAGAGAGAGAGAGAGAGAGAGAGAGAGAGAGAGAGAGAATTACGTCATATTTAGAGTATGTCTTCGTGGTGACGGAATTGCCTCTTTTAGGTCACCGCCACTGTCTGACTTTCTCCAGATTACTGAAGAAGTTGGAAGGTACAAAGCTGGCTAACGAACTCATCCAGTGTCTTTCTCCAAACCAGCTATATCGGGTCACCTAAATGGTCTTCTGAAAGCGCGACGATGTGTGTATGTGTGTGTGTGCGTGTTCGTGCGTGCATGCGCGCGCGCCAACCATCTCCAAGAGACATAGATCCCCTTGCGCTCTCCGGGGCATGAGGATCTATACATCTTGGAGATCAAACTGAACGACGACAAAACGGAAGCCATGCTGGTAGGCACTCGCCATAAACTTTCCCAGCTCTCTCCCTCTCTCCACCTTCAACTCGACAGCACCCCCATCTCCCTCTCTGACTCGGTCAAGAACCTTGGCGTTATCCTCGATTCCTCTCTTTCCATGACCAGCTTCGTCTCCGCCACGGCCCAGGCATGTTATTTCCACCTCCGCCGCATCAGTCAGATCAGAAAATACCTCACTACCGAAGCTGCCACCAAACTCGCTGTCTCTCTCATCTTATCTCGCATCGACTACTGCAACTCTCTCCTTTCTGGCCTTCCTCACTCCACCACTCTCACTCTCCAGCGCGTCCAGGACAATGCTGCCCGCCTCGTCCTCAGAAAGAAAAAATCCGACCACATCACTCCCCTGCTCAAGCTCCTTCACTGGTTCCCCATCCCCCAACGCATCCAATACAAGATTCTGTCTCTCTGCTACAAATCCCTGAACAACTACGCTCCTGCGTATCTCTCCAACTTACTTCACCACTACACTCCTCCCCGCTCCCTCCGCTCCGCCTCTCACCCTGTCCGCCTCCTCATCCCCCGCACCAAACTCAGCACTTTCGGCCCCCGCTCTTTCTCAGTATACGGTCTCCCACTCTCTCTCCGTCAGAAACACTCGCTCTCCTCCTTCCAGTCTGCCCTCAAAACTCATCTCTTTCAACAATTCTAGCACTATATCACCACACTCCCCAGCCCAAGCTGACCGTCGTAATGTATCTTCACTATTTGTGTTACGTGAGTCTTTGTCTAAAGCGTGCGCATGCGTGTGCGAGTTGTGAGTGCGCGCTTAGAATTATAATTATTATAAGATAAGCACATTATAAATACCGTAATTATTATTATTATTATTATTATCTTGGAGATGCGCGCATGTCTGTGAGAGAAAGAGAGACTTTTTCATATTTTGAGTATTATGTCAATGTTTTCGTGGTGAAGGTGTTGCCTCTTTTACGTCATCGCCACTGTCTGACTTTCTCTAGAAGTCAAGGTTTTTTACTGTTCTAATTCTTTTCTGAAAAGAATTCATTTTTACTAAAGAAGTTGAAAAAATTCAAAGCTGACTAACGAACTCATCCAATGTCTTTATCCAAACTAGCTATAACCAAAGTTTCAAGTAAATATGACAAAAATTACGGACTCTAATCTGTGTCCACCAACTTCCTATAAACGGTTGTTTATGTCTGAAATGGGACATTCAATTACAATATGCTCGGAGGCTCTCTTAAAAAAAAGTATTTCATCAAGTTTGAAGCTTGTGTGTACAGAAATATCGGAGATTCTCTTGTTTACATACATACGCACATACATACAGTTATAATACATACATTATATGTATACATACATACATACATACATTCATACATACATACATACATACATACATACATACATACATACATACATACATACATACATACATTCATACATACATACATACATACATACATACATACATACATACATACATACATACATACATACATACATACATACATACATACATACATACATACAATACAATAAAATTCAATACAATTGTGATGAAGCTCTATGCTTGTGCATAGTGCTCGCACAATAGGATTAGTACGGTACGGTTTTTGTTGACGGTTTGTTTGTGCCGAAAGTCCGTGGGGCCTGCTGCCCATGTGGAATCTGTAAGACATGGTTAGCACGGGATTTTTTAGTGAGTTCTGTTTAGTGAGTTCTAGGCGGAAGCTGTGACTGTCAGAGGTCTAGATCGGGAGTGCGGGCTGTTTTGTCGTATGGAACGGTTGTGTTTGAGTTACCTAGCCCGCATTCCAAGACTCTGAAGCCTAGATTTCAGGTATGTTTCTATAAACGTAGTATTGATAGTTGTTTAGTTAAAGACAGTATGCGTGGTAAGATTAATGTGGTTGTATAGCGGTGTTTCGGTTTGGTTTAGTTATAGTATGTTTAGAATTCGGTGAAGTAACCGGTGTTTCTGTATACAGTTGTTTACTGAGTTAGATGACTAAAAAAATATGAAGTGTGTATGTCTAAGCCGCTAGGAAGATAGTACGTGGTTGGGTAAACATAGTCTTTTCCAGGGTATAGAGTAATGTATAGCAAGAGTGTTAGGCTATAGTCTGTTTCAAGATAGTGACAGAGATGGGGTGATACGAAAATAGTTTATGAAGCACGTGTGTGTGTGTGTGTGAATGAACGTGTGGGTTATTTGTATCAGCCAGGTTACGTGACGTTTCTCATTGATCCAATATGTTGTGTGTTTAGCAAGTGTTACGTTGGCACTTTTGTCTATTCAGAGTTCTTGTAACGAGAGTGGAAAGACGGACGCCGAGACGTCCAGTCGCAGGTGGGACCTACGTGAGGTCATCCCTCCAGCTCTTCTGAGAGTGAGTCTGACTGGGGACCAGGACACCCAAGTCCAAGTGAGAACTGAGTACCGTACGAGAACGAGGACGTCCGTGCCCAAAGAGAGACAGGACGGCAACAAGCGTACGACGAAGGACTTTCACGCCTAGACGTGAGAAGGACCAACGTAACCAGACAACAACATCAAACAGGTTGGAGGCAATGTGAGACTAAGACCTAACCTGGCAAAGATATTGTGATACGTGTGTGGTGTGATAATAGAACAGTGTATATAGTTGATAATCATTTAAGTCGTTCTTTTCATTTATAGTGTATAAAGGTGTGTGTTGTGTTTTACCGCATGAATGCGCCCGTCTGAGTCAGTGGCGGTGTATGCGTCTGTTGCGTGAGAGTCTGTGCGTACGACTGTGGGCAAGTCTGCGTGCGTTACAACAATACAATACAATACAATAATACTTGATTAATCCCTCATGCGGAAATTCACTGTCTGCCCATACAACACATGGCATCGTCATTCACTCATTGAAATAATGAAATAACCCATAACTCTCAATTAAAGAGATGAACTGTAACAGACGTATTGTTACTTTTGTAACACTCTTGGCATCAGAAACACTTACGGTGGATTCCCCCCATGCTTTTGGTGTCAGCAATGTTGCAGTGAACTCCTGAAAGGGCTAGAACTAAAGAATTAAAGAATGCTGACAGACACTATCTACTAATATTACTGTTGAAAAGGGACAAAATAGTTGGCATAACGTGATGTACGACTTTTGGGTACTCGAAGTCTGCCACTTCGTTCGATACGTCTGCTGTCAAATTCGAATCTAAGTGGATGTGTTTTGTCATCAAGAATGTCAGCCAGTTTGTTCGTAATCCGTCTGTTGTACAGTGCGTCCAAAGTATCCTGGGCCCTACCAATCACCCCGCCCTCTTTCCGGATTACATTGTTAAGACGATCTTGATCTCTTTTACATAATTTCTACCCCAGCACGTCAGTCCAAAAGTTAGAACACTAACAATACTGAAGCAGTAAAACATCTGTAAAAGTTGAGTGCTTACATTAAATGAGCTGAGCTTTCGCAAACAGTAAAGACGCGTATGAGTTGTTTTCATAATAGAATCTGTGTTTTGTTTCCAGTTGAGCGCGTTGTCAAAAGGAACACCTAAATACTTGTAGGACTCTACACGATCAACTTCTGTTACCTTAGAGACAACAGGATCGGGATGATGTTTGTTTTTCCTGAAATCTAGGACCATCTCTTTTGTTTTGCCAACTTGTAATTCAAGATAGTTTCTATCGCACCACTCTACAAAGTTGTCGATCTCGTGTCGATAGTGTTTGTCGTCCTCATCTGTAATCTGACCTGTCAGTGCCGTATCGTCGTGGTATTTTTCTATAACACAGTCGTCATGTGTGACTCTACAGTCCGCTGTGTACAAAGAAAACAAACAAAAGGCGACAGGACAGTCCCCTGTGGTAACCGGTGTTGATAAAAAGTACTTCTGAGATTATATCCGAACTAATTCTGACACATACATACATACTCACATACACACACATACATACATACATACATACATACATACATACATACATACATACATACATACATACATACATACGCACATAGGGCGCTTCGCGCCAAATGTACGTTCAGCAGCGAGGTCAGCGTACCTAGACATGACATAATTTTTATCTTGTTACTTCAATTGTTAGAGGTTAGAGTAGGCCCATCGAGACCCGTTCTAAAAAGACCCTTCTATAAATAGAAGGGACTTAAAAACGACATACATGTAGTTTATATAAACGAAGACATCTGAGAAGCACGATGTCTGGCTATTTCATTCGACCCTTGATTTTGTCGGCCTTTTTGACATACGTCTCAAAACTCATCTATGACGGAAATAAAGCATCAAACACCATGTTTGTAAGAAAGTCGGCTTTACTAGCCTTCTTTAGCCATTGTTGCCAACTGACTTGAAACTTTCTGGCGTTTCCATAACAGGAACCAGGAGAATCTCACGTCTACTGACACATCAAGTCATTATTATTTAATTGTGTTGTTGTTGTTTTTGTTATTGTTGTTGTTTTGAAAAAGCACGCGTTAAGGCTTACGTAAGTTTTGGTAGTACTGGTACTCAAACGTCAATCAGCGCGGGTCAAGCTTTGCAGCTTTTACCTTTAGAAATATCTGATTTAAAACTTTAACCCTCTTATGCATGCAGCCAACTATAACGAGACAAACCCGGTGGTTGCATGCGCAAGAGGGTTAATCCTGTTAGCCATAATTACGCATTTCTGGCTGAAATGGAAGTGACTAATGTGCAGAAAAGCAGGAAGCGTATGACAAGAAACGGATTATAAATGTAATGAAATTTTCGTAATACTGTAAAGCTTCTAATTTGTTGTTGTTTGTAATGTGAGGTTGATTTTTGTAATAATGATGTTCTTGTTCTGTTGTTTAATCTACTTTTATTTTCAAGTACCGACTGTTTTTGTAGTAGCATTTGAGAAAGGTAATACAATGATGTGGTCACTATCTAGAGTAACAATTTTTCGGTTGATTACAAGATGAACAATTATTTGCTGACTATGCTGATTTTGTCTACAAAGAAGCACAGCAACGTTTAATTTGACTGACGATGCTTAAGAGTTTCGACGTCAGTCAGCACGTATTAGTTTTCGTCTACATAAGTCTTGCTGAGAGAATTCTCTACTACAACGTTTATGCCTGTTATGGTAATCTCGCAGTAAAACAGAAAACACGGTTAGGTCGCGTTGTCAAAGTGGCCACCAAAGTGATCGGGCAAAGTCAGAAGCAGTTTTCTGTGGTATACGAGTCAGTCTCTGAAAAAAGCCAGAATCATTTTGACGATCCCCTTCACCCCCTTCACGTTTGTTTTGAGAAACTTCCGTCAGAAAGGAGGCTTAAGGTTTCTTTGACCCGGAAAAATGTTTATGAGAAATCTTTTATTCCTTCTGCTGTTGCTGTGTTGAGTGCTTCCGTGAAATGAAGATGTGTGGGTGTCTGCGCGTGCGTGTGTATGTGTGTGTGTACCAGTGGTAGGATTGTTTGTACACCATCAGTATTCTACGCTTGCTGTGATTGTATTATAACTCCTCAGTACAGTGTGTTTAAGAATTGATCAAGATTGTGTTTTATTTAGTGCCAATACTACCTCAGGACTTAATATGTGCAATAAGGTCGTCTCCAATGTCAAACACAGGTTTTCGTTTTTTATGATAAGACTCCGAGTTTAATCTATTTTAATTTGTCTCTTACTGATATACCGAATTTGATAGTTAGCGCTCGCGCGCGCGCCCATGCCAACGCCCGCGCCCGCGCGTATGTGTGTCTTCGTGCGTGCGCGCGCGCACGCGTGTGTGTATGTATGTGTGTGCGTGTGTGTATGTGTGTGTGTGTGTTTGTGTGTGTGTGTGTGTGTGTGTGTGTGTGTGTGTGTGTATGTGTGTGTGTGTGTGTGTGTGTGTGTGTGACAGCGACTGTTGCCCGCATTTGTGGACGGACAAGCTTGAAACGTTAGTATTTGTTCCATACGTGAATTCTCCCAAATTCAGATTTAAAAAAAAAAACCCACATTTTTTACACGTTGACAAGAATTGGCCGTTCCACAGAATAACGGTTAATCCGCAATTGAGTCCGTAATTTTTGTTATTCTTACTAGGTACTTTGCCGGCGGGGAAGTGGCGCAGTGGTTAAGGCGTCTGCCTCCAATGCCAAAGGTGCGAGGTTCGATACCGGGTTCCGGCGTTGGATTTTTCTCCTCTGGTAAGTGTCACCGCCTGGGCAGTGGGCAGATGTTCTCATCTGCACGGGACATAGACGACCCCGGCCCCCACGAGTCCCCTGCTGCCTTGCAGGCCTGGCCGCTTGGCTGCGGAAAGGCTAAAGGAGGAAACCCCTGACATCAAAGCCCCCGTGTCTCCGGGGAAGGCTTTTGAGCCAGAGACTAAGACAAGGACAGTCTGATATAAAACCTACGACCCGAGGACCTCGATGCCACCGTCCCAGCTTGCTAGGCCATGGCAAACGAACCAAGGGTTTAAAGGGTGGGGCCAGTACTGCGCACACTGCACTCCACCATAAAGCTCCACCGCGCAGGCTTTAGGAAACACCCACGGACTATGACACTGAACTTTCCAAGTCCTGTAGCGATGGGCAAGGGGCAAAACGGCAGGTGAAAGATGTCACTGGAAGCCGCAGTCTCAAACCTGCATGCAGGCGGTTCAGGATATTGGTCGCCTGATGTTGACCTGGGGATGACAACGTCACTCGGCACACCCTGAACGACCAAGCAGCCTTCTCTAGGGACAGCACTGCTTGCTCCACACGGAGAGGGGCCTAGAAAAGGTGGCCTAACCAAAGCTCATCCCCTAGTAACCCCAGTTGGCTAGCCGCGGTCAACGGGCATCTTCTCATGCAGTCAGAATAAAAGAAAAAAAAAATAACGGATCCACTCTCATGACGACCACGACCGGACTCAACGTAGTATGCTGGAACATCCGAACCATGCTCGACACAGCAGACAGCGGACGCCCTGAGCGTCGCTCCGCCCTCATTGCCCATGAATTGCGGAGGTTAAACATCGACATCGCCGCGCTCAGCGAAGTACGCCTCCCTGAGGAAGGCAGCCTCCAAGAATTTGGCGCTGGCTACACCCTCTACTGGTCAGGCAAGCCTGCATCAGAAAGACGGCTCTCAGGCGTGGGCTTCATGGTGAAGACCCCCATTGCGACTAAGTTGGAAAACCTACCAACGGGTCACTCCGACCGCATCATGTCCATGCGCCTCCCACTGAGACAAGCAATACGTCACCCTTCTCAGTGTGTACTCCCCAACCCTCCTGGCAGAGCCTGCAGAAAAAGACAAGTTCTACACTGACCTGCGCAGCCTCCTGCAGAGCACCCCTGCAGACGACAAAGTCATCATCCTTGGCGACTTCAACGCCAGAGTAGGCCAAGACTGTGAAGCCTGGAAAGGAGTCCTCGGCAAGCATGGCGTTGGAAACTGCAATGACAATGGTCGCCTTCTGTTGGAGCTCTGTGCAGAGCAGCAACTTGTCATCAACAACACTACTTTCCAGCAAAAGGACAGTCGAAAGACCACCTGGATGCATCCTCGCTCCAAGCACTGGCACCTTATCGACTATGTCCTAGTGCGCCAGAGGGACCGCAGTGACGTCCTCCTCACCAGAGTGATGCCCAGCGCAGAGTGCCACACTGACCACCGTCTTGTTCGCTGCAAACTCAGGCTCGGCCTCAAGCTGAAACCCAAGAAAGCCCCCCCCCCCCCCCCCCAAGAAAAAGCTTGATGTTGCCAGCCTTCAGCGTGACGACAAGAAAGCTGCCCTTCAGACCGATTTACAGCGCATGCTCAAAGACACAGTTGATCCAGCAGACTCCTCCCCTGAAACACTCTGGGAACAACTGAAAACTGCTATTGTAAAATCTTCTGTGGAAGTCTTGGGCTTTACTACAAAGAGGAACAAAGACTGGTTTGACGAAAACGACGTAGAGATCCAGGAACTTCTAGCAAACAAAAGAGCCGCCCACCAGGCCCACCTAGCCCAGCCTTCCTGCCCTGTGAAGAAGTCTGCCTTCCGCCTCATCTGCAGCAGTCTCCAGCTCAAGCTTATAGAACTCCAGAACGAGTGGTGGTCCAGACTCGCACAGAGGACCCAGCTCTGCGCTGACAACGGTGACTACAGGGGCTTCTACGAAGCACTGAAAGCAGTGTATGGCCCTAGGCACCTGGTACAAAGTCCCCTGCGAAGCGCTGATGGACAGGCACTCCTCACAGATAATACCTCCATCTTGAACCGCTGGTCGGAATACTTTCAGGACCTCTTCGGCGCTGATCGCACTGTTCAAGAAACAGTCATCCTCCAAATCCCACACCTTCCACTAAAGGTTGAATTGGACGAACCGCCAACCGCCGAAGAGACCCTCACAGCCATCCACCAGCTCAAGAGTGGCAAAGCAGCAGGCATTGACGGAATCCCGCCAGAGATATGGAAACATGGAGGCCCAGCACTGCACAACAAGCTCTACGACCTCTTTCTCTGCTGCTGGGAAAAAGGAACACTACCAAAGGATCTCCGTGATGCAGTCATCATCACCCTGTACAAGAACAAAGGAGAGAAGTCTGCCTGCTCTAATTATCGTGGAATTACCCTGCTGTCCATTGCGGGAAAATTCTCGCAAGGTTGCTCCTGAATCGTCTGGTACCTGCCATCGCTGAAGACCACCTGCCAGAGGGCCAGTGTGGCTTCAGAGCCAACAGGAGTACCACCGACATGGTCTTTGTGCTGAGACAGCTTCAGGAGAAGTGCCGCGAGCAGAACAAAGGGCTGTACGTAACGTTTGTCGACCTAACAAAAGCGTTTGACACTGTGAGCAGGCAAGGTATGTGACAGATCCTGGAGCGACTAGGCTGCCCCCCCAAAGTTCCTCAACATGATCATCCAGCTCCACGAGGACCAGCAAGGCCAGGTCAGACTAAACAGTGACCTCTCAGAACCATTCCCCATTCGCAACGGCGTGAAGCAAGGCTGCGTGCTGGCACCGACCCTCTTCGCCATCTTCTTCAGCATGATGCTGATGCAGGCCACAGTGGACCTCGACGATGACGACGCAGTGTACATCAGGTATCGTCTCGATGGCAGCCTGTTCAACCTCAGACGACTGCAGGCCCACACGAAAACCCTAGACCAACTGATTCGTGAGCTGCTCTTTGCTGATGACGCTGCCCTCGTTGCACACACAGAGAGAGCCTTGCAGCGCATTACGTCCTGCTTCGCAGATGCCGCCCAACTCTTTGGACTTGAGGTCAGTCTGAAAAAGACAGAGGTCCTTCATCAGCCAGCACCCAAGGAAGAGCATCGCCCTCCCCACATCACTATCGGCGAGTCCGAACTGAAGTCTGTACACCAGTTTACCTACCTCTAGCATCATCACGTCAGACGCCAAGCTGGACAAGGAGCTGGACAACAGGCTGGCAAAAGCGAACAGTGCTTTCGGGCGACTATTCAAGCGGGTGTGGCACAATCAACAGCTGAAAAAAGGCACCAAGATCAGCGTGTACAGAGCTGTCGTCCTCACCACCCTGCTGTACGGTTCCGAGTCCTGGGCCCTCTACCGCAGCCAACTACGACTCCTCGAACGCTTTCACCAGCGCTGCCTGCGTACCATCCTCAGCATTCACTGGAGTGACTATGTCACCAACATCGAGGTCCTTGAACAGGCGGAAACTTTGAGCATCGAGGCTTTGCTGCTGCGGACACAGCTTCGCTGGGCGGGGCACGTCTCCAGGATGGAAGATCATCGCCTACCCAAGATCACTCTGTTCGGCGAGCTCGCCACTGGACACCGAGACAGAGGGGCACCAAAGAAGAGATACAAGACGGTCTCAAGAAGTCACTTAGTGCCTGCCAAATCGACCACCGCCAGTGGTCTTCGCTTGCTGCGGACCGTGACACCTGGCGCTCCACCATTTACAAGGCAGCCGTCTCCTTTGAGGACTCTCGCAGAGCTAACCTCAAGGACAAGCGGCTCAGGAGAAAAAACAGAGTTGTCGTAACTCAGAACCCTGACCAGACCTTCCCCTGCAGCCACTGCGGTCGAACCTGCCTGTCCCGGATTTGCCTCCGCAGTCACGAAAATGCCTGCAGACGACGTGGGCAAGCCCTATAGAATCTTCGTTCGCGCGAAGTCAAACCATGACTAGGTACTTTGCATACAGGTGGATTAAAGGGAGATATTGAATGAGTTCGTAATCCAGCGTTGTACCTCTTCAACCTTTTTTAAAATAATTAATTCATTGTATACATACACATGAATTTTTGCAAGTTTTGGTCCACTATATACTCTCATCAAACAGTCCGCCATGGAAGAGGATGTGTGGAACAAAACAGTCAGCTCTGGAAGAGGCTGCGTGCCTTTCGGATGAGTGACGTGAAGCATCAATTTCGTCAATGTACACGGCGTCGTGAGACCGTCGATGCCCAGATGTCAAGCATATAATGACGTCATTTTGCTGCTCGTGCTATTCTTCTTCAAAATTCCTGTCGCTACTCCAGCCCACAGAGCGAGGAAATGGCGGGAAGCGCCGTGTGTCCGTCTTTATTTGTGTGCACCGGCGTGCGTTTTGATCAGAGGCTGGGATAGAAAGGAAGGAAATGGACCAGAAGGATAAGCTTAAAATATGAACAACTCTGAATGTTCCTAAAAGAAAAAAGAAAAAAGCATGTGAGCTCCAAACAATACCGTAGACTTTGGGATGAAATCTTCATCTTGTTCTTCTTCAGAATTCCAGTTCCTACTTCAGGCCACAGACCGTACTAATGGCTAGCTCGTAGACCAATCGCATTGCAAGTAACGGCGCTGGGAGTCCCTGCTATGTTAAAAATGTGCAGGAGTGATGGCGCACAAACGTATGACAAAGGAGGAAGAAAATAAGATCTAATATTAATGCCATACTGTGTACAAAGCTGTTCTGCTACCTAAAAGTGCGTCGCATCTTTGAAGCAAAGCGTCATCGTTTGACACTTGTCTTCGAATCGACCAACTCGAGACCGGACGCCATCTTGGTTTTGTACATTTGCGGTGGACAAACAATGCCGAAATCATGAGACAGGTCATGAGAGCCTCAGTCTAAGAATAGTAACGCGCGTGCAAATGAAAAAGAGCTCGTGCATGCGTTTTCAAATACATCTGATTGTCTGTTTTTTACTATAGTACGTGTGTGGCATCAAGTGCCTACTGTGACAGTAGCTCGTAGACCAAGCAATAACCAAGGAAAAGTGCTTTGAGTCTCCGCAATGTTAAAAACGTGTTGTATTCGTGGCGCGGTGATAAACGACAAAAATATTTAAAAAAGAAAGGAAGGAACCAAGAGAAGCAACCTACTTGGAGCTCCTATGCCACCACAAACTCATGTTGCAAGTTGTATTAAATGCCCAAGCCACTGTCAGCTACTGCCGACGTGAAAGATTTCAGACCTCCCGCCATTTTGTCCACAAAAGTGAAGAATTTGGGCGGATAAATAGTTTCCACGTCATTAGCATATAATGACGGTAATAAGAAAACAGTTACGTCACTCGACAGCAATATGACGTCATATTCTTGTTCATAATTCCTTTGACGCCTCATTCGTACAGTACATACGAAAACACTGTACTCCTTGAGAAGGCTCTTTACGGGAAGAAAACAAAAAAGAATACTAAGTAATTCTGCACCACCAGCTTTTACCAAGATAGATCTGCGGGGGAGATAAAAGCATCACGTGTTCAAAAATGGAGATTATTTTCCGGTCTAACGACGAAAACAACCTGCCCAAACAACGGATCTGATCCAATTCTAGTGTGCGCCATGACATCTGAAGGAACGTGGACATTTTGAAAGCGTTAGGATCCAAAATATCTTATGCGCCAACGTCAAATCACCCGCCTAGCATTCTTTGCGGTTGGATTCGGGGCCTCGGTTCTAGAGCCCCCCCCCCCACCTCCCCTGCCCCCCCCCCCCAACCGCCCCCCCCCCAAAAAAAAAAAAAATAATAATAATAATAATAACTGAGACCCCGGGCGGGGTAACTAATGGCAGGAAGCGCCGTGTGTCCGTCTTTATTTGTGTGTGCCGGTGTGTGTTGATCAGAAGTTGGATTAGAGAGGAGGGAATAGATGAGAAGGATAAGCTTAACAATATGAATAGCTCTGAATGTTCCTAAAAGAAAAATGCATGTGAGCTCCAAACAATACGGTAGATCTTGTTGTTATTGTTATAGTTTGTTAAAAGCAAAGTGATTTACATTGAAAGTCATATCAGGACAATTATAAAACAAAAGTGTTTTATATCCGACGTTTGCTTTATACGACCGAATTCTAAACGAAATCAATTGCATAAAGCTATTTTGGGGTAAGAGGATCAAGAACACCTGTAACAACCCCACCCTCACAAACCTGGCCTTGCCCACACACACACACACACACACACACACACACATGAGCACACACCTCTCGCACATCCGCCTCGGATCTGCCATCGAGCACGAACATGTCTTTTGAATCAAACTTTAGAAACAAATCCAAAGCAAATCTATCCAAAGAAATGGATATAAATCATAACAGTCTTCTCGTTTTGCGGGGAGTCATAGGTTCTTTTACTTTTGCTGGTGAGTGATGTTGACAATTTTATTCGGCTGTGAAAGGGTTAACGCCAAGTAGCACACAATATAAAGTGATTACACAGTAAACTCCCGATATAACAAATCGCCAGGGGACATAATTTTTCTTGTTGTTATATCCGATGTTTGTTATAAGCGAAGTAATTTACGTTGAAAAACTGCTGTTGGGACCTTTCAAAGGGTGTTGCTAAGTCCGACTTTTGTTATATCTACCTTGTTATGAGCGGAGTAGACTGTAATTAAAAAAAATCAAATTAACATACACAACCCAGTAAGCAAAGACCCTCCGGCCCAAGACGGTCGCAGTGGGCCCGCGCACGAATGTGCGCGGGCGCACTGCGGCCGTCGTGGGCCCGAAGACGTTTTGATACTAAGGAACGTACTTAACTATTAGACTACAGTTAGTTAACGCGAAAATGACACACACCACAAAAGAAACGAAGTATCCTAGCGCGCGCCATGTTGCACCTTTCCAGACTGTTATCTGTAGTGTATGCTGTACAGACTGTCTATATAATTATGTCGGACTACCGTGCGGAAGTGACGTGACAAAACACTATGAGAAAACAGGACAGAACTTTGGGCAAAAGACAGATGAGCATGATTTGCTTCTAGCGCACGGGAATTTAAAAAAAAAAAATTATGGAGTACAGAGGTCACCATCCAAATGCAAAGGCCACAGATCTTCAAGGGCCCACACGTCTACGGGGACTCATGAAGTTCTATGCTTCTTGCTAGCTTCACTTCTTTATTTACGTATCTAGCAATCCGGCCACACTGTTGTGATCTGAGGTGGTTTAAAAGACATGGTTCCTAGCCACTGGGTGTAGAGTGGTTAACTCCCTCAAAGCGTCCGCATCAATGGCTGCTAAAGTGTCGTATAGCGTTGACGATGGCAGCTATTAATGCGGGGCGCCTTGGGAGAGTTGACCAGTACACAGAAAATAGAGCCCAGACAATAGGGGTCAAGAGGGTTATCAGAGGCCTTTCACTATAACCCTCTTCATCCCTATGTGTGTGTGTGTATATGTGTGTGTGTGTGTGCGTGTGTGTGTGTGTGTGTGTGTGTGTGTAAAGTATTTATGTACGCATACAATCGGAAACGTTAAGAACAGGCACGCTAGACTTTCTTATCTAGCCACTGAACGAAAACCTACATTTTCTGGAGACACGAACTGTGCCTGACATTACATTAAACATGTCCTGAATCTTATCAGGACTTTTGATTGCAATCATTTGATTGTTTTCTTTTATATAACCAACAAAGAAAAATATGCTGAAAATAAAGAAAAGTTAACACATTTTAAGCCATTCTTTTGTATGAAATTGGAAATAAAGGCCGAACACAACGCGTGCATATAGTTATTTTGTTGCGTAACCCCCTCCATTTTTATTTATCAAGCTTTTTCTTTCCTCGCCGTTTCGAATACGGTCAGTACGTGATAGGGCCTTCGCTTTAGTTGAAATTTCCTGTCGTTGATATTATCTCACTTATCCAATTATTCAGGTATGGTTTGTACAAAACTGGTACCAACGGTATCACAGAACAGCTACATATAGTTATTTTTGTTGTGTAGCCCCCTAAATAATTTATTTATTTATTTATTTGCATAGTTTTGTTTAGAAGTTGGGCTAAATGAAAAATTAGGGTGTATTTGTATCGAGAAATGTGATTGGCTAAAGATTTATTTTGGCGAAAACGCTTTGTCATCGTAACATTTAATAAGGGAGTATACTTATCACATGTCACTTTGGTAAAATGTGACAAAGGGACTCCGTTGCCTTGAGAACGGACAACCAGGGAAACAATCAAATACAGGCAGGCCAATGAGAAAAGGTGTAAAGAGACTGAAAGAAGACAAATTCAAATAACACACCTATACGGAAGACCTGTGCTAAAATGCATGAAAAACAAGCAAAACAGTATGCGGGAAAATCTCAGGTCAAGTCAATGGCAGATTAAAACCAGCACGGCATGCATTATTTTCTTTCTATATTTTTATCAGCTCTGTTACGGTGAATATTATCGTGTATCTCACATGGTGGAAAAAAAGGAGAATGTGGTGTGTGTGTGTGTGTATGTGTGTGTGTGTGTGTGTGTGTGTGTGTGTGTGTGTGTGTATTAGTTAGTTATTTGGGTTTAACGCCGAGCAGACAACTAAGGCCAGCTCACGGCGATGTGTGTGTGTGTGTATATGCTTGTGTGTATGCGCGCGTGCGTGTGTGTGTGTGTGTATGTGTGTGTGTGTGTGTGTGTGTGTGTGTGTGTGTGTGTGTGTGTGTGTGTGATTTACTCAATAGTGTGTGGATTTTACATCTGTCAATATGTAGATTCACCAATTCATATCAGTGATTAGAAATGAACATTTGGCCACTTTGGATCCTTGACTAGTGTACAGCTACATGAACGCAGAAACATTAAGAAACAAGCGGCGGTTTGCATAAACAAATAATCTGCTGTATACTGTATATCACACACATGCACATTCAAGCATCACTCCACAATGGACAACCTTGGATTTATTATTGATATACATTCATCTTCTTACACGTAGATCACAAGTGAATTTCACCTCTCTTTTACACATTAAGTCAAGTTATATGTAGTTTTCGATAGCAGACGACGAACACACGGGCATTCGTGGTCTTGTGACCACCGCCAGGTCACTTTACTCTCAAACAATACGCTGATACAACCTCAGCCTCCCAGGTTCGGCGTGCTGTTTGGGTGAAGCGTCGAAGACACTGTGGAGAAAGACCCAGAACAAAAATGTGACTTTCAACCTTTTAACCCATCGCATCCTGAAGCTGATTTTTTTTTTAAGCTAAGTGTATTATAAAGGCTACATTACAGATCAGTAGATAGATCAACTATTTTAGCTTAAGGGTGGTTCCAGAATAGCTTGGCGCCTCAGGCGCCAAGCTATTCTGGCACCACCCTTGAACTAAAATAGTCAAATGTACTTCAAGCAATAATATATCAGGAGGAAAAGGGTTAGAACGCGAAGAAATAACTAACAACGAAACGCGCTTTGAAAAGACGTGCACAAAATCGTAACAACCTGGTACTCAGTCTTTCGTGGTGTGTTTTTTTTTTTTCTTTGATGGTTACTTTCTATCAACAGCAAGACCAGAAGTTCTAACGACGTTAACCGTTCGACTGTTGGTAGCGCTTTTTGTCGTGATGATTCCTGTAGGAATCATCGCTACAAAAAGCGCTACCGACAACCAAAGTGTAAATTGATAAATAACAAGTACTGTGTAGTGTATAATGGGTTTTATTCTGCTAAATATCGAGTACTTCAACGGTGGAGGAATTGCTCACGAAAAAAAAAAAATGAAACATTTACGGCTTATCGTCCTTTTTTCCACCATGAAGGCGATTTATTAGACGGGGAACCGAATAGAGTGACAACAAATTTTAATCCCGCTGGATTCGAAACAGCGAGTGTCGAACGCGCTACGTGAGTAGCTACTGCTGCTACGGTTACTGCCACTATTACTCCTACTACACTAGCGTCGCCATGAGATGGCCTAAACAGTATTTTCGGCGTTCAACCATAATATAACTTATTAACATTTATTTAACCCTAACTCTAACCCTAATACAGTAAGCTCCGGATGTAACGAGTTCGCAGTTGAACAACAATTGTTGTTATAGGCGAAGTTTATAAGTTAAGTGTCACAATTGTTAACGTCTATACAGTTTTAACTCATTCTACCCCAGACAAACTACAGCAACATAAAGATCGACCATAATAGTTCATGGGTGATGCCAGAATAGCTTGGCGCCTATGGGCGCCAAGCTATTCTGGCATTACCTTTAAACTATGCAGTCTTCAGAGGACAAATGGCAAAATTTGGGGATTTCGGTCTTGGGGTACAAGGAGTTAAAGTACCATTAAGCATAAATCTGAAGACACATTTCAGCACCATTTTTTTGTGTTTGTGCTGCCTTGTCGACACATCTAATGAACTTTAACAGGAGTTTGGACACGCAGCAAAAACACGCGTAATCGCACTTATCTATTCTGCGCAGCTGTTAGCGTCTTAATCTATTTTTAGCTGTTTCTAGTATTGAAAGCATTGTATTTCTAGAACGAAGTGGAGTCCTTGTCAGGTTACTTGATATAAAGACGACGTGTGCTGAACCGGATTGTTCTGTGTCTAAATGAACTATTGTTATACCTGTGTGCAGCGTTTCTTGAACATCTGTTGCGGCGGTTGTGGGTCTTTAAGTTAAAAGCTATACCCGATCACAAATGACTTGTAAAAATGGATTTTGTGCCAAAACTTAGAGTGAAATTTGCCATTTTATAGGTGGGTTTGTTCATATTCGTTTCCCGCGATAATGTTGCAATGTTCATTGAAAATGAGTTCGTAATATGTCGAAAACAAGTTAATCTCTATTATTAAAGTAGAAGCAACTATTTCTTCACAACCTGATGTCTACAATTTATCTCGTAACATGTTTTAACATTTTGGGTGTCGGCAGCGGTTTTAGTCGCGATGATTCCTGCAGGAATCATCGCGACTAAAGCACCTACCGACACCCAAAGGGCTAAGCTTTTTTTTTTTTTTAAACCGCGCGTAATGGGCCGGTCTTGGACGTGACGGCTGTTTCGTTCTCCGTGATGATAGCTATAAATTCTTTCGAAGAGAAAGTGTTATGACAGCTTGGACGGTGCCGGCAATGTGCCTAGTGAAGGCCTAGAGTCACGGGTACGATAGAGAAGCCATTACTACAGCTGCTAAAAGGGTTTTAAAATTGCGAGGCTTACCCGACAAACACGAAAAGCAAGAAAGATACTTATTATTGTAACTAATTCGTCTTCTTCGTGACTCACACTTGTCGCGCTGGGCTTTTACAAATTATTCATAATTGTCATACAAGAATCTTCTGTTCATAAGTGACCAGATCCTGGCAATATTTACCGGAAAACATCGACAATGATAACGTTTTTAAACGTTATTCTCTTACAAAGGTTAAGGTTTAAAATACAAACTTGCTTTCACGTACTCTGACACACTCCATTGTACTGGTCACATTTTTTCTGCACATTTCACGAGACACGGCTTGTCGCATGCCTCTCCAAACAATCCGTCGTCACAACCTGTCACACACACACACACACACACACACACACACACACACACACACACACAGACACACACACACACATACGCACGCACGCACACACACACACACACACACACACACACACACACACACACACACACACACACACAAGATACACATCAGTGTAACATACACTTGCAGTTCCTGTGAGTGCTAAGAGGGTGATGACCTACCCACTAGGCCTACTCGCTGAAGACATAAACATCAAACGAGGGATTGGCGGTGGTGTTTGTGTTGTCGTGGGGGTGGGGGTGGGGGGCTTGGGAGGGGGGAGGGGTGGCGGGGGAAGGGGTCTGGGGCCTTTCCGCCACTGGCCGGAAAATCAAACGACGGTTCCCGGTTGTGGGGAAGGGGTTCCACATTCTCAAGGGGTTTTCATACCTTCAAGAGTGAGAGGGCGGGGGGAGAGGGCGGTCAGAGCTCCCACAAATGAGAAGTAAACAACATAAACTCATTCGTGACGGTTAAGCGGTCCGCCGCGTATCCATAGGCGGCACGTCTCAAATGAGTTAAAAAATGTTAAGCACTGAAGCCCCCACCCCCCTCCCAACCACACACACGGAACTTTTTGTTCTGTCATGAGCAAACTGTACTTACACGATTAAGGTCTTTGACAACTCTTTGCTGTAATTGCACAAGTGTTTGTCAGTTTCAGCTTGCTTGAGTTTGATTGCGTACTTTTTTTTTACACAGTTTTATCCAATAACAGTTTGTAAATTGCGAGTATTCGGATGAAGTAAATCGTTTTCTTCAGTCAGAAACATGTTATCCCTTTAGCTGTCTACAGCGCTTTTTGTCGCGGTGATTCGTAAAAGAGCCACAGCGACAATAAAGCGCTGTAGATTGCAGAAGGTTAAGATTAAAAAATCAAACTGTTTCACGTACCCTGACACACCCCGCTATACTGGTTACATTTTCCTGCACAGTCGGCGGAACACAGCATGTCACACGTTGCTCCGTCCATACAACCCGTCGTCACAGCCCGTCACATTCACACACAGACACACACAGACACACACACACACACACACACACACACACACACACACACACACACACACACTCTCTCTCTCTCACACACACACACACAGACACACACACACACAAGCACACACATACGCACATGCGCATTGAATATTTGTACGTTTCAATGAATGATTAATAACCAAACCGTTAATAAACCTTACAAAATTTCACCTACCCTGGGAGATGAGATGAGGGCGGGGAAGGGGGAGGGAGGGGGGGATTTCAAATGTAGCATAGCATCATAAGAGCATAACAGGGAGACAGACCAACCGTGAAAGGACCTTCACAGAAAGACGTCCGTTAACTCATTCAGCCCCGACACACCACAGCAAAACATGGAGTTAGCCTGATAGTTCAAGGGTGGTGCCAAAATAGCTTTGCGCCATTAGGTTATTTGGGCACCACCCTTGAACTATTACTCTCGATCTGTCTCCAGAAGTGTAATGTTGTCTTCAGAGGGCATCTCCAACATTTGTGGATTTTTGTCCGGTGGCAGAATGTGTTAAGCGTTTTGTGCTGCCCCTGCCTCGAACTCCAGGCCTTTCATCTAGCTTGTTTGAGAAGCGGCTGTCTTTATTCCTCGTTCCCTTTGCAACTCTTTTGTCCCGGATATATCTGTGTGCATGTGTGTTCAATGTATTCATCTCACGTGGGTGGCTGAGCTTTAGTCGGAAGAGGATGGCTGTTTTTGCTGCGTTTCTTTGCGCGCTGTTTGCTGATAACATGTGTTCACAAGTGTTCTATTCGGAGGCCTGGTGTCTGGCTGCCTCGCTATTTGTTTAATACAGAAGACGATTGGCAGATGGTCACTTTCTCGGGATGCCAGATTGATGGTACTTTCCGAATCTCCTTGCTAAGCCCAGTGCCTTGTTAACCCCTTTTCTGCCACTGTATGTACACAGTACGTATATTTTTGTTTCTAAAATCTTGCTTTATTCAACGACAGAAAGCCAACACCGTCCAAGGAACATCAGTGGATACAAAGCTGGATAGCGTTCACTTTTTCTCGGCAATCAAGGGGCTAATGTTGAAGGGGAAGTGGGAATAGGAAACAACTCCCGGCGTTTCCTTCAGGGCCTTTCTTTGTGCTTTTGTGCCCTGCTGAACCCAAAAATGCTGTGCTGAATGCTGCTTTAAAATGAAGCTGTGCATGGATGTGCGCGCGCGCGTTTTTGCGCATGCGTGTGTGTAGGTGTATGAGTGGAAGAACTGTTGTGCAATCATCAGTATTAAAGTATTAGACTGTCCACTATGTATGTGATTGTATTGAATAATCTCGGTTCAGTGCGTTTTAATACTGATCGACCGTAATTGTGTCTTATTTAGTGTCAATACCATCTTAGTATTTCATATGTGCAATAGGGTCATTCTAGTGTCAAACACGTAACCTTCGTTTAAATGATCTTCGAGTTTTATATATTTTAAGTTGTTTGAATAATTGTTTATATTTTTACATAATATTGAGGAAATTGTACATGATATAACTCCAAAAACCGGCAGACGTAATTACGAGACCCAAATCAAAATGTCCGAGGCGTCAATTGAGGTTATTTTGATTTGGGTCAAGTAATTATACATTATTCCATGGGCGCTGAAGGGTTAATTTCAGTATTTGCATTGTTTCCATTTAAAAATGGGAACAACTTTCAGAGGGGCTCGTCGGAGCTCGCTCAATAGCATATTCTTGACGTCATGGGTGAACGGGCCTCAAATGTTGACCAATACTTGGCCAATACACGATGAAAATGACGTCACTTTCATCTAAGCAAACCATGCTGGAGAACGTACTTTTGGCGCCAACTGCCGTGTGTGAATGAGTGTATACGTGTGTGTGCGTATGTGTGTGCGTGTGTGAGCGTACGTTGTTTTTGTTTTGTTCTTTTGTCGCGGTGATTCCCTCAAGAATCAACGCGACAAAAATCGGTGTCGACAACCAAGAGGATAACGTTTAAAAAAATCAACCGTTGTAAATTGTTTTCACCGCGTACCCTGACACATGCCGCTATGCTGGTCACATCTTTCTGCACAGTTGGCAGAACACAGCGTGTCGCATGCCGCTCCATACAACCCGTCCTGACAACCTGACACATTCACACACACACACACACACACACACACACACACACACACACACACACACACACACACACACACACACACACACACACCAGTATGTTAAATACAAATAAACAGAAATATTTAATCAGACAAAAAAGTGTTTCTGGTGTAGACATCTCTCAACGCAATCCACCTCCCTATTTGTGTCGGTGTTCTCTTATACAATACCGGTTCTAAAGAACTAGGCCTACATGCTTGTGCCTCAGTATCAAGAATACATTTGATTACCTGCATCTACCTTCCCCGTGTGGCGCCAACAGCGAGATCATTAAACACGAGAAGTACAGATAGCGAGATCAACGTCCAGTGCCTTTAACCCTTTTTATCTTGATGCACTATTGCTTGAAATAAATTTGACAACGATATATATATATATATATATATATATATATATATATATATATATATATATATATATATATATATATATATATATATATATATATATTGTCAGGTCTCTTATATAACCCATGTCTTTCTCCGGAACTTAGGGAGTAGGCAGGAGAAACATACATACACAAACACGAAGGTGCACTACTATATGTGGTCGGGTAAATACCCTGATTTCCCACAGTATATGCACAGAACATTACACAACAATGTAACGATACAAATTTGCCTCGAGTTATAGATACTATATTCACAAACCAGAATAGGTGAGGCTAGCGCTGGCAGAATTGTATGCATACCAAGCGGAACGACTCAGCGCTGGACAGACAACCAGTTAGATCCCCTGCCCCCACCTATCAGGCACCCAATCGCCAGCCCACAGAGAAATACGCAGGTATAAGACGAGACGATCATCTGCATCTTCAAAAAAGATGCATCAGGTCTCTTATATAAACCATAAACTGTGGGAAATCAGGGTATTTACCCGACCACATATAGTAGTGCTGTGTATGTATGTTTCTCCTGCCTACTCCCTAAGTTCCGGAGAAAGACATGGGTTATGTAAGAGACCTGATGCATCTTTTTTTAAGATGCAGATGATCGTCTTGTCTTATACCTGCGTATTTCTCTGTGGGCTGGCGATTGGGTGCCTGATAGGTGGGGGCAGAGGATCTAACTGTTTGCCAGTCTGTCCAGCGCTGAGTCGTTCCGCTTGGTATGCATACAATTTTGCCAGCGCTAGCCTCACCTATTCTGGTTTGTGAGTATATTTAATGACATACAATTCAGATGTAAACTCAGACAATGTCTTACCCTGTGTTGTTGTGGAAAGTGTGGAAGATGGTGCAGTTGTTGGTCTTAAAACACACACACACACACACACACACACACACACACACACACACACACACACACACACACACACACACACACACACACACACACACACACGCACGCACGCACATACACTCCGACACACACACATTACAGAACGAAATAAAACACAGACGCATTACACAACAAAAATAAAACACAAACATTCAAACAAATAAAATGAAGAAATAATGCGAGAACAAATAAACGATCAAATAAATACATAAACTTATATTCCGAATCAAAGAGTTAATTGTCAAGTGTTTAATATGCGCGAAATAATTATAACAAATAAAGACAGACATATGCTTAAAGAGAAAACATTGATATATTTTCTTTTTTTTTTCAAAGAAAACACACACAAGATTGAAATATCCAAATAAGCACACTGAAGACAATTCAAAACTATTTTGAAATTAATCAAAACTGAATAACTTTATATCTTTGGCGAAGTAAACATCAGGCACATCAGAACATTAAGTCGTTCGAAAAGAACGACATCCGGATACGTGGCTTAAGCCGCGTATCCGGTTACCGTTCGCCTCGAATGAGTTAATACAGGCAGTTACTGCATTTAGGCCATTTCTTCTCAAGAAAGAACTGTACCGTTGAGGAGAAAAACGTACCACAGAGGCCACAGAATTTCGAACAGAGAGTCTGCGCATACTCAGACGCGCAAATGTTGGGCAAATCCTCACAGCTAACACCTGGGGCTGTCTTGTCTTCACACACGTAGGTCTGTGTGGTGTTGAATGCTGTCAATAATAATAATAATAATAATAATAATAATAATAATAATAATAATAATAATAATAATAATAATAATAATAATAATAATAATAATAATAATAATAAATAATAATATATATAAGTATTATTATTTATTTATTATTATATTATTATTATCAGTATAGATTTTTTTAAAAGCAGAAACAACAATAATAATAAGAAAAAAAATCATTTATTATCATCAGCATCATCAACATCATCATAACACTAAATTTCACAAACGAAATAGGTGAGAAAAACGCTCGTAGATGCATTACACTTACCAAGGGAATTACTGAGCGCTGGGCAAATAGATTCCTTAACCTAAGGGATGTGTATAATTGTCTTGTACTTTATGCTAAGCGCTCTTCGTGGGCTAGCAATACGAAAGGGTGAGCACAGTACTGCCCCACATCGCTCCCTATGTAGCGCCGTTATCTGTCTTTCTTTTTAGCCTGTATCAGGAAAGCCTCGCCAACGGTCATGAGTCTGACAACGCGTGAGAAGTATCATCATCATCATCATCAGTCCCTTGCCCGAACTGGGCGTTGGGGGGACTGAAAGGCAGCAGCAACAGACAGTGCTCTCCACTGAGTTCTATTTTGGGCGGTGGCAAGCAATTCTGGCATCTCGAGTTCGGTCCATTCTTTTATGCTTGCGACCCAACTCTTTCTCTGACGACCTCGCCGACGACTTCCTTCGAGAGTGCCTTGGAGGATAGTCTTGGACAAGGTGTTGTGTCGGGTCACGTGGCCAAACCAAGCAAGCTTGCGCCGTTTCACGGTTGCCAGAAGGGGTTCATGTGGGCCCACCAGGGAAGTGACGATGCTCCGTACATATTCGTTGGTCTTGTGCTCGCGGTACGAGATGCGGAGCAACTTCCTCAGGCACTTGTTCTCAAAGGCCTGGATTTTCTTTTCTGAGTCTGCAAGCAGTGTCCAAGTCTCACAGCCGTAGAGTAGAATAGACACTACGAGGGACTTGTAAAGCCTGTACTTGATGGTGAAGCTGATGGAGTTACTTCGCCATATCCTGTCCAGCCTGGCCATTGCGGATGTTGCTGTACCTATCCTGATACGGATCTCTGCTATGCAACTACCGTCTTTGGACAGGGTGGCTCCCAAGTACTTGAAGCTATTGACCTCTTCTAGCTTCTGGCCGTTCATGTGAATGTTGCTGCTGCTGTCGCTTGTGGTGTTGATCATCACTTTGCTTTTATCCGTACTGATCTCCATGCCATAAGACCCTGCGCTAGCTGAAAGTTTGTCTGTCAGGTTTTGGAGCTCACTATTGCTGCCTGCCATGAGGTCAATGTCGTCTGCGAATCGAAGATTGCACAGGGATCTGCCACCAATAGAGATTGAAGTATGGTGGTCGTGGAGGGTTTCCTGCATGATCTTCTCCAGGAATATGTTGAAAAGGACAGGAGAGAGCAGGCATCCTTGACGGACACCGATCGTCGTCCTGAAGAACTCGCCTGACTGATTGTTAAGTAGAACCGCGCTGCAGGCGTTCTTGTAAAGCGCTTCTATCATTTGGATTAGTCCCTCCTCTATGTTGAACGATCTCATGACTTGCCAGAGTCCGTCGTGCCAGACGCGATCAAATGCTTTCCTGAAATCAATGAAGTTGTGGTAGAGTTCGCGCTGATGCTGCAGATGTTTCTCGATCAGGACGCGGCAGTTGAAAATCTGCTCTACAGTGCTTCTTCCAACTCTGAAGCCAGCCTGTTCTTCTGCCAGCAGTTCCTCGGCGAAAGTTTTGAGGCGGTTGAGAATGATTCTAAGCATTACTTTGCTAGGGTGACTTATCAGACTGATAGTTCTGTAGTTCTGGCACTGTTTCAGGTTTCCTTTCTTGGGGAGCGGGATCACTAGAGACTGTGTCCATTCTACTGGCCATTTCTTTTGCTCCCAGATCTTTTGACAGAGTGTAGTGAGGACCTTCGTTGTTACTTCTCCTCCATGTTTCAACAGTTCAGCAGGTACGTTGTCTACACCTGGAGACTTTCCTCCCTTCAGGCCGCGTACGGCTGCTTCCACCTCTTCAGCTAACACTGGCAGGTCTTCAGCCTTCCTGGCCCCAGCCTGGTTGTTTTGGAGGATGCTGGTGTCTGGCTCAGCCTTGTAGTTATACAAGTCTCAGCAGTACTCAGTCCATCTGTTTAGTACAGCAGTGTTTTCCGTAAGGAGTTGGCCGCTGCTGTCTTCGATGACTGTGGCTGTTCGCTGTTGAGTCTTGGTGAGGGTCCTTAGCGTTTCATAAGCCTTCTTGCTGTTGCCGTTTGCCATGCCCTCTTCCACGCTACAACACTGGTCTTCAATCCAATCTTCTTTGGCTTCTTTCATCCTCTTCCTGATCTTCTTGTTGACAAGTCTGTACTTGTTTGCTGATGTGAGGTCTTGGCCTCTCTTTTTCTTCCAGGCTCTCCTCTCATCACAGAGATCGAGGATGTCATCGGTGACCCAGGGCTGTTTGCGCTTCCTCTGCTTCCCCAGCACTTCTTCTGCTGTAGAAAGTAACACCTCTTTTATATTTCCAGCAAGGGTGTCTACGTCGCAGTCCAAAGTAGCCAAGGCTGCAAATCTGCCTCCCACCTGGGCTTGGAAGAGCTCTTCTACTTCCGGGTCTTTTAGCTTCTGGAGGTCGAATCTGGTGCGAGGGCTCTTGCTATCTCGTTTCAATGCCAGCTTTAACTTGAGGCTAGTAAGGACGAGGTTGTGGTCGCTGCCAATATCAGCGCCAGGAAAGGACCTCGTTTGTGCTTTGTTAACGCTGGATTTGAATCGTCGAGGCAGCAAGATGAAGTCAATCTGGTTATGGACCAGGCCTCCTGGCGATTGCCATGTCACTGTTCTTGACTTCTTGTGTGGATGGAGGGTATTAGCAACGGTGAGACGGTGACTCTGTGCGAACTCTAAAAGTCGCAGGCCTCTGTCGTTTGTTTCTCCAAGGCCAAACTTGCCAGCTGTTCCTGCCCATTGTTGGTAGGCGTCAGGGCCGATCTTTGCATTCCAGTCACCGAGGACAGTCAGAATGTCTTTCTTAGCTGTTTTCTTGATGATGTTGTCCAGTTGTTCATAAAATTCTTCTAATTCTTCATCATCATGATCTGCTGTTGGAGCGTATACTTGAATGATAGTGATGTTGTGCGGTCGGGCGGAGATGCGGATGGAGATTAGTCTGCTTGACACGGGGGTGCAGCTGATGACAGTTCCAGCCACCTCTTTCCTTACGATAAAAGCTACGCCATGTTCGTGCTTGGTTTCTTTTCCGCTGAACCAGATTTTATGGCCTTCATCTGTTGTTGTTTCTCCGAAGCCTGTCCATCGAACTTCTGCAAGTCCTACAATGTCCCAGCGATAGCGCTTCAGCTCGTGGGTGAGTTCCTTCACTTTGCCGCACTGGTAGAGTGTGCGAACGTTCCAAGTTCCGATAGTTATTCCTTGCATGGGCAGCTTGATGGTGGGTTTGGTTCCAGTAACACACTTGTCGCCCCCACCCTGGAGACCTCCAATGGGGTGCGCGGTCGTTGGTGATCCGGGCCCCGACCGATCCGGCATGTTGTTCTTATTCTGTTGCTTGTCCATCAGTCCTTTCAATGGGCTTAGGCGAACTTGGCGGCGCCCGTCTCCTCTCCAAGTATTTCAACTGACTGAGAGACGCGTCAGCCCCTCACAACGTTTCGCCCGCCAGCAGAAGCGGTTACCGGGGTGTGGCTAGGTAAAGGACCTGGAGCCAGCTGTGAGAGTTGAGTCCCATGTGAAGACCAGTGCTCCCGCCTGCCCCAAGAGGCGCTGCTGGCTGAAAAGTCAAAGGTACTACTTCTCCATGAACACTCTACAGAAGTATAAACGTCGACAATTTAGTGCATTAACTCATTCAACCCCACGCACGTATTTCCAAAATTTTGGAGGCGTCATCTAACGACTATGCACCTGTTGCAGGAGATGGATCGACCATGATAATTCAAGGTTAGTGCCAGATTAGCTTGGCGCCGACAGGCGCCAAGCTTATCTGGCACTACCTTTGAATTACCCTTAAACACTTGTCTGGCAATACCCTTGAATACCAAAAGACCCGGAAGTAGAAGAGCTCTTCCAAGCCCAGGTGGGAGGCAGATTTGCAGCCTTGGTTACTTTGGACTGTGACGTAGACACCCTTGCTGGAAATATAAAAGAGGTGTTACTTTCTACAGCAGAAGAAGTGCTGGGGAAGCAGAGGAAGCGCAAACAGCCCTGGGTCACCGATGACATCCTCGATCTCTGTGATGAGAGGAGAGCCTGGAAGAAAAAGAGAGGCCAAGACCTCACATCAGCAAACAAGTACAGACTTGTCAACAAGAAGATCAGGAAGAGGATGAAAGAAGCCAAAGAAGATTGGATTGAAGACCAGTGTTGTAGCGTGGAAGAGGGCATGGCAAACGGCAACAGCAAGAAGGCTTATGAAACGCTAAGGACCCTCACCAAGACTCAACAGCGAACAGCCACAGTCATCGAAGACAGCAGCGGCCAACTCCTTACGGAAAACACTGCTGTACTAAACAGATGGACTGAGTACTGCCGAGACTTGTATAACTACAAGGCTGAGCCAGACACCAGCATCCTCCAAAACAACCAGGCTGGGGCCAGGAAGGCTGAAGACCTGCCAGTGTTAGCTGAAGAGGTGGAAGCAGCCGTACGCGGCCTGAAGGGAGGAAAGTCTCCAGGTGTAGACAACGTACCTGCTGAACTGTTGAAACATGGAGGAGAAGTAACAACGAAGGTCCTCACTACACTCTGTCAAAAGATCTGGGAGCAAAAGAAATGGCCAGTAGAATGGACACAGTCTCTAGTGATCCCGCTCCCCAAGAAAGGAAACCTGAAACAGTGCCAGAACTACAGAACTATCAGTCTGATAAGTCACCCTAGCAAAGTAATGCTTAGAATCATTCTCAACCGCCTCAAAACTTTCGCCGAGGAACTGCTGGCAGAAGAACAGGCTGGCTTCAGAGTTGGAAGAAGCACTGTAGAGCAGATTTTCAACTGCCGCGTCCTGATCGAGAAACATCTGCAGCATCAGCGCGAACTCTACCACAACTTCATTGATTTCAGGAAAGCATTTGATCGCGTCTGGCACGACGGACTCTGGCAAGTCATGAGATCGTTCAACATAGAGGAGGGACTGATCCAAATGATAGAAGCGCTTTACAAGAACGCCTGCAGCGCGGTTCTACTTAACAATCAGTCAGGCGAGTTCTTCAGGACGACGATCGGTGTCCGTCAAGGATGCCTGCTCTCTCCTGTCCTTTTCAACATATTCCTGGAGAAGATCATGCAGGAAACCCTTCACGACCACCATACTTCAATCTCTATTGGTGGCAGATCCCTGTGCAATCTTCGATTCGCAGACGACATTGACCTCATGGCAGGCAGCAATAGTGAGCTCCAAAACCTGACAGACAAACTTTCAAGTAGCGCATGGTCTTATGGCATGGAGATCAGTACGGATAAAAGCAAAGTGATGATCAACACCACAAGCGACAGCAGCAGCAACATTCACATGAACGGCCAGAAGCTAGAAGAGGTCAATAGCTTCAAGTACTTGGGAGCCACCCTGTCCAAAGACGGTAGTTGCATAGCAGAGATCCGTATCAGGATAGGTACAGCAACATCCGCAATGGCCAGGCTGGACAGGATATGGCGAAGTAACTCCATCAGCTTCACCATCAAGTACAGGCTTTACAAGTCCCTCGTAGTGTCTATTCTACTCTACGGCTGTGAGACTTGGACACTGCTTGCAGACTCAGAAAAGAAAATCCAGGCCTTTGAGAACAAGTGCCTGAGGAAGTTGCTCCGCATCTCGTACCGCGAGCACAAGACCAACGAATATGTACGGAGCATCGTCACTTCCCTGGTGGGCCCACATGAACCCCTTCTGGCAACCGTGAAACGGCGCAAGCTTGCTTGGTTTGGCCACGTGACCCGACACAACACCTTGTCCAAGACTATCCTCCAAGGCACTCTCGAAGGAAGTCGTCGGCGAGGTCGTCAGAGAAAGAGTTGGGTCGCAAACATAAAAGAATGGACTGAACTCGAGATGCCAGACTTGCTTGCCACCGCCCAAAATAGAACTCAGTGAGAGCACTGTCTGTTGCTGCTGCCTTTCAGTCCCCCCAACGCCCAGTTCAGGCAAGGGACTGATGATGATGATGATGACCCTTGAATTATCATGGTCGACCCATCTCCTGCTGTAGTGCGTCAGGGCTGAATGGGTTAAGATGTTAAATAGGACAGAAAAGATCGTCCGCTTGGTGTTTATTGGAAATTAATATAAATTACAACAGAACGTCACGAGTCTTCTCGGTTTGGGGGAGTCATGAAGTTCTTTGCCTTTTGCTGGTGTGAGTGACGTTGATAATTTTCTTTGGTTGTGAAAGGGTTAACGCCAAGTAGGACGCAATATAAAGTGATTACACAGTAAACTCTGTAGATAACAAATCACCAGGTCACCCAATTATTCTTGTTGGTATATCCGATATTTGTTATAAGCGAAGTAATTTACGTTGAAAAACTGCTGTTGGGACCTCTGAACAAGTGTTGACTTTTGTTATATATGCGACCTTGTTATAAGCGGAGTAGACTGTAATTAACATACCTAATTAACATACACAACCCAGTAAGCAACGATCCTCAGGCCCACTGCGGCCGTCGTGGGCCAGATGACGTGTTGCTACTGGAGAACGTCCTGAACTATTAGACTTACCATTGCAGTTAGTTCACGCGAATATGGCACACACCACACAAGAAACGAAGTATCCTAGGCGCCCCATGTTGCACCTTTCCAGTCTGTTATCTGCCGTGTATTCTGTACAGACCGACTGTAGATGTAGGGCTGCCGTGCGGACGTGGCGTGACATAAACACTAATGAGAAAACGTGACACAGAACATAGGGCGAATGTCAGATTTGCACCGATTTGCTTCCAGGGCAACGGAGTTATACTAAATAATAATAATAAATTTTAAAAAAAATTAATAAAAATTATGGAGTACATAGGCTACCATCCAAATGCAAGACCACAGATCTTCAAGGGCCCACACATCTACGGGGACTCATGAAGATCTATGCCTCTAGCTTCACTTCTTATTTACGTATCTAGTAATCCGGTCACACTGTTGTGATCTGCCCTGGTTTAGAAGACATCGTTCCTAGCCTGAAACTAACCCTCTTGATTCCTATTATCTAGGCTCTATTTCCGCTATCAACTCTTCCACGGCGACCCGCATCAGTAGCAGCCACCGGCAGAGCTATTCGACACTTTCGCAGCCATTAATGCGCAATACCTTGAATAAGTTAACCCCTCTACTTTTGCCGGCTAGGAACGATGACTCTTAAACCACCGCAGATTACAGCAGTGTGACTGGGTTTGACAGATACGTATATAAAGCAATTAAGCCAGCAAGAGGCTTATAATTATCTTCATGAGTCTCGGCTGATGTGTGGGCCTTGAAGATATGTGCCTCTTGCATTTGGGTAGTGGCTTCTGTACTCCATTATTTAATGTTTTAATTTTGTTTCACTCCCTTGCCCTGGAAGCACATTAGTGCACATCTGTCTTTGGCCCAATGTTTTGTGTCGCCTTTTCTCATTGCATTTTTTGTCACGTCATTTCCGCACGGAGACCTACATAATTTAATACAGACAGTCTGTACAGCATACACGACAGATAACAGCCTAAAAATGTGCAACATGGAGCGCCTAGGATACAAATTCGTTTATTCTGTGGTGTGCGCCATTTCTGCGTTAAATACTGCAATGGTAAGTCTGATAGTCAAGTACGTTCACCCGTAGCAAAACATCTTGGCGTTAACCCTTTCACAGCCAGTATATTACCCACATCACTCGCCAGAAAAAGGCAAAGAAGCCCATGTGTCCCCTAGAGCGAGAAGACTTGATGTTCTGTTGTAATTTATATCCATTTTCTATGGATCATGGATTTGCTTCGGATTTGCATCGAATGTTTGGTTCAAAAGACATGTTCGTGCTTGCTGGTAGATACGTAACGGATCTGCGTGAGGTGTGTGCATATAAATTATGTGTGTGGGGGGAAGGGGAGGGGGTGTGTGTTTGTGTGTGTGTGTGTGAGTGGGGTGGGGTGGGGGGGGGGGCTGTTGCAAGTGTTCTTGCCCCTCTAGGTTGCAATAAAAGGCATCCCAGTAAGCAAAGGACCTCTGGCCCAAGACGGCCACAATGGCGCCGTTCATCGCTGTGCGCGGTCCCACTGCGGCCGTCGTGGGCTCGAAGACATTTGCTACTGGGGACAGATCCTCATGAGCCCGCGCATGCACAAAGGGGTTACGATGTTTCAGAAGTATTCATACTCGACGGACAAACAAAAGCACAGCATTGAAATTATCTACAACGCTGAAGTGTTTCCGATGATACACATTATGCCGCATTTCTTTTGCTCGTCAATATATGCATTATGCTAATAGGACCGAAATGATCTTATAAAGGAGGGATTTTTGTGTGTAAAGTATTCATGTACGCATAAACTCAGAAACATTAGAACAGGCACGCTAGACTTTCTTATCTAGGACTGAACAAAATCCTACATTTTCTGGAGACACGAACTCTGCCTGACATTACATTAAACCTGTCCTGGATCTTATCAGGTCTTTTGATTGTAATCATTTGATTGTTTTCTTTTAAATAAGAAACAAAGAAAAAAATACGCTTAAATTAAGACAATTTAACACGTTTTCTGCCATTCTTTTGTATGAAATTGGTAATATAGGCCGAACACAACGCGTGCATATAGTTATTTTGTTGCGTAACCCCATCAATTTTTATTTATCCAGCCTTTCACGTAACCCCCTCAATTTTTAATTTATCAAGCTTTCTCTTTCCTCGCCGTTTCGAATACGGTCAGTATGTGATAGGTCCTTCGCTTCAGTTGAAATTTCCTGACGTTGATAGTATCTAACTTATCCAATTATTTAGTTATGGTTTAAAAAAAAATGGTATCAGCGTTATCACTGAAAACCTACATATAGTTATTTGTGTCGTGTAGCCCCTTAAATTATTTATTTATTTGCATAGTTTTATTTAGAGGTTTGGATGAATGAAGATTAGGGTGTGTTTGTATCGAAAAATGTGATTGGCTAAAGATTTATTTGGGGGAGAACGCTTTGTTATCGTAACATTTAATAACGGAGTCTACTTATCACATACTACTTTGGTAATACGTGACAAGGGGACTCCCGTTGCCTTGATAACGGACAACCATGGAAAAAAAATCAAATAGAGCCAGGCCAGCGTGAAAAAGTGTAAAGAGACTGAAAGAAGACACATTCAAATAACACACCTACACGGAAGACGTGCTACAATGCATCAAATCAAGCAAAACAGTATGCAGGAAAATCTCAGGTCAAGTCAATGGCACAACCAGCATGGCATGTATCTTATTCTCTTGCTATATTATTTCTATCAGCTCTATTACGGTGAATATTATCTTGTCTCACATGGTGGAAAGAGAGAGAGAGAGAGAGAGAGAGAGAGAGAGAGAGAGAGAGAGAGAGAGAGAGAGAGAGAGAGAGAGAGAGAGAGCTTGTGGGTGTGCGTGTGTGTGTGTGCGTGTGTGTGTGTGTGTGTGTGTTTGTGTGTGTGTGTGTGTGTGTGTGTGTGTGTGTGTGTGTGTGTGTGTGTGTGTGTGTGTGTGTGTGTGATTTACTCAATAGTGTGCGGATTTTACATCTGTCACTGTGTAGATTCACTCATTCCTACCGGTTATTATAAATGCACATTTTTGTCACTTTGGATCCTTGACTAGTGTACAGCTACCTGCACGCATGTCTCATTCAGAAACATCGAGAAACAAGCGGCTGTATACTGTACATCAC
This sequence comes from Semisulcospira habei, assembly GCA_036245525.1. Taxonomy (NCBI): domain Eukaryota; kingdom Metazoa; phylum Mollusca; class Gastropoda; family Semisulcospiridae; genus Semisulcospira; species Semisulcospira habei. The sequence continues at coordinate 156,460,725 of BTPG01000001.1, read as the reverse complement.
ACACATGCACATTCAAGCATCACTCTACAATGGACAAACTTGGTTTTAATATTCATATACGTCTATCTTCTTACACATAGATCACAAGTGGATTTCACCTCTCTTTTACACATTAAGTCAAGTCATATGCAGTTATCGATAGCAGACGACGAACACAAGGGCATTCGTGGTCACGTGGCCATGGCCAGGTCACATGATTGCCGGAAAACCCCTTTGATACAACCTCAGCCTACCAGGTTCGGCGTGCCGTTTGGGTGAGACGTCGTAGTCACTGTATAGAAAGATCCAGAACAAAAATGTGAACGTCAATCGTTTAACCTATTACACCCTGAGGCTGATTAAAAATTTAAAAAAAAGGTCCTACGAAGGCTACATTACAGATAAGGAGATAGAGCAACTAGTTCAATGATGGTTCCAGAATAGCTTGGCGCCTCAGGCCACCCTTGAACGTCCATAGTCAAATTTATTTCAAGCAATAGTGTGTCAAGATGAAACTGGTTAAAACACGAAGAAATAAACAAGCAAGAAAAGCGCTTTGAAAAGACGTGCACATTACCGTATCAGTCTGTTGCTCACCCTTTCAAGGCGTGTTTCTTTCCTTGTTGATTACTGTTTAGCATCAGAAGAAAAGAAGTTCGAACGATGTTAACCGTTCGGCTGTTGGTAGCGCTTTTTGTCGCGATAATTCCTGCAGGAATCATCGCGACACAAAGCGCTACCGACAACCAAAATGTAAATTAATACCTAACATGTACTCGTTAGTGTATAATGTAAGTTATTGGTAGCAGGGGTTTGCTGCACAGACCCTTGTAGGCCTGAGGGAGGTCAAAGGAACCATCGTACCCCGCTGATGGGTACAATAGTTCCTTTGACCTCCCGAAGGCCTACAAGGGTCCGTGCAGCAAGCCCCTGCTACCAATAACGTATTTGTTTTCATTCCTCCACAATTGTTGTAAAAGAAATCAAGAAGAAATCTTCCGACCTGGATCACGCCAGACTTGACATGGAATATACATTTATACATAATAGAATGTTGTTGCCATCTCCAGTAGTGACCTTGTTGTTTCGAACAACACTAAGTAACTTTTTACTTTTGGTGATCTTTAATACACCAAAACTTGCATCCACGATGCGTCACAAGGAGGGCTACACGAAGTCCGCCGTTTTTTGCTACAAGTTTTTTTTTTTTTTTGGTAGCTCGGTCATATGGAAGAGTTTGAGCAAAAGGGATTGGTCGTGTGACGTAGGGATAAAAACAGTAGGTTTTATTCACGAAAAAAATAACATTTACGGCTTAACGTCTTTTTTCCAACATGAAGGCGATTTCTTACACGGGGAACCAAATAGAGTGAGAACAAATTTTGACCCCGCTGGATTTGAACCCGATACCTTTAGGACGAGAGTCGAAACTCTACCACCGATCCACCCAGCTCCCCTTTACGTGTAGCTACAGCTACTACTGTTACTGCCACTATTACTCTTGCTCTACACTAGTGTCGCCATGAGATGGCCTAAACAGTATGCTCGGCGTACAACCCTAATATAACTTATTAACTTATATTCAACCCTAACTCTAACCCTTAGACAATAAGCTCCGGATGTAACGAATTCGCAGGGGAGCAACAATTTGTGTTTTTATAAGCGAAGTTTATAAACGAAGTGTCAGAATTGTTAACTCCTATGCCGTTTAAAGAACCATTACGCATAAATCTGAAGACACATTTCAACACCATTTGTGTTTGTACTGCCTTGTCGACACAACTAATGAACTTTAACAGCAGTTTGGAAACTCAGCAAAAGCGCACGCGTAATCGCACTTATTTATTCTGCGCAACCGTTAGCGTCTCAATCTATTTTTAGCTGTACTGTTCTCGTACTAAAAGCGTTGTAATTCTACAACGAAGTGGATTCCTTGTCAGGCTACTTGATATAAAGACGACGTGTGCTGAACCGGATTGTTCTGTGTCTAAATAAACTATTGTTAGACCTGTGTGCAGAGTTTCGTAAACATCTGTTCCCACGGTTGTGAGCCTTTAAGTCTAAAGCTATACCCGATCACAGATGACTTGAAAAAATTGATTTTATGCAAATGCGCAAACCTTAGTGTGAAATTTGCCATTTTGTAGATGGGTTTGTATATGATGATGATAGAAGTTTTTATTGCCATACCTAATACTACATTCGGAAATCGTTGCGGTGCTGCGCAACTTAAAGAAAATAAACATTACACACATTAAAATATAATTAAACTACTCACGTGCACACACACACACACACACACACACACACACACACACACACACACATATATATATATATATATATATATATATATATATATATATATATATATATATATATATATATATATATATATATATATATCGATAGATTATATGAATTATATGAATATTATATGAATGATTGTTTCTTGCGAAAATGTTGCAAAATTCATTGAAATTGAATGTGTAATATGCCGGAAACAAGTTAATCTCTGTGTTTAAAGTAAAAGCAACTATTTCTTTTCACTCTGCTATTTAAAATGTATCTCGTAACTTATTTTAACCCTTTGGGTATCGGTAGCTGTTTTAGTCGCGATCAGGAATACTAAAACCGCTACCGACACCAAAAGGTTTAAGCTTTTTTTTTTAAACCGCGCGCAATGAGCCGGTCTTGGACGCCTGTTTCGTTCTCTGTGATGATAGCTACAACGGGCTTGTTCAATAGCATGTCTGTTGAAAGATCCTGGTAAATCAAAGTGGCACAGTTGCAGTGCGCCTGAATTGATCAGTGTTCAGGTCGTACTCCATAGGCAATAGAATTCCCTGTCCCCCATAACCCGCCCGTCAGGGCCGTCCATTATCACTTCGGTGCCGTGGAGTTAAACCCCGAACTAACCAACCATAGCTATAAATTCTTTTGAAGAGAAAGTGTTATGCCAGCTTCGGCGGGGTCGGCATTGTGTCTAGTGAAAGCCTTGGGCCACAGAAACGATACAGAAGCCATTACTACAGCTGCTAAAAGGGTTTGAAATTGCGAGGCTTGCCAGACAAAAACCATAAGCGATAAAGGTACTTATTATTGTAACTAATTCGTCTTCTTCGTGACTCACACTTGTCACGCGGTGGTTTTACAAATTATTCATAATTGTCATACAAAAATCTTCTGGTCATAAGTGACCAGATACTGTAAATATTTATCATCGACCATCGACAATGATAACGTTTTTAAGCATCATGCTGTTATAAAGGCTAAGGTTTAAAAATCAAAATTTCCTTCAGGTACCCTGACACACTCCACTATACTGCTCACATTTGTCTGCACATTTCACGAGACACGGATGGCCGCATGCCTCTCCCTATGCCTCTCCCTATGCCTCTCCTCTGCGCACGCAAGCACGCACGCACGCACGTACGCACGCACACACACACACACACACACACACACACACACACACACACACACACACACACACACACACACACACACACGCACACAGAGCCACATACAAAACATACACCTGCAGTAGCTGTGAGTGCTATTAGAGAGCGAGGACCTACCAACTACTCGCTGAAAAAACGATGGATTGTTGTTGGTGGTGGTGTGTGTGTAGGGGAGGGAAAGGGATAAGGAGGGGGTGCGGAAAGGGGTGGTGAGGGAAGGGTCTGGGACCTTTCCGCCGCTGGCCGGAAAATCAAATGACGGGTCCCGGATGTGGGGGAGAGGGGTCCACATTCTCATGTAGGTTTCTTACCTTCAATAGGGAGAATGTGGGGAGTGAGGGCGGCCAGAGCTCCCACAAATGAGAAGTGGACAAAATAAAAAAATTGTTTTAGGAGCCGGGAGTTCCGGAAGCACTGAAGACCACCATCCCCCCCCCCCCATCCCCCCCCCACCCCCCCTCCCACCACACACACGAAACATTTTGTTTTATAATGAGCAAACTGTACGCACGGGACTAACATCTTTGACAACTCCTTGCTATAATTGCACAACAGTGTTTCTGGTGTTGGGTTGGGGGTGGGTGATTATGTGTTGAAGAGTAAGTAGAGCATGGTTTCATTTAGATGTCGGAAATAAGAAACACAACATTTTACCGGCTAACGCGAAAACTGTTATTTCTGACATATACTACTACTACTACTAAATGTTTGTTATTCAGCGTAGGATCCCCACAAAGTAGGATCAAAGCGCTTTATATACATACACACGTACATACACAACCAAACAAACATGACACACATAAACCATACAATAAAACTGAGTACACATAAATAGGAAATGTTCAGTCAAACAGCACTTAAAACAAAATGAGATTAACCATACCCCCCCCCCCCCCCGAAAAAAAATAAATAAAAAAATAAAAATAAAAAAACACTTCTATATGAGAGCTGTCCACAGACATTCAAACAAATAAAATGAAGAAACAATGCGAAAACAAATAAACGATCAAAAAATACATAAACGTATATTCCGAATCAAAGAGTAAATTGCCAAGCGTTTAAAATGCAAGAAACAATTATAAAAAATAAAGACAGACATATGCTTAAAGACAAAACAATGTTGACATGGGGACGTAGCTTAGTGGATACGACACTGCGCTGACAGTCGTAAGATCTCGGGTTCGAATCCCCTGGTGGGCAGGAATGGGATGTGGACTTTTCCTCATTCCCATTGAGTTAAATTTACGTACAGACTCGGCTTACGGTTGTTTGTCTCGCTTCGTGTGCACAGCATGCATAATCATCAAGTGCACACGTTAAAAATCCCATTACCACTAATCGAAAAGAGTAGGCCCGGTAGGGCCGGTGAAATGGAAACAGAAGTATTTCACATGCACCCAAGTTAATTGCCGGTTGGAGGTTTGCACATAAAGTCGCGCTTAGTAGCAGCAGGCTTTCAAAGCTCCAGCTTCCATGCCTACGGCGGCACAATGAGCATCTTTAATTTGATGGATATGTGCGCCTTGGAAACACCGTACCACACCATACCATACCAAAACATTCATATATTTTCTCTTTTTTTTTTTCAAAGAAAATACAAAAAAAAAGTATAAAAATAAGCACACTGAAGAAAATTAAAAACTAATTTTGAAAATTATTCAAAACTGAATAACTGAATAACTTTGGCGAAGTAAACATCAGGCACATCAGATCATTAAGTCATTCAATACGAACGGCATCCGAATACGCGGCTTAAGCCGCGTATCCGGATGCCGTTTGTCTCGAATTAGTTAATACAGGCAGTTACTGCATTCCGGCCATTTCCTCTCAAGAAAGAACTGTACCTTTGAAGAGAAAAACGTACCACAGTGGCCACAGAATTTCGAACAGAGAGTCTGCGCATACTGAGATGAGCAAATGTTGGGCAAATCCTCACAGCTAACACCTGGGGCTGTCTTGTCTTCACACACGTAGGTCTTTGTGGCGTTGAATGCTGCCAATGATAATAATAATAATAATAATTATTATTATTATTATTACTATATTATTATTATTATTATTATTATTATTATTATTATTATTATTATTATTATTATTATTATTATTATTATTATTCAAGGGTAGTGCCAGATTAGCTTGGCCTGTCGGCGCCAAGCTAATCTGGCACTACCCTTAAATTATTATGGTCTATCTATCTCCTGCTGTAGTGCGTCATGGCTGAATGGGTTAAGATACTAAATAGGACAGAAAAGACCGCCCACCTGGGGTTTTAATGAACTTATCCTTGTCGATTGAACCGCCCTGGATAGAGGATAAGTCGTCAAATAGTAGATATTCCGCAGAGTCCATAAGCTTAATTCTCGTTTCGTTTGTAATATTTCGCTTGTAGTAATTGTGAGTGCTGGCCTGTGGCGTAAACCTTAAAGTACCATTACGCGTAAATCTGAAGACACATTTCAGCACTGTTTGTGTTCCTTATGCCTTATCGACACACCTAATGCACTTTAAAACGGCAGTTTGGACATGCAAACACACATGCATAATCGCACTTATTTATTCTGCGCAACCATTAGAGCGTCAATCTATTTTTAGCTGTTTGTCTTGCTGATACAGTTGTAATTAAAGAACAGAGTGCAGTCGTTGTCAGGTTACGTGATATAAGACGACGTGTGCTGAACTGGATTGTCCTGTGTCTAAATGAAGCATTACTAGACCTGTGTGTGGCGTTTTGTAACCATCTGTTACAAAGGTGTATATTTGAACAGTCACGGCGGTAGTGGGCCTTTAAGCCCTAGAGCCGTTTTCACTGCCACTGTAGCTCAGATGTCTGAAGAACCATAACTACCCACTCAAAGAAGAACTGGAGAAAATGTGGAATATTAAACAACGAGCAAGAGTTTAGTTCTTTGGTTGTACATTGCTTAAAACGTCCCCACAGCAACAAGACTTTCTCAGGACGTGCCTGCGCTGCTTGTGAAACCAAAAATCACAACAGAACATTAACACATCCCACATCAGGACCGAAATCCGAGAATTTTGAAGTTGCCCCCTGAAGACTGTATTACACTTCTGGAAACAGATCGAGCGTGATAGTTCAAGGGTTGTGCCAGAATAGCTGGGCGTCTTTGGGCGCCAAGCTATTCTGGCACAAACCTTGAACTATCACGCTCGATCCATGTCTTGCCATGGCGTGTCGGAGTTGAATGAGTTAAATGTATGTCGCCAGCCGGTCTAATATGCTAAATAAACCTAAGACATGTTATGTACGCCTCATCTTCATGCTAATTTATCGTACCATATTTTACAACAACAAAAAAAGAAGTAGAAAATCATTACAATTACAAAATATGTACTGGGCAATTACATATAAAAAAGCGCATTAACCGCAAAAAAGATAACTTATCATCTCTAAGGTGCAGCAGACCATTTAGCAACACGCATCCAATATCAAGAGCTACAGGCAAGGAGAGTTTAACAAAATAAAAATGCAGGTGAATGGACCAAATGTAGACAGAAACATGTACCCAAGAAAATAGACATACATTTCTCACCCTGTGGTGCTAACCAGGGTGACCCTGGGAACTAAACAGTAAGTAATCTCACCCAAGTCACCGAGGGCAGACCCGGGTGGGGGTCCAGCAAGAGACATGGATCATCATGAGCTCCTGCAGCTGTGGGGCTCGTGAGGATGTATGTCTTTTGCAGATGGGTGTTGGTTTCATACGCATCGGTAGTGAAGGGGTCGATATAGAATTGTCACTCCATACCCATTCTGCAGTCGAGTCCTGAATAAGGTGGCCGACATACACAGGAATGTGTTACACCCGCTTCTGTCTCCACGGGAATGCAGAAACCATGCGCGTGGTCAGTGCAGGAGTCAGGCTGGCACATGGCCTCTGGGTAAATGACAGGAGAAGTGTGCTGGTCTGTGGTCTTGGACCTTACGGCCCATAGGCCGTAAGGTCCAAAATCACAAACCATCGCTGAATATATGAACTGTTCATTAAATAAATAAATAAATAAATACAATTTGAAGCGATCTGCTACATGGCCTGTTTGAACAACTAAAATTCGCCCATATAATGATTTCTCAATGTTGTCTCACCTCAGTTAACCATTCAGCCCTGACGCACTACAGCAGGAGATGGGTCGACCATGATAATTCAAGGGCAGTGCCAGATTAGCTTGGCGCCGACAGGCGCCAATCTAATCTGGCACTACCCTTGAATTTTCATGGTCGATCAATCTCTTACAACTGGTGCATAGTCATTAGATGACGCCTCCAAAATGTGGGAAATACAGCCGTCGGGCTAGATCGCTCTACTTTTCACAGTCTATTTGCGAAAGCACAGTTAACAGAGGGCTTTCTTTTTCTCAGCACCTGACACGAGTCGAAAGGTTAAGCTAGCCTTTTAGTGCAGCATTATTTGAAGAAATACCAATACTATTAATAAATGGTAAATTGTTAACTAGGAAACCTTTTTGGTTTCGACAGGTCGCTTTAAGCGACTATGATTAATGCTCGTTAACGCATGTTATCGTAATAGAATTGCAAATGTACGTTTCACGTCGCCTGCGGACACTGGTTGTGCCAGCAACAAACGATTTCCGGAAATGAGAAGTAGGTCAAAATTGCATGTGTTTCAACGAAAAAATGGATTAAAAACCCGGAAAAACACGCGATATCGCGTGTTTGTCCGGTCTTTTAATCCATTTTTTTTACTTACTTCCGATTTCCGAACAAAGCCTATTGCCAATTCAAACGGTTCATCAGTCAAACGCTTTTATCTGCAAAAGACGAGCAAATAGACAATACGACGGGGTTTGATATCTTTATAGTATCACGTTATACCGAAGTTCATGTGTTCACAAATATAAGTAGAATGTAATCATACCATCATAAGCGAAGGTTTCGTAACAGCGGCGCTCGCCACCAGTGCTGAAACAACACGTAATGTATAGTTTAACACAGAGAAATCAGACCAGAAGCCGTATGCTTGATACAAAGTATATATCGTATACGTCTTTGTTTTGTAACTGTCAAATAAGGAGTCTTTGTAAATCTGCACAATTGTTTCAGTGACAAATTTGTATCACTGAAGCAATCTGATAATAAACGATATGCCGTATTTTTATTATTGTTACTTAATAAAAGTGAATGAAAACGAGAACAACAATAATAATAATAATAATAATAATAATAATAATAATAATAATAATAATAATAATAATAATAATAATAATAATAATAATAATTATTATATTATTATTATTATTATTATTATTATTATTATTATTATTATTATTATTATTATTATTATTATTATTATTATTATTATTATTATTATTATTATTATTATTATTATTAATATTATTATTATTATTATAACAGAAAAGACTAGATCATTAAATATGCACTAAATAAAAGACAAATTGCTGCAAAATAGAAACACAAATTATTTGATAAATAATATTTAAAAAAAAGAATCTTTACCCAACGTCCAGACAAGCCAGGTGTCCGCGAGGAATATGCATGAGGTCAAGATAAAAGTCAGTGAGGCACTTCCCTCCCACGTTGTACGTCTGAAGTTGGTATACACCTGTTGTTTCTGACAGCACAGGAAGGCTGGTTAAAAAAACAAACAAACAAACAGCGTGATTCAACAAACAAGTAAGAGTAAAATATTGAGCCCTTAAGACGAGATTCCAAATTATGGAAGTCGAAATTCCTTCTGTAGACTTCGATATTTTTCCGGAGGAAGGTTGCCCATGACAGTTCAAGGGTGGTGCCAGAATAGCTTGGCGCCTCTAGGCGTCAAGCTATTCGGCACCACCCTTTAACTATCATGGTCGATATACATTTTGTTGTTCACAGTGTGTCAGACCCTTAGCGTTAAGGGTGTATGACGATGATGATGATAATAATAATGACAACAATATTAATAATAACAACAACAATAGCAATAAAAATAAAGAAGACCAACAATAATAATAATGAATAATAATAATAATAATAATAATAATAATAATAATAATAATAATAATAATAATAATAATAATAATAATAATAATAATAATAATAATAATAATAATAATGGCATTTGTACACACCATCAACTCGGCATTTAACACGTTGGGTCTAAGAACTTGTAACATAGGGAAAAATGCACATGTAAACAAGACATGAAAAGAATGAAAATAGCAATTGCACGACGAAAAAAGAGACAGATAGTGTTTGTATGTGTGCATGCTTGCGTGCGTGCGTGCGTATGTGCATGCGTGCGCGCGCGTGTGTTCGTGTGTACAAGAATAAATTGGCATTGCTGCTGCTTAAAGCGTGCTGAATATACAATAAACTTTCACTAAACCCAACCTCCAGTTTCCCACTGCATAAAAACAACAACCACCCAGCTAATTAAATAATTTGGACATTAGCAATGATGAGTTATGTCAGCTCGGGAAAAAAATGGACAACAAACAAACTAAAACCTGCAACAAATGACAGTCATGTTTGTCGCACACTTGCTGTTGATAAATCAATATTAGCCCAGAAAGGAAAAGAACAACGCAGTTTAATTAATTTTGGGATGAAAACCCTTTTTCAGAATAGACATGCAGGCAGAAATACAATCCTCTTGGCTTTCTCAACCCATTTAGCCCCAACGCCCTGCAGCAGGAGATGAATCGACCATGATAATTCAAGGGTAGTGACAAATGAGCTTGGCGCCAAGCTCATCTGTCACTATCCTTGAATTATCATGGTCGATCCATCGCCTGCAACTGAACGTAGTAACACCTCTAAACGTTTGGACATATGACCGTGGGGTTAAGTGGGTTGAGGAGAGAGGCGTAATTGAATTGTACTTTTTCTTTCTGAACTAATGCTAGCTGCTATGTAATTTTGTTTAAATATTTTTTACGCGACATAATTGTCCATGGAAGCCAGTGTTTGCGTGCGTGTGTCTGTGCGTTCGAGCGTGTGCACCTGTCAGCATGTGTATATTTGCACGTACGTTTATTATTCTCATTATGTTCTTACGCGCGTCCCCCACCCGGGTCTGCCCTGGGGGACTTGGGTGGGGTTAACTACATTTTAGTTCTCAGGGTCACCCTGGTCAGCCCCACAGGGTGGGGTTTTCCCTCTATTCTGGGGCATGTGTTTCTGTCTAGCCTTGGTCCATTCACCTGTGTTTTCTTTTTTTAAACTCTCCCTACTGTCTGCGCTGCCTGTAGCTCTTGATATTGGATGTGTGTTGCTAAATGGTCCTAGCTTTATTTAGGCCCCATGTCGTTGGTTTATTTAACGTATTGGACCGGCTGACGACATACATTCAATATTCTGTTTAGATTTTTTTTTTCACAAGCAATGCAGGCACGTCCTGAGAAAGTCTTGTTGCCTTCGGGACGTTAAGCAATGTACAATCAAATCTTACGCGCGTTTTAATGCCGAAGACAGAAAAATTTCCATCTCATGGACAATAAAGTGAATTGCTATTGTAATGTCATAACCAAATGGGCAGCCGACATTAATGTCATTTAAGCGTGTTTTATTTTTGTTGGGCATTTTTTTTTCTCTGCATTTTACACGCTTGGTATAGTCACCTTTGTGATCTGGATTAGTTATATTACTTGCTTAAATCCACCACATCGGTCTTAGGATTTCAGGACTGAGGATTTCAGGTCTTAAGCATTTCAAGACTCGCTTACCAGGTGCCATCCGCTAGGTGATCGGTCATTGTTAAGAAGTGACAAGGTCTGTTCTGTCTACAGAAGATCACGGAATGGTCAGGCATGGTGCTAGGCAAAAGGTGGTGACCCTGAAAAGTAGCACAAGTATCGATCGTGAAGCTCTTGATGTTATTTGCTACGGCATACAAAGCCAGTTTGTACACGACAATTGATACATACTAGTCTGCTCTGCGGCTGTGAAGGCAAAGACAGAAACTCCAAATGTGCGAAAAGCGAGATTTTCACAAAATGGACTTTTTGCCTACACAGGGCAGTGCGGTTCTGTTGTTGTGACCCTTACGTTTTTATATGTGTGCCGGTCTGTGATTTTGGACCTTACGGCTTTCAGCTGTAAGGTCCAAATCACAGACCGGCACAAGTTATTAAAAGACTGAGTCAACTAACCTGACTTTTGTTAAGAGACAGAGGACAAAATGTGAACACACCCAACTGCAAGAGGTATGGATCCTCATGAGCCCCCGCAGTCGCGGGGGCTCATGGGGATCTATGCCTCTTGCTGACACCACTTTGAATCCATGTTCCTAAGACAGCTTAGGCTTGTTCATGTTGAACTGACGAAGACAGCAAAAACACAGGTTCCGCCAGAGGGCACTGACCGGGTTAATGTAACAGGATTTCTACTACTGTTTTAACATGTGCTTCATGGCATTATGCATTATGATATCTTGGTGTCGTTTTGCAATTTCAAAATGAAGGAGATCTTTGCTAGTTTATCGACACACCATTTTGCACACTCGAATATGAATGAATAATTTCTTCGGAGCAGTTACATATCTATATCAACGCAATATGAAGAGTGCTATCTCACCTGTGTTGAATTCGCCGACATGATCGGAACTGGCAAAGAAAAAAAAAAAAAACAACTTTATAAACGATTAGTACAATCAAGTCCTTTTTTTTCTTTTTTTTGTGTGTGTGCAGAACTTTTCATATACATTGTAAAACAGTATCTCTAATCATTGCAATGGCCAATGCACATTGATTATGCCACACAGTCAAATTGCTCT
>BTPG01000001.1:156439521-156448026 GCA_036245525.1 Semisulcospira habei | reverse complement strand
ACTTTAAACTGTGTGTTGATTATGTAGACGACCTTTCTGCTTTTCATGGCATTGACAGAGCTGAGCGCAATCTGTTACGGCTGTGCAACTATAGTCACGCTATTCTTGTCACTGTTTTACGCGAGCACGCTCTCTGTGTTGTGTACACGCTCAGGACTGACACTGACAGTGTGCCACAAGTGATACATTTTAATGGTACCGGTCATTTACGGCGTGTTGTTTAAGCTGTACTGAACGTATCTTGTATTTAAGACATACACTTAAAAGCTAAGAAAATAAGCTTTCTGTAGACACTAGACATGCTTAGGAAAATGAAGATGAGCAATGCATGCAACGGACTAGAAGACAGGCAACCGGCGCCCAGTTTACCGTGAAGACAACGTAAATCGGTTGCAAATGAAACGTCTTTCAACTGTTCTAACTCATGCAAAGTACTTTTGCGAAAATTATGGTTCAGGCCAGCGATCATCGTATACAGCCACTACGCTATGCACTACTCAAAATGTCAGATAGATTTACCTTGCGATCTCAGTGGGTCCTGAAATGGGATGATGCGTCATTGGTAAAATCCAGTGTTATACCTGTAGCCATTGTATACATAGCCTCGCTTAAACAGAGCTGGGCACGGAGTTTAGTATTTGGCATCATTTATATTTGTTTCTCTTCTTCTTTTAATTTTGTACTGTGGTAATTGTGTAAAAAGTGATAAATTAGAATCAAGAGCTGCACTGAGCATGGATGAGACTTAGTCGCACTTTTAGTTTCGTATCAAGACGAAAGCTCCTCTGTTCCACTGAAGCCATACAGTATAGGTCAGTGGTTGTAGACCAGGGGAAGTAACCTGTCGAAAAATTTTTGGTATCTGGGAACATTGTTTTTTTCCCTTTATTTTCATCGCCTGAATCAGATTGAGTGAATAAAACCTTGGGTTGGATAAGGGAACTTTTCAATGTCCCCATATCCAGAGCATGTTCCCAGATTCACGCTCATAGGCATGCGATTGTCCCCAGATACCATACATTATAAGAGTATATATATATATATATATATATATATATATATTATATATATATATATATATATATATATATATATATATATATATATATATATATATATATATATATATATATATATGACCCCCTATCCACCAACCAGGGGACGCGCATCAACGCCATATGGTCCCAGCGCGAGAACCTCATCATTCACTCTGTCTTTATTACATTCGCACCGCAGACACAAGCGCAAACATTAAACGTCAACGAAGAACGCAAACATCTAAACGCACTGCAGTCATTCATGATGAGGAGGAAAGACAGACAGAAAACATGTGTACATGAAGGGGAGTTATGTGCATGTAACATAAGATAGCCTAGAATAAAACAAATCTACTAAAATACAACCTATTGAATGTCACCATGAAATAAAATAAAAATGCATGGCCCACTTAATCTGACTACGAAGCACCTTCAAGTTTCAAAGGCTGCTTATTACACATAGTAGTAAACAATGACCCTTGGGGTCGCATAACAGAGATGACTGTATTGCTGGCAGTCACTCAAAGGTTACTTATTACACTGAGTAGTGAACAATGACCCTTGGTTCGCATAACAGAGATGACTTGTATTGCTTGCCGTCACGCAGGCCTGTCTATGAGGTTGGTTGAACCAAGCCTAAATACTATGTCAAGTGAAATACCTAATCATAAAATAGGCAGCAAATAATGAATAAAGACAATATATTAAAAAATGACATTATGAACAAATGAATAAATGAATGAAATGAGTGACTGAATGAATGAATGAATCGATCAACCAGCCACTCAATCCGTGGGTAGGCATGACATACGATAAGACATAGCAAAGTGTTCAAAATCAAAACAAACATGGTAGATGAGAGTCAGCCGTGAGTGACGTCACCAGCGCGGGAACATCGCACAAAGGCTTCCCTCCCTAGCTAAGTGATAGGCAAGGGAAGAATCAACAGAATATAGAACGAAATAAAGTAATGATCATCCTAAACATGAAATAAACCTTAAATATCTACCACAACAACAACAACAAAAGAAGTGGGGAAAAACATAAGGTTATAGAAGAAAAAAGAAAAAAAAAAACAACAACTAAACAATCAACAAGTTATGAATAGCATAACGCGCGCATTATGGTGTATCCATAATGCAAACAATGTAATGAATTGTCATGATTGCCATTCATTTCAGCAAGACCAAACTTAGCGAATCATTTAGAGGCATAAGTGCACTCCCTTTTACTCCCAAGGTTATGCGCCAAAGCAAAACTATCGCCTAGTCACGACCTACCACGCGCGGTCAGGCACGCTACGCGCCGCATCATTTTGACACGTTAAGTTTTCTAAGACAAAATACATACGTCATCTCTTCCACATCAACATTGTTACAAAAGTTTGTGTACAAATTTCCACACTGCAACATTACATGGAAATTTACTACCGAGTAGATGATCGTCGAGCAGAAGACAAATGGAATCAAGCTAGCCTCCCAAAATGGGTAATGCCGACCGATCTGGCAATCATGTCGAACCCATGGTCAAGAAAATCATCGAAACATTCAGCATCGCAATATCATCAAATAGTGCAAATAATAATTATAATAATAATGCGCAAAATACGATATGAAAACTCAGTATTTACAGGGTCGCCAAAACCCGCACAGTTTAGGACGAAGTAGAAAACCTTTCCTCCAGGGCACCGGTGCCAGAAATTACTGAACAGTCAGTAACTAGTACTATTTTTGGTACTGTGGGTCTCGCGTATTGGGTAAAGAAAGAAAGCGCGCCATGCGGGCGGTCCTATTTATAGACGCATGCTGGCTCTCGGCGCGCATCATGTCCGCGTCGGTGGTAGTAGAGGTCTCACCTGGAAAAAATGAAAAATCTGTGTTTCTTGCCAGCCCTAAAAACTAGAATAACTTCTGAACTATATAATGCTAAAATATAAACTTTGAACAGAAAAATTAAAAACTTTTACCAGCTTTACTCTTGATTCAGTTTGGAGTTACGCACTATTAGCGAAAAAATTATATTCATTCTTAATGTGGTCTCAGAATGGCCACAGAAAATCGAAAAGACTACTAAATCACAATGATCGCCCTGATTAACCAGAAGACATATGCATCATTAAAAACTATTTCCCGGGCCAAATCTAATTATATCAAATACTAAGCAAATGGTGTTGTAGTTTGGCTACAATACACGGTCAAAAATGTAAAAGAAACACAACATGTACACTGCGCTATCGCGTACACAACTCCTAACGCTGCGTTCGGCAAAGCACGGCGAGCGGCGCACGTCATAGCTAGCAGTCGACAGGAGTGAAACCAAGAAGCAATGGTCATAAGCGCTATCGGTCTATGTACATAGAGGAACATTCGGTTCGCTGTGTTACACTAGTGACCTCATATATGACGTCAACGTTGTGGGAACATTAAGTAACACTGTATCGAATACGCCTGGATGTTAGTCGAAAGCTATAGTTATTTCTAGAGTGTTCTTTTTAACGAATATTCATGAGTTTTGGGTTTCTTTTCTGATTGGTTGAGTTGTGTGAATTTGCTGTATTGTTCTGGAAATATGTAATAGTATAACAGACGGTGTTAGGAAATATGTGTTCATTGTATGAGAGGCGCAGTGTGTCAAAAGTGTTGATGCATTGTAGAGGAAACAGTGTATCAGTGAGTGGATGCATCTGTGGATGCATTGTGCTGAGATTGTATCGCTGCAAATAAATGCTGTATTGCTGGAGCTGTTACTATAGTGTGGTCTACAACCTTGTGCCACATGTGACAAGTTGAAGCTGAGTGAGCTTTCTTTACAAGAACCCTACGTGCGTGCGTCTGGTGTGATTGTATCATACCACGACTACGACAACCACGTAACAGTGTAATATTCATGAACCACCGCGGACAGCATGAATTTTACGTAAATAGTTCAGCGTGTCTGAGTGGGTTTCAATAGGTATGTTAAAATTTTCCGTAGGCCAGCGGCTAAACCATGGCTTTTAAAATTTGAATGAGAAATCACAATAAATCCTAATATAATAAAACACCAAAGTTGTTTGGTGATCAGCATTTCGTCTTAGAATTGTCTTTGAATTATATGCGTTCAAAAGCTCTTTGAAAACAACAAAAACAGCAAAATGGGGCTAGCTTTGCTCAAACGGGCCACGAGGGGAACAACATATATCTGGATGCTCCAAAACTAAAGGACTACGGCCTTTAACCTTTGCGTGGCGGTAGCGGTTTAGTTGCGCTGATTCATGCAGGAAGACTCAGGACTAAAGGAAAATTTAAATTAGTTTGTGCCAAACTTGATGATCATCTTTTCTTCTTATAGTTTTCTTAAAATCACATGGGTTCAAAAGATATTTGCGAAAGACATGAGGCAAGCTTTTTTCTCAAACGTTCAATACAGTAACAGAACCTTTCAAGACCACTTGTACATAGGAAACATTCCCACGCAATATGAATAGCATAACGCGCTAAGCTTTTTTGGATATCATGGTGCACCTCTACCTAGTTAATAATAAATCCTAAACCCAGCGCAAAGACTGAATGTTTGGTATTAAGTACCCGTCAAAAGCACCAGCTCGGTTCTCTCTCACTCAGCTTGTCTCTTCAAGGAAAACCCATCGGTCAAGTAACAGAACATCGTCTTCTCGGTGTTACTGTAAATAACCAGTTTAAATGGCAGTGTCATATTACTAACATATGCAACATAATATCAAATAAAATTTACATTTTAGCCAAATTAAAATATATCACTGATGTAGAAACACGTAAACTGTTCTTTAACGCCCACATCAGGTCACATATCGACTATGCGTCTACAGTGTGGGATGGAGCAAGCGAGGTCCAGTTAAAGAGACTGAACTCTCTTCATCGTAGAGCCGCAAAACTTATCCTACCTGACCCTAACTCAAATACCGATAATAAATAGAAAACCTTGGAGATTATCCCCTTGAAAAATCATTTAATGTACAATAAGGGAATACTTATGTTATAAAACATTGAATAGCAAAATGCCTGATTATATTAAGAAACTATTTTCCTTTCCATCACCAACGTACTCAAGATCAAGGGAATTCATTATTTTACCACGACCTAGAATCGATCTCTACAAGACAAGTTTAACGTTCTCAGGCCATAGCCTGTTGAACACTTTGCCTAGGAAAGTTACATCAACAACCCTTTCATATTTTACAGCCATTTTTTTCCCCCAATTAACTCACGTCATTATCGCAATAATAATTTCACTGCGACCCTATGTTATTCAGTGTGTGCGTTCACGCGCGTGTTTGTGTGTGTGTGTATGCGTGTGTGTGCACGTTTTTTGTTGTTTTGTTTTGTTTATATCGTTCATTTTTTTTTCCAATATAACATTTTTACACTTTGTGCATTATTTGTAGATTAGATGAGCAACGGCATGTTCGAAAAATGGTTGTGCCAGCTAAAACTTTTTCCCTTGTAAAATAAAGAATCTCTCTCTCTTTCTCTCTCTTTCTCTCTCTTTCTCTCATTTGGACACTGTGCTGGCAAGGTTTACTCTGCAAGTATGATTCTTGGCAGAGTGTTTGTGCTTAGTGAAAACTCTGCAATGGTGTAGTTTCAGGACTGTCAACTTCATATTTCGCAGAGGGCAGCATTTCAAGTTTTCCTGCTGTGCTGCGCTTGTCAGAAGGCCACCGGCTTGTCAGCCGGCCTAGCTGCTGGGGGAGGCTTGTGCCTCAGCGCGCCGGTACCAGTTGTGACCCAATTTCTCGGCTCGCCTCAGTGGAACAAACTAAGTATGCAGTACTAGTGGCTGGACCAAACAGCCGCCGCGCCTAGCGAGGCGCTGCATAATATCACTCTGATAGAGTGGTCTTTGACGCCGCTTCTCGGCGTTACGGGTGAAACACTCTAGTTGTTCAGCAGTCATGCTGACTCGCTTCGAGTAAAGTGACAATGGCGACACCACCATCTCTATACAATGGGCCCGATAACCCGCTCCACTGCAGCGAATTCACGTCTCTCCCTTGAGAAAATTACAAGAACAAGAGACCCTATACAAGTGACCTTTGAAAGTATTTCAACCCGTGTACCCCTGTGGAGACATGCTCTATACACCATATACGCACGAGAGTCTATGCCCCCTGGCGTGACACTGCACTGGCAAGACAGGGACAAAAACCAAGATGAACTGAGTATTGTAGTTCCCATCGACCCTCCCTACCCAAGTGAACTTTTTGAAACAATAATTCAGCTCAAGAATGATACAAAGAAACTTATTACCATAACAATATATTATACGACCGGGACTGTTTGTGTACAGGGCAACTGCTGCCAAGAGTGGGTGAACGATGAGTCCGAACTATTAAAAGACACTATAAACAGAATGGATACATCCTCACAACCAGCATCCCCTGACGTCCACAATGGCGACTCTATGACTGAGTGCGCTGATGGGATTAGTGTACTCGCCGACAGCGAAGCCCTTCTCGCCACTCTCGAACCAAACAGCGTACTCGCCACGGGGACAGACGACATCACCAACGAACCCCCTGCCAACTCCAACGTTACTATTTCCCAATCAAAGGTTTCACTCAACCATGCAAGCAGTTGTGAAATTGCTCCAGCAACCCTTGATGGGGACAAGGGCGACAATTCTCCGCCAGCCGAGGCTGACATACCGCCTGATATGTCCTCGGCCCAGGTCACGCCCCATACAAACACCTTCCCACTCATCAACTGTGTGCCCCCTCCTCTCTCTGTAGAGGCACAAGTCTCGGCGCTAAACCAGTGCATGGCTCAGATGCAGCAACAACTAGTGCTGAATGCTGCAACCATCGATAGCCTGCAAGCCGAGCTGCAGAAAGTGCGCACTGAGCTCTCCGATGTTAAGAGCCAGTGCGCTGCGCATGCTGAGGAACTGGCGCGTGTTGACAGCGTCGTCCGTGACAACGAGACTAAAGCCAAGAACAGCGTGAAGGCAGCGGAAGAGTATGCTGAGGGTGTCAATTCGGCTGTCGACGACCTATCCACCAGCCATGCTGCTCTCAGTGAAAAGGTACTCCAGCTTACCAGCAGCAGGGACAACCAAGCCGGTAAGCTGAAGGAACTCAGAAAGCAAGTTGAGGCCGTGGTAAAACAGACGCATCATACCACCGATCAAACTGAGGTGAAAAGCCCCGCTGACCCCACACTCCCGCCTCAGCCTCACAAACCCTCTGAAGCCCAAGATGTCGCATCGAAGAGTGCTGTTCTCGCACAGGTGCATATAGAAAACAGGTTCTCTGTTTTATCTGACATAGATGAGAACACCCAAGGACCCAGCACTGATAACGGTAACACCATCGACAAAACAAGTACTGGCAGCAGCAGTAGTAACGGCAGAGGTGATAGTGACAGCAATCACAGCCCCACACCCCTACACCAGCTCCAGTGTCTTCAGGTCCGGCCAGACGTCAACACACTCCTCATCGGCGACTCCATCCTCAAGAACGTGGACGAGCGGAGGATGTCGGTCAATGGTGCCGTGGACCAGAACCTGTCGGTTTCAGGATTGACAGTGAGTGACGTCGCTGAGTGGCTAAGGAGTCTACCGCCGTCGCCAAATATCCGCCGTGTGACCTTACACGCGGGGATAAACAGCTGTAAAGTGGGCGTGGTCAGCAAGCAGTCATGGGTGCAGCTTATCCGCTTACTCCGTGCAGCCTTTCCCAATGCCGCCCTGTTTACGTCCTCCATCATTCCTAGAGGGGCCCACCACTACCTGTCGAAGGCCGTGTTCCCCTCCAACGACAACTTGCGGGCAACGTGCGAGCAAGAGAAGGTCTTTTACATCGACCATATGCCGGCCTTCATTACTTACAATCTGGCACCGCGCAAGGCCTTGTTCCAGAAAGACCGGATCCACCTGACTCCTGCCGGTACCAGAACACTGGCACTCAACATCAGGTTTGCTGGAGTGCCGCGCCGTGCACCAGGTGACGGACCCATCGTAGATCGCCGCAACCAGCAGCATCAACAGCAGGATGACTGGTCTCATCAACACCATCACAACCAGTCGGGCAGTGGCAGAGGGCCAAAGTTTACGCACGTCCACTACTCCCAACCCAGCCTCTCCCAACATCACTCCCAGACAAATTGCCCCTCTACCAGCCACCCTCTATCCCCTAGTTCCCAGGCCAGCCACTTGCCTGCAAACTATGCCAGCCCCAGCCACTCCATGTCCAACCGTGTGCAACCTGGCCATCCCTCTGCGTACTGTCCTCAGCCAGGTCACGCCAAGCCATTTACAGTGACGGAGGAAGAGTTTCCCCGCATGCCGCCCCCGCCTCAGGACAACTCGAGAATCAACAGCGCTCTCCAGGCTCTGGCCACTCCTAAAACCGCAAGTACCCCGGCCAGGGGGTGGGAGACCCCTGCAGCTATCCCCGGAGGCAACGACTCGCAGGTAATGCGCGTACTGGCGCAGCTGCTTCAGCCATTTA
>BTPG01000001.1:156352021-156427021 GCA_036245525.1 Semisulcospira habei | reverse complement strand
TTTCATTTATACTGTATAAAGGTTACTTTAGAAAGGGAGCCCGTGTGTTTGTTTTACCGCATGAATGCGCCCGTCTGAGTCAGTGGCGGTGTATGCGTCTGTTGCGTGAGAGTCTGTGCGTACGACTGTGGGCAAGTCTGCGTGCGTTACATGGTGTAACTGTCTTTGCTAATTGTGTTTCTTTTGCATTTGGGATTTTCTCTCCATAATGGTGATTATAAATCTTTACTGCGATTGAACTTTTCAAGGAAGTTCCTTTCAGTCTATTAATTTTATATACCAATGACGTAGTGCGGTAGACAATTTTTAGATAAAACATGAACTTGTTTTAGAAACATGTGCACCAGTTTTAAAAGTATTTTGAAACCTCTGTTAACTAAAACGATTTAAACTTTAAAATGATTATTAATTTAGAAGGCTGTTGTGGCACCCAGCCCCTGGCCTTTGTACATAGGTGATTCGCGTTTGCAAATATTAACACATTCTCTGCAAATCTGTCAACACCTCATGACCCTCAAGTTTTACAAGCATCAACCAATTAGACAATTTCCGAAAACCAGTAGAAAAAAAAAATGCATCTTTGGAAGAAAACATCCGGACAAACATGTACTAACTGCGCTTCTTTTGAGGCAAAGACTGTCTAAATTGCAATATCACATTTTTTTGTCCAGGCTTATTAATCCACTGTTAGCGTCAGAAGATGCAGTTGTTCACCAACCTCTGATTTCCAGAAATCATCTATCAGCAAAACAAGAATGGCAAACCTTTGTGATCTTGACCTTTTCAAAATGTCCATGAAATAAGCAAGTGTTTAATGTTGTAACAGTAATACAGGGTTGGCTTTTGTACTTGTAAATTCCACATTTTCTTGAAAATTATGCATTTTTCACGCTTTTGTCAACCTCCCATGACCCTTGACCTTCGCAATTAGTTAGCCAAATTACTATGCATAGAATGGTCTTATCATTGGCCTTTTTTCTGCAAAACTGGGTTGAAAAGTATTGCCAAAATGTGATGAAAACTAAAATTCTAAAAAAACAAGAAAAGCAAAGCCATTATGGCTCACGTGTATGACCGATGTACATAATTATGTGTGACCTTTGTGAAAAGGGCTGGCTTCTGCAGCAGTAAAATCCATGTTTGTTTGGTTTTTTTTTTATAATGTAAGCATTTTTCACACATCTGTCAACCTCCTGTGACCCTTGACCTTTGTGATGAAGTGACTAAATTAGTATGCATAGGAAGGTCTAATCATCAGCTATCTTTGTGCCAAATGTGTTTGAAAATTTTGCACAAATGTTGATAATACCTACAATTTATTCAAAATTTGGCATTTTACACACATTTGCCAGCCTCATGTGACCCTTGACCTCTCCGAGGGGTCATCCAAATTAGTATGCATAGATAGCTCTTACCATCAGGCATCTTTGTACCATATTGGGGTTTGAAGTTGTGAATAGCATTTGAGAAAAAAGCATCTTTTGTTATGATTTTGTGACCCATGACCTATGTGAGGGATCAATCAAATTAGTGTGCACAGAAAGGTCTTCCCATCAGGTATCTCTGTAGCAAGTTTGGGTTTAAAGTTGTAAATAGTATTTGAGAAAAAAAAAACATCTTTTTTCAAAATATGGCTATTTCGGACCAATTTCCTGAGCCCTTGTGACCCTTGACCCCTCCGAGGGGGTCAAACAAACTCGTATGCATAGATAGGTCTTACCATCAAGTATCAAGTATCTGTAGCAAGTTTGGGCTTGAAGTTGTGAACAGTATTTGAGAAACAAAAAACATCTTTTGCACAATATGGCTATCTTTTAACTATTTCCTGAACTCTTGTGACCCTTGACCTTTCCGAGGGATCAACCAAATTAGTATGCATAGAAAGGTCTTACAATCAAGTACCTTTGTATCAAGTTTGGGTGGGAAGTTGCGAATAGTATTTGAGAAAAAAATAAATTATATCAAAATATAGCTATTTTTGACGTATCTCCTGATCCCCTGTGACCTTGACCTTTGTGAGAGGTCCCTCAAATTGGTATGTTTAGGAAGGTCTTGCCACAAAGTATCCTTGGGCCAAGTTTGCAGACTGTGGCTTGGACAAAATGCCAATGTGTAAGTTTACCACGGACGACGGCGGACGGCGGACGGACGACCACTGGCCCAAAACATAGACTCACTTTAGCCTAGCACTTGAGCCCAAAAAATCAATTAAAAAGAACACTGCCAATTTCTTATGAACCTCGACCTTTCTGAGGGGTCGTCCAAATTAACATGCATCTTTGTATCCGAGTTGGAATGGAAGATGTAAACAGTATTTGAGAAAAAAAAAACACTTTTTTTTGGTCAAACAACAGCTATTTGTGACCCTTTTTGCTGATCTCTTGTGACCTTTCCAACGGGTCATCCAAATCAGTGTGCAGCGAAAGATCCAGGCTTTCCACCAACGGAATATTGGCCATATTTGACGGAATAATTTTGACAGGGACAGAAAAAAGTGGAAGGCTGTCCATCACCAGAACGAACACATCTTGAGAAAAAAAAAAAAAAAAAAAAGTACTTATCCCTGCCCCATTTAAGTATGTGATGGGCTGTAAAGCGTCTTGGGCCGATTTTTGTCATGCTGTTCATCCTGATGACGGACAGTTTAAATCCTGACGGAAAGCCTGAATGTCTTACCATCAGGTGTCTTTGTACCAATTTGGGGACTAAATGTGTGAATAGTATTTGAGAAAAAAATTGTCAAAATATGGCTGTGTTTTTACCTAGTTTGTGCTCTTGACCTTTTAGACAGAGCAATGAAATTGGTATGTTTATAAAAGTATTGCCACAAAGTATCCTTGGGCTGAGTTTAAAGACAGCCTTGAATAGTCTCAGAGAAAATGTTAAAAGTTTAAGACAACGAACAGACAACCACTGGCCCAAAACATAGACTCACTTTTGCTACTGCACGTGCGCCCTCCCCAAAATAGGTCTTGTCATCAGCAACGTTTGTGCCAAATTGTACTACTCAGTTTCCAGAAATAATTATGTTGTACCCAAATTAGGCATCTCTTTTACACAACTGCCGACCTTTTGCGGCCTTTGACATTTCCAAGCAATCATCACATTTATATGCATAACAGGTGTGGGTCATTTACCTCGGGCGGGGGGGGGGGGGGGGGGGGGGGGGGGGGGTCCAACCTTTTTTTTTAGGACCTTCAACATGACAAGCGGCCTCTCCAATGACAGACCGTCTTTCAGCGGTCAAAACATCTAAGGAGTGGGGGTTGGGGGGGGGGGGGGTGGCGGGGTGTCAAAACTCGCTCAACAAAATATCAAACAGGAAGGGGGAGGTCGGTGTTCCAAACACCCCAAAAAGGTCCTTGGACACCACCACCCCCACCCCCAAACCTCCCCCCGGATCTACCCTTGCATAGGCAGGTCTAATCATCAGGTATTTTGGGTGTGAGGTTGACAATATTTTTTTTAGAATGTATTGACATATGTCCTTTTTCAGCAAGTCACATGTTTGTTTTTACAGTTCCCGCCACAAAGTATCGTTGGGTCAATTATGAAGAGTGAGGTTTGAGAAATCTCGGAAAAACTGTCAACATTACAGTTTACCATAGAGAAAAGTGGGGTTTGGGGTTGTGGGGGTGGGGTAGTGTGTCAAAAATCGCTCACCCCACAATGGGCCTTTGGACACCCCCCTCCCCCCCTCCCACACACACACACGCCGCATAAAAAGGTCTAACCATCAGGTATTTAGAGTGGGAGGTTGACAATGGTTTTTCACAATGTATCGACATACAGCCTTTTGAGAAAGTCACTGAAACTGGTACACGTTTATTTACACAGGTCCCGTCACAAATTATCATTGGGTCAATTATGAAGATTGTGGCATAAGTAGTCTTGGAAACAATGTCAACATTACAGTTTACTATAGACAAGACAGACGGACAGCCACTGGCCCAGAAAATAGACTCTTTTTAGCTATCACAAGAGTCAACAGCAATGGCCATCTGCATGTTTATAACTGACACAAATAGGGATTTAAAACTATAGTAAAATACCTTGGCTACACAGTGATTTTAGGCTGAGCATGACGCCCTCTAGTCACAGGTGATAGCAACTCCAGGGACCTGGCTATATAATCATCATCGAAATCACCGAAGCTCTGAAAGCAAACACACGCAATGCAGTTTTATAACTGATAATAATAATCCTATAATGAAACATTACCACATACAATAAACTGTGACACAGGCTTATATTTTGTTTCAAATGATAGGGGTACATACATTTTTGAACAGCAATTCTCAACACTTTACCATGTAATTGGATTATGTGTTAAAATAAATACAGTGGATTACACGATCTTTGAAACTGCAGTTCCCCTCTCTGCTGCTCTTTGTGTCTATTGTTCAGGGCTCTGTAAACAACAACAACAAAAAAAAGGGCAGCCCTACCCTCTCTCCCCCCTTCATCACCCACCAACACCACCCTCCTCCCTTTTGCCAGTCAGTGGGTGTAAGCAGGGGCGGATCTGGGACACCAAACATTAGTTGAAATGTTATAACAAAATCCCTTTTGGGGAGTTTAGGACACCACCCCCTCCCCCCTCTCTCTCCCCCCCCCCACCCCACCTCCCCCTCCCCCGTCTAATCTGAGCAAAAAAATCTATGAAGGGCTATAAAAAAAATTTTTGGGGGGGAATTTAGAACACCCCCACCCCCACCCCCAAGTGTCACTGTTTGATATTTTGGTGAGTGGTGAGAGTCTTGACATACTCACACCCCCACCCCCCCACCCCCATCCCCCACCCCCACCCCCAAGTTGTTTGATTTTTCGGTCACTGGAAACAAGGTCTACTGTGGGAGAGGCCTTTTGTGTCAAACTGAAGGTCCCAAACAAAAAGTTGAACCCCCCATCCCCCCCCCACCCCACCCCCATGACAAAGGTCCAACAGCAGAGCACATCAATAATGATGGGAGACTATTTGCAGGCTTACAAAACTTTATCACTTTAGTGGAACCAAACCCACAAACACTGGCTGCATAAACACACACAAAGATGTATCATGCGCAATCACTGGCCGCATACAAATACACGGGATTTAGCAATTGTCCAAGGAACAAACTATCCGACTGCATTGTGGTGTGAAGAGCAGCCACCAACTCTGGTTTGTGGACTTGTGACAGCAAATCTTTCAGTGGATTTGTTTCACCAGTTTGCTGCACCTGTGATCTCAACCCACAGCAGTGCTGCAGAAAAGTGAACAAGATTCCGAAATGAAAATATTAAAAAGAATAGGTGTGTAACGCACGCAGACTTGCCCCCAGTCGTACACACAGACTCTCGCACAACAGACGCATACACCGCCACTGACTCAGACGGGCGCATTCATGCGGTAAAACTCAACACACGGGCTTTCTAAAGTAACTTTTATACACAAGTAAACAATAAAAGGTTAAAAAAAATTACCTACTATTCACACTTCCCTTCTACCAACATCCAAACATCACACACACGTACACAATACCTCGGCCAGGCTAGGTATTAGTTCTGTGTTCTCGCCTGGTTACTGTCAAGTCCTTCTCACGTCTAGGCGTGCAAGTCCTTTCACGTACGCTCCTCGAGTCGTATCGTGGCCGTCCTCGTTTCTCGTACTGTAGCTCAGTTCTCGCTGTGACTCTGGTGTCTTGGTCTCGATCGCTCACTCCCTGAGTGAAGAATTGGAGATATGACCTCGCGTTAGGTCCTGGTGACTGACGTCTCGGCGTCCCTCTCTCTCTCTCTCTCTCTCTCTCTCTCTCTCTCTCTCTCTCTCTCTCTCTCTCTCTCTCTCTCTCTCTCTCTCTCTCTCTCTCTCTCTCTCTCTCTCTCTCTCTCTCTCTCTCCACGACAAGCACTCTGAATTCTAGGTTTCAGAGTCTTGGAATACGGGCTAGGTATCTCAAACATATCTGTTTCCTCCAACAAGAAAGCCCGTACTAATATTTCTACCGCTCTGCCAGACTAACTTCTGCCTACAACTCACGAACGCTCCCCGTGCTAACCATGTCCTAAAGATTTCACGTGGGCAACGGACCTCACGGATTATCGGCACAAAACAAACCGTTAACAAAAACCGTACCGTATTTACCCTACTGTGTGAACACTATGCATGAGCATAGAGTTTCATCACAATTCCCCCTTCCTCGGGAAAAAAAGAAACGACCGAGTTTCTTTTAAAATCTACTCGACGTACTACACTATCCTAAACACGAAGGGACTAACTTTGACTATCTAGAAAACAAGAAAGCAAACTATCTTGGCTTGACTTCGCGAACGAAGATTTTATAGGAGTTGCCCACGACGTCTGCAGGCTTGTTCGTGGCTGCGGAGGCCAATCCGGGACAGGCAGGTTCGACCGCAGTGGCTGCAGGGGGAGGTATGGCCAGGGTTCTGAGTTGCGGCATCTCTGTTTTTTCTCCTGAGCCGCTTGTCCTTAAGGCTAGCTCTGCGAGAGTCCTCAAAGGAGACAGCTGCCTTGTAAATGGTGGAGCGCCAGGTGTCACGGTCCACAGCAAGCGAAGACCACTGGTGGTGGTCGATTTGGCAGGCACTAAGTGACTTTTTGAGACAGTCTTTGTATCTCTTCTTTGGTGCCCCTCTGTCACGGTGTCCAGTAGCAAGCTCGCCGAACAGGATGATCTTTGGTAGGCGATGATCCTCCATCCTGGAGACATGCCCCGCCCAGCGGAGCTGTGTCCGCAGCAGCAAAGCCTCGATGCTCACAGTTTCAGCCTGTTCAAGGACCTCGACGTTGGTGACATAGTCACTCCAGTGAATGCCCAGGATGGTGCGCAGGCAGCGCTGGTGGAAGCGTTCGAGGAGTCGTAGTTGGCTGCAGTAGAGGGCTCAGGACTCGGAACCATACAGCAGGGTGGTGAGGACCACAGCTCTGTACACGCTGATCTTGGTGCCTGTTTTCAGCTGTTGATTGTGCCACACCCGCTTGAAAAGTCGCCCGAAAGCGCTGTTCGCTTTTGCCAGCCTGCTGTCAAGCTCCTTGTCCAGCTTGGCGTCCGACGTGATAATGCAGCCAAGGTAAGTAAACTGGTGCACTGACTATAGTTCAGACTCGCCAATGGTGATGTGAGGAGGGCGATACACTGTCTTGGGTGCCGGCTGATGGAGGACCTCTGTCTTTTTCAGACTGACCTCGAGTCCAAAGAGCTGGGCAGCGTCTGCGAAGCAGGACGTGATGCGCTGCAGGGCTCTCTCTGTGTGTGCAACGAGGGCAGCGTCATCAGCAAAAAGCAGCTCACGAATCAGTTGGTCTAGAGTTTTCGTGTGGGCCTGCAGTCGTCTGAGGTTGAACAGGCTGCCATCGAGACGATACCTGATGTACACTGCATCGTCATCATCGAGGTCCACTGTGGCCTGCTTCAACATCATGCTAAAAAAGATGGTGAAGAGGGTCGGTGCCAGCACGCAGCCCTGCTTTACGCCGTTGAGAATAGGGAATGGTTCTGAGAGGTCATTGTTGAGTCTGACCTGGCCTTGCTGGTCCTCGTGTAGCTGGACAATCATGCTGAGGAACTTTGGGGGACAGCCAAGTCGCTCCAGGATTTGCCACATGCCTTGCCTGCTCACAGTGTCGAACGCTTTTGTTAGGTCGACAAACGTTATGTACAGCCCTTTGTTCTGCTCGCGGCACTTCTCCTGAAGCTGTCTCAGCACAAAGACCATATCGGTGGTGCTCCTGTTTGCTCTGAAGCCACACTGGCCCTCTGGGAAGTGGTCTTCAGCAATGGCAGGTACCAGCCGATTCAGGAGCAGCCTTGCAAGAATTTTCCCAGCAATGGACAGCAGGGTAATTCCCCGATAGTTGGAACAGTCAGACTTCTCGCCTTTGTTCTTGTACAGGGTGATAACGACAGCATCACGGAGATCCTTTGGTAGTGTTCCTTCCTCCCAGCAGCAGAGAAAGAGGTCATGGAGCTTGTTGTGCAGTGCTGTGCCTCCATGTTTCCAGATCTCTGGCGTTATTCCATCAATGCCTGCTGCTTTGCCACTCTTGAGCTGGTGGATGGCTGTGAGGGTCTCTTCAGCGGTGGGCGGTTTGTCCAATTCAACCTTTACTGGGAGTTGTGGGATTTGTAGGACGACTGCTTCTTGAACAGTGCGCTCAGCGCTGAAGAGGCTCTGAAAGTACTCCGACCAGCGGTTCAAGATGGAGGTATTATCTGTGAGGAGTGCCTGGCCATTCGCGCTTCGCACGGGACTTTGTACCAGGTGTCTGGGGCCATACACTGCTTTTAGTGCTTCGTAGAAGCCCCTGTAGTCACCATTGTCAGCGCAAAGCTGGGTCCTCTGTGCAAGTCTGGTCCACCACTCATTCTGGAGATCTCTGAGCTTGCGCTGGAGACTGCTGCAGACGAGGCGGAAGGCAGACTTCTTCACAGGGCAGGAAGGCTGGGCTAGGTGGGCCTGATGGGCGGCTCTTTTTTTTGCTAGGTGTTCCTGGATCTCAACATCGTTTTCGTCAAACCAGTCTTTGTTCTTCTTTCTAGCGAAACCCAAGAATTCTGCAGAGGATTTTGCAATAGCAGTTTTCAGTTGCTCCCAGAGTGTTTCAGGGGAGGAGTCTGCTGGGTCCGCTGTGTCTTTGAGCCTGCGCTGTAAATCTGTCTGAAAGGAAGCTTTCACGTCGTCGCGCTGAAGGCTGGCAACATCAAGCTTTTTCTTGGGGGCCCCCATTTCTTGGGTTTTGGCTTGACGTGGAGCCTGAGTTTGCAGCGGACAAGGCGGTGGTCAGTGTGGCACTCTGCGCTGGGCATCACTCTGGTGAGGAGGACATCAGTGCGGTCCCTCTGACGAACTAGGACAAACATATTACAGCCTTAAGCAAACATATTACAGCCTTAAGCCTCAACGTACACCCTCGGATCGCACTGCATAGACAAAAACAGAACCAACGCGCTAAAACCTCCAGAAATGAAAACGATCCAACGACTGCCCACACACAATCGCGAGACTCCAATCTCCGACCTACCTACATATTGGGTGCTGAGCGGCATTTCTGTCCGCAGCAGAACTATGCCGTCTCAGACCAACCCGACTATTGGGCCAAGCCCGCTGACCGATCTCCAGATTCCGAACGGTAATAATACGGTCCGTTTGCTCACGAGCACGCTTGCTCTGAGCTCCCGTCGCGACTGATGCGACTGCAACGCTAGGAACATGAGCTCGCTTAATCGCCTCGACTCGATGGACGACTGGCTGCACACCCTTCATATTACCCAGAACTAAATCAACTACTAGCTCGTCGATGACACAAGAAATCAGATCACCTGAGAAAAACTCCGTGTCAACCTCTATCTTAGCCAACGGAACGAAATCCCTCCGAACGAAATCACTTTCTGTGTCTCCCTTATGAACTGATCTTCCCTAACTAGGCTACGTCTGACCCCCGCTGTCGTTGTACCGGAGTCACGGAGAACAGAAGCGAGACATCCGTTAACAACCCCGTCCACCAGCGGTAGGCAACCACCTCAGTCAGCTGAACACACTGCGCCCAGCTGTGGTCCCTCCCCGACTGGGACTGCAAAACTGGCCATGTGAGTGGGCTGCTCCGCCCCCTCTACCATGCCAGCACTGTTAGGACATTGATGAGCCAGATGGCCGTGTTCTTGATAGCCAACATACTGCGCGCCTGAACTACTGTAAGGACAGTTCCGACTGAAGTGCCCGTATCCACGACACGCAAAACACTGAGTGTCCGAATTCGCCATACGACCACGACCATACCCACGATCAGATGTCTCTCCTCGTGCGTACGGATCGCGACCGCCATTGCTGTCAATTCTATCTCCGCGTCGAGAACGCAAAATACCTCTACCGTTAACCAGCTGGGCTCCGCGTAAGGTATTGACGCCCCGGTAACCCCCAGTCATGTTAGCAGCGACCAACCCGACTGGCGGTGTCTCGGTGCTACGCGCGAGGTTTTTCGTCGGATGCGCCATCCGAAAAGCCTCCGCGTTCTGTATTAACTCGTCCGTAGTTTTGAGGTCACGCTCCCTCAAGAATACCGCTAGATCCTTGGAAACGCTACCAAAGAACTGTTCTGCCAACATGAGATCGAACAATGCCTCGTACGTGTGGTCGATCTTTGACAGTTCGACCCAACACACGAGCAAATGGGACAACCGTTTGCCAAAAGACACAAACTGTCTCTGGCCGACAAGCTCTCAAGCGTTCTCTAAAACCCTCCGCACTACACTGGAACTTCTGTAAGAGACACTCCTTCAAAGTCTCGTAATCTACGTTCCCCAAAACGTTCAAGCTATGGGAAAGACTCAAGGCCTGACCTTCTAGCACAGACGAAAGTAAAACGGGCCAGTTGGCAGAAGGCCAACTCAACGCCTGCGCGTGCGCCTCAAAACGACACAGAAAAGCATCAATAGAGTCCACAGACTCCTTAAACAATGGCAGTCTAGGAAAATTACGTATGCCCCCGCCTACAGAATCAGTATCTGGAGCTGCTCGAGCTAACTGTAGTTGTACCTCCCTATCTCTCTCCTTTTCCTCCCTATCCTTCTCTTCTTTCTCTCTCTGGTACTCTAGCTCTTTCTCTCAATGCACGTTCCCTCTCGTCCTTCTCTCTCTGAAACGCTCTCTCTCCTCTCTCTCTCTCTCTCTCTCTCTCTCTCTCTCTCTCTCTCTCTCTCTCTCTCTCTCTCTCTCTCTCTCTCTCTCTCTCTCTCTCTCTCTCTCTGTACTTCTAATTCCTTCTCCTTTAAGACTCTTTCTTTCTCTTCTCGCCCTCTCTGAGCTTCTAACTCTTCTTTCTTAAGTGCTCTCTCTTCTCTCTGAATTTCTCTCTCTCGCCCTATCCTCCCTATCCTTACATTTCTCCCCGTACTCAAAACGTTTCTCATCTCTAAGCCCTAACTTCTCACCTTGCTTAATATAAGCCTCTACTGGGTCCGACTCCATACTTACAGTAACAACTCCCAAAAATGTAAAAACGTAAAAATACAAATCACAACCAAATCAACGGCAAAAACTTAAAATGAAAACTCACAACAATATCAACTACCTACGCAGAAAACAGTGACCTACTTTGACGTCCAGATGGAACGAAAAATAAGAACGATAGAAAGGAGAGCAAGGAAAAAGAATACTATATATACAAAAGGAAGAAACAAGAACTAGCTCCTCGTAAGATCTAGAAAACTACAGAAACAACGGATCTTACCCCCTAGAATCGGAGAGGGGAATCTATCACAACAATCAACATGCACATAGCAACAAAACCCTACTCTACTATCGCCCGCAGCTACTCTTACCTACCGCACACACAGACGCATACACCGCCACTGACTCAGACGGGCGCATTCATGCGGTAAAACTCAACACACGGGCTCCCTTTCTAAAGTAACTTTTATACACTACTAAACAATAAAAGGTTCCAAAAAAATATCAACTATTCACACTTCCCTTCTACCAACATCCAAACATCACACACACGTACACAATATCTCGGCCAGGCTAGGTATTAGTTCTCACAGTCTCCAACCTGTTTGGTGTTCTCGCCTGGTTACTGTCAAGTCCTTCTCACGTCTAGGCGTGCAAGTCCTTTCGCGTACGCTCCTCGAGTCGTATCGTGGCCGTCCTCGTTTCTCGTACTGTAGCGCAGTTCTCGCTGTGACTTGGGTGTCTTGGTCTCGATCGCTCACTCCCTGAGTGAAGAATTGGAGATATGACCTCGCGTTAGGTCCTGGTGACTGACGTCTCGGCGTCCGTCTCTCTCTCTCTCCACGACAAGCACTCTGAATTCTAGGTTTCAGAGTCTTGGAATACGGGCTAGGTATCTCAAACACATCTGTTTCCTCCAACAGGAAAGCCCGTACTAATATTTCTACCGCTCTGCCAGACTAACTTCTGCCTACAACTCATGAACGCTCCCCGTGCTAACCATGTCCAAAAGATTTCACGTGGGCAACGGACCTCACGGACTATCGGCACAAAACAAACCGTTGACAAAAACCGTACCGTATTTACCTTACTGTGTGAACGCTATGCATGAGCATAGAGTTTCATCACAAGGAGAATAAATCTGAGGTATCTTGTACAGTACAGTTATTTATTTATTTGGGTTTAACACCGAGCAGGCAACGAAGGCCATCTCACCGCGAGGTAGCTTGTACAGAAACCTAATTGGTGTCTATGCTATAATGTCACATGCTACATTGCTGATACTTGTATGACTGAAATGAAAATGTAGACGCATCACACCCTCCTGCCCAGTGGTGGAAATGTTCTTTTAAAAAAGGTGGGCCGGGGAGGGGTGTGTGTGGGGGGAAGGGGGGGGGGCGGGAGGGGGGGGCCAGAACCCCTAGGACCACCCCCACCAAGGATGCACCCCTGCACTGATGGTTAAAAGACCATGTGTTGCTGGCCTTCGGGTCAAGAAATGTTTGTTAAATGAAGCTCCCGCCATCCAGTTAAAGTTTATTGCAGTATGTCACCTCTGCATTATCACCAGTTGCACTTTCAGTCCCGAGTTTCAGTACAAATGTAGTAACATTGTCACACGTACTAAAACTTGCTGTGGTGCTCCTGCCTCCTGCATAATAACCCCATGCATGCCCTCTACGCATACTTTAACACTTAAATTACTTTGAAAATTACATTTTAAATTGTAACTGAATGACCATGTATTGTTAAACAATTTTGCAAAAAGCAAGTAATACAAAATAACAAATACCCAACAGCAGCAAACATCAGAAGTGATGGGCAACAATTAGTAGGTTCAGAAGATTTAAACTTTAGCACTAACCGTATTGCAGTGTGGTGGGATATCAAACGGATAGCCAAATCGCAGTATGTATAATCATTGTGATCCCTGAGGGCACTTGAACTTGGTTCTGAAATTAAAGATAAACACAGATTCATAGTACGCCTTTTCATGGTGATGACCTCACCTGTAATGCAGTCAGTGTCAAATTATTATACACACAAATAAATCTGGGGTAGCTGGCAAAGAACATGCTGTACTCATACTTTTATCACTGAAATGAAATTGACGTATTCTTAACACTACAACTATTTAAACCTAACAAACTGGTTGTAACTAGATAATGTATCTGGAATAAGTATACAACAAAGCACATAACATACACTACAAATACCCAAAAATAACAAATAACAAGATGGGATGAACCATAACCCACAAAGTCCCTTCTAAATGAGAGCTGTCTTCGCTGTAAAGGGTCTCTACCTTTTGTCTTTGACTTGATTCTGATGTTGTAATATCTACTTTTGAAAAAAAGCCTCGCAGATGTGTGTTACGTGGTGGAATTTTAGTCGTAGTATGATAAACACACCAGACACACGCACGTAAGGTTCTTTAGAATAACTCACAAACCAGATAGGTGAGGCTAGCGCTGGCAGAATTGTATGCAAACCAAGGGGAATCACAGCGCTGGACAGAATAGAATAAACCTCGTTCAGCTGCAATCCGTCACACATGGCGTAAGGATGTAGACAATACTGGAGTAACAGTTCAAACAATATTTTAATTCAGCGATGCTATCACCATACAATGCATTTCCAAATGCATCAACACTGATACAAAGTCTTTTCTGCAATGTCCACACTGCAACACAAATCTTCTCATACGCAGCGTCTCTCACAATAAACTGCGTGTCTCTATAACTGACAAAGCAAGACAATGTACGAACGTGCTTTCCTAGCGCCCTCTTTATATATGCTACCAATTTCCAGAATCATCTACAAAAATCAAACAACTCAACCAATCAGAACGAAACACGCAACTGAAACTCATAAATAAGAATTTTCTGGAAGCACTAAAATAGGCTACAAAAACTCGGCTGCTCACTTCAGCTCTAAATCCTAATGTATAATGAAGTCACATAAAAGTATGATAACCCTATTACGATCTTGAAAATCAGCTCTAGAAGGTTCTTGACCTTTCACAAAACAAACAAAAAAAGAAGGCTGCTCAATTCACGCGCACAGAAAACCAAAATGTTGCGAACTGTCGCCAACTACCCAACGTCACACATACGAGGTCACTAGACAGTGCGACCTTTCTAGAACGTTCTGGACTAAACTTAGCGTATCATAACGAAGTGAATTCCGCTCTGCGCGACTGAAAGAAAAATTTACTTAAAAGATACGTGAATCATAACAATGACAGGTCAAAAAAATATCGGATGGTTTCCTACGGTAAACACATGTCTACTCTCATAGGACAACACAACCACAATCGTAACATTAACCCCCTCTTTAGAATGAAATTTTACACACACACAAACAAACAAAAATCAAACCTCAAAAATACGGTTGTGGCTGTGTAAACCTACACAAAACCAAAAAAATAAAAAGAACTTCACATCAAAATAATCACCTCACAGTTCCTTTAAACAGTCTTGAGCACCGAAATGTTTATCTAAACTGTTCTGGACACAGAAATGTTCATTCAAACTGCTCTGCTCAGGTAGTCCGCTCCAAAGTTCTGTGAACCCTTGATAGATTGTAGTTTAATGTCAAAATTCTGCAAGAACATCGCCCATCTCATAATACGAGAATTCGTAAACTTTGCAGAGTTTAGATATTTGAAGGGCTGATGGTCTGTTTGGAGAACAAATGACACACCCAGAAGGTACAGTTCGAATCGCCTTACTCCCCAGATGATGGCTAGGCACTCTTTCTCGATGGTCGAGAAGTTTTTCTCTGCTCTGGTCAACTTTTTGCTGGCGTAACTCACTGGGTGGAGTTTTCCATTATCCTCTTGCATCAAGACTGCACCTACTCCTTCGTTGGAGGCGTCTGTTCTCAGGAAGAACGTTTTCAACGGGTCAGGGAGGTGTAGAACAGGCTTTTCGGTTAGGTTGTCTCGAACTGCCTGGAATGCTCGCTCTTGGGCCTCCTCCCACTTCACAACGTTAGGTTGTCCTTTCCTCAGCAAATCAGTCAGGGGTGCTGTGACTGCCGCAAAGTTTGGTATGAACTCCCGGTAGTAGTTCGCCAAGCCCATAAATGAGCGAACTTGCGTCTTGGTCGTAGGTCGCGGGGCATCCCTGATCTTCGTCACGTTGGTGTCGTGTAGCCCCTTTAAACCCTCGCTCAATTTGTGTCCAATGAAGTCTATGTTGTCGGCCCCAAGAATACACTTGCTTGGACGGATGGTGAAATTTGCATCTGACAGTCTTTGGAACAGTTCTCGGAGGGCTTTGAGGTGGTCCCCCCAAGTTTTGGTATGGATTAAAATGTCATCCCAGTAAAAGACCACATTTTGCATATCTTCTAGGATCTCTTTCAGTCCTCTCTTCAAGGTAGCACCACTGTTCACCATACCAAAAGGCATCTTCAGGAACTCCCAATGACCGTCGGGTGTGACGAACGCTGTCTTGGGGATATCATTTTCTGCAACCTTGATTTGCCAATACCCTTTGCTTAGGTCAATTTTGGAGAAAAATCGGTCTCCACTGACCTTCTGGAACAGTTCTTCCGCTGTGGGCATAGGCTCTGGATCAAAGATTGTTAGTTTATTGAGTCTGCGGTAGTCCACACACACCCGGTTGGATCCATCTGGTTTCTTCACAATGACAACTGGGGACGCATATGGTGACTTGGACTCTCTGATGACATTTAGACTCAGCATTTCCTTGATATCCTTTTTCAATTCTTCCCTCGTGTTATAAGGAAGGCGATAAGGTTTGCTGCGAACTGGCTCGTTTGACGTAAGATTTACCTCGTGCTGGATGGTGTCTGTTGTCCCTGGGTCAGGTGTAAACCGATGCTCGAACTCTTGAGTCAGGACGCGCAGTTCTTCATGTTGAGTCTGAGTTAGATTCTGACCGAACTGGTTATCTTCTACATCCTCTTTGTGTCGGAGTTCGTTAAGGTCAAACAGGTTCTCGTCGTCTAGTCTTTCGTCATCAGCAAGACTCACTGATGCCGCCAGTTGTGTTTTGTCTTGACGACCTCTCTCAATATACTTCTTCAGCAGATTAGCATGGTAAGTCTTCACCTTTTTGTTGATCTTGACTCTGTAGTCGTTGATGCCAACCACCGCATCGACAACGTAGGGTACCTTCCACTGCATCAGGAGTTTGTTGTTGTCGGTAGGAAGAAGAACCAACACTTGGTCACCTGGCTGGAATCGTCGAGGGTTCGCCTTACGATCATAGTAATGCTTCCCCTTGTTCTGTGCCTTCCCTAGTTCTTCTCGAGCCATCCTGAGGGTATCTTCCAACTTCTCTCTCAGGTCGAAGACGTACTGGTAGCTGATCTTCACCTCAGGCGCGTCGATACCCTTGGTCCACAGCTCCTTCAGGATGTCCATGGGCCCCCTTACAGTCCTGCCGTACAGTAATTCAAAAGGGGAAAACCCTGTCGAATCCTGAGGAACTTCACGGTATGCGAAGAGCAAAGCATTGATATATCTATGCCATAACCTTGGCTTCTCAGCACACAGTTTCTTCAATGTTCCGTTAAACTTTTCAACCAGCCCATTACACATGGGGTGATAAGGAGTGGTAGTAAGGTGTCGGATGCTCAATAGCCGGTTGACTTCCTCCATGCATTCTGAGGCGAACTGAGGTCACTCAGGATCTCTTCAGGAATCCCCAAACGGCTAAACATGTCGACGAGCGCCTTTGCCACTGTTGGAGTATCAATCTTTTTCAATGGTATTGCCTCAGGATAACGTGTAGCGTAGTCCACCAGAGTCAAAATGTAGCGATGACCATCTTCACTTGGAGGAGATATTGGCCCCACAAGGTCCACAGCTACGCGCTTGAAAGGCATGTCGATCAGTGGCATTTTCTCTAGAGGAACCTTGGGTACCTTTCCCTTGGAGATTGTCTTCTGACATATGTCGCACGACCTGCAGAAACGGGTGACGTCGCCTCCCATCTTGGCTTGACTTCGCGAAAGAAGATTCTATAGGAATTGCCCACGGCGTCTGCAGGCATGCTCGTGACTGCAGAGTCCAATCTGGGACAGGCAGGTACGACCGCAGTGGCTGCAGAGGGAGGTCTGGTCAGGGTTCTGAGTTGTGGCATCTCTGTTTTTTCTCCTGAGCCGCTTGTCTTTAGGGCTAGCTCTGCGAGAGTCCTCAAAGGAGACGGCTGCCTTGTAGATGGTGGAGCGCCAGGTGTCGCGGTCCGCAGCAAGTGAAGACCACAGGCGGTGGTCGATTTGGCAGGCACTAAGTGACTTCTTGAGACAGTCTTTGTATCTCTTCTTTGGTGCCCCTCTGTCTCTGTGTCCAGTGGTGAGCTCGCCGAACAGGGTGATCTTGGGTAGGCGATGATCCTCCATCCTGGAGACGTGCCCAGCCCAGCGGAGCTGTGTCTGCAGCAGCAAAGCCTCGATGCTCACAGTTTCTTCCTGTTCAAGGACATCGACGTTTGTGACACAGTCACTCCAGTGAATCCCAAGGATGGTACGCAGGAAGCGCTGGTGGAAGCGTTCGAGGTGTCGTAGTTGGCTGCGGTAGAGAGCCCAGGACTCGGAACCATATAGCAGGGTGGTGAGGACGACAGCTCTGTACACGCTGATCTTGGTGCCTGTTTTCAGCTGTTGATTGTGCCACACCCGCTTGTATAGACGCCCGAAAGCGCTGTTTGCTTTTGCCAGCCTGCTGTCCAGCTCCTTGTCCAGCTTGGCGTCTGACGTGATGATGCAATATGGAATCATGGGCCAGCTTCATCACTTGCATTCTCAAAGGTTCAGGAACTACTACTTGACGCACGGGTTGGTCTCTATTGCTGTCAAATATCCGATACAGGATATCTTTTCTGGTTTCGAAGGCTATCTCCTTTCCCTTTCGCGTTACGGGCTCGGTCTGACCCCGGAACTTGTCAAGCGTGGGGTCGGCTTTCTGTAGCTCCACCAGCCTGTCCTTATTCACCACTGCTGCTTCCGTGTTGTCCGCCACTTTTAGAGGGATGGTCTGGTGACTCTTCTTTGCTTGACTTCTCGTGGTAACAGCACATGTTTCAGGTCTCCACTCTGGATCTGGATCGTCTGCGTTTCTGGCACCATCAATGTTTCCGATGATGAGGTCTTAGACTGGTGTCTTCACGCATAACGCCTTCACCTCTCCTGTCAAGTATGGGGTGTCGACACTGACTTTGGCAAGGGTGATAATCCTTACAGTTCCATCAGCCAAAATGAGGGTGGTCCACTCCTGTAGCTTCTGGTCTTCAGCTACTAGGTCCTCTCTCACGATGATGCAGCTACAACCAGTGTCTCTCAACACTCTCACTGATGCTTTGCCGACAAATCCTGTCACCACCGGCATATTTGGCACTTCATTCTCAGGGAGCGCGATGCTTGAGACTGGTAAGAATGTAGCCCCATCTCCTACTGGGATGCGTCCGTTCTTTCTGAAAGATTCAATCAGCTCCGGTGTCGCCTGCCTTTCTCTAGACTAAAAGTCACTGGATGAAGTCACATCATTGGCTAATACAGAGGCGGCTCTATGTTGAGACGTGGTACTGCTTCTGCCTGTTATCCCGCGATCTTGGTTGGATCTTCTGATGTTGTCGCCTCGGGGAACATCTTTAGAAAGACATCTTATCGCTTTATGACGTTTCTTTCCACAGAGAAAACATGTCAGGTTCTCCATCGGCTTGTATTTCGGGGTGTCTCTGACATTGAGAATTTCCTCTGCTGGTGCAGACACACGCTGCGGCTTACTGGACCCGAACTTCATGTTGTGGGCGTCAAGGTATCTTTGAGCGAAGTCGGCCAGGGCCTTTAGTGACTGGTCATTTTGCTCTCTGAGGTGGGCGGCCAGGTCCTTAGAACATGCGTTGAAGACTTGTTCTTTGATGATGAGGTCACTCAGGTCCTGGTACACTTTGTTTAAGCCAGCCAGCTCTATCCATTTCTCCAGGCAACTTCTGATTCTTTCAATGAATAGGCCGGGTGTTTCTCCTTCTTCAGGCTTGCAGTTCCAAAATCGTCGCCTGTAACCTTCTTCAGTGAAGTCATACTGTCTCAGCAGGGCGGCTTTCAACTGTGTATAATCTTCAGCTTCTTCTCTTGGCAAACGGGTGTAAAATTGAGGCGCTTTGCCAGTTAGAAGTGCACTCAGCCTGATAGCCCAAGTCTCTTGTTTCCAATTGTTGCTACTTGCGAAGCGCTCGAATCGCTCTAGGTACGCGTGCATCTTATCTGAGTTTTCTGCGAAAGGTGGTAGCTTTGGCGCACGGGATGTTTGTTCTCTGCTGGCTAATGCTGTTGCTTCAGACGCCCTCTGGCTTTGTGCCTCAATCTCCATCTGCTTCAAATGAAATTCATGTTGTCGCTGCCTCTCTGCCTCTCTTCGATGTTTCTCTGCTTCTTCTGCTTGAATTTCGAGCTTCCTGATTTCACGTTCTCTAGCTCTTTCTTCTCTCTCAAATCTCTCTTTTTCTTCTTTCTCTCGTCTCTTTTCTTCTTTCTCCTCTCTCTCTCTTTTACGAACTCGAGGAGTTGAGCTCCTTCGAGTCCACATTCCTTTCCAATTTTCAGGAATGTCTCCATCTCCGATGTCGCCATCTCTGCGTTTCTCTGCTGGCTGTTTTCTCCTGCTACCCTTTCCACTGAACCAACTGAAGAGGTCCCGTCGAAGGTGCCAAAATGTTACGTGGTGAAATTTTAGTCGTAGTTTGATAAACACACCAGACGCACGCACGTAAGGTTCTTTAGAATAAACCTCGTTCAGCTGCAATCCGTCACACGTGGCTTAAGAATGTAGACAATACTAGAGTAACAGTTCCAACAATATTTTAATTCAGCGATGCGATCACCATACAATGCATTTCCAAATGCATCAACACTGATACAAAGTCTCTTCTGCAATGTCCACACTGCAACACAAATCTTCTCATACGCAGCGTCTCTCACAATAAACTGCGTGTCTCTATAACTGACAAAGCAAGACAATGTACGAACGTGCTTTCCTAGCGCCCTCTTTATATATGCTACCAATTTCCAGAATCATCTACAAAAATCAAACGACGCAACCAATCAGAAAGAAACACGCAACTGAAACTCATAAATAAGAATTTTCTGGAAGCACTAAAATAGGCTACAAAAACTCGGCTGCTCACTTCAGCTCTAAATCCTAATGTATAATGAAGTCACATAAAAGTATGGTAACCCTATTACGATCTTGAAAATCAGCTCTAGAAGGTTCTCGACCTTTCACAAAACAAAAAAAAGGATGCTCAATTCACGCGCACAGAAAACCAAAATGTTGCGAACTGTCGCCAACTACCCAACGTCACACATACGAGGTCACTAGACAGTGCGACCTTTCTAGAACGTTCTGGACTAAACTTAGCGTATCATAACGAAGTGAATTCCGCTCTGCGCGACCGAAAGAAAAATTTACTTAAAAGATACGTGAATCATAACCATGACAGCTCAAAAAAATATCGGATCGTTTCCTACGATAAACACATGTATGCTCTCACAGGACAACACAACCACAATCGTAACAATGTGCCAATGCGCCATAAGAGGCGCGCGCCGAGAGCCTACGTGTCACTGGTTTGTCGAACGTCATTTGTCATGACGTATATTTTCATTTTTACCTAATTTGATATTTAACGTGATAAGAGTTTCGCTTTTGCTACAAGACATTGGAAAGCGGTGACAAAACTAAAATTTCACGATACAATTTCAGTCTTGCTATAATTTGTGTGAAAGAGGTTGACTTTACCTAGTTACATGCTATATTAAGTACATATGCATGCTCTTCTGAAAGCGCGTCTATGTGTGTGCGTGCGTGCATGCCCGTGCTCGAAACACCCACAAGAGGCATAGATGTTCATGAGCCATCCGGGCACAGAAGCAACTATACCTTTTCGAGATGCACGCATATGTGTGAGAAAGAACGAGCAATCTAGAGAG
This sequence comes from Semisulcospira habei, assembly GCA_036245525.1. Classification (NCBI taxonomy): domain Eukaryota; kingdom Metazoa; phylum Mollusca; class Gastropoda; family Semisulcospiridae; genus Semisulcospira; species Semisulcospira habei. The sequence continues at coordinate 156,406,108 of BTPG01000001.1, read as the reverse complement.
CGAGAGAAGTACGTGATATTTAGAATATGCCTGCGTGGTGACGGAGTTGCCTCTTTGAAGTCACCGCCACTGTCTGACTTTCTCGAGACGTCAAGATGTTTTTACTGGTTTTTTTTCTGTTTTTTTTTCTGAAAACATTTTTTTTTACTGAAGAAGCTGGCAAACGAATTCATTCAACGTCTTTCTCCAAACTAGCTATATCGGGTCACCTGAATGCTCTTCTGAAAGAGTGACGATGTGTGTGTGTGTGTGTGTGTGTGTGTGTGTGTGTGTGTGTGTGTGTGTGTGTGTGTGTGTGTGTGTGTGTGCGTGCCTGTTAGTGTGTGCATGCGCGCGCGCTCCAAACATCTCCAAGAGACGTAGATCCTCATGCGCTCTCTATTTTAAGTCACCGCCACTGTCTGACTATAGAAGTTAAGTTGTATTTTTACTGTTTTAATTCTTTTCTGAGCAGAATTATTTTTACTAAAGAAGTTGAAAGGATACAAAGCTGGTTAACGAACTCATCGAATGTTTTCTCCAAACTAGCCATATGCAACAGTTCAAGTAAATATGACAAAAATTACGGACTCTAATCTGGGGCAACCGGCTTCCTATAAACGGTTGATTATGTCTTCAATGAGACATTACATTACAATATGCTCGGAGGCTGTCTTAGCCACCTACTTAAGAAAGTATTTCGCCAAGTTTCAAGCTTGTGTGGACAGAAATATCGGAGATTCTCTTGTTTACATGCATACGCACACACATACATACATACAAACATACATACATACAAACATACATACATACGCACATACGGCGCTTCGAAGCCAAATGTACGTTCAACAGCGAGGTTAGCGTAACTAGATATGACGTAACTTTTATTATTTTACTTCAATTGTGAGAGGTTTAGCCTGCCCGCCTTTGACATCATGGACATGCTATTAAATTCGCCTAGAAGGGACTTACCAATAAGGATGAGCAACAGTCTGCAGGCTCAACACTGTTATAACAGTGTAACTAATTAAAACAAACACAGGCTGCACGCATACCCTACAAGAATGTCTAAGAACAAACCAACTGACTGCATTGTGTAGGTATCCACATGGGTTTGCATTACAAGTATAGTGTTACGTGGTGGAGTAGTCGTAGTATGATAAACACACCAGACGCACGCACGTAAGGTTCTTTTAAATAAACTTCATTTAGCTGCAATCCGTCACACGTGGCTTAAGGATGTAGACAAAACTGGAGTAACAGTTCCAACAATATTTTAATTCAGCGATGCGATCTCCACACAATGCAGTTCCAAATGCACCAACACTGATACAAAGTCTCTTCTGCAAATATCCACACTGTCGACACAAAGTTCCTCACACAACATACTGTTACGCTGTATCTCTCACAATGTACACCCTATACGGGCCACGTACCTACGATAACTGTGTGTCTCTACAACTGACAATGCAAGACAATGTATGAATGTGTTTCCCAACACAATCTTTTATAGTGCACCAATTTCTAGAATAACGTACTCCAGGAAAATCATACACCGCAACCAATTAAAATAATCTACATAACCGGAACTAAAAAATATTAATAAAAAACGAACTTTCTAGAAAACTACAATAGGCTACACAAATTTGGCTGCTCACTTCAGCTCCAAATCCTTGCAAAATGACATCTCACAAAAGTATGGCAGGCAGTTCACAAACTAGTCGGAATCTTCGAGAATTACCACGATCCTTCATAACACACACACACCAAAAAAAAAAAAAAAAAAAAAAAACCGGCTGACGGCTTCACGCGCACAGTAAACAACTTGTTGCTAAATGTCGGCAATTTACCAACGTCACACATACAAGGTCACTAGACAGAGCGACCTTTCTAGAACGTTCTGGACTAAATTAAGCGTATCATAACGAAGTGAATTCCGGTCTGCGCGACCGAAAGAAAATGTTACTTAAAAAGGTACATGAATCATAACCATGATAGCTCAAATAAATATCGGATCGTTTCATATGATTAACACATGCATGCTCTCACAGGACAACACAACCACAATCGTAACATATAGCATGTATATGCATCGTGATGATCTCACATGCAATGCAGTCACAATCATAATTATTATCACAGGAAAACAAATCTGATGTAGCTGGCATAGAAAACTGATATGCTGCATTGATTATATAAGTTACCAGTGAAATTAAAATGGCATCTTTGAAACTAAAACTAACAAACCTTACCGTATATACATGCCGTTAGATTATGTGATTGTTTTGTTTTTGAAACTAAACTATCAAAACTTACTAAATTGATGTAACACGATCATGTATTTAGATCAGATTTGCAACAAGCAAATCACATGAACAAAATAATACCCAATACATCAAACATCAAACACAAAACACAAAAAGGTGGGCGGGGGTGGGAGTGGTATTTAAAAGCAGTGACAGATAGGTGAGTTTTGATACCTGACATAATTCGTTATGCAGTCGGTAAGTGCTAAATTTATATTATCAATCTGAAGCGTGCTTATCGTGAGAAATACACATAAACAGAGTACATACTGAACACAATCTTCGATATCGTTTCATCTATCGTCCACTGATTTCCAGTCTCAAAAGAACTAAGCGATTCAACCGTGGTCCTGACAAGTACCGAATGTTTATGTACGAAAGCAGCGGACTTTTCTATTCTTCTTCTTTTTCTTCTTCTTCAGCGTTCCCGAGTTTCTGCTTCAGATGTCAGAATTGGTTGTTGAGATGAGTTCGTGGTCTCCAGTAGGTCTTGAATGGAGCCCCAGAGTTTCTCTGACAGCGTCGATCCGTTTGGCCAATGCTGTATCCTGGCGTCTTGGTACAGGGGACAGGACTGCGGTACTTGCTCTGGGGTCTGTAAACCAGTTTCACACAAGCAGTCTGCAGTGTGTGACAGTCCAAGGCGGTACAAGTGTGCACGCAGTCGGCAGTGACCAGTCCTTAAACGGAATATGGTGGTCTGTTGGAGTCGCTGGAGGTGTTTTAACTGGTCATCAGATGGTGGGTTGTGTTGGGTCTGCCAGTCTGCATGATAGTGCCGCTTAATGAGGGTTTTGACTTCCTGGAAGGACATCGTTTGGTTTGGGTTCTTTAAGCTTGCTGCCGGACTTGGCGAGTCTGTCTGCCTCTTTGTTTCCAGATAGTCCACAGTGAGCAGGTACCCACTGAACAGCCACATGTGTTAGGCGTGAGAGGGCGACCAGCAGGTGCAGTGTTTCTTTCTCCAGCTGCTCACTGGGGGACTGCATGCTTTGGATGGTGGATCTGCAGTCGGTCAGGAAAACGACATGTGAGGGCAGGGGATCGTCTGCACCGACAGAGCAGTGAGTTCAGCCCGGTTGTTGGTTGACAGTCTTCCCGCAGGCAGGGATTTGGATGTGGTGTGTCCATCTGGGTAGCGGATGAAAATTCCACTGCCCCCATTCTTGACAGCTGCGTCTGAGGATCCATCTGTGAAAACGTGTGCCCAGACTCTGATGCATTGTAATCCCAGTCCTGCATTTCCAGTGTGAGAGACCTGAGGATGGCTTCTGACTGGGATTCTTTGCTGGCTATTCCTGGGACATCGTTAACAAAAAGCACGTTTTCCAGGGAGGTGTTCCAGTCTTCAGCAGCTTCAAGAGGTTTTCGATCATTTGACTTGAGGCATTGTAGATGGTGTCCCACGGCTGTTCAGTTCTTCTACAAACCCATACATTTAGTTAGAGAGTGCCGCGCTAGCTTATCAAGTGGCCAGGTGACCTAGTTAAGGCGCATTCCGATGGGCATCTGGTTATGCCTGGTACTAGGCCTTCTATACGCTTACTATTTTATGTGGGCAGAGTGCCAGATTTGTGCTGGCTTTAAACCTTGACTGTGCTTTCAAAATACCTTTGTTTGGATTTTCAATGAGTGATATGTGTTAGTGCAACATAGTGCTACAAGTAAGTGCTTTTCTTTTACTGGATAGATTTACCTGTGATTTTTTATAGAAAGTTTTATAGACCAGCATGTGAGTGTAGTTCGCCGACATTTAGAATGGAGTCTGACACACAATATTCCTATTCAAACCACATGGAACGATTGAGTAGTTTGTGCAGGATTTGCCGTGCAGAGAGAGTAAAAGGCAAAGGAAAGACGGACTATACCAGTTTAAACTGTGCGTTGATTATGTAGACGATCTTTCTGTTTTCATGGTATTGACGTATGTACAGATGAAGAAAACAAACATCTGAAAGGGGTTTTCGATGAACGATGTTCAGAAACATGGACGCACGGCCATGCGTTTCTCTGTCTTAAAACAATGGATTTCTCATGAGACAGAGACACAATGGTATTGGAATGTGCACTGAAAGACTCGGCATGCTGTGAGGAACATGTGGATATAACTTTTACTACTTTTTGACAAGTGTATGGGATACAAAACGTGTACTTGTGTGGACTGTGAGTTTTTCTTCTGTGAGACATGTGTATACTGTGACTGATACACGATACACGAACACGTGTGTACTGTGACTATGGTTGTTGCTGAAACATGAGCGAGGACTAAAATCATGACAAAAAAGGTGACAACATGAGAAAGAAAAAGGAAAGCACCGATACAGATACTAGTAATATGTCCCAGTCAAGTGAAGTGACACAGAGCCAGAAAGAGAGAGAGACAGTCGCAGCAAGCTGAGAACTGAAAGCAAACGTCGGAAGGAGTCTCTTTCTCGTGATCGAAACATACAAACAGTGTTGAATTTCCCACCTATCCATACGGCGAACACTTTCAATACTCCCGGCGCGATACAGTCCGATACTTCTAGTGCTGTTTTGGACAAACTTGACACTTTGCAGGCAACCTCAAACTCACATACAAAACAAATGGAAGACTGCAGGAGATTTTTGTCCAAACAGATAGATGAGAGAATCGAAAAGCTGTCCGGTATCATTTTCGATCTCCAGCAGGAAAACGCCAATTTGAGGAAAACACTCGATCAAACGCTGAAACAAACCCAGGAGCTGAAGGACGAGGTTAAGAGTCTGCGATCTGTAGTAATGGATCAACGTGAACACTTAAACAACATCGAACAGTATTCCCGGAGAGAGTCAGTTAGAGTCTATGGAGTAAAAGGGGACGTTCGTGGTGAGACAAGCAAGCAGTGCGAGGAAAAGGTACTCAGGATCATACAGGAGTAACTGAAATTGAGAGATATTGACAGCACGAAAATATCTCCCCTACATAGACTGGGGAAAGTCGAGAGGGGAAAAGACAGACCCGTCATTGTCAGATTTGTCTCACGAAAGGACTATGCTGCCGTGTTGATAGAGCGGAGAAATCTGAAAAACACAGGTGTGGGAATCGCCGATGACCTCACAAAATTGAACTTCCAGCGCCTAGGCAGACTGAGGCAACATGAAGGTGTGCTTGAGGCCTGGCCAGCGGCTGGTGGCAGACTATTTGCAAAACTGCTAGATCTGTCCATCCTAGAAATCGTCGGCGGAAATACAAGTGTGATCGACCACAAACTGATCGGGCACACTATTGATCCCTCACGACCTCAGCAACAACAACGACGACAGCTAGATTGGCCTGACGCCAGGAGAGAGTTGAATAACGTCCCGAGAGCGCAGCCGTCCAGTCCCAAGGACCACTCCACCCCACAGACCGCAGCGCGTCACAACCCCTGGAGCCTTCCCCGCCCCTTGCAGTCTACAACCACCACTGGGGATGCAGTATGTTCGCCTTCTGCATCCTCTGTTTCTCAGCAGGGTGGGGTTGTCAACGGCATACAGAACCGGTTGCAGGCTCAAGCTGACAGTAGCGGCAATAACGGCATCGCCACCACCTAGGGGGATGTAGGAGTCAACGGCTCCTACTCCTCCCAGGAGGCCAACAAGGCTGGCGATTCGACCCAAACCCGGAATCACTGTACTGTTGGCAGTCGTAGAAACTTTGAGGGAGAAGCGGCTGTTGGCGTCAACGAACCGATGTTGCAGTGAGGTAGGGAGGTGTATCAAGGCAAAGACAGCATGCGTTAAGCTACTGACGGTGCGAACTAAACATGTTGCCCTTTTCTGCATATAACATTTTGATAATACGTGATTATTACAGGTGCCTTACGTGAAAATAGCTGGGTTGGGGCTGAGAAGGGGAGATGTGAATTTACTTCGCACTGAAATTGATTTATCCTATTCTCGCTTCCGCCCCACACTTAAAGGTGCGTTATGCATGCGGGCGCCTGTGTGTACTATTATCCGCAGGCATTCTTGTCTATTTTTATGACATGCGGCATACTTGTCTATTGTTTGTGACATGCGGCACACTTGTCTATTGTTTGTGACATAAGTCGCGATTCAGTTCTAGCTGTACATGCGGCGCCTGCATTACAACTTTTTGAGACGACCCCTCAAACCACTTCACCCAGGAAATCAGCTGGCTGGGCACGCGCATGCGCTATCGCCTACCGGGATGCGCTTATGTTGTGATGTGATGAAAGATAAAATGGCCTTCTGATTACTATGGGCCACAAACTATATGTCTGGAAGCAAGGTATTTTTGTTTTACTCATCTAATATTTAAAAAAAAAAATTGCAGTCAGTTGTCCTGCTACTGGGGTCAGACAGGTTCTTTCGGAACCAGGTTGCATACAGCAAACCCATCTCGCCCCGGCCCCCTGCAGCAGGAGATGGATTGACCATGATTGCTTAGGAGGAGTTCCAGATTACCTTGGCGCCTGAAAGTGCTGGGCTGGCCTGGCACTGCCCTTGTGTTGATTCATCTCCTTCGGCGGGTGCTTGGTCTCAAGACGTTGGCTTCGTTTGGAAAATGCTGCTTTGGGGTACATGGGATATTTGAAGTGATAAAACACTATAAGTGATTATTGTATAAGCCAGCTCAGGATGCATGCTAACTGCAATAATGTGTACATATTCATGTGTGGGAGGCACCAACCCTTGGATTCAATGCATGTTCATGTATTTGTTTTGGGGGTGTTTTCTGTCTGTTTATTTATTTTAAATATATACTTAATATATTAAATATTTATTTTGTTTATCTGTTTTTGACATAGATTATGTAAATTCCACATGCGCGCGGAATTGTATGTTATGCATGTAAACACTTTTGACAAACTGCTTCTGTGTGGTGTAGCTGTTGATGTGCACATATATATGTATGCTCATGTGTTTGTGCATAGCTTGTTGATGGTGGTGTTGCAGTCCTATATGCCTATATATGTATGTTCATTGTTTGTGCACAGCTTGGTGGTAGTGGTGCTGCAGTCCTATATGCCTATATATGTTTGTTCATGTGTCTGTGCACAGCTTATTTGGTGGTGGTGCTGCAGTCCTATATGCAGGCAAACATTTAGGCTAGTGTGCCAACTATAGCTGCAATCCTATTAGGCAGGCATACATCTAGGCCAGTGTGTCAACTATAGCTGCAGTTTTATATGCAGGCACATTCTTGGGCCAGTATGTCAACTATAGCTGCAGTCCTATATGCAGGCACGCTTTTAGGCCAGTATGTCAAATATAACATAGGGTGTGTGTGTGTTGGCCAGGCTATTTGTATAATAACGTTTTGAGAAACTTAATCCTTTCTACATGAACAGGACAGAATAAGATGTATAAACAGCAATATTTGGAACCCACACACATACCTGTATGCTGAGCACCAAACACCAGTAGGTTCTAGTCTTTTGTAGTTGTTTTCTATACATGGATTCCACGAACTCAACATGCATGCGGGCATACCAGTTGGGTACTTTACTTATAAACATTTTTATTGTGCAATGCTGATCAGCTATGTCTTTTTTGTTTCTTTCAATGAGAGGGTGTGTACATGTATACATTTTTGCTTTTGTAGGGTGTGTGTGCGTGTGCGCATGTGTGCTGACATGTACGTGGACAACTTGCAGGAGAAATGCATATATGAGTATATTGATATATATGTGCGTGCATGCGCACTTTTGTTGCTGTTGTTGTTTATTTGTTTTTTCTTAGAGTAGATACCAGCTTTGTCTCGGATTAGAGAATGTAGATCTCTTAGATAGTATACACTGTCAGTACCATACCAGAGAGAGTCTTGCTCTGTGTGCACATGTGCCTACAGGTGCACATGCATATATGTGTCCCACTATGCACACTTTCTTAAAAGCATTTTTCTGGGATTTTGTGTGTACTTTTTGTCACATACATATGTAAATTGTTAGATTTAATTGTGTTTCAATAGCTAATTACGATGTCAGTCCCAATAATATTTTAAATCAATTCACATGAGTCTGAGGTAGATATTTCAATACCCTCGCCATTTTGAACATTGTCCATGGCAGAAGAAGTGGCCGGACTGGGCTACTTTGCCAATTTTTGTTGTTTCTGAGTATACTTCCTCTTAATGATTTGTGGGGTTCTTTTTTTTCTTTGATGCTCATTGTGCGTTTTTGTAAATATTGTCCTTGCTTTTGTATTGTCTTTTCTGCTGGGAGAGACAGGTTGTCATATATTTTTTTCAGGATGTATTGTTCTTGTCTATGTGGATAGAAAGTGGCTAAGTGCTTACTATAGCCCACTATGTAGAATGCATGCCCGTACTTTTCATATATTTTATGGATAGGAGAGTATCGTTTTGTAGCATGATTGTAGAGGCCTCGGAGATCCGAAGAAACGGGATGACGTGCTGCATCTTTTGAGAGAAAAACAATATAGCATATGCTTTCTACAAGAAACACACTTTACGGAGAAACAAGAGCATATCATCAGGGCGAAATGGGGCTATAAAGCATTTTTTAATTCTTATGCATCAAATGCAAAGGGTCTGGCTGTTCTAATTAACAATAATTTTGGTTTTAAACACCTTGGCTTGTATAATGACCCTGAAGGAAACTACATGATTCTTAAAGCGCTTGTTGATGACACTGTGGTACGTGTTGGTTAATGTGCACAGGCCAAACAATGATTGTCCAATTTTTTTATGAACAATTGAAAAGCAAATTATGCGAATATGGCGATGTTCCTATGATTTTGGGAGGTGATTGGAATATGGTCTTGGAACCTAAGCTTGATTATCATAATTACAAGCGCACAAATAATCCACTTGCCAGAGAAAAACTACACGAGGTAATTGAAGAATTTAACTTGATAGATATTTGGAGAAAAATGCATCCTAATGACGCAATATTTACGTGGAGGAGAAGAAACCCCCTTCAGCAGGCACGCCTGGATCTTTTTCTTATATCGGACGCAGCTGCACATATGGTAGTGGCATCAGGGATTAATGCATCATACAGATCCGATCACTCTGTTATCTCTTTTGCTATCCAGTCGGGAAATGGCAGTTCTGATTCTTATAGTAGACATGGCCGTACTTTTTGGAAGTTTAATACCTCTTTGTTAAAGAATGCAGAGTATGTAACATCAGTGAAAAAGTGTATTTATGAAACAAAATGTCAGTACGCACATCTGTTGTACCGGCATAAAGTTATCGATCACATCCCTTCTCCCGATCTGCAGCTTGTAATTAATGATCAGTTAATTTTTGAAACTCTTCTTCTTCAGATTAGGGGAACTACAATAGCTTATGCTTGTCACAAGAAGAATGTAGAAAACGAACGAAAAAATGGTTGCTCAACAATATTGAAGCTATGGAAAATAGTCTGAGCCAGCATAATCAGGTAGTTTCAGAGACTTTACAGCAGCAGCTGTATAACATTAGGGAACGGAGGATGGACGGGGTTCGAATTAGAGCGAAAGCAAGATGGATAGGAGACGGAGAAAAAATTCAAAATACTTTTGTGGGCTAGAAAAAAAGACATTACACGAGTAAATTTATGAAGGTTATAGAAAACAACAATGGCAAAAGAATAACAGATCAGATCAGGTAGAAATTGTGAGAAAAGTGGACGAGTACTATAGGGCATTATATAAAAACAGAGATTCAGATTTACATGAGGTTGACTCCTCAGATTTTGACAACTCTCTTTTTCGAACGTTGTCAGAAGAACAGAGAGACAACTTAGAAGGCTACATAACGAAGGAGGAGGCTTTACGAGCTTTAAAGAATATGGAAAATGGGAAAAGCCCAGGAAGTGACAGCTTCCCATCGGAAGTTTTCAATTTTTTTTTTGAAGGACCTAGGGTCTTTCTTAGTGAGTTCTATCAACGAGGGTTACGAACGTGGGTCCTTGTCAGTCACACAAAGACATGGAATGATAACCCTTATTCCTAAAGGGGAAAAACTTAAACAATATTTTAAAAATTGGCGCCCAATATCCCTGCTTAATGACAGTTATAAAATTGCATCTGCATGTATCGCCAATAGAATAAAACAGGTTCTCCCTTGTATAATTCATGAGGACCAGAGTGGTCTCATCTCTGGTAGATGAATCTCCGACAATATTAGGCTTCTGTATGATGTACTTCATTATACAGAGACATTTAAGAAACCTGGATTGTTGCTGCTCATCGATTTCGAGAAAGCGTTTGACTCTGTTTCTCACTCATTTATTCAGAAAGCTTTAAAAATGTTTAACTTTGGCTGTGGCATCACAAAATGGGTGGAAATGTTTTATAAGAACAGTGAATCTTGACTAATTGTAAACAGCCAGGTGTCTGGTCGCTTCTCTGTGGATCGTGGTTGTAGACAAGGGGACCCCCTCTCACCTTATATCTTTTTTTTTTTTTTTTTTTTTTTTGCTACTCCAATTTTTCTTTGTCGACCTCAGAGGTCTTCCTCTCACGCCGCTCATCCCGTCAACCCCAGTGTGCTCACCCAGGCCCGCTGGTTGTTCCAGCCAGACTCCCGGCCCTGCCGCTATATATATGGCAGGTAGTAAGGGACTCCCTCCGGAGGAAACTCCGCACTGCTGCCGAGTCACTTCGGTGGTATTCAGTGTAGCCTTCAGGTGACCACACCTACTATTCCCCCCTACTTACGACATTGCTAGTCGCGGAGTCGACGAGTGGGAGCTCCCCCCAGAGGTGGCGAGTCAACCATTAAGTCCTTCCACACACAGCAGCAGGTCTGGCCGAAGACAACCGCGCACCTAGGGCTCCTGGAGGACTGGGATGAGGTCACCATGAGACGGAGACTTGAGGGATCAGAAACCTGGACCAGCGATTTTTCATTTTGCATGATGATGAGGATGAAGATGATATGATGATGCCATGGTGGTCCATGTGATTGGGGTCTGCGTGACAGGGCCGCATTCCACGCTTCCTGTCATAAATATCCTGGTGTTAACCAGGCCCGGGAACTGCGGACACCTGCGGTGCCAGCCGTGTAATCATCCACACCTTGCGATGTGTCATAACCCGGGTAACACCCCCAAAGTCGCACCCGTCTCGGCTGCGTGGCATCAGCCTTCCCATGGGGTCCATAGCACACCCTCTCTGGGTAGGAGCCGACCCAGGTAGGAAAAATCCCACTTGACTCGGCTGGGACTCGAACCCGGATCTCCCGGCCGCCAGTCCGACACGCTAACCACTGCGCTACGGAGGCCGGTCACCTTATATCTTGTTAATATGTGTTGAACTGTTGGCTATAAAGTTGAGAAATAATAAGAACATTTCAGGTATAAAATGCAAGGAACAGGAATTCTTAGTCTCACTGTTTGCTGATGATATGTCATTGTTTTTGGATGGGTCACAAAAATCATTTGATTCTGTCATCCTAGAATTGGAACTTTGTGCAGTTATTTCTGGGCTAAAAATTAATTTTGAGAAGACTATTGCTTTTTGGATTGGCACTAATAGGTTTTGTCTTACACGCTATGCCCCACATCTAAACATCTCCTGGAATCCAGATACCTTGACAGTGCTGGGAGTGACCTTTTCTACAGAACTATCTGAAATCATACTCCTGAATTATAAACAGAAACTTGTAAAAATGAAGAAATTGTAAAGCAGTGGAAATTGCGAAATCTAACCCCTGTTGGAAGAAATGTTGTTTTCAAGTCCTTAATTCTTTCAATTTTACTCACCTCTTCATCTCTCTGCCCTCTCCAGGGAGTGTAATTCTCAAAGAAATTAATAGTGCGATGTTTAACTTTATCAGGGGAGGGAAGAGACATAAAGTTAAGAGAATCACAGTTTTCAGACAGTATGAAGAAGGAGGGCTCAAGGTAATTGATATTGATGTTTTTTACAAAGCACTTACGGTCACCTGGATTCGGAGAGTGTTGTCTTCGGGCACTAACTGGAACATTTTACTCACATCTGTGTATGGTAATATCAAACAGTGTGAGGGTTTTGGTGGTTACTTCCTAGAAAGTTTAGAGATGAAGAACCCCTTCTGGAAAGAAGTGGCGGCAATTTTTAAAGAGTATCATAATCTTTTTTGTCCCGCAAGTATTAATGTATTCAAAAGCGAACCATTGTTTTTTAACCCACGACTTCTGAAAAAGGATACTTCGAAATCTGTGGACAAATGGGTTTTGAAAAATATTTTTACAATTGGGGATGTTTTTGATGATAATGGGGGCATTATTAGTTTCGAAGCTTTTTGTGAAATTTTTGGTGCAGATGTTTCTTTTCTCGAATACTATAGTAGAACAAGTGTTATACGAAAATACAAAAGAAAAATGTTACGAATATGAACCGATGCAGTTGATGTAACTGATTTTTGTACACCTTTGGGTGTTGTCTTTAAACATAAAAAGGGTATAAAAGATTATACAATATTTTCTGAAATAAAATGACACCACATACGTGTATTGGAAAATGGGAAAACAAATATAATGACCTAAAGTGGAAAGCTATATTTGTGCATCCTATAACGGTCACACAAGACACCAAATTACGCTGGTTTCAGTATAGAAATGTCCACAGAATACTGACAACCAATGTTTACCTGCGCTAACAACAGTTAAAGGATTCAAACCTTTGTACCTTTTGTTCACTCTCTAAGGAGTCTATTGAACACTTATTTATTGAGTGCACAGTGGTACGTGTTTTTTGGGGGGACAAAATACTGAACAGACTGAAAGAAAAATGTGCTCATTGTGACAATTTTGAAATCTGTACAGAATTAGTTGTGTTTGGGGTGAAAAATGGGCTGCGGACAGACCCAGTTTTTGACCTGCTCTTATTAATGACAAAGTATTTCATTTACCGGTGCCCTTGTTTGAATAAGCAGCTAAACCTTTCTGTTTTTTTCTGGCGGAGTTAAAAAACAGATACTGTACAGAGAAATATGTATTTACTGTCAGAAACAAACTTAGCCTTTTTACACGTCTGTGGCTGCCTTATTTGGACTTTGTGTAAATAATTAATTTCTGTCACCTATTTTATTAATATGTGTAGACTACAGTTGGGTTCGGTTTGTCCTGCTATGATTCACAGTTACTTCCTTCTGAATTTTGACAACTATCCGTTTACCGATACATGCATGCAGAACGACTCACAAAACAAATTCCAGGAACAGTCTCTCTCTCTCTCTCTCTCTCTCTCTCTCTCTCTCTCTCTCTCTCTCTCTCTCTCTCTCTCTCTCTCTCTCTCTCTCTCTCTCTCTCTCTATCTCTCTCTCTCTCTCTCTTTCTCTGCACATACACGCAATAATTTAATTAAATTAATTTTTTAACATAATTTATTATCAGTTTGTGTGTATGATTTTTATTCCTTTTGTATTTGTGTTGTACTTGTTTGCGGTCCATATGTGCTCATGTCACTAATCTTGAAAAATGTTCAAAAATAAATTTTAACAAAAATTGAAAAAAAATAAAGATGTTGAAAAAACAATCTGAAGGGAATGTGTAGAGAGCCGCCGATACCAAGTGCACGCAGGACTCAGTCTCTCTGTGAAATAAACTGTCTTGAGACTGATACATTTTAGCCTGCACTGTTCTGTGTTTATCTAATTTACGCCTAGTCAAAATAGCCATTTGATCACCATTAAGAGTGTTTATTATTTTCACTGTGGGTGCCGTCCCATCCGATTTGTAAGATTTAGTAAAGTGCCCGGATTGCTCTTCCGATTTTATACGATTTAGTGGAATGCTGAAGACAACTTCACCTATACAAAGTGTGCAACTGACACTGCCGCTAACCCTGCATATGAACTGTGAATTATTTGGAACATTTTCACTGCCTCCAAAATCAACTACGTGTGGAGATTACGTTAACTCAAGAACTTTCCGTCTCTCTAACACTGGCTTATCAATGACGCATCATCCCATTTCAGGACCCACTGAGATCGCAAGGTGAATCTATCTGACATTTTGAGTAGTGCATAGCGTAGTGGCTGTATACGATGATCGCTGGCCTGATCCATAATTTTCGCAAAAGTACTTTACATGAGTTAGAACAGTTGAAAGACGTGTCATTTTCAAGATTTGCGTTGTCTTCACAGTAAACTGCGCGCCGGTTGCCTGTCTTCTAGTCCGTTGCATGCATTGCTCATCTTCATTTTCCTAAGCATGTCTAGTGTCTACAGAAAGCTTATTTTCTTAGCTTTTAAGTGTATGTCTTGAATACATGTATACAACATACGTTCAGTACAGCTTAAACAACATGCCGTAAATGGCCGGCGCCATTAAAATGTATCCCGTGTGGCACACGGTCAGCGTGCTCGAGTAAAACTGTGACAAGAATAGCGCGACTATAGTTGCACAGCCGTAACAGATTGCGCTCAGCTCTGTGCTGCCAGCCGGCGGTATTAACAGAGGCGACACGCTGCGCGGCTCCTTATCTTACGGCGCCGGCACGCGCGCGCGCCTCGAAACTGAATAGGAGGCCTTGAACAGCGGTGGTCCTGGTGAGCTCTTATGAGTTGTTTTGTGAGGTGGTTGAAGCTGCTCCTCTTCAGCCTGTTCTTTGTTTGTCCTTGGAGTTGCTGATGGACTGGGTGGGTGGGCAGTCTCTGCAACTTTTAACTGTGAGCAAAGACCTTCTATTCACGTCTTTTGTCTACTAGGCAGTGAAGACCAGTGGTGGTTTCTAAGGTGTGGATGGGTGTCGTTTTTAGCTCGCCTGTGATGATGCGCATGCCTGCGTTCTGCACTCTGGCCAGCCTGCTCGTGTTGCTATTGGCAGCAGTGGCCCAGGCTGCTGAGCCATACTCCATCACAGGACGGATGTGTCCTGTGTACTCCCGCTTGAAGATGCTGCTGTTTGCTCCCCATTTTGTGCCTGCATGTTTCTTCATGAGAGACAATCTTCTTGTGGCCTTCCGGTCCGCCTTTTTGATGTGTGGATTCCAGACCTGTTTCTTGTCTAGTTTGACACCAAGGTAGGTGGGAGTGTCATCCTGGGGAAGTTCTTGAGAGGGTCGTTCTGACACATATCACTAAATACCTACAGTCAAACAATCTCGGCCATCCGCTTCAGTCTGCTTACCAAGTCCGGGCACAGTACTGAAACAGCTCTCCTCTGAGTCGTTAATGGCATCCTAAGTGCCTATGATGACAACCAGATCTCAGTTCTTGCCCTGTTAGACCTATCAGCTGCGTTTGACACCATTGACCACTCCATCTCGCTCCAACGTCTAGAAAACTACTTTGATATTTCTGGTAAAGCTCTCACCTGGTTTCACTCTTATCTGTCTTCCCGTTAGATCAATGTCTCTGTCAAGAACGCTCTTTCTGAAGCTGCTGCGCTAGAGTTTGGGGTCCCCAGGGCTCTCTCCTGGGCCCCATTCTATTTACGCTGTACACTCAGCTTCTGTCTCAGGTTATCGCATTGCATTCAACCGATCATCACATGTATGCGGACACAACTTCGGAAATCTGTACTTCCTAACAGCTCCAGTCAGGCTATTTCAGATGTTCAGAACCGTATCTCAGATGTTAAGTCCTGGATGTGTGAAAATAAACCAGTTAAACGAGGGCAGGACAGAATCTCTTCTTGTCGGTGCGTCTCGACTGCTGCCCAATTCTCCTGACTCAATGCGCATTTGTGACGCACCTATTCCATTTTCTGATTCAGTTCGCAATTTTGGCGTTTTTCAGGATAAATGAAGGACCATGGAAATCATGTCTGCAAACTTGCTTTTCTGGAATTAAGATGCATCAGTTCTATCCGTCATTACTTCACTACTGAAGCTACCACCAAACTGGTCGTCTCTTTAGTCTTGTCCCGCATTGATTACTGCAATGGCCTCTTAGCTGACCTCCCTCAGTTTCTCATTCAGAAATTGCAGCGAGTTCAGAATTGTGCTGCACGTCTCATCGTCCGCGCCTCACAGCATCAGCCCATCAATCCTATTCTGAGACAACTTCATTGGCTGCCAGTCAAAGAACGAGTCTCGTACAAAAACGCCTGTCTGTGCTACAAAGCTATTAACTACTCTTCCCCTGCCTATCTCGCTGATCTTCTTCAACTATACACTCCCTCCTTCTCCCTCCGTTCAAGTAGTGACACGCGCCTTCTCAGAGTCCCGCTCTTCAAATACAAAACCAGAGGTGACCGTTGTTTTGCGCACGTTGGCCCTATTGCCTTGAACTCCCTACCTATAGACATTAGACATTCTTCTTCATTCACTGCCTTTAAATCTGCCCTAAAGACCCACCTGTTCGATACCTCAATGTAGCTCAGATCGTTGTCATTATGTACCTCTGTGTGTGTGTGTGTGTGTGTGTGTGTGTGTGTGTGTGTGTGTTGTGTGTGTGTGTGTGTTTGTGTGTGTGTTTGTGTGTGTGTGTGTGTGTGTGTGTGTGTGCGTGCGTGTGTGTGTGCGTGTGCATTGCAGAATCCGTTGTTTCTCTAGTTTTATGACCCCTTCCATTCCCACTCTTTATTTGTAAAGCGCTTAGAGCAGATTTAAGGATAAGCGCTATATAAGTAGCCATTATTATTATTATTATTATTGACGGGGAAGTGGCGCAGTGGTTAAGGCGTCTGCCTCCAATGCCAAAGGTGCGAGGTTCGATACCGGGTTCCGGCGTTGGATTTTTCTCCTCTGGTAAGTGTCACCGTCTGGGCAGTGGGCAGATGTTCACATCTGCACGGGACATAGACGACCCCGGCCCCTACGAGTCCCCTGCTGCCTTGCAGGCCTGGCCGCTTGGCTGCGGAAAGGCTAAGGGAGGAAACCCCTGACATCAAAGCCCCTGTGTCTCCGGGGAAGGCTTTTGAGCCAGAGACTAAGACAAGGACAGTCTGATATAAAACCTACGACCCGAGGACCTCGTTGCCACCGTCCCAGCTTGCTAGGCCATGGCAAACGAACCAAGGGTTTAAAGGGTGGGGCACACTGCACTCCACCAAAAAGCTCCACCGCGCAGGCTTTAGGAAACGCCCACGGACTATGACACTGAACTTTCCAATTCCTGTAGCGATGGGCAAGGGGCAAAACGGCAGGTGAAAGATGTCACTGGAAACCGCAGTCTCAAACCTGCATGCAGGCGGTTCAGGATATTGGTCGCCTGATGTTGACCTGGGGATGACAACGTCACTCGGCACACCCTGAACGACCAAGCAGCCTTCTCTAGGGACAGCACTGCTTGCTCCACACGGAGAGGGGCCTAGAAAAGGTGGCCTAACCAAAGCTCATCCCCTCGTAACCCCAGTTGGCTAGCCGCGGTCAACGGGCATCTTCTCATGCGGTCAGAAAACAAGAAAAAACAATGGATCCACTCTCATGACGACCACGACCGGACTCAACGTAGCATGCTGGAACATCCGAACCATGCTCGACACAGCAGACAGCGGACGCCCTGAACGTCGCTCCGCCCTCATTGCCCATGAATTGCGGAGGTTAAACATCGAAATCGCCGCGCTCAGCGAAGTACGCCTCCCGGAGGAAGGCAGCCTCCAAGAACTTGGCGCTGGCTATACCCTCTACTGGTCAGGCAGGCCTGCATCAGAAAGACGGCTCTCAGGCGTGGGCTTCATGGTGAAGACCCCCATTGCGACTAAGTTGGAAAACCTACCAACGGGTCACTCCGACCGCATCATGTCCATGCGCCTCCCACTGAGACACCAGCAATACGTCACCCTTCTCAGTGTGTACTCCCCAACCCTCGTGGCAGAGCCTGCAGAAAAAGACAAGTTCTACACTGACCTGCGCAGCCTCCTGCAGAGCACCCCTGCAGACGACAAAGTCATCATCCTTGGCGACTTCAACGCCAGAGTGGGCCAAGACTCTGAAGCCTGGAAAGGAGTCCTCGGCAAGCATGGCGTTGGGAACTGCAATGACAATGGTCGCCTACTGTTGGAGCTCTGTGCAGAGCAGCAACTTGTCATCACCAACACTATTTTCCAGCAAAAAGACAGTCGAAAGACCACCTGGATGCATCCTCGTTCCAAGCACTGGCACCTTATCGACTATGTCCTAGTGCGTCAGAGGGACCGCAGTGACGTCCTCCTCACCAGAGTGATGCCCAGCGCAGAGTGCCACACTGACCACCGCCTTGTTCGCTGCAAACTCAAGCTCCGCCTCAAGCTGAAACCCAAGAAAGGCCCCCCCCCCCCCCCCAATAAAAAGCTTGATGTTGCCAGCCTTCAGCGTGACGACAAGAAAGCTACCCTTCAGGCCGATTTACAGCGCATGCTCAAAGACACAGTTGATCCAGCAGACTCCTCCCCTGAAACATTCTGGGAACAACTGAAAACTGTTATTGTAAAATCTTCTGTGGAAGTCTTGGGCTTTGCTAGAAAGAGGAACAAAGACTGGTTTGACGAAAACGACGTAGAGATCCAGGAACTTCTAGCAAAAAAAAAGAGCCGCCCACCAGGCCCACCTAGCCCAGCCTTCCTGCCCTGTGAAGAAGTCTGCCTTCCGCCTCATCTGCAGCAGTCTCCAGCTCAAGCTTAGAGAGCTCCAGAACGAGTGGTGGTCGAGACTGGCACAGAGGACCCAGCTCTGCGCTGACAACGGTGACTACAGGGGCTTCTACGAAGCACTGAAAGCAGTGTAAGGCCCTAGGCACCTGGTACAAAGTCCCCTGCGAAGCGCTGATGGACAGGCACTCCTCACAGATAATACCTCCATCTTGAACCGCTGGTCGGAATACTTTCAGGACCTCTTCGGCGCTGAGCGCACTGTTCAAGAATCAGTCATCCTCCAAATCCCACACCTTCCACTAAAGGTTGAATTGGACGAACCGCCCACCGCCGAAGAGACCCTCACAGCCATCCACCAGCTCAAGAGTGGCAAAGCAGCAGGCATTGACGGAATCCCGCCAGAGATATGGAAACATGGAGGCCCAGCACTGCACAACAAGCTCCACGGCCTCTTTCTCAGCTGCTGAGAAAAAGGAACACTACCAAAGGACCTCCGTGATGCAGTCATCATCACCCTGTACAAGAACAAAGGAGAGAAGTCTGCCTGCTCAAATTATCGAGGAATTACCCTGCTGTCCATTGCCGGGAAAATTCTCGCAAGGTTGCTCCTGAATCGGCTGGTACATTGCCATCGGTGAAGACCACCTCCCAGAGGGCCAGTGTGGCTTCAGAGCCAACAGGAGTACCACTGACATGGTCTTTGTGCTGAGACAGCTTCAGGAGAAGTGCCGCGAGCAGAACAAAGGGCTGTACGTAACGTTTGTCGACCTAACAAAAGCGTTTGACACTGTGAGCATGCAAGGTATGTGGCAGATCCTGGAGCGACTTGGCTGTCCCCCAAAGTTCCTCAACATGATCGTCCAGCTCCACGAGGACCAACCAGGCCAGGTCAGACTAAACAGTGACCTCTCAGAACCATTCCCCATTCGCAACGGCGTGAAGCAAGGCTGCGTGCTGGCACCGACCCTCTTCACCATCTTCTTCAGCATGATGTTGAAGCAGGCCACAGTGGACCTCGACGATGACGACGCAGTGTACATCAGGTATCGTCTCGATGGCAGCCTGTTCAACCTCAGACGACTGCAGGCCCACACGAAAACCCTAGACCAACTGATTCGTGAGCTGCTCTTTGCTGATGACGCTGCCCTCGTTGCACACACAGAGAGAGCCTTGCAGCGCATTACGTCCTGCTTCACAGATGCCGCCCAGCTCTTTGGACTTGCGGTCAGTCTGAAAAAGACAGAGGTCCTTCATCAGCCGTCACCTAAGGAAGAACATCGCCCTCCCCACATCACCATCGGCGAGTCCGAACTGAAGTCTGTACACCAGTTTACCTACCTTGGCTGCATCATCACGTCAGACGCCAAGCTGGACAAGGAGCTGGACAACAGGCTGGCAAAAGCGAACAGTGCTTTCGGGCGACTATTCAAGCGGGTGTGGCACAATCAACAGCTGAAAAAAGGCACCAAGATCAGCGTGTACAGAGCTGTCGTCCTCACCACCCTGCTGTACGGTTCCGAGTCCTGGGCCCTCTTCCGCAGCCAACTGCGACTCCTCGAACGCTTCCACCAGCGCTGCCTGCGTACCATCCTGGGCATTCACTGGAGTGACTATGTCACCAACGTCGAGGTCCTTGAACAGGCGGAAACTGTCAGTATCGAGGCTTTGCTGCTGCGGACACAGCTTCGCTGGGCGGGGCACGTCTCCAGGATGGAGGATCATCGCCTAACCAAGATCACTCTGTTCGGCGAACTCGCCACTGGACACCGAGACAGAGGGGCACCAAAGAAGAGATACAAAGACGGTCTCAAGAAGTCACTTAGTGCCTGCCAAATCGACCACCGCCAGTGGTCTTTGCTTGCTGCGGACCGTGACACGTGGCGCTCCACCATTCACAAGGCAGCCGTCTCCTTTGAGGACTCTCGCAGAGCTAACCTTAAGGACAAGCGGCTGAGAAGAAAAAACAGAGTTGTCGAAACTCAGAATCCTGACCAGACCTTCCCCTGCAGCCACTGCGGTCGAACCTGCCTGTCCCGGATTGGCCTCCGCAGCCACGAAAATGCCTGCAGACGACGTGGGCAAGCCCTATAGAATCTTCGTTCGCGAAGTCAAGCTAAGATATTATTATTATTATTATTATTATTATTATTATTATTATTATTATTATTATTATTATTATTATTATTATTATTATTATTATTATTATTATCTTTGTTGTTCACTGTTAGTTTGAGGGATTCTTTGGAGTTGGAGAGGGAAAAGCAAGTGGAGACTCTCTCTGACTGTAGATGGTGACATACCAGTCCCTCGCCCATAGGGAGGTGTTGTTGAGGGCCTCTTGCATTTTGACTGTAGCAGTTAGAGTGGACTCTAAGGCGTTCCACATGGCAAAGTCGTCAGCATGCAGGGCTCTTGTGATGTGTCTGGAGAGGCCATCAGTGATGTCATTAATGAAGACAAGGAAGAGGGTGGGGGAAATCACACCTCCTTTGGCAATACCTTCCCTGATCTTAACGGTGTAGTCCAGGCTGTCACCCAGCTTGACCCTCGCGGTTCTGTGGCTTAGGAAACTTGATCCAGATGACCCTTCGCCCGGCAACTCCTGCCATCAATAGTTTCAGAAGAAGACCCTCTTTCCACACCTTGTCAAACGCTTTGGAGAGGTCAACGAAGGTGGCGACTACTTTCTTCTTTTCCTGGAAGGCTATTTCTATCCACTGAGAAGGTAAATGAGCTGGTCTTCAGTACTTCTGTTCTTCCTGAAGGTTCTCTGTTCTTTGGGTATTAGGTTGTTGGTTTCCGGATGCCACAGAAGTCTCTTGTTGATCATGCGCTCGAGTGTCTTGCCGAGGCAGCTTAGCAGGCTGACAGGTCTGTAGATGGACTTCTTGTTTGGGTCCTTTCTTTTCTTGGGTATGGGTGCAATGGTGGCCTTCTTCTACGCTGATGGAAAAACACCCTTTCTCCATGAAAGGTGAATGAGTTCAAGCAGTTTCCTTCTGGCAGCTGGTCCTGGATGCATGATCATTTCGTTGCAGACCCCGCCGTTCCCTCGGGCTTTCCTGGATTTGAGTCTCATTGAGTTCTGACAGAGTGAGGTCTGAAGTCATGGCTGCAGTGGGGTTTGTCTGGTGTTTAAGCTTTGTCTGCAACTGTGTTTCAACTTCCCTTCTTCTTTCTGCTGGGATTTTTAGAGTGCTGTCCATCTCAAAGGCATCAGCAAGGGTGTTTGCAGCTCTCTTCCCTGTGTGGATCATGCCATCTTCCGCAAGTGTTTTGGATCTAGACGTGGTTGTGGCATCCTCGTTCAGAGTCTTGGTGAGACGCCATAGTTGTCCAGTGCTTTGGTCCAGGCTGAGTAAGGATTTTTGTTTTCGTGCCAGCTTTGACGGATTTCTTTTGTCTTTGACTTGTTGAAGTCCTCCTTTAGTAGATTACGCTTGGCAGTTGTTTCTGGTTTTGGGTTCTTCTCCATGTCATTTCTGGGTTCTGAGAGTTGCTGGTGAAGGGCGGCCAGAGTTTTGCTCCAGTAGGGTTTGTAGTCTTTTCTGAAGCCACGGCGATGGATTTCTGAGCTTTTGTTTATGTCCTCTGTTAGGTTGATGCAGCAGAGTACTTCAGCATGGGCTTGATATGTTGTCCATTCAGCCTTCTTGAAGTTCCAGCTGGCCCTTTTTCGGTGGTGTTCGCTGGCAGTCTTTTTATTGGCAATGTGCAGGATAATAGGGAGGTGGTCGCTTCCGCCCAGCTGGTCATTTACGACTCTGATGGTTTGTTTCTGAACATCTTCTGTGGCCATGGCAAGGTCAGGAGTTGATGCTTTCTTCCAAGCTCTGGAATAGTATGTTGGTTTGTCGTCAGGCTGGTTAATCAGGACTAGCTGGTTGTCGATGATCCAGTCTTCTATGTCCTCTCCTCTGCAGTCAAAGTCTTTATACCCCCAAATCGGTGAGTGACCGATGAGGTCCCCAACAATTATGTGTTTTTCTGGCAAAAGCTGAATGGTATGGAGGTCAAGTCTTGAGGTGGGAGCGCTGTAGCAGTTGGTGATGAGAAGTTCATCGTGCAGGAGGGTGTTGATGGTGACAAACTCAAGTTCGCCTGCTGCTGTCTGTTCTAGCAACAGCGCCGGGATTCCATGCCTGACAAGAGTTATTGCTCCCCCTTTGTGTCCAGTGGGTTTGTCTCGTCGGAAAGTATCATAACCTCTGATGAATCTGTGGCTTTCTGTCAAGTGAGTTTCTTGAATGCAGATGACATCAATGTTGTTCTCTTTCAGGAAGACGTGTAACTATGTTTTCTTTTGCTGAATGCCTTCTGCGTTTCACTGCGCAACCTTGAGAGCTGTCGTTGGAGTTGTAGAGAGCCGCCAGTCGCTGAGGTGGGTCCCTTAGAGGCTGAGGGCCCGCACCGTCCCCGCCTGGCTTTGGTCCACGGGGACGACACCATATCGAAATATCCATCTGAGGCATAATCCATTAGGGTTGGGTGTGTGCTCGTTTCCCTGACGGGTTTCCACACCATATCAGATGGCATAGTCAGCGACACTCCGACTTCGTTGGTCATTGGTTTCAGTTCGGAAATTTCCTTCTCGTAGGATAATTTTCTTAACTGGGATTGAGAACTTCCCCAGCCTTTGTTTTAATTTTGGAGTCTGGCTTCTCCTAGGCCAGTTGCCTGCCACAGCTTATGAATCTTGCCTACCCAGGGAGTTCATTAGGATCCCATCACTAGACATGGCTCCCGACCAAGGCTACCCACACTCATTTAAGGAATTTAACCTAGAATGGCTGCCTACCAGGGCTGCTGAGCCCACTCTGCCTATGGTTGGTTTTGTGTCGGGGTTTGCTCCCCTAGCCTTTGCCTCTCCCGAGGCACCCACAAGGCAGTGGGGCTATTTACCCATAGTTAGGAGTCTGGTTTACGGTCATCGGGGCGTATCCACATACCAGTGGGCCTGCATGCCCCGTGTCTGGGAGCCAGACATCCTCCGAATCCCCTGTAGTTCAGCCCGAGTCCGTAAGGTGCTCAGTTACCGTGTGTCGCCGCTTGGAGGCACTACATGAGGTTTGTTGTTGGAGAGGCTGTGTACTGGCAGAGGGAGACTGACGCATTCTGCCCTCCTTTTCGGAATACTGCTAGCCAGCGCTGAAAGCTGAAAGCGAGAAGTGACAAACACTACCTCTGCGCTACCACAGTAGCCGCATCACAACAACGATTTTGACACACACTTTTATAGTCATGCGCAGATATCTCTAACCGTCAGTATCCGCTGCTACTGTTTCCAATGTAAACATTCACTTTTACTCCGTTACTTTCATCTGTTTAGCGAAATTTAAACAATATATGTATCACATACCTTCACGGACTCGATCTCGTCTGTCTGTGCGTGCGGCGGTTCATATTTCAGTCGAATACATCTTGTTCTTCCCGTCGAGAAGAAGGCCAGGCAACGGACAACTGAGAAGCACGTTTAGAAATGGCAGTCAGTTACAACACAATTCATTACTATTTTTTTAAAGCAGACAAGCAAACAAGTTCCATACAATTTGCAACTTATCTTTTCTGTGTAGACTAGGACGGAGTCCTGTTCATATGCTGTAGAACTAAAAATAAGCGCAATGGCGTATCGGTGATGTGCCACATAAAAGATATGTAGAAAAAAAAAAGTTATGAAATATTTTCATCGTTATCAAGCAGCTTGAGGACTGAGATAGTGGCGGCTGACTGCACTGGATAGCCCCGTCAATAAAAGCACGAACAGGCAAACATCGGTCAGCCATCTTTGAGGCCAATCACTGTAAAAGTACTCGCTGAAGCATCGGCGATAAAAATTGTCGCTTCCCGTTCCTAAAATGGTAGCGCCCATGTAAAGAGCATCTAAGCCACGTACCGGTTTGCCGGATGTGCCAAAATGTTACTTCCCATTGCAACTTCACCTGCACGTCAACGGCGTTTTCTCCGCGTTCAGACCCGCATCGTAATTTCGACAGTACCAAAAAGACTTTTCAAGACGTAACGGAAACAAAATTTTAGTAACTTTGGGCATACAAATATGACGATAGTCACTCTTTAAGTTCAACATTTTGTTTATTTGGGTGTAAATTCTTTGAGTCATGGATTTCAGAAAATTGTCACAGGTGAAAATAACATCCTGAATTATAGCTGCTTACAGAAGTCGCCGGAAAAGTTCCGCGTATTACGGTGTCTGTCCTTCTGTCTGTCCGCCCGTCTCAATCTTTTTTCCCGACATCTGAGAGATTTATTTCAGGTGTCAGTAAATTCTTACGTGCTTTTGTCCTTAAACCTTCTTTTTGTCTGTTTCAACATAATTTTTCATATGGGTACGTCAGACGACGGATAAGTCGAACGAAAAAGAAATTCCCTACAGGTTCAACTAAAGCGTCGTCGACTCAATACGTTCACAATAAATGCATGCTTACACCCACACACATGTTGTTTATGCGGTGGGGGGTGGGGGTGGGGGGGGGGGGGGCAGTGTAGCTCAGGTAGTACAGTGTTCGACTCTCCTCCATAAGGCCCTGGGTTCGAACCTAGCTGGGGTTCAAAATTTGCTCAGATGTCTTTTCGGTTCCCGGTCTTTGAAATTGCTTGGGACAATAGACGTTAAGCTGTGCACTTTTAAGGATTTTGTTAATGCAGATCAGCGCATGATTTTCATGTAGATTAATGCAGGGTCTTCATGAAGGTCGGCGAAGGATTTCATGCAGATCACAGCAAGGTGCACGAGGTAGATCAGTGCAGGTTATCCATGCAGACCAATGCATTCATGCGGATTTGTGCAGGTTCACATCCGTACATAATGTCTCCAAGAGGCATAGATCCTCATGAGCCCCCACATCCGCGAGGACTCATAAGGATCTATGCCTCTTGATACTTTTTTGTTGATCAATGCAGTTTCTTCATGCTGATTACTGCACATCCCATGTGCCGATCAACACACTTTCTCCTGAGAATGTATGCCCGATGGAGCTAATTTGAATCCATGTGCCATGCGCGTAAATCTAGTTAACTATGTCGATTCGATAAGCCCTTGCTATTGCTGTTGCAGAGGCTTATAAGAATATATGCCTCTTGCAGAGAAAAAACAATCCTAATGTGCACCTGCAGGTCGTAGCGAGAGGCGTAACTTCCAATGAGACCCTTAGCATGTGCCCGTCTCCAGCAGCAAAACGTTTGCGGGCCCACGACGGCCAGCGTGGGCCCGAAGACCTTTGTTTATTGTGGTGTAACCGTATCTGCTCTCAGTATTAATGCGCATGTTCAGCCTGCATTGATTTACATTTACAGACTCAGCTTGCAGCTCGCACGGTGCATGACATTTTGAAGGAATGCTGGGTGAACTTTATATTAACTCTGTTTATCCTGTGAAATAAATTTTGACTAATAGTTCAAGGGTGGTTCCAAAATAGCTTGGCGCCTGAGGCATCACCCAAGAACGAAAACAGTTGATCTATCTCCTAATCTGTAATGTAGCCTTCACAAGACAAGAAGCAAATTTTACAAAATCAGCATCAGGATGTAATGGGTTATGGCTCCGAGTATCAAGCACCGCTCTGTGGCTAAAAACGTGTTGTATAGCGTTGCCGGTGGCAGCTACTGATGCGGGTCGCCATGGAAGAGTTTACCCGTGCACAGGAGATAGAGCCCAGACAATAGGTATCAAGAGGGTTAGTTTCAGTGAAAGGCCGCCGATAATAATAATAATACCGGTTATTATAAAGGCGCTTTACCCAATTCTGCGAATCGGCTCAAAGCGCCGCGAACTGAACGCAACACGCAAGCTCACGTGACACACACAATCATCTGAAGACAAACACAGTACAAGACATTCACCTGGTGCGAAAGGTCAGTTCAGCCACTGAGTTTTCGGAAATTTGGATCGCTTTTATTTGAAATTTTATAGTGGCCTGAAACCAGTACCACTGTGGAGGAGGAGGAAGAGTCGGAGTAGCCGAAGAAAGAACCCCCGACGGTCCGCTCGAATTAACGGTGACACTTACTAGAGGAGAAAAGTCCGACGCCAAAACCCGTTATCGAACCTCGCACTTTTAGCATTGGTGGCAGGTGCCTTAACCACTGCGCCACGGACCACCATGGATAACCCCTTGACCCTTATTGTCTAGGCTGTATTTCCTGTGCACTGGAAAACTCTTTCACGGCAACCCGCATCAGAAGCTGCAACCGGCAACGCTATAAAACACATTCGCAGCCATTGATGCGGAGCGCCTTAAGGGAGTTAACCCCGCTACTGTCGGCGGCTAGGAACGATGTTTCCTAAACCACCACAGATCACATCAGTGTGACCGGATTGTTATAGATACGTACATAAAGAAGTGAAGCTAGCAAGAGGCATAGATCTTCATGGGTCCACTAGATGTGTGTGCCCTTAAAGATCTGTGGCCCTTGCATTTGGATGATGGCCTCTGGACTCCATGATTGTATTTATTTTTTTTACTCCCTTGCCCTGGAAGCAAAGCAGTGCAAATCTGTCTTTCGCTCAATGTTCTGTGTCACGTTTTGTCATAGTGTTTATGTTTACGTCGCTTCCGCACGGCAGACCTACATAATTATACAGACAGTCTGTACAGAATACACGACAGATAACAGTCTGGAAAGGTGCAACATGGCGCGCCTAGGATACATCGTTTCTTTTGTGGTGTGTACCATTTTCGCGTTAACTAACTGCAATGGTAAGTCTAATAGTTCAGTACGTTCATCAGTAGCAAAACGTACTCGGGCCCACGACGGCCGCAGTGGGCCCGCGCACAGCCGTGCGCGGGCCCACTGCGACCGTCGTGGGTCCGAGGATCTTTGCTTACTGGGGTGTGTATGTTAACTAAATATGTTAATTACAGTCTACTCCGCTTATAACAAAATCGGATATAACAAAAGTCGGATATAGCAACACTTTTTCAAAGGTCCCAACATAAGTTTTTCAACGTAAATTACTTCGCTTATAACAAGCGTCGGATATAACAACAAGAAATATTGAGTCCCTTGGCGATTTGTTATATCCAGAGTTTACTGTAATCACTTTATATTGCGTGCTACTTGGCGTTATCCCTTTCACAGCCGAAGAAAAGTGCCAACATCACGCAACCGAAAGAAAGGCAAAGAACCTCATGACTAGAAGACTCGTGACGTTCTGTTATAATTTATATTCATTTTCCTTTTGGATTTGTTTCTAATGTTTAGTTCAAAAGACATGTTCGTGCTCGATGGCAGATTCGAGGCAGATGTGCTTATGTGTGTATGGGGGGAAGGCGAGGGGTGTGAGGGTGGGGTTGTTACAGGAGTTCTTGACCCTCTAGCCCCAACATTTTCTGCAATCGACTTCGTTTAGAATTCGGTCGGATATAGCAAAAGTCGGATGTAAAAACACTTTAAAAAAAATCAGTTGTCCTTATATGATTTTCCAGGTAAATCACTTCGCTTATAAGAAATTATACCAAGAAGAACAAGATGAGGATTTCACCCCAAGTCTACCGTATTGTGAAGTCCCTCCTATTAATAGACGGGACCTTTTAGGACGAGTCGCTGTGGGGCGAATTTAATAGCATGGCCATAATGTCAAGGGCGGGCAGGCTAAACCTCTAACAATTGCAGTAACAAGATAAAAATTACGTCATGTCTAGTTACGCTAACCTCGCTGCTGAACGTACATTTGGCGCAAAGCGCCGTATGTGCGTATGTGTGTGCGTATGTTTGTAAACAAGACAATCTCCGATATTTATGTACACACAAGCTTGAAACTTGGCGAAATACTTTCTTAAGTGGGTGGCTAAAAGAGCCTCCGAGCATATTGTAATTGAATGTCTCATTGAAGACATAAACAACCGTTCATTGGAAGTCGGTTGACCCAGATTAGAGACCGTAAATTTTGTAATATTTACTTGAATCTTTGCATATAGATAGTTTGGAAAAAGACATTGGACGAGTCCGTTAGCCAGCTTTGTATCCTTTCAACCTCTTTAGAAAAAAAAACATTTCAGAAAAGACTTGAAACACTAAAAAACCTTTACTTCTAGAGAAAGTCAGACAATGGCGGCGACGTAAAAGAGGCAACTTCGTCACCACGCAGACACTGACAAAATAAAATAATCTAAATATGACGTCATTCTCTCTCTCGCGCGCGGCTTTCTCTCTCTCTCTCTCTCTCTCTCTCTCTCTCTCTCTCTCTCTCTCTCTCTCTCTCTCTCTCTCTCTCTCTCTCTCTCTCTCTCTCTCTCTCTCATACACACACACACACAAACATTCGCGCATCTCCGGGAGGAATAGATCCTCATGCGCCTGGAGGGCGCATGATCATCTATTCCACTTGGAGATGTTTGGAGAGCGCGCGCATGCACGCACACACACATCGACGCGCTTTCAGAAGAGCATACAGGTGACCCGTGTACTTAGTATATCATGTAGCTAGGTAAAGTCAACCTGCTTTCACACAAATTATAGCAAGACTGATATTGTACTGTGAAGTTTTAGTTTTGTCACCATTTTCTTAAGCATATGAAGCGAAAGTGAAACTCATATCACGTAAAATATAAAATTACGTAAAAACTTAAACTTACGTCATGACAAATGACGTTTGACAAATCAATGACGCGTATGTCCTGCGCCCCTTATAGAACTCACATTGGCAGATCTGCGAGACTTTTTCAATATTATTGGAGATAATTCAACATCAGAATAAGGTCAAAGACAAAAGGTAGAGACCATTGACAGAGAGGACAGCTCTCATATAGAATGGACTTTGTGGGTTATGGTTCATCCCATCTTGTTTTGAGCTCATATGTATTTTGCTTTCAGGAACATTAAGAGTTGTTCATATTTTTAAGCTTATCCTTCTTATCTATTTCTCTCCTCTCTAATCTAGCCTCTGATCAACACACACCGGCGCACACAAATAAAGACGGACACACGCCATTACTTACCTCCGGCCGGGGCCTCAGTTATTTTTGTGGGCTCAAGAACCCAGGCCCCGAATTCAACCGCAAAGAATCCTAGGCGCATTAACTTACCGGATGATTTGACGGAGGCGCGTAAGATATTTTGGATCTTAATGCTTTCCAAACGCCTATGTTAATTTAGATATCATGGCGCACACTAGAATTGGAGCGGATCCGTTGTTTGGCAAGGTTGTTTTCGTCGTTAGACCGAAACACAATCTCCATTTTTGAACAAGTGATGCTTTTATCTCCCCCGCAGATTTGTCTTGGTAAAGGTATTAGTTGGTGGTGCAGAACTACTTAGTATTCTTCTTTTTTTTTTCTTTCCGTAAAGAGCCTTCTCAAGGAGTGCAGTGTTTTCGTATGTACTGTAAGAATGAGGCGTCAAAATAATTATGAACAAGAATATGACGTCATCTTGCTGTCGAGTGACGTAACTGTTTTCTTGTTACCATCATTATATGCTAATGACGTGGAATCTATTATCCGTCCAAATTCTTCACTTTTTTTGTGGACAAATTTGTCGGGAGGTCTGAAATCTTTCACGTCGGCAATAGCTGACAGTGGCTTGTGCATGTAATAAGACCTTCTACATGAGTTTGTGGTGGCATAGGAGCTTCAGATAGCTTGCTTCTCTGGTTCCTTCCTTTCTTTATTAATATTTATGTCGTTTAGCACCGCGCCACGACTACTACACGTTTTAAATATTGCAGGGACTCCAAGCACTGTTAATTGGTATGCACTTGGTCTACGAGCTACTGCCACAGTAGACACAAGAGGCCATTAAACACACATACACACACGTACTATAGTAAACAACAGACAATTAGATACATTTGTAAACGCATGCACGAGCTCTTTTCCATTTTCCCGCGCGTTACTATACTTAGACTGAGGATCACATGACCGGTCTCATGATTTCAGCAGAAGTGTTTGTCCACCGCAAATTTACAAAACCAAGATGGCGTCCAGTCTCGAGTTGGTCGTATCAAACGGTGACGTTTTGCTTCAAAGGTGCGACGCACCTTTAGGTAGCAGAACAGCTTTGGACACAGTATAACAATAATATTAGGTCTTATTATCTTCCTCCTTAGTGAGGCATTTGTACGCCACCAATAAAGACGGACACACGGCGCTTCCCGCCATTAGAACGTTCTGTGGGCTGGAGTAGCGACAGGAATTCTAAAGAAGAATAGCACGAGCAGCAAAATGACGTCAGTATATGCTTGACATCTTGGCATCGCTGGTCTCACGACGCCGCGTACAGTGACCAAATTGATGTTTCCGTCACTCATCCAAAAGCACGTAGCCTCTTCCAGGGCTGATTGTTTTGTTCCACACAGCCTCTTCCATGGCTGATTGTTTGATGAGAGAATATAGAGGATCCAAAATTTGCAAAAATAAAGTAATTAGTATTTAAAAAGTTGAAGAGGTACAACACTGGATTACGAACTCATTCAATATCTCCCTTTAATATTGCTGTATGCAAAGTACCTAGTAAGAATAACAAAACTTACGAACTCAAATGCGGATCAATCGTTTTTCGTGAAGCGGCCATTTCTTGTCAACCTGTAAACTAAGTAATAAATACTTTTACAAAAATCTGCTTCGTGAGAATTCACGTATGGAACATATCTTAACGTTTCAAACTTTGACAAATGCGGGCTGCAGTCGCTGTCACACACACACACACACACACACACACACACACACACACACACACACACACACACACACACACACACACACACACACACACACACACGAGTTAGCGAGTGCTAACTGTAAAATTCGGTATATCAGTAAGAGACAAATTAAAATAGATTAAACTCGGAACCTTATCATAAAACGAAAACATGTGTTTGACACTGGAGACGACTTTATTGCACATTTTTAGTCCTGAGGTAGTAATGGCACTAAATAAAACACAATCTTGATCAATTATTAAACACACTGTACTGAGGAGTTATAATACAATTACAGCAAGCGTAAAATACAGATGGTGCACAAACAATCCTACCACTGCTACACACACATACACACGCATGCGCAGACACCCACACATCTTCCTTTCATAGCAGCACTCAACACAGCAACAGCAGGAGGAATAAAAGATTTCTCATAAACATGTGTCCGGGCCAAAGGAATCATAAGCCTCCTCCTTGAGGGAAGTTTATCAAAACAAAGGTGAAAAGGGTGGAGGGGGTCGTCAAAAATGATGTTGGCTTTTTTTTCAGCAAGACTGACTCGTATACCGCAGACAGATGCTTCTGATTTTGTCCGATCACTTTGGTGGCCATGTTGACAACGCGACCTAACCTAGTTTTCTGTTTAACTGTGAGATTAACATCTATCTTTCTGTCTATCTCTCTATCTAT
The DNA here is from genome assembly GCA_036245525.1 of Semisulcospira habei. NCBI lineage: Eukaryota > Metazoa > Mollusca > Gastropoda > Semisulcospiridae > Semisulcospira > Semisulcospira habei. The sequence goes on along the minus strand of BTPG01000001.1, from coordinate 156,374,053 downwards.
CTGTCTGTGTCTGTCTGTCTGTCTGTCTGTCTGTTTGTCTATCTACCTATCTGTCTGTCTGTCTGTCTGTCTGTCTGTCTATCTATCTATCTGTCAAGTAGTCTTACCGACCGTTGGGGCACCACTGATGACTTGGCAACCAGCTCCCTCCATTCCACTCTGTATATGCCATTCTTAGTGTTGCGCTCAGCTTCAGTCCTGTCCACCCTGAGATATTGTCCTCCCATCTTTTTCTCTGTCTTCCTCTCCTTCGCCCTCCTTGCACAGTGCCTTGCAGGATTGTCTTGGCAAGCCCTGCTGATCGCGTGACATGCTCATACCTCTTCAGTTTACGTTTTTTCTCAATGGCTAATAGGTCTTCATAGGGCCCGATGGCTTGCCTGATTCTTCTTCCCACTTCCTCGTTCGTGATGTGATCTCTGTACGAAATGCCAAGAAGCCTTCGAAAACATCTCATTTCAGTGGCTTTTATCCTCCTTTCGAGGTCTGCTGTTAGTGTTCAAGACTCACAGGCATATAAGAACACTGAGATGACTAAGGAGCGCATGAGACTAATCTTGGAGCAGAGTGTGATGTTTCTATCCTTCCATGTGGTCTTCAGTCTTGTCAGCGCTGTTGTTGTCTGCGCAATCCTGGACATTATTTCTGGTTTTGATCCCTCATCTGTCACAATGGCTCCTAAGTATTTGAATTTCTTAACTGTTTCCAGTTTTTGGCCTCCAACCGCGATTTCAGTGTCAATGCCACTGGCGTTATTGGTCATCAGTTTGGTCTTCTCTGCGCTGATTTCCATCCCAAACGCAATGGCTGTACAGTCCAGATTTACCACCAGCTGAGCTAGCTCCTCCTCTGTTCCTGCAAGGACATCAATTCGTAAGCGAAGCGCAGGTTCTTGATTGTTCTGCCGCCAATTCTGACAGTTCCTTCGTGATGTCTCAGAGCGTCCGTCATGATTCTTTCCAGGAAGATGCTGAGAAGAGTAGGTCTTGTCTGACTCCGACGGTTGTCCTAAACCATTTTCCTATTTTGCCGTTGAAGCAGACTGCGCTAGTGTCTTGTTGTAAATGTTTTCTATTACTTTGATCGGGTTGGCATTGATGTTGTACAGCTTCATAGTGGACCAAAGGGCTGCATGCCACACCCTGCCAAACACTTTCTTAAAATCCACAAAGACACGATAGAGGTCTTGCTGTTGCTGGAGGCACCTCTCACATAGAACTCTCAGGTTAAAAATCTGCTCAGTTGTGTTGCGCCCTGATCTGAAGCCTGCCTGTTCCTCAGCTATGATTTTCTCTGCCTGTGGCTTTAGCCTGTTCAGCAGGATCTTTAACATGACTTTGCTTGGGTGGCATATAAGACTGATCGTGCAATAATTCTGGCATTGTTGTAAGTTGCCTTTTTTCGGGAGAGTTATTATAAGTGATTGGGTCCATGGTGTGGGCCATTCCCCTGACTGCGAGATCTTATTGCAAATAGTTAGTAAGGCGCTTATCATGTCTTCTCCCCCTTCTTGGACTAGTTCTGCAGGGATGTTGTCTGCTCCTGCTGCCTTCCCTTTTTTCAGCGACTTCACTCTATGTCTTCTCGGAGGGTGGAATAGTTGTCACTGTTGGTCACTGGTGGGATGACAGGTATGCCTGGGTCCCCTGTAGCTCGGTGGTTGTACAAATCTGAACAGTACTCAGTCCAACTCTTCAGAATGTCTTGGTTTTCCATAAGACAGTTCCCTTCGCCATCTTGAATGATAGAGGAGCGGCCTTGTTTTGCACTGGTCAGTTCTGTCACCAGCTGGTATGCCTTTTTTTTTGCTATTAATTTTGTTCAGATTTTCTTCTACGTGTTTACACTGGTTTTCAATCCACTTCTCCTTTGCCTTTTCATGCTTTTCTTAATATAATATCCTGGTTAATTTCCCTGTATTGTTTAGCTCCATCTACCTCTGACTTCTTTTTCTTTAATTCTCGACGCTTGTCACACAGATCGAGGATGTCAGCTGTAACCCAAGGTTTCTTTGCTTGTCGCTGTTTGCCAATGATCTCACTGGCTGTTTGGGTTACAGCAGTGTTACATGTGTTGATCGGTGTGTTCACATTCGTGTCTTCTGCACCTAGAAGTAACAGTGATGCGAATTTTCCTCCTATCTGTGCCTGGAAGGCTTCCGCTACCTCTGGGTCTTTTAGTTTCTCGAGGTCGAACTTCATTCTGGTGGGACCCTGCTTGTTGACTTTCTTCAGGCGGAGTCGGAAGGTCATCATTACTAAGTCATGGTCGCTTCCTATGTCTGCTCATGGAAAGCTTCTTGTCTTGGCAATGTTCACACTGGTTTGGAAGCGTCTCTTCACCATGATGTAGTCAATTTGATCATGGTGCTCTCCATTCGGGCTGACCCATTGCCACCTTCTGAATGCTTTGTGTGGGCCTAACGTGTTCATCAGCTTCAGATCATTTGCGCTGGCAAATTTCAGGAACCTTTAGCCTCTGTCGTTGGTCTCTGCATTGCAGTAGCGTCCACATGTGCCTTTCCAATTCTTAACAGCATCCTCTCCTATTTTGGCCCACCGTGAGATGGCCTTAGTCGTCTGCTCGGCGTTAAACCCAAATAACTAACTAACTAACTAACTAACCTATTTTGGCATTCCAGTCTCCCTGCACCACAAGATTGTCTTTCTTGGGGGTCTGGTCCAGGACTTCGTGCAGTTGGTCATAGAAGTCTTCTATTTCCTTATCATCATAGTTTGTTGTTGTAGCGTAAATGCCGCCGTGAGATGGCCTTAGTCGCCTGCTCGGCGTTAAACCCAAATAACTAACTAACTAATTGTAGCGTAAATTTGTACAATGGTGATATTAAATGGGGTTGACCTCAAGCGTATGGTAATAGGCCTACTGGAGACAGGCCAACAAATCATGACAGTGTTCACGATGTTTTTGTGGACGAGAAATCCGACACCCTGTTTGTGTTTGTCATCTCTGCCACTGTAGTACAGTTTGTGGTTTTCCTGGGTTGATGTTTCCCCAAGGGTTTTCCATCGTACTTCGCAAAGTCCTAGGATGGTCCAATGGTATCTGTTCATTTCGTGTGTCAGTTCCTCTACCTTTCCAGGCGTTCTTAATGTTCTGACGTTCCAAGTGCCAAAGCTGATGTTATTTCTGGCACGGAGTTTTGATGGTGCACCAGTAACACACTTAACACCTCTGCCCTGGCACAAGACAGAAGGCGCGGTCCTTGTTCCGGGCGACGACCGATCCGGTATGGATTGAGCTAAGGTTGTCATTACATGTGGTGTGTATTGGATAAATGAACCTAGCGGAGCCCATCCCTCTCCAAGCTGTTGACCACAACCGAAACTCTACATAACTAGTGGATTGCCTTGGTCCTGGACACGTGGCCGATGAGACATTCATCAAAAAAGTTCATACGCCCAGTCAGGTACCGTGTCAGCACCCTAGCCTTTGGTTAACCAAAACCTAACCTTCAAGGAAGCTGGGACTCGTGAAGGGCGGGGTCATCTAAATCCCGTGCAGATGTGAACATCTCCCCACTGACCAGGAGATTAGCATACCAGAAATGATGTTGTTGGGTTTTTTTTTTCAGCAAGACTGACTCGTATACCGCAGACATATCCTTCTGATTTTGTCCGATCACTTTGGTGGCCATGTTGACAACGCTACCTAATCTTTTTTTCTCTACTACAACATTTCTGCCTGGTATGAGATTATCATACAAGGTAAAAATGTTGCAGTAGAAAATTCTCTCAACAAGACTTCTGTAGACGAGAACTAATGCGTGCTGGCTGACGTCGATACTCTTAAGCTTCCTGGGTATAACAAACGTCAGCAAAGTCAGCAATTAATTGTTTATCCTGTAATCAACCGACAAATTGTTACTCTAGATGGTGACCACATCATATTATTACTTGTTCACAAATGCTACTACAAACACACGAGGAACTTGCAAATAAAAGTAGATTAAACATAACAAAAACACCATGTACTCTAGGCACTGACAAGGACAGCAAAGCGAAGACAGATCGAGGGTTTCATACATGTATTACATTACAAAAGTCAACCTCACGACATTACAAACAACAACAAATAAGAAGCTGTACAGTATTACGAAAGTTTCATTACAATTATAATCCGTGTCTTGTAATGCGCTTCCTGCTTTTTAGCACATTGGTCACTTCCATTTCAGTCAGAAATGCATAATTATGGCTAACAGGATTAACCCTCTTGTGCATGCGACCACCGGGTTTGTCTCGTTATCGTTGGCTGCATGCATGAGGGGGTTGCTCTAGCTGTTTGCTTGTTTTTGCTGCTCGCGGTACTGGTCTTTAGAATGGCCTGCTAGCCTGTCTCATTCTTTCTTTTATTTCTTAAAAATAATCATCACAAATTCCCATTGGAAGAACACGTTTGCGGTCCATGTTTTATTTTCGTTTCCACTGGCACCTATCAAGACAACAATTCAGCGTTGTCAACGTTTGTCATACTCTTTTATAAAGATGTTTCATTGCGAAATGAAGAGTTCGGGGAACCCCCTCTTCACTCTTATTTAATCGATGCCATAGAGCGGTAGAAGGGTTTAAACAACAATTTCTGTTTGTATAAGTGTGTCGTGCCGCAGTTTGAAAATGTTCTAACGCATCTTTTATCTAGAACATTTTGTTATGTTAAACCTGTTTTAATTTACAATCGTGTTGTGCATCTAGTCTAGTACATCTGTAGTGCCGGATATCTGGCGACGGTCGTCTTTTTTCTTCGCTCAACTTTTCTTTCCTTCCCATAAACGGACAGCAGGTGTACGAAAATATCTCACTATTACACCTTTGGGGACATTGTCTGTGTTTCTTTTGAATATTATCACATCCGAAAATTGCGCATCCAGGCACACTTTCGCCGAGTTCTAACTTCGCTGTTGCTAGTGTTCACTCTGGCTACTGCACAAAATGGCCGACTGCAGACGACGCGCGTAACGACGCTCGCTGTGTGACGTCACTTGCATTCAATCAATTACCTGGGAAATCTATCTTTTCCAAAAATTAGTATACTGGCTTGCTTTGTTGCACATACAAATGCATTCAGAAAGATTAATCATACTGTCTGACTATAGGGAGTAACAACAAGAAACAAAAATTGCCTCCTTTCTGAATGCAATCTTAAATAATAATAATAATAATAATAATAATAATAATAATAATAATAATAATAATAATAATAACATTTTTTTGGGCATCCTGTCTCGGAAGACAATGGGTATATGCGCTTGCTGGGTCAGTCACTGGAGTGACCTCTCCAGGGCGCAAGCCTGGGCGAAGTGTATGGAGATCCTGGGGTGCCCAGTCGTCAAGATCCCCCTCTCGGCCTCACTGATGTATCCAAAGGAATGCAAAGCAGTACGTTTGGCACCAGTTTGGCTGCAGGAGCTGCCAGAACAGTGCGTGAATACAGGCAGCTGTCTGCCTTCGGGGCTCCACTCCTGATTTGAAAGGTTTACTCCCCCACATTTGGCCGTTGGATCCAACCTGATCTCCTCAGTCCTCTAGCCGTTGGCTGTCAGAAACAGCTCATCCGCCTAGTGGTGCAATGTGAACACCACCCCCTCACGTGGTTTAGCCCACCAGCTGAGGTGGTTTGCCAGGGTGTGGCGCTTGGAGCCAGCACGTGAGGGATTAAGGAGATGGATGAGGACCAGTGATGCCCGTCCGTCCTATGTAGGACGCAGCTGCCGAACAGCAAAGGTGCTACCTCTATCCAGAGCCCCCTACACCCCTAATAATAATAATAATAATAATAATAATAATAATAATAATAATAATAATAATAATAATAATAATAATAATAATAATAATAATTACGGTATTTATAATGCGCTTATCTTATAATAATTATAACTCTAAGCGCGCATTCACAACTCGCGCACGCATGCGCACGCTTTAGACAACGACTCACGTACCACAAATAGTGAAATACATTACGACAGTCAGCTTGGGGTGGGGAGTGTGGTGATATAGTGCAAGAACTGTTGAAAGAGGTGGGTTTTGAGGGCGGACTGGAAGGAGGAGAGAGAGTGTTTCTGACGGAGAGAGAGTGGGCGAGTGTTCCAGGTGGATGGACCGTATACCTAGAAGGAGCGGAGGCCGAAAGTGCTGAGTTTGGTGCGGGGATGTGGAGGCGGAGAGGGTCAGAGGCGGAGCGGAGGGAGCGGGTAGGAGTGTAGGGTGAAGTAAGTTTGAGAGATAGGCAGGAGCGCAGTTGTTCAGGGATTTGTAGCAGAGAAACAGAATGTTGTATTGGATGCGTTGGGGGATGGGAAGCCAGTGAAGGAGTTTGAGCAGGGGAGTGATGTGGTCGGATTTTTTCTTTCTGAGGACGAGGCGGGCAGCATTGTTCTGGACGCGCTGGAGAGTGAAAGTGGTGGAGTGAGGGAGGCCGGAAAGAGAGAGTTGCAGTAGTCGATGCGAGATAGGATGAGAGAGACAGCAAGTTTGTTGGCAGCTTCGGTAGTGAGGTATTTTCTGATCTGACTGATGCGGCGGAGGTGGAAATAGCATGCCTGGGCCGTGACATGCTCCGTAACGTTTAACCCATTCAGCCCTGATGCACTACAGCATCTTCATCTCCTGCAACTGGAGCATAGTCATTAGATAACGCCTCCAAAATTTGGGAAATACGGCCGTCGATCTGAATGAGTTAACGAAAAAAAAGTTCTTTTCCAGTCTAATATTTTACCACATAGTATGGCGAAAGCACGTCGCGAAAGCGGTTAAAAGCAAAGCTTAACGTGAGACTTCCAGTTTATGAAGAGTTTTACACTGATATCGCATGTCATTGGTTCAATGTACAACTGTAACGCACGCAGACACACCCCCAGTCGTACGTACAGACTCTCGCACAACTGACGCAAAAACCGCCACTGACTCAGACGGGCGCATTCACGCGTTAAAACACAACACACTATCTCTCTTTCTAACGTAGGCCTTGATAAAAGATAAACAATGAAACACTATCTAAATTATGTACAACACCCCTTCTCACTCCCCGCACATCACAACCGCATACACATTCACAATATCAATGCCAGGCTAGGTAATTGTCTCTCACAATCCAACCTCTTTGCTGGTGTTCTTGCTTTGTAACGTTCTGCACTTTCACGTCTAGGCGTTTAAGTCCTTCGCCGTACGCTCCCGAGTCGTCCCGTTTCTCGTACCGTGGACGTCCTCATAACTCGCTCTGTAGCGCAGTCCTTGCTGACCCGGGTGTCTAGGCACCGGTCGCTCACTCCCTGAGTGAAGAGATGAAGAGATGACCTCACAATAGGTCCCTCGGCGGTAGCCTCTGGTGACTGACGTCTCGGCGTCCGTCGCTCCGCCCCGACAAGAACTCCGAATAATAACGTCATAAATCATAACACTTGCTAAACACACACATATTGGATAATATGAGATACATTACGTAACCTGGCTGATACACATAACTCTCACACGTTCATTCCCAACACGCACGTGCTTCATAACCCGAACTACTCTCGTAACACCCCATAACGCCGTCACTACATTGAAACAGACTGTAACCCAACACTCGCCATACCTTCTTCCATACATTAGAAAAGATTATACTTAACCAACCACGTACTACCTTCATAACGACTTGAGCATGCACACCTCACATTTCTTAGTTATCCATCTCGGTAAATAACCACTAGGCAAAACACCGGTTACCTCAACGAATTCCACACCCACATAACTGAACCAAACCAAACAACGCTATACACCCGAATTACCTTCTACTAACGCATACTAACTTTAACTCAGTAAGCTGTTAATAATGCATAATTAAAAAAACATATCTGAATTCTAGGTTTCAGAGTCTTGAAATACGGGCTAGTGTATCTCACACAGGTCTGCCCTCACTGACAGTCAAGCCCCGTACTAACGTTCCTACAGCTCTGTTCGCCTGAACTCACTAAAAAACCCATGCAAAACGTTTCCCTACGATTTCACGTGCGCCTCGTGCCCCCACGGACTATCTGCCACAAAACAAACCGCTGCCAAAACCGTACCGTACTAAACCCTCTGTGTGAACCCTATGCGTGAGCATAGAGTTTCATCACAACAACACTGATATTTTTTTCATCAAAATCACTCGCAGGAGTCAATACATAGATTCCTTGTATGATTCTGATCTAAAAACGGGGTCACTGGGCAAAGGGAGCATCCCGAAGATTTCCACATTCAATGCCTAAATATGGACGTGGAAACGGAAAATCAAAATAAGACATTAACATTGTGCATTAAAAAAAAATTTTGGCCATACTTGCAAAGAAAGCATGACAGAAAACACCGAAGACACGAACGTTTGACTATTTAATGTACCATGATCCTGTATAGATAGATATGCAAAATCTGATGAGTTCCGTGTCACCAAGTCTTTGGGAATGTACTTGAAGACAAGAAAGGCAACAAAACACTGTGAAATGTGTTGTGCGTATTATAGTGAACCTGAAATGGAGCTGTTTGATGATGTGCTTGTTTCGCGCCACCATGTATCCCCTTTACCTAAATCAATTGAGGTCAATCTGTCGTAAGTCGTTGACAGTTCTGCTCCTCACATTTGGACCGGCTTTATGCGGTAGAGAATATTCAGTTGTGAAATAATTCGTACTTCGCCAATTGTAAAGATGGCTTTGTTATTAAACAGAAGTAAAGTGAAAAATATGTTTAGAGGCTATAGTGATCTTGTGTGTGTGTGTGTGTGTGTGTGTGTGTGTGTGTGTGTGTGTGTGTGTGTGTGTGTGTGTGTGTGTGTGTGTGTGTGTGTGTGTGTGTGTGTGAGTACGAAACGTCGCATCGTATATTTTCAGTTCCTTTTCTGTGTGCAGATTACTTTTCGCTTGACACTGCATCGGATGGTATGGTCAGAGCACTGATAGAAGATACTAACCCACTTATTGAGAATGATCATCTTGTCAATGGCCTTACCTGCGCTCTGGTGCCTGGTTTCTGTAATAATAAGTATGGGCAGATTGTGTGCCGGAATTTCTGTTTGGCAAAAGGTAAGTTTATTCCATACAAGTATTCAATTTTTGCTTTAAATTACATTGTAATTAGAACAGTGGAAATCTTTGCAGTTCAGTGTACTATGTTATGCACAAAAAGTTAAGGTTCACATTGATTTTAAGGTGTCAATGTTAAAAGGTCACAACTTACTCGTCAACTATATTGACCAAACCATCTTACTGGTTTAGTTGATCACTTCTCAGGTGTTGGTTTTGTGGCAGAAAGAAAATAGTTATGCCCTTGCTGATGAATCAAATGAGAGAAAACTTGATCGATTGCCATGGTCACTACAGCACTGATTGGTCATTATGGCCAAATGCACGTAAAAGACTGATGTTTGTTGCATTTGTGGTTCTGTTATTCTGTTGAAAGCATATGTGTGCTGACCATAGAAAAGATCCGATATTCACTTGAGTTATTTTTGATAAAAATTGCGCACCTTTTTAGCAGGATTCAATTTCTTTTGCGCGGAGAATTGCGATCGAATTTTGTTGTGAGGCGTATTTTTGCTACAATGTTGTAAAGTTTGACCTATATTAGAGTGGAATGTTCGAGCAGGGTCGCGATCTTTCTAGTGACCTTACATATGACAAGGTTGTTGGCAACATTTCATAACATTGTATAGAAGGCGCTTAGAGGGTAGTGGAAATTTGTAGTAACTTCTGGAGAGTTCTTTTTAATGAATATTAATGATTTTTGGTTACGTTTTCTTTTCTGATTGGTTGTGCTGAGAGAATTTCCTGGATTGTTCTGGAAATCTGTAATAGTATAAAAGACCGTGTTAGGACGTATGTGTGTACATTGTATGAGAAACGCAGTGTGTCAAAAGTTTGGATGCATTGTAGAGGAGTTAGTTATTTGGGCTTAACGCCGAGCAGGCAACCAAGGTCATCTCATGGCGGGGTTTTATTGAGGAGACAGGGTATTAGTGAGAGAGAGGAATACTGAGTGGTCTGAACCAGCATTAACACAATGACTGAGTTAACCCCCTTGATTATAAGTTTTTGACCCTTCATTTTCCATGTCTCCCGCACAGAGTAAATACTATTGGAAGTTACCCCTAAATCATTATTATTTAAACAGCCACATTTTTATGAAAATCAAAAATAATACTTAAGGGGTTAACTCAGTCATTGTGTTAATAATACTTCAGTTCATTCAGTATTCCTCTCTCTCTTAATTAGCTCATATGACTAATGTCGCAATGCTACTATGTACGTAAACACAGCCCGTCGCCAGCACTTTAGGCAGGACACGACGCGTTGCAAGCCAGTGAGTAGCGCGCCGCGAGACCTGACACTCTATGAATAAGCCTAAGGCTTTGTGAAGTCGACTTCATATATACTTATGACTGGTTCCCGAGAAATCAAAACGGAGGTCACACTATAAACAGCCAGTTGGAAAACTAACAAATAATATCTTACACACACACACACGCACTGACACACACACACACACACACACACACACACACACACACACACACACACACACACACACACACACACATGAAGAGACACACATACACATAAACAGACATACATACACCCACGCACGCACACACGCGCACGCACGCGCACGCACGCACTCACACACTCACGCACACACACACACAGACACACTCAGACACATATAACTACAGACATACACGCACGCAAACACTCACACTCACACGCACACACACAGATTGTAAGATATTTCTTTTGGGTGCATAACTGATGCCTGACTCGAGCTATAGTTCACGCGCCCGTTAGTGGTGTACTTGTTTAGACTGTTACTACGCTTTCAAGCTGAAAATAGACACATTACTCACTGCTTTAAACAGACACCTGTCTGAGTACATAAACAACAGATCCTCAAGAGCCCCCCCAGACTCCAGGCTTGACTTCCGTTGTAAAACGTTTCAGTCAGCTGTACTCTCAGGACTCACATTATGAGTAGACTGAGGGTCTTGACTGTGATCATTTCAACTGCCACGAGCAACGTATAGGTTAGCATTTCAGTTTAGAATACTCTGCCGATCTCATAGGGCTCCAAGATTTATGAATATAATTGTCGACATAATGTTCAAGCGATAATGTTGTCGCTCTTTTGTTTGGCTGAATAGGCCTGACGTCTGCTTACTAATGTTTGTGTTGTTACCCTTGGTACCGTCTGTAGGCCTACAGTGAGTCATAAACACCTGTCTGTCGGCACCGAGATTTTTCTTCCGGGTGCATACTGTCTAAACAAGCCTGACGCTAGTCATTGAAAACCACCAGCCCGTGAGAGATAATAACTCTTATTCAATTTCACGCCCTGTGGGCTGGACTGGTGTACATGACTAGACTGTAAATAAGGTGAAAGAGACACCTCAGAAAATCATACCTTGCTTTATACAGACACCGACTGAGTACATAATACAACAGATCTTTAAGATACCCCCCCCCACTCCCCCCCCCCACACACACAACACAGACACACACACACACAGACACACACACACACTGACACACACACATGCACACACACACGCACGCACACACACACACACACAGACACACACGCGCACAATGGTATCATAACACACTTTTCTCAATCATGTCGTCCTAATGTTTATCCGGAATATGTTTACACCACACAGCCATCAATGCCTATGCCATACAAAGTCTTTGTGGCACTCCACCATTGCCAGCTGACAGCCCTGAATACTTGTGTGTACACCCATTACATTCACCCCTGTATGGGCGAACAGGTTTTGTTTACCGGCGTTCTCAGCGAGGTGCAGTGACACTACCCACGTTTCTATTCCAGTGCCATGTGTGTCAACTGTCACTTTGAAAACATGCTATTTGAGCCAAACAGGTTTTGTTAGAGGTACATAACACACATACACACACGCACTGACACACAGACAAACACACGCACGCACACACGCACTGACACACACACACACACACACAAACACACAGAACATGTATACACAAACACACAGAACATGTATACGCCAATGCACAGCAATACAACTCAACTCACAGTTCAGTTATTTAGGGTTCACAGTGACGCTATGAGTCTACTGAGCAAGTAGAGTAATCCCTTCTATGAAAACATTAAAACAAACAAACATGTTTTATTGTACATTTTCAGTAGCCCACTCGATCACAGATTCTTATGAGCATGGCGAGATTCTCAAGAGCCACTGTTTTTTTATTGGGTTTGAGTCAACTGTAAAGATTTCTGAATCTCTGCTTAATCCAATGACACACACACACATGAGATATGACACTGAGCTAAGCCTACAAATGTACATACCTGTACCCTTGCTACACACACCGGGAACAATATCCTCAATGAGTACTCCATTGCAACACACTCACTCACAAATCAGTGACAAGGTCATTCTTGGGTATGCCACATATAGTCTATGGGAGACAAATCTGTATAGTGGTTAAATCTTCCAAGTGATTACATCCCTTATATCATTGACCATGAACAGAAAATACATGCTGGAGTGGTGCAAACGTAAAAAAATACTGTTCAGTGTAATTTCCTAGAAAACATGATTTTGCTTGATAACAATTATTCTTTTGTTTGTCCAATAAAAATGACAGACGGACAAATCATACAAGTGCTTGATATCTCACACTGCTTCAAAGATGTTATGCATTTTACTGACTTAATATTACCCAAACAGACTAACATAAGCCTTTCAGCACCATCAGAAATATATGCTACATATAGTGTGACTTTGGATTATGTCGATGAGCAACCAGATGTGGAGCGCATGACAGTTGATTTAAAGACACCTACTTTTAAAGTTGATGATACCAACTATGGTTGGTTAGGGGAAGTTTGTTATAGCATATTTAAACAACTACGCAAACTAAATGTTTATATTGACAGTGTTACAATTAATAAAGTGGTATTACACAAGGTGAGCCAGCAGTAATATTTTTTTCATTTATTATTTTGTCGGACAAATAAAAATGACGGACAATGTTCAAAACCCTGGCTCATCTAGTTTAAGAAACGTGTTTCACACAACAAACTTACCCATAACCAATACTAATAATGTTTACAAATCAATAGAAAACTCTTTTTCTGTCATACAACAAAATCTTATCACAGGCAGTGTTAAGATTCAGATTGTTGCAAAAATCGAATTCACTAGGGTGGGCGGTGAGGTAATTGTATCGTATATATCAACAAGACAACACACAGTTAACACAAGAAGAGAATTGGAGAATGTGTTTAGAGACAGACTATTACCAGACTTCCTCCAGGCGATTGACAGTGCAAAAATGAAGGGGTCTGGCTGGCACGAAGGACATGTACATGAACTGCAACTAAAGCAGTCTAGGTATCATCCTATATTAGGTAAAGCATGGTTGCCACTGCCAACAGAAGTAGTAAACAAAAAGGCTGTCGTCAACATACAGAACAATGACAACTATTGTTTCATGTGGTGTGTGCTTGCTAAACTACATTTTGTGAAAGCAAAACCTGAACGTGTATCTAACTACACCAAATTTGTAAATGAACTCGTTTTTAGTGGCATTGAGTTCCCTGTTAAAATAGAGGACATAGACTTGTTTGAAAAACTAAATCCTGGTATATCTGTAAATGTGTATGTGTGGGATAATGAATCTGAGAACAAGTTACAGCCAATTAGAGTATCTCCAATTGCCCCAACCTACGGTCAGTCAGAAGATAAGCATGTTGACATGTTGCTAATCGGAGATGACAATAACTTTCACTACACAATTATCAGAAATATGTCACGTCTAATTCATGGACATACTACAAAGCACAATGGCAAACAGGAAGTGTGTAAAAAATGTTTACAAAGATTCTCCTCCATAAACGTAGCACACAAACATGTTTTACACTGCAGGTCACCTGATGATATACAGACTGTACTTAAGTACCCAGATCCTGGTAGTCAAGTGTATTTTAAGAACTATGGGAATCAGCAAAATTTGCCGTTTGTAGTGTATGCAGATTTTGAATCATTGGTTGTTCCGTATGACGGTCCTGTTCCAGAGTCATTACCAAAGACTATAAAATTGAGTGACCAAGTGGTGTGTTCTTTTGGATACATTCTTGTTAGGTCAGACGGTCTTCATTCAGAACCTGTTATCTACAGGGGTGAAAATGCAGCATGTTTGTTTTTAACAGAAATGAGACATCTGTACAGTCAGGTAGTACAGTATCTCACAACATGTCAGATGCCTCTGGTGATGACAGAAGAAGACAAACTAAAATTTGATACAGATGAGACATGTTGGATTTGTGAACAACCTTTAGGGGGTGATAAAGTTCGTGACCATGATCACATAACTGGTCATTACAGAGGCGCTGCACATAACAATTGTAACTTATTATTAAAAATAGATCCTAAGACATACAAGTTACCAATCTTTTTCCACAATCTGAAGGGATATGATTCACACATCATCATGCAGGCTGTAGAAGAGTCGTACAAAAACATAAGTTGTATTGCCCAGACAACTGAGAAATACTTAACTTTTAGGTTAGACAAATTAGCATTTTATGACTCCATGCAACATTTGTCTTTAGGTCTTGCTAGTTTGGCAGAAGGACTGACTGAGTATCCAATAACAAGTAAATATTTTGAGCCAGACTTGATTAAGAAAGGTGTTTATCCATATGAGTACATTGATCACTGGGTTGTGTTTGAAGAAACAAGACTGCCACCAAAAGAGAAATTTTATTCTACACTAACTGGAAAAGGCATTTCTGACTCTGAATATCAACACGCACTTGATGCATGGGGGAAGTTGGGGTGTCAAACAATTGGTGACTACCATGACCAGTACTTGAAAGCAGATGTTTGTTTGCTAGCAGACGTATTTGAAAGTTACCGTGAAAAGGGTTTGTTACACTACAAGCTTGACCCTGCTTGTTACATAACTAGTCCTGGCATGACATGGGATGCATTTTTGAAATCCAGTAAGATATCTATAGACCTGTTGTCTGATCGTACGATGGGTGAAATGGTGGAACGTGGATTGAGAGGAGGTATTAGTATTGCAGCAAATAACTACGCCAGAGCCAACAATAAATATATGGAAGGTCATGGTGACCTTGGGTTTGACCCCTCAAGGTCAAGGTCATTCATTACCTATGTAGACGCTAACAATTTGTATGGCTGGGCAATGTGTGAATTATTGCCCTTGAAAAACTTTTGTCTGTATGATTTGTCACAGTATGATGTAACAGAGTCAGGGTTAACTAACAATATTATGAATCTTGACCAAAACAATGCGAAGGGTTGGATCTTTGAAGTAGACCTGGAGTACCCACACCACCTACATGATTACCATAATGATTATCCATTAGCAGTTGAGAAAATGAGTATGACAGGGAAAAAAGAAGACACCAAACTTGTACCAAATTTGAATGACAAATTCAATTACGTTTGTCACTACCGCTTGTTGCAGTTTTACATCAGACACGGGTTAGTACTAAAGAAAGTTCACAGAGGAATTCAATTTGATCAGAGTGCTTTCATGAAAGATTACATAATGAAGAACACAACCCTTCGTGCCAGAGACGGCAACACTGCATTTGACAAAGACTTCTTTAAGCTTATGAACAATGCCTGTTTTGGCAAGACTATGGAAAATCCTCATCACAGAAAAGATGTGAGACTTGTCACAACTGAATTGGGTGCAATTAAACTTACAGGTAAGCCTCAGTACACAGGGTACAAAGAATTTCATTCATCATTGTATGCAGTGTCACTCAAAAAAAAAGATTGTCAAACTGGACAAGCCAGTATTCATTGGTATGGCAATTCTTGAGTTGTCAAAACTGTTGATGCTTGAATTTTATTATGATTACTTTAAGCCAAAGTATCCTGAGTGTCGATTGTTATACACTGACACTGACTCTATGATCATTGATGTGTGTACTGAAGACTTTTATGAAGACATGAAAACAGAGTTACACATGTATGACACATCTGACTATCCTAAAGATCATCCACTGTTTAGCACACAAAACAAAAAAGTGCCTGGTAAGTTTAAAGATGAACTGAATGGTGTGCCAATAGTTGAGCATGTTGGACTGAGATCAAAAATGTATTCTATACAACACCAGAAAGGTAGTCAGTCAAAAGCCAAAGGTATCAAGAAAATAGCAATAAAAAATAAAGACATACGTCATGAACATTACAAGCAAGTGTTAGATGGTGCATTAATGCCTGATTATCCAAACAAGTCACTGAGATCAAACAAACATAATCTTGAAATGATCCAAACACATAAGAAATCACTTGCAGTTGGAGACACGAAACGTGTTTTTCACAGTAAGGAAAAAGCTTATGCACCTGGACATTACAGACTCAAGTTATCTGAAGACATTTGTGATGAACTGGTTGATGAAATAATTGAGGACTTAGTTACTGAAATGAGTAACGGTGTCTGGGGGAATAATCTGTAATTCTTCTCTGACAAATGCCCTCTGGGGTGCAGGGTCATACAGATAATATATTGTTGCGTCTGCGCCGGGAATTATTTTTTTTATATTGTGTACAGATGTTGACCAGATGGGGTCTGTTGCCCTGCGCTTTACGTCATTTTCTGCTTCCCCTGGTTGATATAAATATCTCACCTGTTTGGTAAATAAACTTGTGTCAGGCGCAAGCGGTGCCTGGGTTGACATTGTTTTTGGCTCTGTAATTGATTTCAATTTAATAGCGTCAGCAGGTTTTGGGTGTCCTTCGTTATTCATTGCTTTTATCACATGTGGTAATCTCTTAACCCACTCAGTGTTACGCGTGTCATGCATGAGTTCTTTAGAAAACTGATAGCTGAAAAGTCTCTCTGATAATTGTTTATTAAAGTTCTCAACAATTGCCTGTGATCTGTGCACACCTGGAATGCCTCGCCGCACTAGCACATTATGCTTTGCAAATAATTGATTAACTGCTCCTTTGAATTCTGATCCGTCATCAACCTGCACATGTCTGGGGTATCTTAAAGGGCCTCTTTTATAGATACTAGATAAAGCAGTAGCAACAGTGGTAGCAGTTTTGTCAGATATGGGTTCAGCGTCTTTGTACCTTGAAGCAATGTCTACAACAGTCAGTGCGTACTTGTATCGTTTCTTTCTTATTGTGTCATGTGGAAGAAACAGGAGGTCCATTTGGTGTGTGTCATTAGGTGATGTGTTCTCAAAATGAGGCCTTGTTATTTTTTTTTGGAGCAGGGAGATATATCTGCCAAATTGCCTGTCTCTGTAACCATTGTTTGACCTGATTGAGTGTTATATCTCCGCCCACAGCAGCATGTAATTTCTGAATAGCTGTTGCTCCTTTCCAATAGCCTGATGGAGAGTAATATATTTTTGATAGTTTATTTTCGGCTGCCATTTTTTCTAGCAATGAAAACCCCTGTAAAATAAACAAATGTCATTCCCACTAGAACAAAGATTATCTCTCCGTTTCTTTGTTGTGTGCTTGGTTTGTAATAGTCACTTAGTTTTGGTTTGGGTATAGACATGTCTTCACCTGTGACAAGAAAATATTCCCTGATTGCTTCGTCTGTATTTGAAAACGTATGTTGTGCGTGGCCTTCAAGCCTGAGTTTTTCATTGATGAAATCAAGTTTCTCAATTCTATTCTTTTCATAATCTTGCTGGGCTTGTGCTAATTTTTCTGACGCCTCATTGTGTCGTCTCATCTCCAGAGCAGATTCTTCTCTACCCATTTTTGAAAAGAGATAGTTTGAACCACTGAATGCCAATGCGTTAACAACTGCCCCACCAATCATAATAGCTATCGTCGCCATATTATTTTTATTTACATAGAAACATTTTCGGGAATAATTCCTTGCTTGACAAGAAAATCTTTTGTCGCAATTGATGCTGTGACAACTACAATTAGCTTAGCACTGTCTTCGAAATCTAATCTACTCAGGTCTGCTGATTTAATTTTGAGTAGACTTTTCCCCAGCATAGAATAAGCTACTGCTAATCCACTGATTATGGCAGAGTGATACACAAGGTTCATCATGTTCTTTGAGTCATTCATTTTCTAAGGCAAGAAAAATTAAAATAATATTTTTATTTACTGCATATAAAATGGGTCAACGGCTTTGGATGTTACGGGTAATGTGGCGACTTCTGGTTTTGTTTTTGGAGTGTCTGATTTTTTGGTCACTGTACGAGTCTGTGGTTTGTATTTTTTGTATAATTGATACCCTACGTAACCAAATCCGACAACAAATCCGACAATTATATATTTTGTTGTTTGAGGGTCAGGCTTAGTTGTTTGTCTCTCACTTTAATGAGGGTGTGATGGTCCTGTCGGTCCTGACGGTAGTGACGCCTGGTCAGTCACATAAGCCTTTTCTGTTTGTGCTTGAAGCTGTAATTTTTTTTGCCTATTATATTCAGCTAATCTTTTTCCAGCCTCAACCCTGCCTGGACTTTTAGTCCTCGTCACAGTTTGAACCTGTGTCAAAACAGGGTCGGGGTTCAGTTGTGGAGTCGTCTGGGTTTCGTCCATTTTCTTCTGCAGTAAAATTTATTTTCGAAAAATCAATATGACTCCCAGTAACAAGAAGGGTTACGACAGGAGCAAGGTAATTTCCGAACTTGTAAAACATGACACATGCTAATTTGCCAATTGAACTTGAAACAATAGGATTACTTTCAAGGTCATGTGATAGACTGTCACAATCCACAGGTAGAAAGTGACTCACTGCTTTTGTGTATAGACATACTAGAGATCGACTCAAATCACGAGTCATTAGTGAAGCGATGTGGTTTTCATATTTTGAATGAAGCTTGATTAGTTCGTCAGCCGTAAGAGATTCAATATCATCTGTCATGTATTGTTTCCCGAGATAAGTCTTTGATTTGCCTGAGACAATCACAGACAAAAGACACTGTTTTTTCGAGTCTAAGTCTTTGTTCTCAACAGCATTGATATCATTCAATAGAAGGATTTCATCAGGGTTCATTTATATTGTTATTTTAAAAAACAAAACAAAAAACAAAAATTAATTTACTAACCCATACCCTGTGGGCTGATCTGTCTTTAAAATGAGCTTTAGATGCTTAGTTGATTTCAGTTTATTTTTTACATCATCACGTTCATGCTTATTTGGGATGACATCGTTTTCTCTGAGACAGTCTTCAAAGCTGTCACGATCCTTGCAGTAAAACAAACAGATAAACTTTAACTGTTCTCGAAAATCTTTCAGTACAGCATTATATTTCTGAGTGAGAATCCATACACTCACATTTGCGTGTCTGCCACTGAAAGCAAGTTCTGCTAGAGTGTTTCTCTTCTTGACAATGTCTTTCTCTGCAGAACAGTCTTCAACAATAAACAAGGTTGGCTGTCCTTCAAATTGCTTGTAAAAATATTGTAGGTAGTCATTCAGTTTTTTCTCAGGGTCGACTAAATATATGTTGTTGTCAGTCCAAATAAATAAACGGTTGTGATAAGCTTTGTTGTGTTTGATCGTAGGACAAAATATGACAATGTTTTCAAAGTGGTGTATGTATCTTGTTTGTAATAGGTTAAGTACAAATTCAGTTTTCCCACACCCTGTGGCACCACAAAACAATCCACAGTGTGGGTCAAGGGTCATTAAGCTCCGGTTCATTTTAATACACAATATAATTTTAATATATGTGTCCACTTAGTCTACTGTCTTGTATATTGAGTTGTGCGTCATATATCAGGTACAAATATATGTTTATGGCTGCAGCAGTTTCAACCTTCTTTTGTATCTGAATTGTTATTCCATCACTACCATTCTCGACAGTTCGTCCTGACCCATGAAGATAATCATCATCTGTACTACGAAGGTCTAGCCACAGTGCATACTTGTTTGTAAGGTATTGTCCGATCCTAACATCATACAGATGCAGATCTTTGCACGCAATGTTTGCAGGTTTAT
The DNA here is from genome assembly GCA_036245525.1 of Semisulcospira habei. Lineage (NCBI taxonomy): Eukaryota > Metazoa > Mollusca > Gastropoda > Semisulcospiridae > Semisulcospira > Semisulcospira habei. The sequence continues at coordinate 156,354,078 of BTPG01000001.1, read as the reverse complement.
CTCTAATCCTTCCACCCGCAAAATACTTTGTGATCTCATCGTAGTGTTGATAAGGTAACAAACCTGAAGCATACACTTGATTAGGACGGCCTTCAATTGTGCAGGACAAATGTGTAATCTTAGGATTGTAGAATTTTTCTGAATCCCGTTTATATGGATCTGCTGGTTCAACAAACAACTTAAGAATACCTTTCAGTGACCTAGCAGGTGTGTTTAAGTTTATGTTCCACATTGGGTCACTCTTGTCTTTTTGCATTAAACTATGTCTAATTACCCTGTCATAATAAATTGGAAGTCTTGACTGATACTGATTTTGAATGAGTCTGGCTAGATCAGTGTGTGTGACAATTTCATATTCCAAGGAAATGTTAGAGATCTTGTATGTTGCATCTGTGGCAGATGATTTAATAACTTTGGAGTAGTCATTGAAGGTTAGTTCAAAGCTCAGACGGTCATTCAGTGCCCCTTGATAATAAGGCAAATGTGCTGTTAGGATTTCAAACTCAAGTGGAATGTAAAATCTGGTTCCATATGTTTCAGCTATAATAACCTCCTTTGGTACCCCAGTAGTTGTTTTGTCTCCGGCATTGATTCGAAGTTTACCAACATTATCTGGCTGTATGCCTTGATAAATACGATCTTCTCGTTCTTCTCTTGTGAGCCAAAGGTCTTTGTAACAGTAGAACACATATGAGTCGTCAAGACTAAACACTTCCTGTCCTTCAAGTTTTACTTTAATAGTTCTAACAATTGCTCTGCCAAGATTGTTAACCAGTGTTCTGTTTACGTCTTCATCTGATGAAAGTTCAATATTAAATGCTAGGCGTGCAGTGCCAGGAACAATAACGTCACTGGGACCTAGGTTTGGAAACTTGACTGTAAGTGTTTGGTTCTGGTCTATAGTACTTGGATTGTTTGTGATGACGATTGATTGTCTTATGCCCTTAACACCCAGAGGCTCACGTAGTTTTCTGTATGGGTCTAACTTTGATCCGTAAGACTGTGTCATTTTTATTATGCACAATAAAAAATAATAAATTAATAAAACAATGGCAGCGGGAGGATTTAATCATGAAGATTTTGAAATGGATGACACGTATGATTTTGGTAATACAACAGATATGACAGATATGACAGATATGACTGGTACAAGAAATATTTACAGTTTACGTCATGAACTTTTAGAAACCAAAGTGAACTCATTTTATGATCATGTTGGTGGTCGCCCAGACAACATAGACCCTAACCAGTTTGAACTTGATGGCAAGGGTCATTTATATTTAAATACTGTTGACAAAGGAAAAGTACTATTGACTAACAAAAAAGACCCTAGTAGGTTTAGGGCTTTAAGTACAATAAAAAATGAAGGTGGTGTTGGTGCCTTGCGTCAACTTGGTATTGGAGGGTCTCCTGTCACGCCAAGACTGGCTAGTGTTCTTCACGACACGCAAACAAAGTTGCCAACAGGGCAAGAGATTGAAATGGCACCAGGAACAAGCCTACCAGAAATAGCAAACACAGTGATACAAGAAACCTCATTTACTGAAGGGCAATTAAATGATGCTATGAAAACAATAGACGACCCACCTTTGTCAATGAGGGAGATTATGGGATTGGATAAATCACTGCAGACAATAAGAGGTGAGATGGTTAATAATGTTGCCAAACTGGGAGAACTTGATAAACACATTGAACGTGAAAAAGAGAAACTGGCTACTGCAGACAATGGGAATCTTGACACAGAAATGAAAGAAAGAATCCAACACAGATTAAATGATTTGCAGATAGAAAGATCAGGACGGTTAGAAACAATTAGTATTGGAAGACAAAAACTGAAATCACAGGTCAACAGAATTAGAGAAACTATTCAAAAAATACTTCACGAAGACACTACTCTGGCTGAGAGAATGAAAACACTTTTCAGAGAACAGGGTATCACAATTGCCAGTTTAATTACAGCTCTTGGATTTATTATTAGTACTGTAGTGTTAGCTGTCTCCGGTGCTGGTGGACCCGGTGGTTCAACACCGCCAGCCCCGGCACCACCAACCCCGGGC
>BTPG01000001.1:156332329-156352011 GCA_036245525.1 Semisulcospira habei | reverse complement strand
CGGTGCTTGGTGACCGGTGGTTCAACACCGCCAGCCCCGGGCACCACCACCCCGGGCCCCCCGGACTCCAACAGACCCAAAAGATTTACAGTCATTGGGTAAAGAAACACTGTTGTCTCACATATCGAGACTTGCTTAAATAATTGGGTCTGAAAGCACGTGGACGCTTTGCCTGGCCATAATTGGCACTGTTGTCAGTGGGTTGATTAGTACTTCAGCGGCAAATGGCAGTGGGTTTATGGGCAGAAACATGTGTGGGTCTTTTTGGTTACAGTAGGGTGGTTGATGGTGGGTTATTGATTGTACACTGATAAAGACGTACCCGACCGCTAATCTGTTAGGACCTCTATCTACAGGGCACGTTCGCTCTGCACTGCATGTGTGTCAGGGGTTGGCTGTTGACTGTACCTGGACAATTGTATGTAGGTGCGGCGATGGGGCGGTGAATGGACGGGCGGTGAACGGTGGCACGGGTGGTGTTACCGTCTGTAATGAGCTAAGGACTGTACATGTGTAGCCATCGCGGCCTTCCAAGTTTCACAGAGCCCCGGCACCACCAACCCCGGGCCCCCCGACTCCAACAGACCCAAAAGATTTACAGTCATGGGTAAAGAAACAACTGTCTCACATATCAGACTTGCTTAAAAAATTGGCTCTGAAAGCAGTGGACGCTTTGCCTGGCATAATTGGCACTGTTGTCAGTTGGATGATTAGTACAGCGGCAAAGGCAGAAGGGTTTATGGCAGAACATGTGTGGGTCTTTTTGGTTACAGTAGGAGGGTTGATGGTGGGTTATTTAATGAAACAGATAAAGAAGTAAAACCCCTAATCCTGTTAGACCTATTACCAATGCAGTTCTCTCTGACTCATGTGTGTCAGGGGTTGGTGTTGACTGTACTGGTTGTATGGGTGCCGGTGATGGGGCTGGGGCCGGGGCCGGGGCCGGGGGTGTTACCGTCTGTAATGATTTTAATGACTGTACATGTGTGATTGTGGCCCCCAAGTTTACAGATTGATTGAGACCGAGTTTTTGACCAACACCTGCAACAATGATTTCATTATTATAATTTGTTATTGTACCCATTTGGAGTTGAAGGTCAGATGGTAACATGTATAACCCGATGCCAACTACAAAGTCAACTTTTGATCTGGCATATCTTAAAACGTCTTGGTAGCGCTGTATGCTTGATGGGAGATCAACCACTGAATTAATTGAATCTTCAAGATTTGCAAGAAACTGTTTTTGTGCTTCAAATTTTCCACTTCCATTCAAAATGTTTGATTTTGTTAGTGATTGTGCTCCTAGTAAACACCAGACATATGTTCTGATAGACTCATTGACGCGCTCGACTCCTGCTTGAGTAAACCCGTCACTTTTGTCTAAAATAAATGTGGTCCAGGCGTTAGACTGCTTCTGCTCTATTGATCCTAACCAGACTTGTGATTTTGATGAGAATGAAGTGTAACCAGGGTAATAATCTTGAGGGTATTGTCTGTGACTCATAGCGTAATACAATGTACCCATACCATTGTGATCATCAAGTTTTTGTGTAAAGTCATACTTGGGGCTGATGTTAAATTCATTACAGATGCGTTCAAATGCTTTCATATCCATGGGGTTGTTAAACCTGTTGAAACTGGATTCAGTGGGCAGTGGTGTATGAAGTTCTGACAGAATACCTCTAAGCTGGTAATAAACATGGAAACGATACACAGACCTAATCAGTTTGTTTGAGTGATTCAAATGGTCTGTAAAAGAAACACCACAGCCTGTAGTTGAACATAGTATGGCAAAGTTAAGTTGGTTTTGAAACATCTGTAGTGGACTTGAGGACCACTTTCTTGCAGTTGAGTCGTCTGTTATTGGAGGGTTTAGGTAATGGTCAAAGGGGTTGGGTACTTTGACTTGGAATAGGTCTTGTTCGCTTACAGCTATGTCAAGCTGATTTAGTTGAATTATTTTCTGTTCATAAGTAGGTGCAACATTATATTTGGCATTCACATTAAATTGAAATGCGTTTGTAGTGGTAATGGTTGGCGATTTAAATTCCATCCTTTTTTATATGAGATAATAAAAATGTTTATTACCTTAACAAATCTTGATACAAGCAAACCAGTGTGGTTAACTAATGGGATTGATAATCGTGATGGTAGCAAGGCTGCAGCTATCCATGAAATGTTCTATACAGTAAAATGGTTTAATGTAACAGATGATATATATAATAAAGTAATTTTTGGTGGTAAGACGGAAGCTTTACCGCCTGGTTATTATGACTTTTGTACTATAGCTGAATGGTTTCAAAGTAATTTTAAAATTAAAGCAACTTTAAATCCAGCTAACCTACTTGTTACATTAGAATCTCCGACACAAGACTGGTTAAAAATTTCAGATAGATTTGCATATTTACTTGGATTTTATATTGACGAAGATTGGTATAGAACAGATGATTTAGATGAAGCTATGTTTGGTATTATAACAATGAAGACAAAAAAACTTAAAATAACTGGAAAACGTCCTGTCAATTTGTCAGTACACAGAGTGCTAAATGTTTATTTGAAAGAACTAAACACATCTGAGAATGTTCACAATGGAAAGCCTTCAACTTTGTTGAGATGCTTACCTACTGGAACTGCTCCGTATTGTGAAAGTGTAGTTGTTAGATTTCCTAATTTGCAGTTTAAGAAATTAGGTTCTAGTTTCTTTGAGTCACTGAGTATATCTGTAACTAATCAGGATGACAAACCAGTTGTTATGCATGATTTTAGTGTAGTGTTAGAAGTTAAATAATTTTATTTTTGTTTATAAAAATGAGTGGTCTTGGTCCAAAGCGAACAATCATACCAGTTGCATGTCCAGTAACAGAATTGAAAGATTTGGCAGACGTACAGGATTTTGAGAAGGAGGGGGATGTTGGAGAAATATATGGTTTTGAACTTGATTTAAATGGCATGTACAAGAGGAAAGTAATTGTTGACATGAAAGACGGTGAAAAACAGATTCCTAAACTTGGTCAGCTTCGTGATGTTACTGTACCTACTCCACCTGTAAATAATGTGCCTTACAACTTAATACATGTGGGTAGTAAGTGGGTGGTTTCACCTGTACCTGTTCCACCACCCACAATTGACTGGGACATAAAGATTGAATTTATTAGTCCTTATGTATACACTGATGACGAAGGCACCTTAGTGTTTAGGAATTTTGTTAACTCAGGGCCGCTTATTGTAAGTCTTGTTCCAAGCTTTGCCCCAGACGACAATAGCAGAGAAAAACTGAAAGTTGAAAATTATGAGAGACGGAGATATCTTCTTACGCACAGGAAGGGTAGGTCTGATGCAAAGGTTGTGTTTATGCCAGCAAACTTTACCATCACAAGAGAAGCGACAATAGTATTTGAAATTATCATGAGATCAGTAACTACTGCTAAAGAGGCTCAAATTGCACAAGGAATTAAACTTACATGGAATGACACAGTAACAGAATCATCAAAGGTCTTTATTGCTATTACAAAAAATAATGATGTTATTAATGTTTCGAGCAGTGTTCCAGCTGTCAAGGTGGTGGTAGACAAAGCAACTTTTGTTCGTCTAACTTACATAAACCTTGAACACATTGATCTTGTTGCATTTTATTATGCCAACAAATTGTATACTTTTGAAGAGTTGCAAAATGTAATTGCTGATTAAATAAAAAAAAATATTTGTGAATAAAAAAAATGGTAAACTTCTATCTGCAACTACCAACGCTTGATCCGACTGAAACAAATGTGATGACTAAAACAACGCTTGCGCCTGATCCACAGGTGACAGCTGTGCCAATTGCTTCAGATAAAACATTACAGGCAGACGCATTCAGATTAAATAATATTACAGAAGCTTTGAAATATTTGGAGAGTGAGGAGGCGAAATACTCACGGTGCAAAAGACGGTATAAGACCGTTTTTAATTCTGTTCAAAACACTTCTATGGCTATTGGTGCAGTTTCAGCTTCATGTTCTGTAGGGGGTATTGTTCTGTTTGCCACGGGAATTGGAAGTTTGGCTGGAATAGCAATTGAGGGTGTTAGCGTTGCTACATGCCTAGCATGCTTTGGTTTGGAGGCCTTGAACAAGAGGTTTCACACAAAATTACAGAAACATGAAGCATTGAGTACGCTTGCTGGTGCAAAGCTGAGCAGTATGAAACTTATTATCAGTAAGGCATTGAATGATAATTTTATTGATGACGAAGAATTTAAGCGAGTCCAGGATGATTTAAATAATTACAAGAAACAGAAGTCTGAAATACAGAATAAGATGCGTAGTCAATCTCCTGTGAATGTTGAAGAACTTAAGGCCAGTTTTTTAGCAGAGGGAAAAAGGATAGGGGTACAGGAAACCACAGAAAAACTACACAATCTTTTAAACAAATAAAAATCAGATTTGGTAATCAATCAATATTTTTGTCATATGCTTCGCAGAGAGATGACACGTCATTTACACCACTTGTGCCTGATTATTTAACCCCATCAGCACCACCACTTGAGTATTACTGAGAAAAAAAAGTTTTTTTATTGTCCTTGTATCTTGATAAATCTGTCTCAGTGTCTTGGGACTTGAGTCAAGTTGTTGTAAGAACTTAGGGTAAGTACTTGTAAGAACTTATGGTAAGTACTTGTAAGAACTTAGGGTAAGTAATTAATAAGTTCTTATGACAACACACTTAAAGGTTACCTCTGCAGGTTCCTAAAAGTTAGTTGCAACTTGTTAATAAGTATTAAGTTTCACTTGGCATCACTTGATCAGGTTCATGATTAGGTTTTTATAGAGACAATAGTTATAGAGAAAGATAATAGGAGACCCGTAAGATAATCAGATCAATAAGGCCGCATCCGTCATGCTCGTCACTTTTTTAAAATCAAAGGGTTGATTTAGAATTAACGGGGGGTAAAATTGGGGTCAAAATTTTTATATTAAAAATGGCGTAAATTAATGATGTTGAATTCATTATCTTACGGGTCTCCTATTATCTTTCTCTTTAGTGTTGGTGCATTTGTGGTAATATAGTGTGGAGATCGCATGACTGCAATACATTATTGTTGGAACTGTTGCTCAAGTGTGGTCTACAACATTGTGCCCCACCTGTGACGAGTTGCAGCTGAGTGAAGTTTCTTTACAAGAAACCTACGTGCGTGCGTCTGGTGTGATTGTATCATACTACGACAACGACTACCACGTAACACTTGTAGACTGCACATGTTCATTACTCTGTATAAAGAGCTGTGTTGTCACGACACAGAGACAATTTACTATAACCACCCAAGAATAAAAATTAATCGCCCTAATGACAATACAGGTGCTCTTATGTGGGAACAAAATGGCGCTTGTGCGTAAAACTTTTAAATATGACATCTTCTACTTTTCCGCATCATCTGCCAACTTAAACTGCACATCCAGGTATAGGTTACGCAAAAGAGAGGCCACCTTCCACCTGACTTATTGCCAGAAAACACAGGGTGGGCGAATTCATAACAAGATGGAACCCAAGCCTAAAGTTGTTTCTATTTTTAAGTCCCTTCTATTTACAGAAGGAAAATTTTAGGATGGCTTGCGGTGGGGTGAATTTATTAGCATGTCCATGATGTCAAAGGCGAGCAGGTCTAATCCTCTGACAACTGAAGTAATAAGATAAAAATTACGTCAGGTCTATTTACGCTAATCTCGCTGCTGAACGTACATTTGGCGCGAAGCGCAAGTATGTGCATGGATTATGTAGTAAAGTCCGGATATAACAAATTTACAGGGAGACCGATATTTGTTGTTGTTGTTATAAGCGGAATTTGCTTTTAGTGAAATGTCAGCTAATGTAATAATCTTAACATATCGACAAAGGCTTGCTTTTATCCTAAGTTCATTCAATTACAGGTGCATTTTAATGTAGAATTACTTCATTAGAGAAGTTTGCAAATATCATACGTAAACGACAGTTTATTTTCTTTTTTAAACTAATTTTACCTTTTTCTATTTATGTTTTAAGTAAAAATCATGGGATATAAGGGCGAGGGGGGGGGGGGGAGAGAAAGAACTTTTGTCAAATCAGGTACTTTCCAAATTGGAGTCTTGAGCCTAACATCTCTTCTTTGCGCTGCGGGTGCGAGTCGTCTTAGCTTCGATTATGAAATGATTTTTCCTTTTCACCGGTTCTTTAAAAAGTTATACAAATGTCTTACAGATACATCGTTAATGTATATACAGTTGACTAACCCGTTTCCACTTTATTTAAAAACAGAAAACAACAATCATTTGGGTTAGATGAAGGATTAACTCCCGAACCAAGCCAAGACTCTCTTTTGGCAATGTGGATGCGACTCACCCTTAGCTTGAATAATAATTCTACTTTTGTTTCACAAGTATTCTCGTTATTGATCTCTCCAGTACATAAGCACTCTTCTGTAAGTTCGAACAAACATTAAAGCGACTTGCTCTAGGGCGGGCCTTCGCTGATACAACGGACTGTGTTCTCAGTGTTGTCTTGCTTTTCTATTCTTCTTTCCATCTGGGAAAATACTTTGGGAACGTGTACATGATTCAAAACGTCTGCACGCACCGGAGAAGAATAATTCGGACTGCCACTTGGAGATCATAATTCCAGCTGGCAAGCGCATCAAACCGTAAGAATAGATCATGTTTTATTGTGGAGTTACATAATTACCGTCAAAGTTGAAAACGCGAAAACAGTCTTTGGGGCAACTGCAGCTTCATTCATTCCCACCCTGTTCGCGATTAGTGCTGGGAGCACAGGCTGAATTTCACTGAATTTCATTTCGTGATTTATTCAGATAAACAGCCAGACGGAGGAACAGAGAAACATGTGTGATCTTGTTTGAACACATTAGTCCGCCCCCCCCCCCCAACTTCCCCCTCCCCCCCCCCCCCTAAAAAAAGTGGTTGTGTAGATAATGATCGAGGCAATGCCTGACAAACGTGGCCACATATCAATGACGAGTGTTGTTAATTGCAATGCCAAAGTGTTCTGGCGGACGAACGGCAGTATACACGACGGTACGATATACCTGAACATGTATTGTGTTCCAATGCCATTCACATTTTTTTTGATAAAGACCAGCGGAATGTCTTCAGCTGTGCTTTAGACTCTACCGACCATAATACACAGACCACCGAAATGGTTTTGCTGCCCATCACAAGGGTGTGCAAACGTTCAACTTCGATATTTAATGTACCCACATTCAGCCCTTTTTTTAGTGTGATTTAAACAATTCTGGATTTATCAAAACAAAAACAAAAAAAACAAACAAAAAAAAAGGGATTTACACACACCAATCTTCCGTGTCTCGTCTGTGTTCTCCGTATAATAGCAAGTGTCCTGTCACCCTGGGTCAGATATCAAGTCATTGTATTTTTATTTATCGGTTGTTGTTAATCGCTATGTGCAGGTGGACTGACAACCGTTGCAGAGTGTACCGATATTGTAGGTAACGGAAAAGACTGTACAGATACTGAACTGTTCCCTGCAATATGTGCGACTGCATTTGGTATGAAGTTTTGCTGCTCAGCGTGCATGGGTAAGTACCAGGCACCACGTGTGGAATTCACTGCCTCTGTATGTTTTTCAGTCCTCCACTCTCGTAGTTTTTTTAAAACCAGTCTTAAAGGTCTGCAATTATAACGAAAAGCATCCAAAAGAGGACACAGTAGCACAATAAAATCTGTTCAAGTTACACCGTTGCAGCATTGGTAGAAACACAGCAAAACTGTGCCGATTGTTTGCCCCACTTCCTGTCGCCGTCCGTGCGCGCTACTGTCTACCTCTCCGTGCATCTCAAACCTTTACCGCCAGACAGGCTCACTGACGTAGAATAGACAGGATATCACGCGCGATATTTTCACAGGTAATTTCTCCAAAATGCCTCTGCCAGCTTTTACAATTGATAAAGTTATATTTAGTTATACTTTTGTGTAAATAAAAATGCAGCAGAGAAAACGTTCGGCCAAATGTACAGAAGACTATTCGAGAAAAACATATCCTGCATCCGCGGCTGTGGACTAATCTGTAGCAGACGACAGCCATGAACGCAGGGCACGTTTTCAAACCTCAAATAGATTTCTGTGCGTTCCGCCAAACGTTTCTTCTGCCGCTCCATTTTCTTGCACAAAAATTTAACTTCATCAATTGTAATAGTTGGCAGCGGCATTTTGGAGAAAGTACCGGTGAAAATAGCCCGCATGGTATCCTGTCTATTCTACATTCTACAGGTCACTGCAGTGGCTGAGCCTAACGGTAAAGGTATAGATATTGTAGCTCAAAGTCTTTGGCAAAGGTCTAAGCTGCACAGAGAAGTTGGCAGTAGTGCGTACGGGCGGCGACAGGAAATGGGGCACCGTTTTGCTGTGTTTCTACCTACTCTGCAACCGTGCAACTTGAACAGAGTCTACTCTGCTACTGCGCAGTGAGACTGAAATTTGTTTGACTCTTTTGGATGTTTTTTTGTTATTAGTGTGGATCATTAAGGTTGAAGCACTCGGATGCATTGTGATTGTTTTCAAATCCATGACAAAAAGTATTAGGAATGACTTCTTTATGTATCCAAGGGTCCCAGACCTTCACAAGACACAATGTCTACCCTGCCCAAGCTCTCCTAGCATTCGTCATTATAGTTTAGAATACGTAAATATGCATTCGTATTTGTGCATTTTGAAAGATAGTTTCTTTTTTCTGCATCCTTAAAACCGTGCATGTTTGCAGAGTTACAAAAAGCCACAGATTTTAAAAGGCCAGCCGTTTTTGCACCGAACAGTCAAACCAAGACTGATCTGCACTTGAGGAGTTTGATTATATGTGATGGGGTGAACGATACGATAAAATAAAGATGATTGTTGATGATACATAGTTGGACTTTAAACAATCAGAGACGCGTTCATGCTTCATCGTTTTAACTTTAGAAACAGCAGAAAGCAGTACCTGTGGAATAAACAAACAGACAATCAGTAATGGTGCCAAGAATACAACGAACAAAGCACACAACTAAATAAGGCATATAACATCATGCAGTGAAATCAAAGCATTCAGATAAAATCAAGGTGACGATCATGTAAAATATCGAATGTGTAGTACAATATCCGTCATCAAATGAAATGAAAAATAACTAAGCCACACTACGAACTTAAAATTTATGCAAAGCAAGAGTCAAAGAATAAAGCAAGCATTAATGCACACGTCTGCTTTACAGTCAGACTGTAAGGCGCGCACACAAATGACTATCAGACGGGTAGTCACCCCGACAAGGGGCCTCCGTAATAGGTCAGACCGCATCGAAATAAATGCATACGTACTAAAAGTAGCATAGCTAAAGTACAATACGCAAATAAATGAGATGCCATGTCAGCAATAAAGTAACGATGTGACCAAGCACTAATAAAGAGTAAATGGGAGAGAACTAGTGTAAGTTAGGAAGAAGTAACGTGTGAACATGACACAGCGTGGACGCACAATGTAACCGACTTACCATCAACCAGATAAGGACGCATACACCCATGCAATATCTTTACACAGGATACAATACATCTCATTCATACTCTGGTCACAATCATCAAAAGGGAAGGCACGCACCTAATGATCTAACATCACTCACTCAGTGCAAAGCCAAAGTTTCATACGTTCGAAAACAATCACCAGACACACAAAGAATTGTTTTGGATTCCTCAATGGGAGTTCATCGTGTGCGTGAGGAAATACATTTCTGGCCATTGTTTTACGCCGATAGACGGTTTTTGTTTGGATATCATTGTTCTTGTTTTTTTTTTTTTTTTTTTTTTTTTTGTTTCGTGTATTAATAACATAAACCGAGTCACATACCAACGGCTGCAAAAAAAAAAAAAAATGTGATTAGTTCTATGTCTTCAGTATGTCCTTTATACACAAATCAATTATCGCTAACACAACAAAAATAATAACTTAAAAAAAATGTATCGTAAGATTAAAATGCTGTTTATACCACACGGAGAACGCTGGTGTACATGCGTTACCGCATAGTAGGAGATTGAGACACTGGCACGGTTAACGCCCAGCTCACAGTAGACGGCCAAGCGTTGGACTGTCATGTCCACGGAGTGACGAGAACTTTTCTTCTAGAGCACGTTAGCCACGCAAGACGCCGGGACCATGCGCGCTGGTTGGGGCCCTAAGTGGCCTTCTCATTAATTTTTGGTCAGTCGCTTTGATGCATCAGACGAGAAGCTGGTCCGCTAACATAGCTTTGGTCCGCTGTATCACGCAAGTGATGATGTAGAACAATGAGACGCGGTCAAACAGCTTACATGCACGTTTCTACCCCCACCACCTTATATTTACTGAAGTCCCCTCGCCACGACCCCCGCTCCTCGTCGGTAGGTTATTGCATAGTACACAGGGCAGTCAGGTCGTGAGTGTATCATGACATTGCATGAACAGGGTGTTTCATTTACAGCATGTCTTGCTGTATCTCCAGAGTAACACATACACTAATAATTGGGTATCGACAAGCAGGACGACTTGTCCAAAGGCCTGGCAAGTCTCACTCGCTCTTACTCTAAAAAGTCTAATTTATTCATCCTATACTTTACAATTCATCATACTGTAACAGTTTTAATCTGTGTTGCCAGTGTGGACATTCGCAGAAGAGACTTTGTATCAGTGTTTGTGCATTTGGAAATGCATTGTGTGGAGATCGCATCGATGAATTAAAATATTGTTGGAACTGTTACTCCAGTATTGTCTACATCCTTACGCCACGTGTGACGGATTGCAGCTGAATGAAGTTTATTTAAAAGAATCGTACGTGCGTGCGTCTGGTGTGTTTATCATACTACGACTACAACTCCACCACAAAACATTTTGGCACCTCCTACGGGACTTCTTCAGTTGGCTCAGTGGAAAGGGTATCAGAAGAAAACAGCTAGCAGTGAAAAGCAGAGATGGCGACATCGGAAATGGAGACAAAGGAGCTCAACTCCTCGAGTTTGTAAACGAGAGAGAGAAGGAGAGACTGGAGAGAGAAGAAAAGAGACGAGATAGAGAAGAAAAAGAGAGACTGGACAGAGAAAGAGAAAAGAAACTCGAAGAAGAAAAGAGATTTGAGAGAGAAGAAAAGAGACGAGAGAGAGAGAGAGAGAGAGAGAGAGAGAGAGAGAGAGAGAGAGAGAGAGAGAGAGAGAGAGAGAGAGAGAGAGAGAGAGAAGAAAAAGAGAGACTGGAGAGAGAAAGAGAAAAGAGACTCGAAGAAGAGACGAGATTGGAGAGAGAAGAAAGAGCTAAGGAACGTGAAATCAGGAAACTCGAAATTCAAGCAGAAGAGGCAGAGAAACAGCGAGAAGAGGCGGAGAGGCAGCGACAACAAGAAATTCATCTGAAGCAGATGGAGACAGAGGCACAGAGCCAGAGAGTTACTGAAACAACAGTTTTAGCCAGCATAGAGCAAACAGCCCGTGCGACAAAGCTTCCACCTTTCGTTGAGAACTCAGATAAGATGAACGCTTACCTAGAGAGATTTGAGCGCTTCGTGAGCAGTAATAACTGGAAACAAGAGACTTGGGCTATCAAACTGAGTGCACTTCTAACTGGCAAAGCGCTTGAATTTTACACCCGCTTACCAAGATAAGAAGCCGAGGATTATACGCAGTTGAAAGCCGCCCTGCTGAGACAGTACGACTTCACTGAAGAGGGTTACAGGCGACGATTTCGGTACTGCAAGCCTGAAGAAGGAGAAACACCCGGCCTATTCAATGAGAGAATCAGAAGCTACCTGGAGAAATTGATAGAGCTGCCTGGTTTAAACAGAGAGTACCAGGACCTGTGTGACCTCATCATCAAAGAGCAAGTCCTCAACGCATGTTCTAAGGACCTGGCCGCCCATCTCAGGGAAAAACGGACCAGTCCCTGAAGGCCCTGGCAGACTTCGCTCAAAGATACCTTGACGCCCACAACATGAAGTTCGGGTCTAGTAAGCCGCAACTTGTGTCTGCACCAGCAGAGGAAATCCACAATGTCAGAGACACTCAGAAATACAAGCTGGTAGAGAACCTGATATGTTTTCTCTGTGGAAAGAAAGGTCACAAGGCGATACGGTGTCCATCTAAATATGTTCCCCAAGGCGACAGCACAAGAAGATCCAACCAAGATCGCGGGATAGCAGGCAGAAGCAATACCACGTCTCAACACACAGCCGCTGCTGTATTAGCCAATGATGTGACGTCATCCAGTGACTTTGAGTCCAGAGAAACGCGAGTGACACCGTAGCTGATTGAATCTTTCAGAAAAAATGGACGCATCCCAGTAGGAGATGGGGCTACATTCTTACCAGTCTCAAACATCGCGCTGCCTGTGAATGAAGTGCCGAACATGCCGGTGGTGTCAGGACTCGTCGGCGAAGCATCAGTGAGAGTGTTGAGAGACACTGGTTGTAGCTGCATCATCGTGAGAGAGGACCTAGTAGCTGAAGATCAGAAGCTACAGGAGTGGACCACCCTCATTTTGGCCGACGGAACTGTAAGGATTATCCCCCTTGCCAATGTCAGTGTCGACACCCCATACTTGACAGGAGAGGTGAAGGCGTTGTGCATGAAGACCCCTGTCTACGATCTTATCATCGGAAACATTGATGGTGCCAGAAACGCAGACGATCCAGATCCAGAGTGGAGACCGAAAACATGTGCTGTTACCACGAGAAGTCAAGCAAAGAAGAGTCACGCGACCATCCCTCTAAAAGTGGCGGATAACACAGAAGCAGCCGTGCTGAATAGGGACAGGTTGGTGGAGCTACAGAGAGGTCGTCAAGACAAACTACAATTGGCGGAATCGGCGCGTCTTGATGATGACGAAAGACTAGACGACGAAAACCTGTTTGACCGTAACGAACTTCGCCACAAGGAGCATGTAGAAGACATGCAGAATGTAGTCTTTTACTGGGATGACATTTTGATTCATACCAAAACTTGGGGGATCACCTCAAAACCCTCCGAGAACTGTTCCAAAGACTGTCAGATGCAAATTTTACCATCCGTCCAAGCAAGTGTATTCTTGGGGCTGACAACATAGAATTCATCGGACACAAATTGAGCGAAGGGGCTACATGACGACAACATGCAGAAGATCAGGGATGCCCCGCGTCCTACGACCAAGACGCAAGTTCGCTCATTTATGGGCTTGGCGAACTACTACTGGGAGTTCATACCAAACTTTGCGGCAGTCACAGGTCCTCTGACTGACTTGCTGAGGAAAGAACAACCTAACGTAGTGAAATGGGATGAGGCCCAAGAGCGAGCATTCCAGGCAGTTCGAGATATCCTAACCGAGAAATCTGTTTTACACCTCCCTGACCCGTTGAAACGTTCTTCCTGAGAACAGACGCCTACAACGAAGGAGTAGGTGCAGTCTTGATGCAAGAAGATAACGGTAAACTCCACCCAGTGACCTACGCCAGCAAAAAGTTGACCAGAGCTGAGAGAAACTACTAAACCATCGAGAAGGAGAAGGTGTGCCTAGCCATCATCTGGGGAGTAAGGCGATTCGAACTGTACCTTCTGGGTGTGCCATTTGTTCACCAAACGGACCATCAGCCCTTGAACTATCTAAACTCTGCAATGTTTACGAATTCTCGTATTATGAGATGGGCGATGTTCTTGCAGAATTAAACTATAATCTATCAAGGGTTCACAGAACGTTCGAGCGGACTACCTGAGCAGAGCAGTTTGAATGAACATTTCTGTGTTCAGAACGGTTTATAGAAACATTTTGGTTTTCATGACAGTTTAAAAGGACATGTCTTCGCTAATGACTGTTTAAAGGAACTGTGAGATGATTATTTTGATTTGATTTTGATGTGAGATTGTATTTGTTTAGAGTTCTGTGTAGATTAACATGTGTTAATCGCAGGAAACGATCCGATATTTATTTGAGCTATCATGATTACGAATCAAGTACCTTTTTAGTAAGATTTTCTCTTTTCGCGCGTAGAGCTGATTTCATAATTTTTACCGGAAGTTTCTTGAAATTTCGCAAGGAGAATAGCGGTCGATCTTTGTTTTGCGTAGATTAGAACCTTCGATAAGGTCACGCTGTTTAGTGACATCGTTGTGTGACGTCGGGGAGTTTGTAACAGTTTGCAACATTTTGTTTTTCTGTGCGCGTGAATTGAGACGCCTTTCTTTTGTTTTGTGAAGATTCATGAATCTTCTAGAGCGAATATGCAAGGGCTATCATACTTTTATGTGATTTCATTATACACTAGGATTTAGAGCTGAAGTTAGCAGCCGAATTTTCGTAGCCTATTATAGCTTTTCTAGAAAGATTATTTTAATGAGTTTCGGTTGCGTGTTTCGTTTCGATTGGTTGCGTTGTATAATTTTTGTAGATGATTCTGGAAAGTGGCTATACTATATAAAGAGGGTGCTTGAAAGCACATTCGTACATTGTCTTGCATTGTCAGTGGTAGAGACACGCAGTTTATCATAGGTACCACAGCAACAGCAACAAAACAACTCAAACAAAGCAAACATTGAAACCACCATCACCACCACCAACAACAACAAGGGCAACAACAACGAAACTAGCGTTGTCTGACATTGTGGTTTTCTTATTCCATGTTAGCCCTTTTCATCCTGATATACTACTGCTTAAAATTAATGCAAAAAAGTACCTGGATTGCGTTTTTTAAAATTTAATGTGTCTATGATAGTTGAAGGGTGGTTCCAGAATAGCTTGGCGCCTATTATGGCACCACCCTTGAACTAAAATCGTTGATCTATCTCCTGACCTGTAAAGTAGCCCAGTGCAAAGGACAATAAGCAAACTTTGAAAAGAAGTCAGCTTCAGGATGTACAAACACTGATACAAAGTCTCTTCTGCGAATGTCCACACTGGCAACACAAAGTTTATCATCCAATGTACACCCTATACGGGCCACATTGTGTGGAGAATTAAAATATTGTTGGAACTGTTACTCCAGTATTGTCTACATCCTTAAGCCACGTGTGACCGATTGCAGCTGAATGAAGTTTATTTAAAAGAACCTTACGTGCGTGCGTCTGGTGTGTTTATCATACTGCGACTACAACTCCACCACGTAACAATCGCCTTGCTGAACATTTGTCTTTTTTTTCTCTAGTTTACGTATTTACGTTCGGCAGCATTGTGTCCCAATGGATCTCGTATTTTGCACCGAATACCTCTTTGTGTTTTCACCACTTGTGTCTCTTATTCTCATCTTTTTCCCGACAATGTATTCTCATGTTTATTCAGCGTTTATTGCATTTCTATGCAACTGTTATCTGCTCTCCTGTAATTTCAGATCATTGATCATTGCCATTTATACTGTCCATTTTTCACTGTGTGCACGTCAGCATTTTACCTGTATTCAAACGTCATATACGTATATATGAGTATGCTTCCTCGTCTCTGTACGTTTGTCTCTGTCGGCGGAGTCCCGACCTAACTGCGTTTCCAATTATACACATACATATAATACTGCGACTTTAACAGGGACGACCCGTGATGCAAGATAGCCATGCAGCTTACAAATTACTGCTTCCAGACTTGGCTCTAGATGTATTTCTACACGTCCTCACCTCTTATGCGTATATTATGTGTTACGTGGTAGTCATAGTATGATACAATCACACCAGACGCACTCACGTAGGGATCTTGTAAAGAAACTTCTCTCTGCTGTAACTCGTTACACGTGGCACAAGGTTACAGACTACACTGGAGTAACAGTTCCAACAATATTTTATTTTCTCGATGCACTTTCAGCAAAATGCGTCCACAAATTCATTCACACTTCGGTACGCTATCTTTCTACAATGCAGCCAGAATTTTGATACGCTGCGTCTCCTATAAAATGCACATACATAAATCGCTAACACGCCTTTTTATACTGTTACAGATTTCCAGAACAATCCTGCAAACTACACGACTAAACCAACCAGAAAAGAAAACGTAACCAAAACTCACTAATATTCATTAAAAAGAACACCTTAGATCTGACTACAAATTTCTACTAACACCTAGGTGAATTCCGTAAATTTCGTGTATTGCGTAAATGTTGCGAATTGTAGCCAACTGCAAAACTCTGACGTCATATTTGAGGTCACTAGAAAGTCGCGACCGTGCCCGAACCTTCTAGTCTAATGTAGGTCAAACTTTACAACATTGTTGCGAAAATACGCGTCAATCTAGCTACGCAACAAACATCGATTGCACTTCTCCGTGCAAAAGAAAACGAATCAACCTAAAAAGGTACATAATTTGTATCTACAGTAACTCAAACGAATATCGGATCTTTCCTATGATCAACACACACATGCTCTAAAAAGAATAACACAACCACAAACGTAACATTAAGAAGTTCGGATAAAAAACACACATAAAGGGTAAGGAGGAACCTTAATTTTATCTAGATATCTTGCGTCAGTGTCATTCTCCATTATCTCACATTTGGTCCTATAAATAAGCCTTCTGTAAAACCAGAAGAAGTCACATTTAATCCACCCCCCACTCGGGTCTGCCCTGGGGGACTGGGGTGGGGTTAACTACTTTTTAGTTCCCAGAATCACCCTGGTCAGCCCCACAGGGTGGGTTTTTCCCTCTATTCTGGGGCATGTGTTTCTGTCTACCCTTGATCCGTTCACTGTATTTTCCTTTTTTAAACACTCCCTACTGTCTGCGCTGCCTGTAGCTCTTGATATTGAATATGTGTTGTTAAATGGTCTTAGCTTTATTTAGGCCCCATGTCGTAGGTTTCTTTAACGTATTGGATCGGGTGGCAACATACATTCAATATTCTGTTTAGTTTTTTTTTTTTTTTTTTCACAAGCAGTGCAGAATCTTGTTGCTGTCGGGACGTTAAGCAATGTACAATCAATCATGTACAATCAAGTATTTAGTCCATCGTATGACCCAGGCACGATCATGCAGAATCCCGATACCCTTGGATGTGTCACGGGTCACCATCCTGGTGCCTCATCGCTTAGTTTCACATCATTTCATCTGATTTCTCTTTGTCACATTATTCCATATTCTCTTTGGCTCATTACCACGTGAATGTCCCTGTACATCAGTGTTCCTCACATCAGTATTAGCAACCCTGTCGTGCAGTCGGTCACCGCCTATGATACAAATGTACCCATGCATGATGTGCATGTGTGTTCAGTGCACACAGCGTGAAGACGAGGCAAATTCTGTGGAATCCCCGTCCCTTTCCTCGGAGGGATTACACCTTTGTATCATCGTTATTTTCAGATATTCAACAACAGATTACGTATTCTTAGTTTTCTTATTATACGCATCAGGAGGAGTCCTGAACACAATCGACTCGGCTGACGGCGACCAGTGGTTCCGGTGCGTCTCCGCTAGGAGTTCTAAACACAGTCGACCCCTAGCTAGCTAGGTATGGCCTTTTCTTGGCAGCAGGGCTTTTAACTCCATTATTATTTAGTTCTTGGACAATAATTTGAACAGTATCCGTTTCTCCTTAATCATATCTTCTTCATTACTCAACTAGGGCCTATAAGGTACTTCAAGACAAGCTTAATGTACGATCCATTCATATCAACACTGCATGTCAACTTTCTGCACTTTACGTTTTAGCGTGCCCCGTATAATAACGAACAAATTCTTCCCTATTTTTACTATTTTATTACACAATCTAAATAACAACTACAAAATTGTCTAACGTCGGCACGTCGCCTGTTCCTACTAAAAAATAACTTTATAACATACCATCATTGAACCAAATATATATTAAATTTCCCACACCATATAAATGCAAAACATAAATACAATAATCACATTAAAAACCTCTTAATGATTTGCTATATAGAGTTTGCCATATACTAATTGCGTACCTTTTAGTAGCTTAACGTTTCAGTGGTTATTGAGCAAGCGGATTTATGACAAAATATTATCATTTATATTTCAGAAACATACACGTTTCTTGTTCTGAGCCATTTAACAATTTTTACCTATTTGTCTTACATGTACTACTATTTTTGTTCGATTCATAACCGCATCTGCACTAATATCACCCAGCCCTTTCCATGGTGATCGTTTATCCTAATTATCTGTGCATGTGACCATAAAGAGACATAGACAGATATTAGGGGAGTTTGACTCGCTTGACTACAGAGAGGCACACCGGCCGAGGACACATAAACAATCACAATAACCACTGAACAAGTACATGACATCAGTCACACTTCTCTCGCATGCAAGCATCACAACAGAGATAATCAAATACTCTTTAGATTTACTACTGATATGTTTCGTTACATTGACTAATAATTAATAGTTTGTTCACCTAGACGGCCCATTCCATCACCAAAGCTGGTGCCGGGGATGGAGGAAAGTCCTAACTTTGTAAGTCGCGTTTCCTCCCTCGCTTCTCTCGTTCCTTCCGCTCTATTCCCGTTTCTTTGATTCACTCTATTTTTTTTAATCTTCTAGAGCCTGAATCTCATGGGTTAAATACTACCTTACAGCTACGGCCATGGCCATCATAGCCAATCAACGTACCGATCCCTTGCCTAGTTTACTAATTTTAGGGGTGACCACCATGGCTACAAACATACAAGGCCCTACGTCATTTCTACTACGTGACCATCTTTTCACGTATTCGCCTATAACCTTCCTTTGCCAAATGACAAACTTAACTTTAAATATAGATCCTCCATAAGACATTTCTGATGGACACCTCTAAGACTTATCAATGTTTGTCACGTACGTGGACATGCCGCGGTCAATGCTGCTTGCACGACCCTTCTTTACCAGGCGAACATAGTAGTGTTACGTGGCAGGCGTAGTCGTAGTATGATACAATCACACCAGACGCACGCACGTAGGGTTCTTGTAAAGAAAGTTCACTCTGTTGCAACTCATCACATCTGACGCAAAGTTGTAGACCAGACTGGAGTAACAGTTCCCACAATATTTTATTCTCACGATGCAATCTTCGCACAATGCGTCCACAAATGCATCCACACAGATACACTGTCTCCTCTGCAATGCATCAACACTTTTGACACACTGCGTCTCTTATACAATGTACACACATATTTCCTAACACCGTCCTTTATACTATTAAAGAATTCCATAACAATCCAGCAAATTCGCACAACTCAACCAGTCAGAAAAGAAAACGTAACCAAAACTCATTATTATTCATTAAACAGAACATTTTAGAACTACATACAACCTTCTACCAACTTGTAGGTGTATTATGTAAATTCCGAGCATTGCGTAATTGTCGTGAAATTTAACCAACAACATCTTTACTTTGACGTCATATTTGAGGTCACTAGATTAATCGCGCACTTTCCAGAGTGTTACAAGTAAATATAGGTAGGACTTTACGATAGTGTAGAGAATTTTTAGTCTATACAGCAAAAAAACAAAAATGCTCGCAATGCTCCAAGGAAAAGAAAATGGATCCTACTAAAAAGGTGCGTACTTCTTATCCAAAACAACTCAAATGAATATCGGATCTTTCCTATGATCAACACACACACATGCTCTCAAAAGAATAGTACATCCACAAATGTAACAAGTAGACAACAACCACTCTAGCACTTTAATTATCTCATCCCATCATTCACTCAAGCTGCCTTTCCTAAACCCTTACTATCATTAATGTTAACAAATATGAATTAACCATCTTA